>OX595861.1:1261053-2461053 GCA_951392215.1 Epirrita christyi
TTCACCGCATACCTGTATCAACCCGGATCAGTCATCAGCATACCCGCATCAACCAGCGTTGGTCAATCATCAATCTGATTCAACCCGAATCAGTCATCAGCATCCCCGCGTTGGTCAATCATCAATCTGAGTCAACCCGCATTAGTCATCTGCATACCCGCATCAACCAGCGTTGGTCAATCATCAATCTGAGTCAACCCGCATTAGTCATCTGCATACCCGCATCAACCAGCGTTGGTCAATCATCAATCTGAGTCAACCCGCATTAGTCATCTGCATACCCGCATCAACCAGCGTTGGTCAATCATCAATCTGAGTCAACCCGCATCAGTCATCAGCATACCCGCGTTGGTCAATCATCAATCTGAGTCAACCCGCATTAGTCATCTGCATACCCGCATCAATCAGAATAAGTCATCCGCGTACCCGCATTTAATCACCGACGATCTCCGTGGCGTGGGTGTGTAGCCGGCTGAGACCGCAAGAGGTGCGGGTACGATTTCCGCTGCGACACAAATGTTTGCATGATCTACAAATATTTGTTCTGAGTACGACGGTACTCGTAGTTCCTGATACCCACGACCCAGGGAATCTTAGTGTGGGATCAGGGATATGTATGTCTGTAAAAAAAACCACCATTGTCCACGATCAGCCGGCGGTTTTTTTTAATGGTACTTTGCTAGCAAATTGCTTACGGCCCCCCTGATGGAAAGTAGTTACCATAGCCTATGGACGCCTGCAACGACAGAGGCATCACACGATCATCACCCAACCCGCATCGGTCATCCACCAACCCGCATTCTTCATCCACTAAATATGAATATGCAACGATTTCAGGCGCACCGTTTCCCGCCTTGTTACGAAGCGTCCCGCCTCTTAGAAGAGAATCGAACCGCCTCACCGCAGCAGAGTCCGGTACATGTCGCCACTACGCCGGAAGTGCAGGTCATTATATATACGTAGTTTTTTAAGGTTTTCTGTGTCTAGACCCCCGACACCCCCCCTTTTAAAGGTTTTCTGTGTCTAGATCCCCGACACCCCCCGTCTTCTCCCGTAGATGACATAAAAGCCGACTTACATACACACACGCCTTTTTACTTGGTCATTATTCAATTTATTGATCATTGTAAAATTTATTGATCGTTGTTAAATTTATTGATCAATGTTAAATTTATTAATCAATGTTAAATTTATTTCTATTTCAGTGTGTAACGGAATTGCCTGAACAACCGCGGGGCTTAGCGCGACTGTCGTCCATCTTCTCTTCAAGATATAGACAGGTTTGTTACCACCGGTCCTTTCTTGGTCACTTTATGGTTCTAAAAAGAGCCATTGCACAAAAGAACCAGTCCGGTTAAAGAACATATAACATAATACCCAACAGTCACATAGGTAGTCTTGATCCCACACTAGGATTCCCTGTGTCGTGGGTATCAGGAACTACAAGTACTATGGTACCACAACAAACAGACCCGGAACAAATATTTGCAAATCATGCAAACATTTGTCCCGCAGCGGGAATCGAACCCGCAACCTCTTGCATCTTAGCCGGCTACCCGCCCGCCACGCCACAAAGGTCGTCATTGTCAATGTAATTTTTTATTGAAGGTGCCAACTCAACCGGAGCCAGTGGAAATGCAAAACGTCCGTTCGGCCTCCCTCCAGAACTCCCCCACACGCAACCGCCCCCTGGACAATTACCGCTCCCCGACCTACTGTGACCTCAACACGGAGTTTCTCTTCGCCAACCCCGAGACTCCCGACCTAGGTATGCGCTAATAATAATGCTGGACATTTCACACAACACTATCTAGCCCCAAGCTAAGCAGAGCTTGTGTTATGGGTACTAGATAACTGATGTACTTAATACAATAAATTACATACTTATATATAATTTTTTTATTATACATAAAAAAATACCCAGAACACCCTGAACAAATATCTGTAGATCGTACAAATATTTGTTCCGAGGTGGGATTCGAACCCGCAACCTCTCTCATCTAAGCCGGCTACTCGCCCACCGCGCTACAGAAGTCGTCAAAATGATCCTAGTGATTTCAATGAATAAAATTCTTTGAATTTGATTTGATACATAGTCGAAAATATATCTTCCTCCTAGACCACTCCTACTATGTTATATTTTATTTTTAGGGCGAGATTTGAACTATATGGCAACACCTATTGAATTCTTCCGCCGCCGCACCATGAGACGGAACACCTTGGAAAGAGTCATGGACCAATTGGATCGACAAAGGTATTTTAATACAACTTTCCCATAATACAATTTCACTAGGCTAGCGTACAAGCATACGGCCCACCTGATGGAAAGCAGTTACCGTAGCCTATAAACGCCTGCAACACCAAAGGCATCAAACGCGCGCTGCCGACCCTGAGACATAAAGATGAAAAGTCTCATGCGCCTGTAATTTCACCGGCACCCGTACCCTTCGAACCGAAACACAGCAATGCGAGCACTACTGCTTGGCGGAAGAAATAGGTGGTAGTACTTCCCCGGACGAACTCTTTCACAAACTACTCTACTACTAACAAAACTTTTACTTTCGTTACAGGTTAACCCTACAACTAGGTCGATTTCAGCTGTCTATCCCTAGATTCGGTCGCCCAGACCCCAGACCTGACACACCGAACGTGGCAGAAATAAATATAGATGACCTGGACTTTGTTAGGTTAAACTCCAATGATACGTACACTTTAAACGGTAGAACAATTAGACTGTTAGGGGCTAATTTTGAAAACTATCCTGTCATGCCCGATGGGTCGGTACGACCCCCATCCTATACTGAAGCTGTTAGATACAAATTGTATGGTCCGCCCCCAGAATACTTAAGCAGGGAAGGGTTAAATCGACGTAGTGCAGACACAGTCGACCAAGAAGCTACTAACAATATTGAAATGCCTCCTTGTTATGAAGATTTAAACGCTATTAACCAATTTAACGGGACCGTTAATGATAATAACGGTAACGTTAACGGGAATGATGGCACTGTTAACGGTAATAACGATGTGGTTAACGGAAATAATGGGGTAATTTCTGAAGAAAATCGCCTAAACGCAGCTACTAATGCTATTGTAGCAATGAACAGTATGAATAACGAATTCGGTTCGTCCCCTAATGATGATTCTCATGTTGAAACGCTTAGCTCTATAATTGATAATCTACCAGCTATCGACAGTGATATTAACGCGAACGAAGCTGACATAGTCGTTAACGATAATATTGGTAATATATCCGTTAATAACGATGCTACTAACCGTTTGGTTAATAACGTTAATTTTGTTACCAGTGCCGATAATAACAATGCTACGAACCGGTCAGTTAACAATGTTAACAGTTCCGTTAATAACGGCAATGTTAATAATAATGTTATTTGTAATAACGAGTGATTCTTCGATCTCCCTTCTCAGCACTAAGCCTTGCCTTTTCACATGTAAATATAAATATTTTAGTTTTTAGTATAAAACGGTGCCTTAGAATTTGAAAAATAGTATTTTTACCTCCGAAAAACGGTTGTGGGGTTCGAGTACCGTATTGGGACAGATGTTTAGTTTGCATATTAGATAGTCGGGGTTTCTGAAATGCGTAAAACTTTGAAAATTTCTTGCCTTAAAATCTTAAAGCTTATAATCCAATGTAATTACATCACTAGCAAGGTGGAATTACCGGTTGTAATCGACACGACCTCTGTGGCGCGGCCGGCTGAGATGCGAGAGGTTGCGGGTTCGATTCCCGCTGCGGGACAAATGCTTGCATGATCTGCATATATTTGTTCCGGGTCTGGATGTTGTGGTACCATGGTACTCGGTAGTTCCTGATCCCACGACACATGGAATCCTAGTGTGGGATCAGGACCATGTATGACTGTTGGGTGTTATGTTATTTTAACTGCCTACCTCTTACGGATGCTAAGATATACCCCTGGTTTCTGTAACAGAATATAGACACAAACAGACTAACAGGCGTATGCTTATCGTGGGTATCAAAGTCAAAAAGAATTTTATTCATTGAAATCACAAGGATCATTTTGAATCGTCTTATAAAATTTAATTACTCCTGTTCCAACGCGACCAAGCCTAGAAGAATCAGACAACAAACTCGGCTTGGCTTACATAAATGGTCCGTCTTACCACTAGGTGAGAAGCGCCTGTGTGGTGCCTCGAAGCAAGGAGTTGCTGATACATAGTAAATGAGAACTTATAAACCTTAGGAAGGTAGTCAAAATTAAATAAACATCAGCAAAAATATGTAAGACAGCACACGCTACGCTTGTTATACTTATAAATAATAATCTAATAGAAACATTTAAATAGGTAAGTACCAGGAACTACGAGTACCATGGTACCATAACACCCAGACCAGGAACAAATATTTGCAGATCATACAAATATTTGTCCCGCTGCGGGAATCGAACCCGCAACCTCTTGCATCGCAGCCGGCTACTCACCCGCCGCGCCACAGAGGTCTTCAAATAGGGTCCCGTTTGGCATTATCGGGCACGGAACCCTATGACGACTAGACGGTACGCATATCAGAGATCCTGACAGTTCTTGTTTGGTGTTACGTATATAGACACTGTTATTTTAACTTTATTTGAATTCAAAAGTATTATAATCGCAGCTTCAAAATTCACATTAAAATTGTATTTTTATGTTTGGCGACTTAGGGCCTCTTCCACCATCGGTAGATAAATGGCTTATACGAAGCTTTTTGACAGATGTCAAACGTTATCTATACTCTGATTTTTAATCATAGACAATTTTTGTAAACAAACAAATGTCAAGATATGCCACTGTGTATATTAGTGTCATGATTGTGTATCATAAGTGTATAAACACATATGATACACATACATGACACTTATGATTGCGTATCATAAGTGTTTATACATATATGATACACATACATGACACTTATGATTGTGTATCATAAGTTTATATACATATATGATACACATACATGACACTTATACACACAGTGGCATATCTTGACATTTGTTTGTTTACAAAAATTGTCTAAGATTCAGAGTATAGCTTCGTGTATGTATCCGTCACTTATCGTCACTTGATGGTGGTGAAAATCACATGCCCATTTTCACCAACCAACTTACTTATTTTAGAAGACGGTAAAAGTATTTCAAAGTTCTATGAAAAAAAAACGGTCAATATAACTGGCGTTAAAGCCCGATTTACACTTCAATAAGTACAGTAGTGAGTTAAGAAGTCAGACAGTTAAATAATAAGTAGTAAGTTGTAAGTAGCATCCAAACGGGCGGAGTGAGTAGTCATAAGTTGCCGAGAAGAAGACTAGTCGCGTTTCGCGGCCGCACTTTACAAATATTATATGGACTGTACTAAACTCGCCCGACTACATGCCGGCCAGTTAAGTTGGCGGGGCGCGGGAGACGCGAGAGAGGGGGCTACTTCGCACTGGACTCGCCAAAAAATAGGATCGCGATCTATTCAACTCAACTTAATCAACAACTTACTACTTAACTCGCTTTTGCCGTTCAAACAACATTAACAACTTAACTCGCCGATGACGCAAGTTAACTCGGTTAAGTAAATCGGCCTTAAGTGTCCCGCCGTGGTACTATCGGCCTAAGAGTAGGACTCCTCCATCTCCTGTGGATGTGAGACGTGGTCACTAACTATTGGCCTAATACACAAGCTCAAAGTGCCGCAGCGGGCTATGGAGAGAGCTATGTTCGGTGTTTACCTATGCGACTGAATCCGAAACTAGGAGATCCGTAGGAGACCAACGCCAACGACATAGCTCAGAATTAGCAAGCTGAAGTGGCAATGGGCAGGCCATATAGCTCGCAGAACCAACAACCGTTGGGTAAGAAAGGTTTTCGAGTGGCCACTTTGGACCTGACGATACTGTGTAGCGAAGCCCCTCCTTTTGATCGACCAACGACGTTTTGAAGGTCTCAGTAAATCAGTGGATGGAGGCGGGTCAAGACCGATCGTCGTGGCATTCAAAGGGAGGACGGTAGACATCCACTGCTGGACGAAGTCTCTTCTATAAAAAGCAATGGAGGTATTTGACATAATCACCATGCTTGGCAGACAGTTAGGTGATCGTAGTTGAGTACTCAGGTGGATGCTGACCAGCCCTTGGTGTAATCATTAAGTCAAACACACACCGCAACTCAACCCGTAAACTTTAGGTGCCCCGTAATTGATTGGTGAAAATGAATGTTCATTTTAATCTCGAAAGTGTATGCACAAAACTATTTTTGATAATACGTAATTCGAACTGTTTCTTATTTCTCACGTTATCGTAAGTATTGCCATATAATTGTATAGATATAAAATACAGGGTGCGTAAAAAAACAAAGGAGTTGTTTCAAAATTGCCCATGTCTATGTACATCAGACAGAGAATGGCGAAAAAAAAATTAATTTTCGAAAAAATACTACTCTAATTTGATGCTTAAATATCTGCATAAAAATGTTCGAAGAATTTTTACAATGGTAACATATTCTCCTGGGCAGCCATGACAGTTAATGTCGCGTTTGTTGCTCTGTGGTTGTTTGCTTCATTTGTTTGTTGGGAGTTGTGTTTAAAAACGTAGTGTTTCTATACTCTTTACAGTTGTCAACTGCTGTCAAAGCACTTTACCACAGAGTATAGTTGTATCCGCCCCGCCATTTTGTTTTGTTATGTGTTGCTCTCCGTGAGAAAGATATTTTAGGAAATTGCATTAGATGAAGCGAAATAATAAAAAAATCACAATGGGTAATGGTTTTACATATGTTTTATACAAGGTAGGTATATTTTGTACATCCGTTTATATAACAAAGGCTAGGTTCCATGCATTGTGAAACAACTTTACTAATAATGTATGACATTTTACAAAAGAAAAGAGTTGTTTAAGTAAAAAATTTGTTAGTGCAAATTATTTACATGTATTGAGAGTTATGTACCCAACTTTATGCAGCTATAGAGAGGGCTTTTCATATTCGATTTAAAAAAAAAGTAGTTCAAATTGGTTCGATAGATGGCGCTGACTCAACTGTAGCTGTCAAAATTTACAAAAGTATTATCTTTGCGGTGTACGCGTACTAAGCTATTATCTAACTAGTCTTAGTCATGATATTCTGTTTGTGTTTGCTTCTTGAGTGTGCGCTTGTGATTTCGTGGTGTTTTTATAAGTAGGCAAAAATAAATACCACAAAACGAAAATATGTCTACGTTGTTGATGTTGACATTTCACTTTATTCTGACACTTGACAGATAAGTACAGAGCAGCGCCATCTATTTTTAACGCTAAAAGCATGATTTGAAACGGCTGTGAAAACCCCCTTATAGTAATTAACAGTTTTTTTTTGTTTTTTTACGCACCCTGTATATCAATAGTGATATGATTACTCAGTTACATAAGTATTTTAAGTGTACATTACAATAATATGTTATATGTTAAGAGACAATACGGCTTCATATCGTTATTTTATAATTATTCACTGTTTTAAACGTTTACGTTATCGTTATGCCGTTGTTAACGGCCGCGTTAATTAACGAATATCCCGTTATCCCGTTATTTAACGAATTTGTTATATGTATGTCCATTTTACACTTGTTTTAAATATTCATGATATATTTTGTTGTAAAAACACGATGAAGTGTTGACCAAACAAAAAGTTAGTGCTCCAGAACTCGACGAATTTCTTCTACTGTGCTTGTTTTCTGTGTTTTTGTGTTTGTTTTTTCTACAACAAAGCTTTTATAATATCCCAAAAAATACCAACTAGGCGGGCATCGAACCTGCGACCGATCCTCGCTTCAAACTTCTCGCCGTCCCTTCGTCTGGAAGCTTTTACGGCGCTTTGAGCCGGTGATACCATTCCACTATTTGACGACCTCTGTGGCGCGGCGGGCGAGTAGCCGGCTGCGATGCAAGAGGTTGCGGGTTCGATTCCCGCTGCGGGACAAATTGTATGATCAGCAAATATTTGTTCCGGGTCTGAGTGTTGTGGTACCATTATACTCGTAGTTCCTGATACCCACGACACAGGGAATCCTAGTGTGGTATCAAGACCACGTATGTGACTGTTGGGTGTTATGTTATGTATAATGATATTCACATTGACAGTACCTTAAAGTTTTGCCGTACTGTGTCCTTATGTGTGGACAGTACCTCCGAGTTGTGTAGCACTGTATCTTATGTTCGGTCTAAAATTAATTTGACCTTTTTAGATTTCTTATAAAACGATTGTATGTATGAAATCTTCACCTGCTAGTACTTAAGTATGTTTAAGTGTATAATTTTAAGTGACTATATCATACAAAGTGTATGGAACTCATGTATAAAAGTTGACAAAATGTATAGAACTCCTACAAAATGAAGGAAACCCTTACAGATTGTAAGGAACTCATACAAAATGTATGAAAATTGTGTGTGAACGAGACGGATGACTACCTCTTATTATTAATGAATAAAATCCGACCAAAAATGCTTTACAGGATAGATTATATAAATAATAAATGTCGTTCATGTATTACATAATAATTTAGGCCGTGTTCACACTAGGCAAATGTTCGCTGAAAACTTTTATCCTAGTGGGAACACGGCCTTAATTAAACCAAAACAAAATAATTTTATTCTATCGAAATCACAAGGATCATTTTCAATCGTCTTAATAAATTATTTAATTTCATTAAATTGAGACCACGAAAATCATTATCATTCTATACTCTGATATTTAATCTTAGGCATTTTTTTAAATAAAGAAATGTCAAGATCTCTCACTGTGTGTATAAGTGTCATGTATGTGTATCATAAGTGTTTATACACATATGATACACATACATGACACTTATACACACAGTGAAATTTCTATGTTTACAAAAATTGTCTAAGATTTAAAATCAGAGTATAATATTATTATTGCAAAAATTGGGAACCACGCCGTAAAGGCTGGATCAAAGAAATTTCATACACCGATTGATTATAAGTTTGGGCGTCTCGTGCTAATTAGACATGTCAGACGTGACATTTTCAAACTGATCTGTCAAAACTGACAGATTTTGTCTGAAATTGTGCTCCAACAAAACAGTTATTAAGTGAATGGAAAAATACACAGCATTTATTGAAGAAGCATCTATAAATATGGAGAGTGCCCAACGAGTAACAGTGTTACTCGGTTACTCGGCAGTAACAGTGTTACTCGACAGTAACAGTGTTACTCGGTTACTCGACAGTAACAGTGTTACTCGGTTACTCGACAGTAACAGTGTTACTCGGTTACTCGACAGTAACAGTGTTACTCGGTTAGTAACACTGTTACTCGTTGGAAAACAAATTAGGAAAAATATTCCCAACGAGTAACAGTGCTACAAATTGCGACATTTATTACGTTTTTAGCATACTGTCTCTTTTACGCAACAGCAAAGCGCGTCGACTGTCCTGTTTCAACGCGCACCTATCAATGTTATCTCATAGCATTTGTAGATTTTGCATAGAAGCATGCAAATAAAAAAAACCTGTTATTTCAGTTTGCACTGTGTGTTTTACCAAACTGATCTGTCAAAACTGACAGTTATGTATGAAAATGGCACGTTTGACATTTGCATATTATTATCGCGGGAATTGGGCATTAGGTTGACACTACTTTTTGTGCCGAGCGAAGCCAAAAGCAAATTTTAGTATTAAATAACTTGTTAAATTAAAAAAAAACCCTTTTTGATAGCACATAAATCTAACGACGAAAAGAAAAGTATGTACTTAATTATTCTATTAACATATTTTTTATTATATTATGTCAAAAAATACATGACAATTAATTAATGAAGGTATTCGTACAAATTTTATGTATAAATACTTAAAATACACGGAAAACGGCTTAGTAACTTAAGATTACTTGTAAAATTAGATTCTTAAGTTGCAAATATAGCTTTAGATCTTATATTTTGCAAATACTCACTAATTGCACTGAACACTTTCGAATAAGACCAAAAATAGCATAACGTAACTCACATAACATTGAAGTTGGCTAAAACGTCGTGTTCCCACTTGGAAAACAGTTTGTTGGCCGACTCCGAGATACACCTTTTACCTTTTTTTTTATTTTTTGCCTTTTATTAAATAAATCATTACAGAAATAATAATACAAGTTATTCAAAAATACAAATGAAATAGTTGAGCTATCTAAAGGCCGTTGCAAACGATCTAAAGATAGCTCAACTGATCCAAATCACTACCGGGCGGAAGCGTCCCAAGAATTATAATATACATATACCCTCGCAATCAAAATCAATTTTTAGACCTTTTATAGCTAAAATAGCTTTCGTCTTGTTTTGACGTATGACATTTTACATTAGAGAGAACAAAACAAGAGTTAGTTTAACTAAAATAGGTTTAAAATTTATTATGTATAAGGCCCTTAGTATATACGTGTAGTAAATTACTTAATTGGTGAAATTACTACATTGATTAGGTTTCAATAAGTTATATTATATTTATGAAACTTATCCAATGAAACTGCAGTCAGGATTTTTATGTTGAAGTCTTTTAAATAGCAAAAAGTTTTCCGGAAACTGTTTGCCCAGTGGGAAGACGGCCCAATGCTAATTCTGGGCATTCTTCGGAAGTATTCAGTAAAAACTGTAGTTTAGCTAACATCACAATGATAATTTTAAATTATTTACGAAGAACAATAAATTCTTACATATCAATGTATTGTTTGAAAATTAAATTGAAACAAAAATAAATTCAAATTTTATTTGACAATGCACATTTACCTAACTTTTTTTTTAATAAGGGCATTTTTCACAAAATCCTATTATGTGGCTGTTGTTAGACTTTTTGACAGATAGCATAAATCGTTTTGACAGAACGCTTTCTTAAATTTGTATGTCAATGAAGCATTCGTGCGAAGCGCATCCCTTCACCACATTGGGCTGTTTATCTACGATAGACCAAGAAAGAACCGCAGTGACACTACTAACTACTTTGTGAGAAAGGCCTTAGAGCGCTTGTAAACGTCCGATTTTTTTACCGGATAACGGGCCGTCAATAAACGGATATCCTTGTATACATATAATTTTTTTTACCGGATGGATGTTAGCTTGGACTGTCATCTATATGAGCTAGAACGCAGGTAGACGGCACTCAATTTAAAGAAAACCGGCAATACGTCCGGTAGCGTCAACAGGCACCAATACACTGGCGTGGATGACCGCTCTTTCTTACGCCGGACCGGTGTCCGTCGCGCCGAGGGGAAGCGGTGGTGCATCCCGCGCAAATTGTTCGCCGGACCAATGTCCGGTGCATGTACACACATTCATTATAAACCATACACCACCGCGAATCCGGTAAAAAAACACTGTCCTTTATCCGGTGAAAAAAACGGACGAATACAAGCGCTCTAAGACAGCTATAGTCTAAAATTGACATTCATAATATCCGTATTCACAAAAGATTTTGATGTAGCATGTATAAAATTTCATGATAGAGTCTGTTCGGCGAGAGAGCCCTCTTGGCCAAATTGTGAACTAACGTTATGAACTACATATTAAAACCATAATTAGGAGCTGGTTTCTTTCCTTCAGCATTTTAAATTAAAATCTAAAGAAATAGTAACAGTTTAATAGGATCAAAACGGAACAGACGCGCTATTATATTGCCCGCTAAACAAAAAAGGTAAGGAAGTACAGCAGCGCCTCCAATCCCACGATGGGTCTCTCGCTGAACAGACTACCTATAGTAAAGTGAGAGTAACTGGATTCCTCCGAGTGTTTGTGAATACGGCCTCAATTATTTTGGCACACAGCAAGAGTACAAACACCGCCTCGATGCCTTACATTACCTTAACTTGTATCAATAAAGTAATTGTTATTTAAACTTTGTTTTATTTTTAACCACCTTTACAGCGGTTTCGCACTACGTCCGATCCGAATCCGAAAAGTATCAGATTTTGTCAACATTTTGTATATTTGGGGTAGGTGGCACTTTTACTAGAATGTTGGTGGTCAATTTCCACCCATTTGAAAAGACACGCAATACACTCATTCATGAAAATCTTTAGAGAAGCCTATATTACATATATTTAATATAATATACTTAAATAATAACACCGGTTTAAACGCCGCCAAAACTATGTTGTATTTAATCAAACTGAAATAAAAAAAAATGGACGACGTTTCGTTTCTCAGAATAATGAATGCTTCAGTCATTATTCTTTATTCTGAGTTTCTTTTCAAAACGTTAGAAAAATCCCCGCCACAAAATGCCATTGGTCCAACAAGTCCTAACTCCGTCTGTGTCATTGGTAAATGGTAATTAAGCCTATCTGACTAACATCGATACTTGACCAAACGTGTGTATGACTCTAACTAGAGACAGGGATCAGTGAACCTTTGCATACATTTAAACTAAAACATTTTACTTATACGGTCACTGTCTCCCTCAACCACGAGTACAGCCTCACTCAATTCCTATTTGTATTTATATTGTCATCCCGCGTACAGTTCGGCTGATTTAACTAGGCCATCCGGAAGAAGCTATTTGGTTGCGCGTCTGCGTCCTAAAGAAGCGCGTCTCACATTCTCGAGAATTGCTCTAGCAAACAAATAGCAAAACTAAACATTGTAAAACTCACAATTCAAAAGTTGGCGCTATCTTTCTATATTGAATTACATGTGTTTGATAACTTTGACAGCAAAATAATGTTGCCAAGGTATAAAACTATTCGAAACAATAAAATCGATTTTCAACATCAGATAAACAGAAGTTTGTAAAATCATTAGCAAATTCGAGTTCAATTTTATAATTATTAAAATCTTATAGGTATTAGATTAGAAATTAGTAATATGGGTATAAGATTCTTATCAGAAAATAATTAATGTTAGAAATAGAATTGCAAATGGCGTCCGTCCCTGTGACGGATGACTGTCTGTCCTCATAAAACGTATAAAAAATATTCACAGAGCACGTAAATGGTGTTATTTACTTTCAAGCAGTCATAAAGTTGACTCTCGGTAAGAAAAAGCAAACATTTATAGTATCCTAATTACGTAATTCAATTGTTATTGTTAAGAAGTTATCCATCAACTATCTCGCTCGCTTGTTGTGATTCGCCGCTGTCATTATTTACAATCGACGACATACACCCGTCCCTTTCTAGACCACAGTTTTCTTCCAATAGGTTTTTCATTTTTAAGTGTCCGCGAGTTGAGACCGCGGAGCGGTGGGGCCCTACGGAAAATATGATCAAAAATTGTGCTCATAAAAATTATTGATCTTTCATAAAAAGCCCAAACACACTATTTGCAACGTGATGTGTAAGCGGTCGGACCCTGCCAAGTGAGTATGCATTGCGATGTCTAATTTGGTATATTTTCTCCTTTTTCGAGTCGTGAGGTCGCGAAAAGTCACATTTTTCAGCACATGATTGACGACCATTTTCTTTTAGTGTTTTCACGGCTAAGTATAGGTTTGAGTAATAGTTTAAATATCGATTTTTTGCCTAATATTATGGGGATTGTGCATGTTGTGAGTGGTATGCACGTATGTTTATAATATTAGTTGGGGCCTGAACTATTTTGGGAACGGCCAAATGTTGGGTTTGCTCAAGTTTTAACCATCATTGTGCCGGATTCTCAAGTGCGTGAGGTACTGCCAAGGGTTTCTGCGTTCAGTGATTTATTTTTGTCTATATATAGTTATTGCCCTCGGTAAGTTTTAGTCTTGTCTTAGTTTGATTTTTCAAAATGTTTCGAAAATACTTGTTCATTTTAATAGGTATCGCCATCCTCTGAGATAACTATTATTGTTTGTTACTAAACTATAATTTTTGTACTTATGTTAAAAAAATATCTAGTCTGCTTGACGTCTAAAATAAATGTTTTGATTTTTCTATTATTTTTATTGATTAAGTACCTACTTGCTTTACTTTACATATCAAGTCAAATAAAACTTGACAACACTCATAAATAACAAAACAGGTACCTAAGTAATCATTGTTATCTGATAACACACTTTCCTGGTTGGTACCTACCTACCTACCTGCTGGAAAATCAAACCTCTGAATTACGTCAAGGACTAGTAGGTAGATAATTAGATATACTACATTATACATATCAGTAATTATTATTTTATTACTGAATAAAATAAAGGAGCTGTTAAATTAATTCAACAGAAATTCAACTATAAAGACCCAAGCTATGCAACAACTAAGCAAAGCCGGACCCATTTTAATTGTAATGTGTACATACTATACTATATATGGGTCTGTAACCTGTATCTGAAATAAAAAAAAATAAAAAAAAGTTGGTGGGTACCTTAAATTCAATCCGAAACACTACTGACCAACTAAACCTTTCTCAGAATGAAACCTACTTAATGTAAAAGGCATTTTTAAAAAATGCTCACTTGTTACCTAAAAGTTATATGAATGTTTTTAGCCTGTCAGCATATTTGTCGTGCATGTGTCGTTTCATTTCTATAGAATGTTTGTCCTAAATATCTTGAATGCCGTTCTTGATCTCGGTTTGTACGAGTTTGAATTCAAATAAACTTTGTTTTGGTAATTTGCAATGGTACACACGTCAATGATTCCTCTTTCTTTGAAAGTCTATGATAAAAAAAAAACATACAGTCGAATTGAGAACCTCCTCCTTTTTTGAAGTCGGTTAATAAAGGAGGTACTTGTTACAGATCATTTCAGACCTTAGATAAATCTCTGTTAACTAGTGTCACTACAGCTCTGTAAAGTTGGGTGACATTGCAGTAATTTCAGCTGAAACAAACAGTACAAATGAAAGCGCAGATTTAAACTACGCTAGGTTCAATTATTTCGGTTCTCTTGTGGGCCTGTAGATATACACAACACTTGCATTGCAGTGTGGCAGAAATAGATTGGACTGTGGTACCCAACCCAACAGACACCGAGCCGTAGGTAATATGTGAGATGTAACCTCCTGCTCATATTCTGTCTAAGTTTAATTAATTTAAACCTTCGCCATTTGAAAATCATCAATTTCTCCACTATTACTTACCTTATTATTACTACTTACCTGAAATTTTGTCTACAGAAAAATTCTTTCATGAATTTCTAAAATATGAATTACATTTTCTATGGATTTTAAAGTTTAATCTTTCTTTTAATGGGTTTGACTTAGCTAGGTTTTGATCATTGCTATCCCAGTAATGTGGTTCAGATGCTTTTTGGGAGTCCATTACTAAGTAGATTATGGACTTGAAACGTTATTGCTCAGCAAACGTAATGTTTTCTCAGTGTTTTCGACCTTCGAACTATTCAGTATTTATTTCCTTTTGTTATTTTATGACAAGACCCCTGTCATGACTTGCATAAGAGTACCTTCTAGCAACGACTGAAACTAAGTCAAGATCATCGTTGACTTTTAGCACGTACCTATTATTTACAAAACGGACGGAAGATTTTGGGTGAATATCTCCTAGACTTCATTGACTTCTCTAAATAAGAAACTAGATACCTAAGTACCTATTATAGTTTTGGTTGAATGTCGAAACTTAACTTGTTTTCGTAAAACATGATTCATCGGGGCTCATTGTTTAATCTCGATAGCTTTTATATCTTATCTAGGCGCTAGCGGTTTCCTGGAAACGCGTTCAAATGACCTAAATATAGATTGTAATTTATTTTGATTAGAGGTCTGTAAAACAAAGTACCTACAAACTCACGAACTGTTCAAAGTCTTGCGAACTTGTTAACCAACCTTTAATTTTTCTAGAGGTCATGGAAATAAAACAACCTGTTATTTAATGATTTTTTAAACCATTCAATACAAAAAATAAAAGAATTGCTTACTTACATTTTAGGCTTAGAATATAATTTCCTCATTTGACAAGGTATAATGACAACATTAGGTAAATACCTAACTTAGATATTTGGCTAAAACGTATCAAGGCTCAGGCTTGATCAGGCAGGAAAAAAAACAGGCCTCATTGTTTTTGTTAAATTCTGATGTTTTAGTCATTAATTATTTAATTGTTCCCGTCTCACGACCTTTGAGCGTAGTCGCGGTCGGTGCTCATGAGGAAGGACCTCAAAATGGTCAACGAAACGTCAGCAGGAGAATAGTAAAGTACCAACGTGGTGTATAGTCGTTATTTTTCTAAAACTTATTATTCAATCTGACAGGGTAATGATTTATTTATTAAAAAACAATTGTAACACATTTACAGACCCAAAGTGATGCTATATGCACATGATTATATAAAATAAAAATAAACAACCAAGCTAAATAAAAAAGAAAAGCAAGATGTTGATATCGTCAAAGTAAGATTGACTTCTCAATAGACTCAGCGATCTCTATTTATGTGAGTTTGACACTTATATCCAACAAAATGTCCAGACGATTTAAAATCTTTTAATTCCTATCCAAGTCTCGATTCACAGAACGGCGCCGGCCTAAAATCAGATCCAAATATACCAGCGGGCGCGGTGCGGACCCCCGCACTGTCTATTTCGAGCGCGCCCCTAGGGTCGATGACACGACAGACCTCCCCACCGCAATGTTTTTACTCGTTCCCCTTTTTCGATTTTTTGGGCTCTTAATGTTGTGATAAGACAATATAAGTTGAGAAACTTACTAAAATGTCACGGCCAGCCAAAGACATATTATCAATAAGATTTCGTTAATTTGATCTTTTGAGATTTCTTAGGCGAACGTAAATATATATATGTATAACTAAAATAAAACAGGTATAATGTCAATTTTGTGATATTGTACAGTAAAAACAAATCATCTTTTGGTTCAAGTAATCGGTCGAACTATACCTACGTATTTCATTTTGATTATGTAATACTCTGAACATCGGAAGATAAGATCGTATCCGTTAAAATGACAAAATTAGTCTTTATTGACAAACAGCGTAAGGATAATTTTGAACATTTTTGGCTGATACAATAGAGATACGACTTTATGAGACAAAAATGTTCAAAATTATTCTTTATTGAAACTAGCGCAAAGTCTAGGGAATTCTATATTCTATTTTCTCGCGAGGTGTTTATAATTTTTTTTTATAATGAATATAAATATAAATTATATCAAAGGTATTTCGTTAGACTAGCTTAAGTTCTTTGAAAAATCTATCTAACTTCTGCAGAATAAAGCTCGCTCGTCTAGGTAACTTCCACTATGCCAATAATTTGAACGCATGTAGGTCCAAGGAATAGGTAGGTAAAAACTAAAATAAAATCTAGTAAAGAACAGGTACATAATAATACTAGGTACGTAGAAAATAATAAAGCCTCTAGCAACAACATAACTATAAATTCACGTAAATGTCAATGACTTATCAATCATTCCTTGCATGTTTACTTTATTGGACATACTTGGACGGTAATTCGTAAGTCTGTGCGGAAGAGAAAGGAGATGGTGGTTTTATTTGAATAATTTGTTTTATGTAAAAAAACCCCTTGGCATTTTAATTTATTATTTATTAATTTATCCTGTTTTTTTAAATTATCAAGCAGGAGTGAAAAAATATGTCCCACGAACTCGTAGGCACTGTAGGTACCTAGGTACTGTTTACATTGCTATCTTATCTTAGTGTGATATGGGTCACGCACGATATGGTTTGGTCAAAATATGGACATGCGCATTTTATGTATTTTTATGCCACCATAATACCTATGTGGTTACCTTGCCCAGATATTATTTTAGTACCTTTTGTATATGACTCCATCCACATGGTATCTAACTAGTACCATAGCAGGTACTAAGTAGGTATTTCATAAATTAAAACCTCCGTTACCCTAGCTGCAGTCTACGTATTCGAGTTCCATGCTCGAATAAAGCAGACGGAAGACGGTGGATTTAAAAAAATAGAGACCATAAATCTTCACCCTATAAAGATTTTGGGTTCAAATAGCAGAGAACAAAATCACAGTACATGTTAATCGTTATGAGACCAAGATTTCAAATGGCGCTAGTAATCTAGTCACCAATAAGAAATAGACATTATGTACCTACTGTGATTATCAAAAGAAACAACAATATGAATAGGAACTTGACGAAAAAAAATGAGTCTGAATTCATTTTGTAAAATATTTCATTCGTTTACAATTCGGGATACATTTTAGGGTCATACATGCGCTTTGCCTGCTCTATTATTGATTTTCTTGTTGAGTAGTGTCTTTTTGTAACATTAGATGTCTGGAGCCATGTTACTGTCTCACTCCCACTTGTGTGGAAACTTTTCCTCGGAATAAAATTATTGTCCTGTCTGCCGACTAGTTTTTCCATTTATCAAAATGGTAAATGACGGAATGCTCGTGTTATGATGTGAGTTAAGTTTAGCGGTAGTGTTAGATTGTAGGTACTTATATCTAACTGTAAAAGTGGTTTTACAATCTACCTAACAGCCTACCAACATATGAAAAATCTTTAGGGCCTATATCTAAAAAGATTTGAATTTTTCCGTAAATTATTTGGTTAGTTTAGTGTAAGTATATAATATATTTATATACTGTCATGTAGGTAGGTACCTACATATTTATTTTTATTTGATAGATTTCATATTATACTGGTTAGATACATTACGTAAATTGTACCTATTTTTTTTTACAAAATATCGATTAATCGATTCACACCTTTCGAAATTAGTTAAATATGGCAACAATTTTCTACAAAAAAAAAGTACCAAACTGTTTAGTGTTTAGAAAATGTTTTTGTTTTATATTTTTTGGATTTCTTATCTTTTCAATGAATTAATTTGTTTGTTGCTTGATTTGATTGATACTTACTTACCTACTCAGGTAAGTAGTATGTTGTTTTATGACCCCTGTGATGCCCCCTGATGCCCCCGTGCGTGCCCTAAATCGGAGTTTAGCCTATAGGATAGGACGACCTCTCTGTGGCGCTGCGCTGCGACGCAGGAAGTTGCGGGTTCGATTCCCACCTTGGAACAAATATTTGGACGATCTGCAGATAATTGTTCCGGGTGTTCTGTGTATTTTCTATGTACCTATAGTAAAAAATATCTATCTATGTAATGTATTGTTTAATTATTGTTTGATTGATTAGGTATGTATAGGTATAGTGTCATCCAAACTTTGGTCTTTTTTGGGGGATAGGGAAGTTTTTTTTTGTTTTTGAGGGTTCCTTGCCCTAGAGACCCTATTATTAAGCCTATGCAGTCTTGTAATTTTTTTGACTTAAGTACCTATACCCGGACTTATTGGGCAATTTTCGTTGATATATGATTTGTCGTGGCTGCTGGCTTATTTAGGAGTGTGTTATTATAGGAAGAAAGCGTTAGCCGAGTTGGTTATGGAAAGCAATGACGGCGATGAGCTCATATCAAAAACTTTAAAATTCTAGAGTTCATTAAAGGCATTTTGTGAACCTATAGCGTCCTTAAAATTGCGTTGCACCAGCCTAAGATGTTGCCTAAGTGCGTTAAGACATGTCAGGGGTTCCCAAACTTATTTTGTCTACTGCCCACTTTGAGAATAAATTATTTTTTAGCGCCCCCATTTTTTCACCTACTTAAAAACCACTATAACTTCAAATTAAATTAATTATTGTGAGCTATATTAGCGGAGAGTTAAACATTCATTCTAAACGAGACTTTTACTATAACCCGCAAGAGTTAACTTGAGACCTGAGCACACCGACCATTTTTTTTCTGGGTCTCTTACTGCCCCCCTTTAGGCCTGCAGCGCCCACAAGGGAGCGTTATCGCCCACTTTGGGAAAGGCTGGACCTAACTTATTGAAAACTCTGGCTTGAAAACTACTCACTGCGTTCCGCATAAACATTGGGCAGGTTTATATTTATGGCGTGCCCAGTCAGCCAGGTCATCCCGCGAACTCTCTCTGTGCTCAATACTCTCCTGAATGCGAGCTCTGTATTCGATTTGTTTGTGGATGGATGGAAGATGATTCTGTCGTAGTGCCTGGGGTTCTGTGAAAAGAATGTGTGAAAGTTGCTGTTTGACATTATTTTATATTTTTAACAGACTTCCCAAAAAAGGAGGAGGTTCTCAATTCGGTTGTATTATCATTATTATTATTATTTTTTTTTTTATATTTGTTACAGCATATCTCCGGCGTTTATGAACCGATTTGGAAAATTCTTTTTTTATTTGAATAGATATACTTCCAGATTGGTACCATTTTTTTCAAAATCCAGTTCTGATGATGGGATCCATGAGGAATTGAGGGAACTCCTCAAATATTGTAGGCATACATATGGCGATTTTGATATTTTCAGCAACAAACCAAGCATTTGCATTCAGAAAGTATCATAATCTTTTCACCACTATGGTTCTTTCTCTATTTTTTTTGTCATCCAAATATTTATTTGAATACAATGGCGGAAGTCGGTTTTTTAAATGAAAAGTTATTATTATTCTGTTTGGTCTGTTGTTTTGACTTTGTTATTTTTATTTCAGTGTAAAGATTTGTTAATATCATTTGATTGTGTGCCCCTTAAATGTACCTATCCATTAATTAGTTAATTGTTAGCTGTATGCCGTTCTAGCTATAGTAAAATAAATAAATAAATAATAAATCTCCTCAACGACCGCTGTGACGCGGTGGGCGAAGGTTCGCCTGCGACGCAGGAGGTTGCGGGTTCGATTCCCGCCTCGGAACAAATATTTGTACAATCTGCAGATATTTGTTCAGGGTGTTCTGGGTATTTTCTATGTATAATAAAAAACATCTATCTATGTAGTGTAATGTATTAAGTATATCAGTTATCTAGTGCCCATAACACAAGATCTGCTTAGCTTGGGGCTAGATAATGTTGTGTGAAATGTTCAGCATTTATTTATAAATATTATTAAATAAATAATTTATTTGTTTCTAAACATGATTTTTATTTTTTTCAGGTACTGAGAATAAAATACTACATTGTTCAGTATAAATATATACAGTCTAGTCTAAAAAGTTTCTAAAAGTATTCAGTGTACTTAAATTATATTTAAATAAATAAATAAAATATATATATATCTGTGATAGTATTTCGGATGCTTGTGCAATTTATCTATAGAAATAAATAATTTAAAAATATTTAAATCGGCCAAAGAGAATGATGATGTTTTTAGTATAAAGTTCCGAAGAGAATCTAAAGATGGCGACTGCTCCTCCACAGCAGTTCTGTGTTCGATGGAACTCCTACCACGCCAATTTGCAGGTAAAACATATGTTATTAAAAGCATTTATTTAACTTTCAATGTATGTATGTTTGTCCGGGTTGAATCTTGCAAATGAATATTATATCAGTTATCTTTAACCGATTGAGCTGAAATTGGTCATACCTGTCAAGTTCAGATGACAATACAATATTATGGTGACGGCGGGCTGATATGATGATGGAGACGGAAGGTGGACAACGGAACTCCTCGATGATTAATAGTAGCCTGGCAGTGTTTGGGCTCATGTTGATCAGCTCACGGTTCCGATGCTTTTGTATCGAAAGGACATCAAGCAGAACGTCGCTAAAATAAGGCATATTAGCATAACGTCCTATTAGTAAATGGGACTAATATCAAAACGACATGTACAGTCTTGTACACGAAAAAATTAACATGAAAGAAGATTTCGTACCAATATATTAATCAACTAAAACAAAAGACGATCGAAACAGAAACAAAAAAAAAGAAACAAAATTTCTGCATTTGTTTTTTTTTTAAAGTGACACATGATTATTGGTTACTAGTAATATTTGTATATTATAGAAAACAATTGGTAGATTAAAGATTTTGAGTTCATGAATTTTGTGTTTATTATTGAACGAGCGAAGCGAGTTCTCTGAGTCAACTTGGAAAGAATCGGCGTTTGTATGTATGTAGGTATGTTTGAAAAATCTATCTCAGTAGAATGGTAAAGAAAGTAAAATATGCAAAAAATACCTCAAAAATACTTCAAGTTCCCTAGTAATGCTAAAATTTATCCATTTATTTCCCACTTAAGTAGTCGGGGCTGATAAAGGTGCCATCGCGAGGTCTCAGTTCGGAGCGAATCACTAGTTTAATTTGTTTTGAATTGTACTAGGCCGTTCAGCTAAGGTGTCATTTTGATATTAGTCCCATTTGCTACTAGGTCATGTTGCTTTTAGGACGTTCTGCTAATAGGGCGATCTGCTTAAATGTCCTTTCGATACGAAAGCGTTCCGATCACTAATCTAGTGAACACCGACAAGGGCTAGGTTCCATACGTTGTGAAACAACTCCTTTTTGGTGTTCACAAGATCGTTCTCAGGGTTTGACTTCGGTCTATTAATACGGGCCTGTAAGTATCAGTAGCCCTGTCTTGATTGTTGTACTTTGTTAGACATGGTTCCCCCGTCTCCTGATGAGCGAGCAGTTCGCGGACGTGACGCTAGCGTGCGAGTCGCGTCAGCTGCGATGCCACAAGATAGTGCTGAGCGCGTGCTCCGCCTACCTGGAGCGACTGCTGTCAATGAATCCCTGCAAACATCCGATTGTCTTGATGCGGGACATGCGGTATGTAGACTGACCCGAATTTCAAGCCTCTTGACCCCAGCTCACACCACATGACCACCCACTCCCGTTACATGACCACCCACTCACGCCTCATGACCACCTCACGCAACATGACCCGCACGTCTTTTCTCATGACCCCCTCCACACAATACATGACCTCGTAATATATTTATTTATATTGTCATGGGTATTTATCGCGTGTTACGTTATTATTTATTATTATATAATAGGGTAACGCGCGATAAATACCCGTCACAATAAAAATAAATATGTGTTCTGATCGCGAAAGTTTGAAAAATACTACATGACTACTTCTTCCGCCTCATGATCCCTACTCGATATCTCATGATCCCCACTCGATGTCTCATGATCCCCATCACATGCCTAGACCCTCATCTCACGCCTCTGGACCACAACCATACACCACATGATCTTCAACTCGCGTTTCATAATCCCTGCCTCACGCCTCATGACCCCCACTTCATGACTCATGACCCTCATCTCACGTCTCTCAACCCATAGCTTACATCTCATGACCCCCACAACACGCCTCATAGCCCACCACGCATTTTGAGTTCCACTTCACGTTACATGCCCTTGTCTTCACGCCACATTACCTACGTCTTGCATGTGATGACCCCCAGCCCCCACTTCACACTTCATAACCGCACCTTACACCTTGTGACCTTGGGGTCACGGTCACAAAGTATCAAAGTTGATGACCTCCCACCTTGTGCCTCATGACCCCCAATTCACACTTCATGATCACACCTCCTGCCTCATGATCATGCCTCTTGACATTCACGCCATATGACTCCCACCTCGCGTTTTAGAGCACACCTGTGACCCCCAAACACAGGACACCCTAATTTTTTTATACTACTAGGCATGCAAACGAGCATGCAGTCCAGCGGATGAAAAATAGTTACCGTAGCCTATGGACGCCTGCAACACCCGAGGCATAGAACGCTGCCAACCTTGAGACATAAAGATGAAAAGTCTCATGTAATTTCACCGGTACCCGTACCCTTCAAACCGAAACACAGCTATGCGAGCACTACTGCTTGGCGGCAGAAATAGTACGGCGGTAGTCCTTGGACGAACTCTTTCACAAGAAGTTCTACTACTAACATAATCATCGCACCTCATCAAAACTTTGCAAATATTTGTTCCGGGTCTGGGTGTTATGGTACCATCGTAGGTACTCGTTGTTATACCAAAGACACAGAGACCTAGTGTGGGATCAGGACTACATATGTGACTGTTGGGTGTTAGGTCTGTTGGCTTTTGAAACCCAAAATACAGGCTTTTATGCCTAGTTTGGGCCTTACAGCTAACCTCTTATAGAAATCCTTGTGTTTTGTCGTACCTTAAAATATAATGTAAAACTTTTTTGGCAATAAACATTATCTTATCTTATGTTATGTTTAAAAAATATTGTTCGAGCAGTTTATTCTTTTATAGGTTCAGTGAAATGCAAGCTTTAGTAGACTTCATGTACAAAGGTGAAGTGAACGTCACCCAGGAAGAGCTCCCGAGCCTTCTGAAGTCAGCTGAAGCGTTACAGATCAGAGGTGAGTTCCCACTGCTGGGCATACCATGATGGGCTGTCTGTTGTACTAGTTACCACGTTTTTGTGCCTTTTTAACAGACTTCACAAAAAGGAGGAGGTTCTCAATTCGGTTGTTTTTTTATTTTTTTTTATGTTTGTCACCTCATATCTCTGGTGTTTATGAACCGATTTGGAAAATTCTTTTTTTGTTTGAATAGATATACTTCCAGATTTGTTCAATTTTTTTCAGAATCCAGTTCTGATGATGGAATCCATGAGGAATTGAGGGAACTCCTCAAATATTGTAGGCATACATATGGCGATTTTGATATTTTCAGCAACAAACCGAGCATTTGCATTCAGAAAGTATCATAATCCTTTCACCACTATGGTTCTTTCATAACTTTTTTTTCATCCAAATATTTAGTCGAATACAATGGCGGAAGTCGGTTTTTTAAATGAAAAGTTATATTCTAAAGAAATAGTATATTATGCAATTAGTGAATAAAGGACGGATTTAAAGCGAGAGCCATAGATGAATCACGAGCAAGTGAAGGATTCTAACGACTGAATCACGACTGTAGGGAGTGATTCAAGTGTTAGAATCCTGAGCGAAGCGAGTGATTCATGACTCTCAATATAAATATTATATGATCTGCAAATATTTATTCCGGGTCTGGGTGTTACGGTACCATGGTACTCGTTGTTCCTGATATCCACGACACAGGGAATCCTAGTGCCGGATCAGGACTACCTATGTTATGTTATATTTTCGTAAACATGGATCATTTGTAATCTTTTAAATAACTCTAGCCTGTTTATTCCAGGACTATGTTCGAGTGAGAACGGCGGTTTGGCGCAGGAGACGCGTCAGGATAGCAAGGACTTCGCTGGGGCGAGCGACGCACTTCTCGCAAACGCGCAACGCGACAACACACATGTTAACGGTTCGTACTCCGTGGAGACACTTTTAAGACATTTGGTGTGATTTAAGGCCACAGCACACAGGCTGCGTACGCGCAAACGTAGACATGCACGTTGACGTACCGTTACGTTGTAATGTATAAATAAATAAACTAGTGGTTCGCCCCGAACTGAGACCTCGCGATAACACCTTTATCAGCCCGACTACTTAACTAAGTAATTTCTATATTTTCTATTATTATTCTTGAAAATTTTCACCTCGAGGTCTACCAGTATAGTATCTATCAGTGACTACTCTAATTTCCTACACATCATCGAAATAACCTTTGAACAGGGCTAAGCAACGGGGCGTAATACTACATACCTGTTAGTACCTATATTAAGTACCTGACGAATCAATTGATAACGTCCTTTTGACGAAAACCATAGAACTCCAGCGTCATTCAAATTCCTAGAAATGGGAGGTCAACAATGGATGTTATATTGGTTTCTTTTTCATGGAGTACAAGTTTCAAAATTCTTCAATTTAAGACTTTTCCCTGTAGTTGTAACACAAAAGCCACAACGTTAACGTTAACGTTAACGTTTTTACGTTTTTTATTTTCCCTAATATCTTGAAAACTACTAAGGCTAAATACTTATTAAAAACAGTTTTGAAATGTCCAACGAAAGCGCTTTCATTAGACACCCCACTTGATCTGACTGTCTAACTTTTATTTTTTTTACCCCCTCTTGAACCCCAATATCTCAGCAACCCCTTGACCGATATAGCTCATAACCTTACCTACAAATTGTACCAATACTATCTACCCCCATACCAAATTTCATGAAGATCGGAGTAACGGTTTGGAAGTTTTCATCGGACAAACATACATACATACATACAAACGCCGATTCTTCCAACTTGACTCAGAGAACTCGCTTCGCTCGTTCAATAAATACAGGACATTTCACACAACATTATCTAGCCCCACGCTAAGCATAGCTTGTGTTATGGCAACTAGATAACTGATATACTTAATACAATACATTACATAGATAGATATTTTGTATTATACATAGAAATATACCCAGAACCAATATCTGCAGAACGTACAAATATTTGTTCCGAGGCCGGAATCGAACCCGCAACCTCCTGCATCGCAGGCGAACCTTCACCCGCCGCGCCACAGAGGTTGTCATAAATCATATACAATACGTTATTCTTAAATATTTGTTAACAGGACCTCCCCACCAAAAGCTACCCCCTAACTCACCCCCAAACGTCAAGAAGCCCCCCTCGAAGGATGAAGTCAGTGTGAAGGAGGAAACGGTTGAAGAAGATGGACTTTACTACGGCGAACTGGACACCGACAATATGGAATACAACGAAGTAAGTCGAGATACTATCTACTGTTCATACAGCCGTTAACGACAACCGTTAGAGCGCTTGTAAACGTCCGTTTTTTTCACCGGATAACAGACCGTGTTTTTTACCGGATTCACGGTGGTGTATGGTTTATAATGAATGTGTACATGCACCGGATATCGGTCCGGCGAACAATTTACGTGGGATGCACCACCGCTTCCCCTCGGCGTGACGGACACCGGTCCGGCGTAAGAAAGAGCGGTCATCCACGCCAGTGTATTGGTGCCTGTTGACGCCACCGGATACCGGAATACCGGACGTATTGCCGGTTTTCTATGAATTGAGTTCCGTTTACCTGCGTTCTAGTCCATATAGACGGCAGTACAAGCTAACATCCATCCGGTAAAAAAAATTATGTATACAAAGATATCCGTTTATTGACGGTCCGTTATCCGGTGAAGCAAACGGACGTTTACAAGCGCTTTTGGAGGGGTTAAAGTTTTCGAGTGATGACCACGAATCAAACGACGCAGTGTGGGACGGTCCTCCCGACGGACGACGACATTGTAACGGTTGTTAGTCGGTGGATGGAGGCGGCTCAAGACCGTTAGTCGTGGCATTCTAAGGGGGAGGCCTATGTCCAGCAGTGGACTTCTACAGGCTGATGATGATGATAATATAACAAAAATAAACAAAACTTTACATAAAATAATAAAAAATGTATCATTGTTCTCATTGTTCTTATAATCAAATAAATAAATAATTTTATTTTTTAATATTTATTTTATTTTTTTATTGGGTACAAGATAACATACATTACATAGATATATATTTTTTATTATACATAGAAAATACCCAGAACACCCTGAACAAATATCTGCAGATTGTACAAATATTTGTTCAGAGGCGGGAATCGAACACGCAACCTCCTGCGTCGCAGGTGAACCTTCGCCCGCCGCGCCACAGAGGTGGTCAAAATAATATAATAATAATAATAATGGTTATAATAAATCAATAATAATAATTAAATCATTAAGTAAGTAATTAAATAATGTACCTAATAATGGGCGGTCTGATCGCTTACAAGCGATCTCTTCCAGAACACCTTTGCAAATAGTTTAATTTGTATTTATTCTTGATAGGATGAGGAATCAGGAAAACCCGGAAGCAGCCTGGGACAGACATCCGGTAAGTAAAAATTGTATAATACAAAATAATAATGTTATATTTATTTTTATTATTTACAAAAATTCAATGTTTATTTGCAATGTGACTTCCTCTTGTCACTTGCTTTTATTTTATAATTTTTTATTTAAATTTCTGACGTTTTGAAATTGGTTTGACGCGCGTTACCGGGCATAGACAAAAGTGAAAATATAGAGTGAAGATCATTGTGAATGGACATTGGTAACAAATGAAAAATGTCTGTAAGGTAGGCCAATTTTGATAATACTTTTGTCAATTTGTAGATAGTTTTTTTTTAGAGTTTTGGACCATGAATGTTGGTAAAAGATTTAGATTAGAACCTTACAGACATTTTTTTAGTTTTATGCATTCATGGTTCAATTTCATTTTATGGATATGTTACAAACTCTTTTGAACCAAACACAAAATCATAGATTGTGTAAAAAATTTGATAATGAGGGCTTTTCATCTTCGATTAAAAAGAAAAAAAGTAGTTCAAATTGGTTTGATAGATGGCGCTGCCTCAACTGTATCAATCAAAATTGTCTGTGGTGCACGCGTAAAAACTATTATTCTAAGTAGTCTGTGGCTACAGTCATGATATTCTGTTTGTGATTGCTTCTTGAGTGTGCGCTAGTGATTTCGTGGTGTTTTTAGAAGTAAGCCAAAATAAATACCACGAAACGAAAATTATTTCAACGTTGTCGATGTTGACATTTCACTTTATGTTGACACTTGACAGTGACGTTACAGAGCAGCGTCATCTATTTTCAATGCTGAAAGCATGATTTGAAACGGCCGTGAAAACCCCTCATTTTAGAAAAATTTATGAACAAAACGTACTTTACTATTCTCCTGCTGACGTTTCGTTGACCATTTAGAGTTCCTCACTCGCAAGACGGAACGGACATCTTGAGACGGGAACTCAAGAGTCTCACGACCTTCGAGTGTGGTCACGTTCGGTGCTCATGAAGGACTCTAAATGGTCAACGAAACGTTAGCAGGAGAATAGTAAAGTACGTGGTGTACAGTTGTAATTTTTCTATATAATTATAGAAAAATACAAAACAAAGCCACGATAAATTCAATTCTATAATTTAATCATTATTGAATATTATATATTTTGCATTAATATTAAATACATATTTTTATTTTTATTGTAATTAAAACCAGGCACCTGAATAAATACAAATAAATTTATTAAAAAACATTATAATAAAATGAACATGCTTACGTGGTTTAAATAAAACTTAGTAACATATCTGTAAATTATATACAAAACGAAATATATACAAATATGAATACTAAAAGTATTACATTCTTTCGTGAAAATTATCTTTGATTAATTAGTAGCTGCAAAGATACCTGAAAACCAAATTTATTTATAAAAATAATTAATAAAATTGTTCTTAGATTCAAGAAACCAGACGACTACAAAAACTAACTCAGACGGACCGTCTAAAAAAAGGTCTTAACGTATATAGAAATCTTAACTAGTTGGTTTCAGATATCTCTGCAGACTGGACATTTTACTTTTATTTTTAATTTAATTGTATAAACTTATATTTATTATTTTATTTGTATTATTTCAGCTCACAACTTCATAAGAGTGAAACCAGAAAGCGAATTGTTCTTTCAAACAAAACTCCAAAATTTGGCAAAAGCAAACTCTGAATATCTGAAGAAACTCTCAAAAATGAACCCACTCGAAATAAGAAACGAATTTTCAAAATATGGACTCAACACAAATCTAAATGAGGAATATTCCCAAAAAAATATCGACAAATCTGAAAACGATTACTACAAATCCTGGTTAGAACAAAACGGAGAACTAGAAGTCTCTTTACTAAAAGCCAATCAGGTTAAAAAGCCAAAAATTGATTTAAAAAACCAAAAATCCGAAGTGGAACTCATACCAAAGATGAGAGACAGTGTTGCCGCTAAAGAAATTTACCCGAAAACTGTGGAGAAAACTCAGATAAGACGGCGTGGACGACCGCCTATTTTTAAGGACAAAAACGTTGATATTGGAGAGTCAGTTTTGAAATCGGATTTGGACCAGTTTTTGGAGGGAAAGGAGGTTAGCTCGTCAGGGTTGTCGCGTAAAGATTTGGAAAGGGTTATGATGGGGAAGTTTAACCCTAATCGACGGTACTCTAATGAAGCGATGTGGGCAGCCCTAATGGACGTCAAGAAAGGCGGAAGTATCTATAGGTGAGTTCTTTTTAAACTTATTACGATTCCACGCTTACTCTCGGATATCGAGAATGTACGAGTAATCCACAACTTCAACCAATCCAATAACTTACAAAGCCGTGGTAAGCCTTAGAATAGAACATCTCAAACTCCTGTGGATGTCGTAAAAGGCGACTAAGGGATAGCGGTATGGCTTCCCATATTCACCTGAGTACTTAACTCCAAATCCGCCTGCCAAGCGTGGTGATTATGGCAAATCCCCCATTATGGGGGGCCTCCTCCAGCAGTGAATGACTAGCTGATGAAATACCTATAGCTGTGGATGGATGTTACAAGCCTATACGGATTGGAAACTCTTTCGGTGTTTTTCTTCATAATGATGAAGTGATGAACTCATTACCAAGTTCCCGAAACGTCGGTTTACATAAAATGTTCGGTGTTGTGGTACCATGCTACTCGTAGTTCCTGATACCCAAGACGCAGGGAATTCTAGTCAGAATCCTAATTCAGGGTTTAGTGTCTTTGTCATCAGAAAGTACTAGATTCCTTGGTCATTTGGTACTCTTGAATTCAATACTAGCGCAAAGTCAAAGTCAAAAAGAACTTTATTTATTGAAATCACAAGGATCATTTTGAATCGTCTTATAAGCTAAAATTACTCCTGTTCCAACGCGACCAAGCCTAGAAGAATCAGGCAACAAACTCGGCTTGGCTTACATAAATGGTCCGTCTTACCACTAGGTGAGAAGCGCCTGTGTGGTGCCTCGGAGCAAGGAGTTGCTGATACATAGTAAATGAGAACTTAAAAATCTTAGGAAGGTAGTCAATAGTAAATAAACATCAGCAAAAATATGCAAGACGGCACACGCTACGCTTGTTATACTTATAAATAATAATCTAATACAAACATGTAAATAGGTAAGTATAGATATTGCAAATTTCCATTTTAGCAGTCGAGGGGCAGAGCGACATCAGGCCACGCGGCTTTATGTGCGGTCTTTATATTGTGCGGCGCACAATTTGTAATGGAGATTGGTGGAGTTTTATGGAACTAAGTGAAATCGACTTTCTGTCTCTGTTGTTCTTCAGGAGTCAACACGCGTGCTCTATCTCAATTTCAAACTGGATTTGGTTCAAAAGTGCCAAACAAGCGTTATTAGGATTGAAACTGGATTGCGATTAGAACTCTATGTGACTGTTGGGTGTTATGTAATCAGGCAACAAACACGGCTTTACTTAATTTGATGATCCGTCTTACCACTAGGTGGGAAGCTGTGTAGTGCCTCTTGTACTTTTGGGATGTTACAGAATCTTAATGTATACCATAATACTTCAAAAACCTAACCAGTGTATATTTTTATTTTCAGAGCGGCCCAGACACACAAAGTCCCGCGCAAATCCCTTCGCAACTGGATGAAACGTTGCCATATAAAATCCTCTTTCCCCATGCCTCAACAACTAAAGCAGTTCGTTGAAAACAGCAAAAGACAAAAAGAATTCAAAATCGATTTCCCCGAAGCTAACTTTGAAAAAACCGAAGACATCGCGTCATTTGAAGGAGAGATTGAGTTCGGGAAACATTTCCTTTTTAATTCTAACGTCTCTAGCGACGAAAGTGGCAAACATGAGGAGAATAATAAAAATTTGGAAAATGATAAAAATGGGGAGAATGGCAATGTAGATGGCAGCACTGACGTTTTGGATATGTCGTTGCATGAATAGTTTTTTTATTGATCTTATATAGGCCTTATTCGTTTAGGTTATGTATTATACAAAGTACTTAAAGAATTGATTAGATGCTAAGCCATTTTTGATGGCTGTATACGAACGGTACTGCCAAAGAAATTCAAAGATTGACGGTAAAAAAAAATAACATTATTTTATTAAAGATTATTATTTAAAATTCTACTTTTTTCCATCAGCAATATCCAAAGAAAATATTTATTTTTATTTCAATAGGCAAGTATTGCCATTTTGTAAATTATCGCCAGTAAGTTTCTCCGTAGAATAGGAAATTTTTACTTAAAACCAAAAATATTAAATTTCTTAAAACTTAGTGTTAATTATTATTATTTATTAAATAAGTTATTTGTAATGATTGTTAGGGATAGTTGGAAAACTCATTGGCCTTTTAAAAACGTGTGCTTGATCAGGACATCGTCCGAAATATAAGAAAAGACTTGATACGAAATTTTTAGCGTTTAAAAGTTTATAAATTTTATAGAAATAAGGTGAGGAAGTAGTTATTTTTTAAATTTTTCATTTTTTAAATTAATAAAAAAAATTGGGACATCAAAAGTGTTAATGAAATAATTCACATGTACGAATTACTCGTAATTAAGAGTTTTTTCATTAAACTATATAGGTAATTATTAATCGGAGAATTTTATTATTTTATTTTATTTTAGTCATGTACATTTTCTTAATTAATAGAAAAATTGAGACGTCAAAAATGTTGATGAAATAATTCACATGTACGAACTACTCGTAATTAAGAGTTTTTTCATTAAACTATATAATTTTTAATTGAAGAACATCTATAAACATTGTTTCTGTTATGTTAGAAATGTCTAAAAATGTCTGAATCAAATATTTAAAAAATAACTACAAATATAAAGTGAATTAAATAATTAAATTTGTCTAAAGTATTGCTTATATTTATTATTAAATATTCGTATTAATTTATTCAATGTACTTAACTAATTAGATCAGTTTGTGGCATCGAATAATTTGTTTATTTTATTTGATTACAGTATTTAAATATTTAGGTTAATTTGATGAGATTTTTGTATAATTTTATTCATACTGTGAAATACAAGAGGTTTTTGTGAATAATAAGTTATCATTGTACTTAAGTCGAGATACTTAAATATTAGTTTTCGCCAGTATTCATCTACGAATTAATTCCCACTGCTGGGACAAATAAATTGACTTTGAAATACCGTTAGCTCAGTTGGATAGACTTTAACCAAATCTAACCGTTGATGACTGAGTTGATCTCAGACTAGCTTGGTAGGGTTGGTCAAAAACAGCCCAAAAAAAGGTATGTACTTAATGCCATTTTCTTCTTTTTATTTGTGGCTAAATGTCATTTTCGGTAATTAATTACTGAGTCCCTAACACTTATGAGCAGTTTTCTATGATACTGGTATAGAATTTCTGATTTTTCTAGGTTTGGTCACGTTGGAACAGTAGTAATTTGACATGAGTTAAGTATCTCGTAATTGCGAGGTGTCTTTGACACGAGTTAAGTATCTTATAAGTGTGAGGTGTCTTAATTCGACACGAGTTAAGTAACTCATAAGTGTCAGGTGTTTGAAATGAGTTAAGTGTCTCGTAAATGCGAGGTGTGTTTGACTCGAGTTAAGTGTCTCAAAGTGTGAGGTGTCTCAATTCGGCACGAGTTAAGTGACTCATAAGTGTGAGGTATCTCAATTCGACACGAGTTAAGTGACTCATAAGTGTTAGGCGTCCAGGAATTCACTTAATTAGTTGGAGAAAATGAGCAAAGTACGTTGCGGTATTAATAAATATTGGCGAATTCTTTTGGATCCTAATAACCCAAAGATACGGTTCCTAATCCAAATAACCCACCATAGTAATACATTAATTGTTTTCCTAAGTGTATAACATAATATACAATTTACTTTTGAATAGGGTAATTGACTGTTTTCAAAATATGGATCGTAATGTATGTTATGGATGTAATCCTAGAAGATTATTAAACTCCAATAATTGTTCCCAAGGTGTAAAAAAATATTAAATAAAGTTCGATTGCCACTCAATGACTGACTGACTCGACACGCTCGATGTCTTAGTAGAACACCCTTTAGACAGGGGTGATGTTTTAGAAAAATGTTTTTTGTTTCTTTCTTTGTGGTCCAAGCGAAAGAAGTCGCGAACGAGCCGCAGTATTTCTATAAAAAAAAAAAAAAAAAAAAATATCTTTTGCGTAACGTCAAAATTTTCTACTATTGATCGAATCTCTATGACGTCACATGAAAAACATTTTGAAATGTTGTTAGTTTATTTAATTATTTTACTGAGATGTTACGTTGTTGAAGTCACGTGACCCACAGTATTTACGCGTTACTAATAATTATTTTAATTTATTTAGCGATTTTTAGTAAAAATTCTGAAAATTATGACGATTAAAAACACAATATTTAAGACACCATCGATAATTTGAGATGGTTTTATAAAAACAGTCAAATACCTTATTCTTCATGTATGTGACTTTGCGTCAGTTACTATGAGAAAAAGTATTGAAATAGTTGTAATTACTTCCTAAGTTAGAGTACGCGCAGAAAACTATGAAAAGATTTGTATGTTATGTTATAACAAATATAAAATCTGTCTACATAGCGTTCCTATTATCAATTATACATTTTAATAATTAGCCACATTATTGTTTTAATGTTCTAGGCGGTTTCGTTTATAAAACTTTAATGTAACTAGTTTGTGATTTTACTTCGTTTAAAAACGGGCCAAAGCGATTACATTGTAAAGCTTCAGTTTAGAATAGAAGAAAGTTGCTATATCGATCTCGAGTCCTTGGATTGGTTGAATTTTGTGAGTTTGTTATTTAAAAAGTAAAATCACAGACTGAAATCTAAATTACGTCTCATCTGTCAAGTGCCTACTAGTATATAAATATACATAATATATAAATATACATAATATATAAATATACATAATGTTTTATGTAATTGTAATATGCTACTTACCAATTCTAAAAATACTGGACTAAAATGTCGCTGCTGATTTTGAAGCATTTTAATATATAAAGTATCTAACATTTGCACTGTTTTTAGTGAAGGCAGAAACATAATATAATTGATATCGTTTTAATAAAAAAAAATGCATAAAATATTTAGGAAATGTTATTTTTAAATACTAACATACGCTATTGGACTAGCTAAAGGCCTTATCTGTTATATAAATAAAGTATAACTTTTATTTCAGTATTTTCAGAGTAGTGCTTAACATGTAGTAGAGTATTATATACAGTTTCTTGTATATTTTACCTGTTATTATTACAGTATTAATTTATGTGTCGTTTGTTTTAATCTGTTTGTACTGTTGTACTTAAATTTATTGCAAAATTATGCATAATTATGAATTATTGTATAAAATTTATACATTATTGATTAAATTATTTCCAAACATTTGAAAATTTGTACATAAAACTATGAGATAGGTAAATAATTTTGGAAATATTATTTTTGTTGATTTACTATCAAAACACCGCCCGATTATAACAATTTATCATAATTAAATTAAAAAATATAATTATTAGCCATAGAAAATACTGATTGTACCAGTTTTTGCTATTATACCTAATGAGAGTTAATAAATGAGAAAATATAATAATTAATGTTTTTATTTTCCTGTCGTTTTAAACAAGAAATAAGATACTTAAAAATATAATGTAAAATCAAGGAACCAGTAATTTTGTAATGACATTATGTTCATAAATTAATATCAATATACATTATTGATATCAATATACATTATTAATATCAATATACATTATTATAGAATCGTTGCGTGTCTTTCTGACTCACAACATACAACACGACCTGAAATTTGGAAAGGGACATTCCTTTCGTGGTCTAGGGATGCACTAAGAAAGGGATTTCCAAAATTCACCCCCTAATGGGGTACAGCAGGACGTTGAAGTTTCTATGGAAAAAACTCAACGCGGGCGAAGTTGGGGGCGTTTCACTAGTCAATATATATTTTTAGGGTTCCGCTAGCCGTCCCGTCTATCACAGCACAGCGTTACAAGTCTGTTGTGAAACGAAATTTATGTAGTTCGGTAAAGGAATCCTTGATATTTTTATCAGCTTTGACATTCGTTATTTTTCTCTAGCTTTAAAGCCGGAATAAGTACGAAATTAGTGACATGAAATTAATTTCGTGACATTTAGTTTTACCAACAGTTTCACGTGTAATTTAATATTTTCGTAATGCATGTATTAATGCAAATCAGTTTCGTGCCCTGCGCGATTTTTTGGCAAAATTAGTGTCATGCAATTAATTATGTAATGCAATTCCGGCTTAAGAAGGCGTACTATGTGATTTTGCCCAACAAAATCGATCTAGAACTCAGTATCTACGGGTTCTACGAGTTAAATATTTTGGAATATGAAAATTTTATATTTTTGCATTTATTGTGTAAAGTTGAAAACACGATATGTAAAAAAACCTCGATAGTTTTATTTAATGAAAAATCCTTGTTTCGCACTCGCTTTAAAAAAAATCTCAGGAACCCTACGGTGTTTTAAGATAAATTTTACTACAACAAGTAGGTAATAACTATGTATTCTTATGCTAAAATCAGTTTATTGATAAAAACTTTATTTTCGCCATAATAAACAAAAAACTTCATTTTGTGCACGACACTCGCTAGCTCGAGCGAGATGGCGCGCGGGTTATCGCGTGCGTTAAAGAGGGAGCCTAAATTGTAGTATAGTGCCCTCTTAAGGCTAAAGCGCACCGGATGCGTATGCAGCATGTAATGTAGACACGCGCGTCTCTATACGTATTGCCATAATCACTACGCTTGGCAGGATTGGTGATCGCAGTTTAGTGTTACGTACTCAGGTGGCTGTTGCTGCCCATTCCCTGGCAGTAACATCCACCTGAGTAATCCCTTAGTCGCCTTTTACGACATCCATAGGAGGAGTTGGAGGAGTCCTATTCTTAGGCCGAGACTACCACGGCTCGATTCAACTTTGATTAATGGATTTAAATAAATACAAACTATTTCTTCATGGTCACGGGCAGAGTCATTCATAAAAGCAAAAGCTTTTGTTTATGACATTAATAAAAAAAACAGGCCAAGTGCGAGTCGGACTCGCGCACGAAGGGTTCCGTACCATTATCTATAAAAACGGCAAAGAAATCACGTTTGTTGTATGGGAGCTCCTTAAATATTTATTTTTTTCTATTTTTTAGTATTTGTTGTTATAGCGGCAACAGAAATACATCATCTGTGAAAATTTCAACTGTCTAACTATCACGGTTCATGAGATACAGCCTGGTGACAGACGGACGAACGGACAGCGGAGCCTTAGTAATAGGGTCCGTTTTACCCTTTGGGTACGGAACCCTAAAAATAAACAAAAAAAAGTATGTCAATGTCAAAAAAATTGTATAATTAAGTGTAATATGCCATTGAAAACGATACCCATAGAAAATTAGAAAGTAGCCCCCCGGCGTCTTTTCCTTGCTTACCCCGTCCCACCTTGTAATAAGCCAGGAAAAGCGCCCTCCCCCCTCAATCTTTACTAACCGGGCGTTTTCCTGTCTTATTACAGGCGTGCGGACCTCCACCGAAATCGTGACACGGCATTTCATCGACATGGACCATGGTATACCACTCAACATCCACGCCCGGCCGCGCATCGTGGGACGAAGACCGAACGCAATCGTCAACATAGAGACAGATGTCTTTCAAGAAAAATCTTACAAGCAGTATTCGTCGCAACATTTGAGAGATGCTTTGATAGCGGTTAAGAAAGGTTATAGTGTGTACGCAGCGTCTAATAAATACGGTGTGCCGAGGAAAACGCTGAGGAATTGGATGGAAAAATATGATATTAAAAGTCAGTTTTCAAAAGGACGTCGTGGCACGCGCACTTCTACTCAGATATTGGATCCGTTGAATTTGCTGGCTGAAGGCAGAGTGGAGAGGTTTGAAGGACTGTAACCTGTAAGTTTTGAATTATTGTAACTTGAGGTTTCATGAATTGTAACCTGTAAAGGTTTGAATTATTGTAACTTGAGGTTTCATGGATTGTGACCTTTAAGGTTTAAATGATTGTAGCCTGAGGTTTCATGGAACCTGTAAGGTTTGAATTACTGTAGCCTGAGGTTTCTTTGATTGTAACCTGTAACTTTTTAAAGTGAACTTGGATTTTCTGCGACTTAGAATCAGTTAAGTCATTCAAAAAATAAAGGAAAAAGTCTAAAATTGAGAAATTTCGAATTTTTTATTCCAAAAATGCGATGTTTGTAGGAAAAAGTGGCTGAAACTTAAAAGGGTTCTAACGATTTCGAAATAATTTATTTAACGGATCGGAAACCTCAGGGCGCGTGTGTAGCTAGTGTAGTGCTAGCAGTTGTCCGTTTAATTTATTCGTAATTTCGTTGAACTGTAACAGATTGTGTTGGTTATAAAATTCTACTAGCGGGTTCGCTATATGTTGCGTCTCAACTCGTCTAGCGCCCGGCCTACAGTTGAGCGTGCTAAGATATTAATCCAAATAAACATAAAATCTTGCCAAATAACTTATTGTGTACTTACATATTATAGTAATTAGTTATATATAGCAGTGGTATTTTTAAATTGATGTTTAGTAATTTTTGGTGGCATTTCATATAATCAGGTTGTAGTTTCCATCTAATATGGAACATGGTCGTGTTAAAAAAGCTGGTTTTTAAATTTGGCCGTTCACATTTTTTTTTGAAGGATGAACCATTTCTCTACTTAATATATCTTTTTTATTGATATTGTCATGGGTACAATATCAGTAAATATTATGTTCTAATCGCGAAACTTTAAAAATACTAGACATTTTTTTTATTAATGGGTGTTTTTAAAAATAAGTTTCTAAAATGTTGTTATTGGTTTTTAAAGTATTAACCCACATTTAATCGGACGATTGGCATCTCTGTATACAGGAGGTGGTCGTGGGTTCGATTCCCGCCTGGTTAGTAATATTTGGGATATTATAAAATCTTTGTGAACGGTTATAAAAAAGGATATTCCTTTATAAATGGTGTTTAAATCTACTACATATAATCTGCCATATTAAAATCTTAATCAAGTAGGTAATTCATTATTAATGTTCTAATCAAAATGTTCTGATATAGGTAAAATGAACTTGTATTAAGCAGCTATTTAAATATAACCACGGAAGGCAATGTCTTACTTACAGGGAATTTAAATAATTTAGCTAAAAAAAAAATTTTGTAGCCAAATCCTACTTACAATAATTATTTCAATGCTAAATTGTATGGTTTTGAGTCAGATTTTTAAGTTTGTTTTATTATAACTTAGTATGTGTCTAGTCTAAAGTGTTATGGTATTAATAAATTGTACTTAATTACAATAATATTCATTTATGCGCTAAATTCAGTCAACATTTAGTTCCTCTGTCGGGAACTAAAAGATTGGTAAAGTGTTTGGTATTCCTATTACCTACCCAGCAAAGAGAAGACGCTGTAGGTACACGCTGTACCTACGTAGCCGAAGCGACTCACGCGCGCTCGTTACTGTACTTCCCGCCAAGGTCACTTTTGTGGGATTGGCCTGGCATTATGTGTCTGTCAAAATATGACGTTAAGGTGGAACGTTAGAAAAGTGTCGCGAAATTCTAATTTTTTTTTTTTTTTGTCTTTGCTGATTACAACTCATCGCGGCTTTTGGTTACCTTCAGATAATTTAAAATTAAATTATGTTCCTAATATGCCAAAGTAGAATCGAATCATTTATGTTTTTTTATAAATGTTTTTCTTATATGTACTTAATAATAATATTTACATAAGTAATTAATATTTTTATAGAATAATAAAAATACAAAAAATGTATTGAGCCAAATATAACTAGTTATAAAGTATCTACTTTAAAATGTCGTGTAAGCACTTAACAAAATCGTTATTTTAAGTAAAATTAATTAATTAATTATACATAAATGAATGGCTAGGTATTACGGGTGACTGTATCGAATTCATGGTTAATTAACTAATAAATAAATTATTATTTTGTGTCGTGCTTCTGTTGTTTTATTTAAACTAAAATTACCTATCTACCTACCAACTGAAGTATTTAGTTTCGCAAAACAAAGGTATCGCGAACAGATATCTGAGGATTTTAGGGTTTGCGTTATTTAAATTACACGACGTAGGTATAAGTAATAAGGTATTTTGATCTAAAAATTTAAATGAGGTTCCTCAAGTTAGAAAGAAAAGTTTAGGTGTTCTGATCGAGCCTCGTACTCGACATTCGACATCACGCAATCCGATACTTATTTGACATCACAAGACAAACATTCGACATCTTGAGACTACTCATCGCCGTCCCGAGACTCAATATTCGGTGTATTGAGACTACCTACCTACTCATTCGAAGTCTAGAGACTACTTTCGACATCTTGAGACTACCTATATACTCATTCGACGCCCCGAGACTCAACATTCGAAGTCTTGAGACATGAAATTAGACATTTATATTGAAAGCCGCTCTAGTTAATAAAATAAATTAAATAATTAGTAGGTAAACGGAGTCTCGGCCTAAAAATAGAACTCCAAAGCGACTAAGGGATTACGCTAGGGGATGGGCAGCAGCATCCACCTGAGTACTTAACACCAAAACTGCAATCACCAATCCGCCTACCTTATTAGTAGTTACCTTAGGTAGTTATTAGTGGTAAACTATTTTATAAATTAATATGTATTTCCTGTCTGACATGTCTAGTGCATAGAATTGTGCCGAAAGATGGTCAAAAGATAAATAAATGAATTATTACTATTATTATTACCAATTATTATTATTATTACTATTACAATTATTATTATTACCAAGCGTGGTGATTATGGAAAATCCCCCCATTGCACGCTCTGCATGCTATTGGGGGAAGCCTCTTCCAGCAGTGGATGTCTACCGGCTGACGAAGAAGAGAAACGGAACTTGATATTCAACATCAATTCGATTAACAATTTATTGTTCATCAGGAATACATAATAGGATTTTTTTAAATTAACAATAAAATTTCTTCTGTGATTTCCCCCAAGCAACCTTTAGTAGGTATATTTAGCAGAGTTTTTTAAACGTTGTGTCTAAAATGATGTTCTAGATGTCACAGTAAAATGGTGAGACATTTTGTTTGTTACAAACGCTTACCCCCTTATTAATTATCATATTTTAAACCTATTTTAAGGTGATATCAGACGGGTCAAAGGGTATTTTTCGTTCATTTTCGTCTTTCATTCGGCACCTTTCACTCGAAATGAAATGTTTGAACCACAAAATGAAAACAATAATGCCGAACCATAGAGAAGCATTCACTCGAGTGAACATTCATTCGAGTGACCCGTCTGATATCACCTTTGGTTAAAATAGCGTTCGTCTTGTTTTGACGTATGACATTTTACATCAGAGAGAACAAAACAAAAGTTATGTTAACTAAAATAGGTTCATAAAATGATTATGAATGAAGGCCACAGCACACCGGCTGCGTACGCGTGTAGTGTATGGAACTGTATAAGATATGGCACACCGCTTGCGTGACGTGCACGCAAGCGTGTATATGCGTAGAGACGCGCGTGTCTACTTTACTTGCTGTATACGCATCCGGTGTGCTTTAGCTTGAAGGCCCTTAGACTTTAAATAATGAATTTGAGGACTAATTATAGGCCATATTCCAATCAAGAATGCTTTCAGATTTCGCGATATCCAACGTCCAATGCCACTACGACAGCGGCTCCGAGACAGACCCGTATGCGGAGCCACGCGAAGAACTAACCGATGACCACACGTATGGCGTTAGGAACTACGAGCCACCCGCATTTGTCATAAGACAGGTACAGTAATATTTCGATGACATTTAAGGCCAAAGCACACCGGATGCGTATGCAGCACGTAACGTAGACACACGCGTCTATACGTTTGTAAACGCTGGCGTGCACGTCACGCAAGCGGTGTGCCATGTCTCTTTCAGTTCCATACATTACAAACGTCATGGTACGTCGACGTGCACGTCTACGTCTACGCGTACGCGGCCGGTGTGCTGTGGCCTTCAGCTCTGAGACTCGACGTTTGACGTCCTAATTTTTATTTATTTATTATTATTAGTTGTCAACATATACATAATTTATATGTACTTACTTACTACATTAAGAGCAATATATGAATATGAATATGATGATCCTTATTTAATAATTCGTTTGCTTTTAGACGAACCAAGTACAACCGTTGCAGGCGCTGTCAAACTTCTCAGAGCTACGACCGAAGATCATGACGATAGGTCCCGTGTTCCCGTCTGTCAATGTCATTCACGTGGGCGACCAGCCGCCTGGAAATTCGGTGAGTCACGTGACCACTGCTGGGAAATGCGGTCCGTATGTGGTTCGATTAAAGGCCCATTCCCACACGTAACGTCTCTACGCCGTCGACACGCGCGTAGACCCCTGACGCACCGGGTTACGCATACGTCGACGCATACGTGCTGCACACGCAACGCAACCGGTCTGTTGCGTACCCAGCTGCAATGCGTAACTGCACGCGTTGCGTCTACGTCGTCATGCACGTCACACAAGCGGTGTTGCCATGTCTCATAGAGTTACATACATTACAACGCCATGGACGTCAACGACGTTTAAGCGTACGCAGGCGGTGTGCTGCAGCCTTAAGTCATTACAATGTCTGTGTGAGGGTCGATTACGAAGAAGTGATAAATTTTTATCTTAATATAGGTCAAAGTATCTTACATTTCATGTCCAGCCTAAGAATAGACCACTCCGTCTCCTCCCGTGGATGCCATAAAAGCCGACTAAAGCTTTGGTCTCGCGATCGTAACGCACAACGCTGCGGTATGCGGTATGCGTTGCCGGACACTCAATCATATGAAAAACGTCGAGAACGGTCTCTTGTTCCGTCGCAGTATGCGTCAGCGGCGAGGGGCAAGCGCGGTGCAGTGGGGAGGTGTACTGCCGCGCAGCGCGGCGTCATTCTCGGTTCAACGCTGCGGTGTGCGGTGTGCGTCACGGGTCATTATGGAATTTTTCGAAGACAATTTAATAGAATTAGTTCGCAAATATCCTTCATTATATAAAAATAAAGATAAAAAACACAAAAGTTTAATAGTTAATAGTTTAATAGTTAGAAAAATTGTTCATGTTCACGTCTGCCTTGGTAGCTGCGGCAAAATCAACTGACCACCTCTCCGCAGGGACGCTAAATGCTGCGTCGCGACGCTGCGTTGCGCCGCATACCGCAGCGTTGTGCGTCATGATCACCAGACCAAAGCTTTAGATATGAGGGAATGGGCAGCAGCATCCACCTGAGTAGTCAACATGAATACTGTGATCACCTATCTGCCTGCCAAGCGTGGTGATTATGGCAAATTCTCCCATTGTATTCAATGGAAGAGGCTTCGTCCAGTAGTTGATAGCCTCAATCTCAATTAGCTCTTGAACAATATTTACAATGCTGTATTAAGATATCCGTGGCTTGTCCGGCCTAAGAATAGACTCCCCCGTCTCCTTCCGTGGATGTAAGATAAGATAAGATAAGATAAAGATAAGTTTATTTCATTCAGCTTAGATACACGACATACACAAAACAGATGTACTATAACTATATAAATATTAATAAGAATATTTGCATCCATCCTACTAATATTATAAACGCGAAAGTTTGTATGGATGGATGGATGTTTGTTACTCTTTCACGTAAAAACTATTGAATGGATTTTAATGAAACTTTACAATAATATAGCTCATACATCAGAATAACACATAGGCTACAATTTATAAAGATATTGTGTGAATTGTCCATAATATGACGATAAGTGTCAAGTAAGTAGGAAAAAATCTACCATCTGCGAGCTATTCTGGCGTGCGCTGCCGAAACTGCTAGAGTTACACATAGGTAATGTATGATAGAAATGTTTATCTTAAATAGTCCTACAAAAAAGCCCGCCACAGTATATATCTATATCTTATGTGTAAGCCATTACAGCCAAAATGTAAATTTGTTACTTCTTCACGCTCAAACAGCTGAAAGAATTTGAGTGAAATTGTGAATACCTTATACCCTGGATTAACACATAGGCTACTTTTCATCATCATCATCATCAATTTTCATCATTATTCACGCGGGTGAAACCGCGGGGCGCAACTAGTAATTTATAAAAATGGTGAATGGTGATTGAGAACTTTAACTTCCGTGCTAGTTTAAAAACTGTGTTACGGCAAGGTACGATTCAAAATGTTATGATGTAGTAAGGGACTAAGGAGGGGTCCTAAGGAGGGACCAGGGGATGCAGGGGATGACCAGGGGACCAGGGGATGAGCAGCACCAATCCGCCTGTCAAGCGTGGTGATTATGGCAAATCCCCCCATTGTTTTCAATGGAGGCCTCGTCCAGGAGTGGACATAAACAAGCTGATGATAAATAAGATGTTAACTTTGTTGTTTGTCTTAAATTAAAGATGTTAAATCAAGCTCAGCCAGAGTACAACATCAACAAGCGTATCCGCCGCAGCGAAGTGGTGTTACGGCAGGCAGCCGATTGTGTGAGTCGCGGGCTCACATTCCAGACGGTGTCCGAGCAGTTCAACATACCTATATCTACTATACGGTGAGTGAGGGGCAGTTTGGTGAGTGAGGGGCAGTTTGACGAGTGAGGGGCAGTTTGGCGAGTGAGGAGCAGTTTGGTTAGTGAGGGGTAGTTTGACGAGTGAGGGGCAGTTTCGTAAATAAGAGGCAAAGTTTGATGAGTGTGGAGCAATTCTAATGAGTGGAGGTTAACTTTGATGAGTGAGGGGCAACGTATCTAATGAAATCAAAAATATTTTATTCATTGAAATCACAAGGATCACTTTGAATCGTCTTATAAACTAAAATTACTCCTGAGGGGGGGATCTTTTCTCCCACATACGTGCAAATTGTGGAATGAGCTCCCTTCTGAGGTTTGTCCGCTTAATTACAATATGCACAGCTTCAAAAAAAATGTGAAAAGGGTCCTCCAAGGCAGGCAACGCATTGGCAATGCCTCGGGTGTTGCAGATGTCAATAGGCGACGGTAACAACTTACCATCAGGTGGGCCGTATGCCAGTTTGTCGAGCCATAACATAAAAAAAAGGGGCGTATTGCGAGCCGCCTCCATCCACCAAAGGTAAAAGTAGGTACTAATTATTAATTACCAATCATGGTTTCAGATTCTTCATGGCTAGAAAAGGCATCTTACCGAGAAGACGACGCGGAAGGACTACACAGGTCAGTCATAGTACAAGTGACCCTGACTTTCAACCCTTAAGTCATGGGTTCAAATCCTGGTACTGCACAAATCAATTTTACCATTCTAAAAATCTATGTGCTTACTTGCTTTCAAACTATAGTGGAAATCATGAGGAATCCGGCATTATCCAAAAACTAAAATTCGTTGTCATTTTTTTTTATACTACTAGGCTCACGACCGTTTGCCGTGGCATTCTAGGGGGGAGGCCTATGTCCAGCATATGGACTTCTACAGGCTGATGTTGATGATGATACTACTAGGTCAGTAAACAAGCACACGGCCCACCTGATGGAAAGTACCTAGTCAAATCAAATCAAATCAATCAAAAAAAAATTTGATGATCCGTCTTACCACTAGGTGAGAAGCGCTTGTGTGGTGCCTCGAAGCAAGGAGTTGCTGATAAATGGTAAAAGTGAACTTAAAAACCTTAGTTACTTAGGTTCTGTATTGACGACCTCAGTGGCGCGGCGGGCGAAGGATCGCCTGCGACGCAGGAGGTTGCGGGTTCGATTCCCGCCTTGGAACAAATATTTGTTCAGGGTGTGCTGGGTATTTTTCTATGTATAATAAAAAAATATCTATCTATGTAATGTATTGTATTAAGTAAGTATCAGTTATCTAGTACCCATAACACAAGCTCTGCTTAGCTTGGGGCTAGATAATGTTGTGTGAAATGTCCAGCATTTATTTATTTATTTATTTATTCAGGAAGGTAGTCAAAAGTAAATAAACATCAGCAAAAGTATGTAAGACGGCACACGCTACGCTTGTTACACTTATAAATAACAATCTCATAGTTACCGTAGCATATGGTCGCCTACAACACCAGAGGCATCACACGCCATCCATTCCCTGAAAGGGCGAACCTATGCCTGTCTAAATGGGTTTGTTTTGTGTTACAGGCACCACCCTCAGTTAGTCCAGAGCCGCCGTACCACATGCAGCATTTTAAACTTCCCGCCATGGTGGGACTCCGGACGGACGCAGAAGACGAATCCAACGAACCCACCACCTAGACCACATACCAGTTAATATACTTTATACTCCCACTTAGACCATAGACCAGTTAATACTTCGTACTCCTACATAGACCACAGATCAGTTTATATGCTCTGTACTCCCACTTAGGCAACAGATCAATTAATATACTTTGTACTCCTACTTAGATCATAGACCAGTAAATTTTTCTTTTGTACTCCCACTTAGACAAGAGATCAATTAATATACTTTGTACTCCTACTTAGACCACAGATCAGTTAATTTACTTTGTATTCCCACTTAGACCACATACCAGTTAATACTTTGTACTCCTACATAGACCACAGATCAGTTATTATGCTCTGTACTACCACTTAGACCACAGATCAATGTATATACTTTGTACTCCTACTTAGATCATAGACCAGTAAATTTTTCTTTTGTACTCCTACTTAGACCATGGCACATACCAGTTAATATACTTTGTTTTACTCCCACTTGAACCACAAGCTAATTAACTGTGTACTCCCACTTCAAAGTGGCAGTGTGTTCTAACTAAGTTCTAACACAGACCAGTTAAGGTGACCCCAAGCCCTAATTGATTTCTCTATCTGTGCTCTTTGACTTGGATCCAAGATAATTCTATAAGTAGAATAGAATATCACAAACGCAATGCATTTAGAGTTAAAATGCAATTTTCAACAAATACCTACAATACAATGACAATTAAAATGATTGAAAGATTGAAATTCTATCAGAGTACCTAGGGTAATGTAGGCTACTTACCGAAAACGTAGATCTACGTATAGAGTCTGTGCGAAATGAGAATAGGCGTGGGAGATGAGGGCGTGGCATGCTTAATTACTGATTTTGTGTTGTAAACAACACTATCTCATCATTATAGCTCTAATACAAGATCTTGAGACTTGTAGTTTAAAAGTAAATAATAAAAATTTGCTCTTAGATGCTTTGATTGTGGCTTGCAATAAGAAAATATTATCTATCATAAGGCTGTGTTTCCATCAAAGATGTACAAGGTAGATGAGCGGTGCGAGGATGCGTAGCGAGGCTGTGGAACTGTGCGTAGATGAGCGATGCGAGGATATGTAGCGGGCTCTTTTCAGACTGACTGCTGTAATATATAATATAAATGGACTAATGCGCAAAAAGAACCGCGATCATTAGAATCGACACATGTATTCAGATTTTATAGTTAGTGTGGAGAAGAAATGAAAGAATGTAGGTAGGTGTATAGATCGGGTGCGTCTAGCCTAAGACTGCACACCCCCACCGCTTTTACTTGGCATTTGACACAAGCTTCGAAAACGGTTCTTGTGGTTACAAGGACCGTAAGGCTAGCACAAGCTGACTAACGTTAGTAGCGATAGCGAGACGATAGTAAATGTTAACCCATTATATACTAAGGGCCTTATTCATAATCATTTTTTAAACCTATTTTAGTTAAAATAGCTTTTGTTTTGTTCTCTCCGATGCAAAATGTCATACGTCAAAACAAGACAAAAGCTATTTTAACTAAAATAGGTTTATCTATATATATATATATATATATATATATAAGTAGTTTCTCGCGTCCATCCCTTGCACACATCCCTCGCGCACATGTCTCGCAACACATTTCTCGCAACACATCCCTCGCTTGTTTTGTACGAATAAAAAACCTCGCTCGCTAAGCTCGTTTCCACCAGAGATGCGCTAAGCGAGGCTAGGTAAATGGAGTGATTCTATTGGTTCTTAACAAACACATCCCTCGATACGCATTGCTCATCTCTGGTGGAAATCGCAGCCTTATGTTAGTTCAGTTTTTCGCCACATGTATTCTCTTGCAGTGCAGACTCAGCGCAAAATATTGTGATGTGTATTTTAGCCTAAATTAGTTAGTAGGCTATTGTAAATATTGTATTTCCTTACTTCATTGAAAATATAATACCTAACTATTTAAACTAACGCCTACATTTTAGAATCTCAAATTGTAAGTAGCTATAGAACAATAAAATAAACTGAAATAAAATAAATGTATAATTTGTAAAATGTGTAAATATAATTTAATAATTGAATGAGGTTAGATAATATTAATACATATAAAGTAGTTCTTGAATAAAAGGATAATAGATGTGGCCTTGTAGAAAACACAGTATTTTCGCGTATAAATGTACATATTTTAGTATCGAATAAATTAATTGTATTGTATTCCTAACATAGGTTCTTACATTTAGTTTTAAATGTATTTCAAGGTGGGCAACACTACGCGCCAACGCTCCTGGCAGACGGACCATAAATAACGCGGTAGTGTTGTGCACGCGCCGGTTATTCAGTTACGGGTGATCGATAGAATGGCGCATCACTATGCCGTTGCATTATGTGCGAGCGAGCACGCGATATCGACCCTATCGATATTCCCCGTCTGCCAGCTACGTTGGCGTATAGTGTTATTTTTACCGGTTACTCTCTGTAGATCCAGTGATCAAGATCCAATTGGTTCTATTGAGATCATTTTTTCCCAATAAATCAATTTTAAAAAACTACGCCACAAATTGGATCTATTGCATCTACTTATAAAATGACTAGATCCATATTGGTTCCATTAAGAATCTTTTTTCTCATTAAATCTATTTAAAAAAAATCGCGTCACAAATTGGATCTACTGAGAATAAACTACGAAACTGACGTTATAAGGCCTGATTTTTAAATACAAACATTTGTAATTAAAAATAATTAATTTTGGATCTAAAGGATAAAAAGTATTACCACTGGAACCAAATGGATCTTGATCATTGGGTCTACAGAAAGTAAAAGTTCTTCTTAGAACCAAATCATCAAAATTGGATCTAAAGACAAAAGGTATTCTCACTGGAACAAAATCAATTTCATCATTGGATCTACAGATGATAAAAGTTCTTATTAGAACCAAATCATCAGAAATGGATCTAAAGAGAAAAAGTTTTCTCAATAGAACCAATTGGATCTTGATCACTGGATCTACAGAGAGTAAACGATTTTTACAAAGCAATGCAAAATGTCATAACTTCATCAACAACAGCTTACATAAGTCCACTGTTGTACATAGGCCTCCCCCCCATTGAATGCCACAGCGAACGGTATAAACGTGTTTAGTTTAGACATATTGGGGGGTTGCCATATTCAACACGCTTGGTAGACGGATTGGTGATCACAGTGCAGGTGTAAAGTACTCAGATGGATGCTGCTGCCCATCCCCTAGCTAGCAGACTAAGCCTCGCCTAAGGGATTAAACCAGGGGATGGTGTATTTCGTAGTATTTATAAGTAAATCTTTTATGTCAAATAAAGGTGATGTCCACTTTTTGTATGGAGGTTGGTTTTTTATTCCGAATAAAATATAACCAGCCCAAAACGGTACCTACTGATTTGGAACATACTAAAATATATTAAATTTATTTCGGTTAGATTTAATGATTATTAAAAAACCACTATTGGACATCACCTTTATTATTATTATTTATTTAAATATGCCCATATTTACTTATAAATACTAATCAGAAATGGTTATTACAAACTATACAGGTTACCAAGAAAACAGAGGTTTGATATTTCTGTCACTTTAGCTCATGTGAAAAGTCAAGGATCCACTCAAGTCATTGCAAATGGCAGCTTATTGAAATTATGTTCCTTAATTTTATTATTACCCACTTATTGGTCAGTATTATTATATAATTCTTTACAATATGTAGACAGTATCAGTAGAATTATTTAATATATTTTAGCTCTTGTCCGGGCCATAGACAAAGTGACCACGCGAATGTTTGCGTATCGCATTACGAGACGAGATAAGCGATCGTCAAACGCCGAGCGTCACCACTGTCTTTCCCGTACAAGCCGTCCGTTAATTCGCTAGTTAGCGAAAGCATTAGAACGGCTTGTCTATCGGCCGACCTTTGTATGTGAATTCTTGAAGTATTTTTTTATATGTGCCATTTAATGCATTAAATTATAAGTGACGTCACAAAACATACACTGTTTTTTTTATTAATTACTTGCACGGCGTTTTATATGTAACACGTCTTGATGAAGCTTTATCCCTGATTTTTTATCTTAGACAATTTTTGTAAACAAAGAATTTTCACTGTGTGTATAACTGTCATGATTGTGTATCATACGTGTATATACAGGGTGTCCCACGGCTATGCCACATGGAGGGAAAGTACCTTGAATATTGTAGATGGAACATTTTACTGAAAGAAGACATTATTTGAATTTAAAAAACTATTTGAACTGCATTCATAGATATTTAAATAATTACATGGTTGAACCGGGAATCGAACCCGTTACAAGAGAAAAATAATCACCTGTAGCTTTATCATACCGATCGAAAGGCTTCATCACAAGGATTATTTTTTGCTAAGTAACATAGTGTCAGAAATAAAAGGAAGACCATGAAATTTAACATTTTTTATACAAAATTAATCAATTTATCAAATGCTCAAAATGAGTCCCTGTTCAATACAAAGTCGCACTCTTTTGATTATTTCGCTCCCTGACGATTTTTTGATCTTGTTTTGGTGGATATTTAGAATAATACGTTTAACTTCTGCATGTAGCTCGTGGACACTTTAATACTGGTTCTTCTCAAGTGGGTACATTTATTAGTAATAGGTACTTATGATAATGTCAGTTTTATGTCCTTACGGCAATGTCAGCTTTTCATTTTTCTGAACAAAATTTATCATCAAATGGTAAAATTCTTGTTCCTCCTTTTATTTCTGATACTATGTTACTTAGCAAAAAATAATCCTTATGATGAAGCCTTTCAATCGGTATGATTATTTTTCTCGTGTAACGGGTTCGATTCCCGGTTCAATCATGTAATTATTTAAATATCTATGAATGCAGTTTAAATTGTTTTTTAAATTCAAATAATGTCTTCTTTCAGTAAAATGTTCCATCTACAATATTTAAGGTACTTTCCCTCCATGTGGCATAGCCGTGGGACACCCTGTATACACATATGATACACATACATAACACTTATACACACAGTGGCATATCTTGACATTTGTTAGTTTACAAAAATTGTCTAAGATTAAAAATCAGAGTTATAATTTGTAACATTGCTTCAAAGCGTAAATTACCCGTAAATCAGGCTTCTGTTTTCGTACAGACACATGCCGTATGAACTGACGAGTAAAATTATGTATTATACGACTAAGATTATGTATTAAATATATATTATATAATGCTACAGAAATAAAATATTGTCCTTTTTATAGCAATGTTTATAAATAACCTAATAACTAGTGTAGAAAATAAAAATATTTTTAATACCTGCTCTATTCATTGACAAACATCGAAAAAATTTTCGTTGATTCCAATCTTTCCTACCTTTTTCTTTTCGTTTGATAATTACATTATGTAAAGCTAGTTTTTTTGAATAAAGTACCTACTAAGTATGATTTTCACAAACTGATTCCTAGTAATAATTTTTATTAACTTACTCCCTTTTTATTAAATTATGCAATCGATTTCCTTCCGGACAAAATACCCGATTCGCAAAGCACCAGAAGTAATAGATGAGTTGTGGTTTACCACCAACTTCCCAATGAGCTAGACTTGAAACTTTAAACATATCTTACACACAAGACTAAAATGCATAAAATAAATATTTAAACAATTTTTTTTTCTTTTTTTCGGCCTAAACTGTTAGACTATCGAACTGTTGGTAGGAAAGATTGGAATAAATGCCTAAAATGTATAAAATGAGAACTCTGGTGTCTCCTTGGTGGTCATCACTTTAAACTTTTTACGGGTTTTTCCCCGTGGACCCACTGCTATGACCCACTGGTGGGACCACTGGGAATTTTACTACATCTACGGGAGTCAGGCCGGACAGGGCCGGACGGGTCTTTGGAACACAACTCCGCGCCAAAGTTCATCCATACAACTTGCCATACAATACAAATAGACGATAATTAAAAAAAAATTACAAATAAATTATCTTTATCTTTAATTACATTACCTACCCTTCCTCACTAAACAGAGACGGGTTTTCCCCGTGGACCCACTGGTGAATTTTTTTCCCCGTGGACCCACTGGTGAATTTTTTTCCCCGTGGTCCCACCGCGCTTGAGATGGAATTAAAAAACAAAACTATTGTAGCTAAAATAAATATGAGACGAAACTTTTACACTTAGATTGCATTAAATTTATAATGTACAATTACATATAAATTATATAGTTTGTAATACACAATAGTTTTGTTTTTAATTCCATCTTTAGCGCGGTGGGACCACAGCGAAAAAAAAATCCCCGTGGTCCCACCAGTGGGTGATAGCAGTGGGTCCACGGGTAAAAACCCACCGAGACTAATAATAGCTTAGCAAACCAAGCCTCACTAAAATAGTTTTTAAGTTGGCAACATACCTACCTATCGATGTATCGATGACATTTTAACCGTCGCAGGTAGTCGGTGGCTCTAAACCGTTAAGGAATAAGGACAGTCCTTATTCTAAGAAACCGTTCGTCGCTGCTCTATGACTTATTTATTATCCCAGATTATTGTAGGTACAGAAGAAAAAATAAAACAACAATTATCATTTAAATATATATATTTCTATAGAAATCTGTTACGTATATTTTACATAAATATTTATCTCGTGCACTTTCGAAAACCTTCGAAAACACAATTAACAATTTTATAAGCATCTTTGGTTAAAATTAAGATTCAATTATAAAAAAATTACTAATAAATGATCAACAATGTAAAATAATAAAAAAAAAATAACAAAACAATCATACCTCAGAATTATCTACATATATCTATAACAGCGGTTTCTCTAACCTTCTCATCACAACGTATTCTAAAGTTAAGCACGGTTTAAAGTTCAACTTCAGACAGCTTCATGCCTTTAGATAGTTCGCGGCACAACAGCTACGAGTACTCCCGTTATAACTAGACCGACCTGAAGTTAGCTGGTAAACAATCTTTGGCGACGCAAACTTCACACAAAAAAGGAAAAGTACCTAGACTAATAAGAAGGGATTTTGCGACTGCGATTATATAATTATTATACATAGCCGGGCGCCGTTAATCAAATAGTTAACTTCGTTAAACGTTAATCCGCTACAAAAAAAGTTAGCTTCGTTAAACGTTATAGCGTTACATTTCGGAAGAATTAACGCAAGTTAACGTTAGTCGTTAATCCGTTAATATGTGTAAAATTGCATCTTTATATCGTTGCGTTAGTGAACTTATAAAACCTGTTGGTTTAGGTTCTGGAAGTTTACAGCTTAGGAACAAAACAAAATACTTGTATAATTCAAATGTGTAATTGAATCGTCGGGGATGCATATTCCCCTTCATGAACATTTACATGTTAAAGTTCTCGTCTGAAAGCGAGGCTCGTTTTGGTGTTAAAATGTCTTTACCCGTGGAAAAAAGACGTTCAACTGCAGTGCTTGAGGGTATAGCAGTATTGTTTTTGTTTCACTCGCTGCCACGCGCCGCCCGGCACTTGTCGGTGCCGAGCGGTAACTATTAGGCATTGGATTAACGATTAACGGACTTCTGCATATTAACGGAAGTTAACGTGTCCGTTAATATTTTTAAAAGTTAACTTAAAAGTTAATCCGTTAATCAAAATGTTAACTTCGTTAGTTAACGATTAACGGATTAACGAGTTATGCCCAGCTATGTTATTATATGGTTTAATGGCTATTTTCACAGACGAATAGTTTTTTACGGGAGAAAAATCTTTGAAAATCAGATTTTGGTTTGAGACGCGTACGTCTCTCTTAAGCGTTAAGTCTCTCCTTTAAAGGGAGAGGACCCTAGAGAGGATTATGGGACTTATCTTACTTTCACTAACCACACCACCTAACGCTAAAGTGTTAGTGTTAAGACACTCGACGAATGTCCCGTAAAATTTAAATAGTTCGGTGAAAATGGACACAATTCAGTTTCAGGGCGGTCAAGATATAGCAGTACTAAAGGTTCAAAAACACCTAAATTAAAATTTGATACCAAGCTTTCAAATGTTTTTAATTTGAATAAATAAGAAATTTTAAACCAAATAAAGATTCGCACTATCCACCAATACACTTTTCTCTAATATACAATTTATTAAAATTTTGTACCATGATTATTATCGGTAATATAACATTACTAATAGATAAGTAACGATTTTACCGTTCAATTCGTTTTTTTTTTATTTTCGACCCAAAGTACATAGTTAATAGTCAATAGAATATCCAAAAACAACTAAAACAAACAACTTAATTAAATATTGAAGAAAATGCATATTTTAACCAAAAACAATCGTAAAATTTGTTTTAATTAACCTATCTAATAAGTAAGTGATGTATTAGTTAAAAAAAAAACAAAAACTAAGATATTAGTTGGTCTGTATAATGTTAAGTAAATAAATAAAATGGCCTTCTTAGAAAACTTAACAAAACCATACTGCCATATTTCTGATAATCTTGTAATTTTGACATTACTGTAAATGTACCATATCCAAAATATAGTTTAGATTGCTTTTCTAAATTTAGATACCAAAAATGTGACAATACGGCCAAAATAAATTAATTTATATTACTTTTATAAGTTATTACGATCTAAATATATTTAGCTAGGTAAGTTCAACTGACTCCATTTTGATCTAAAGCGTTCTTTGTCAGTTTTATATATTTCAGGCGGTATTAGACTGTTCATTCGGGAGAAACTTCATTCGAATGATCGTTCCTTTTTTATTTCATTCCGCGTACACACAGTGACCGCTGAATGACAACAAAAACGTTTATCTGTCTTTACCAAGTCCGAGTGAATCTTCACTACGTGTTCAGACATTTCCTTTTTCGTTCATTTCGAGTGAATGAATGATGCCAAAGAATATATCCAACATTGCTTGGTTGTTTCACTAATTAATTCATTTGTTTCACTAATGAATTCATTTGTTTCACTTCGTGTACAGACGTTTCATTCTTAGTGAAAGACAGAAATGAAAGTGAACTGTCAGATACCGCCTTTATCAATATTTTAACCACTTTACAAACTAACCTTCATAATATTTTAATTAAACAGAAGTTAGCTTATAAAACAGTAAAAAGCTATGTACTTGTCATTATAAAATTATTAATTTCAAATAAAAACTGTACATAACATTATGTAATATTGCAGAATCAACAACCAAATAACAAAGTATTTTAATTAAATTATTAATTAAGCTTTAATTACACTCTTATAATACAATGAGAGGACGTTTTTTTTTATTAAATATAATTTCTAGCTAAATTTTTGTGAGAACAGTGACTCAAAAACGTTCAAAACATTAGACGTGTTATTAGCGTTATTATCAATAAGACGGTGTCTAACATTAATTTTTTGAAAAAAAAAAAAAAAAAAAAAAAAAACAGACTTCTTTCAAAATAGGCGCTGGATCAATTTCGATAAAATTAATATGGGACCACCTCTGAAGTATGAACTACCAAACAAAAAAAGAATATTTCAAATCAATTCCTAATTGGCGGAGTAATCGCGTAACAAACATACTCCCTTTTTTGAAGTCGGTTAAAAAGTTAATAACACAGGGGTCAGAGACTAAACTATGTTTAAGTTTAGCCAACAACGTTTCGTGGTTAGATCGAAACTACTTTCATCTTTATGTTTCAGGGTGGAAAAAGATTTAGGGTTCCGTACCCAAAGGGATTACAATATCTCGATATACCGACTTTATCAATCGAATCGTGTCGATACGTCGCAGTATAGAACTAGCCTCGATAAAGTATATCGAGACTTTTATTTTTTTCAAATGTTACCAATGACAAATGACAAAATCAAGATTCATGCTAGTTTTCGGTAAAATTTATCGAATTTATCGGACAATCGTTAAAGTGAGTTCGATGCTACCTCGACATAGATCCGTTTTGTCGAATTTTAATGTCAAATTTTATCGATTCAGAGATCCATACACTGCAGCCCAGCTGGGCCAATTTTCATAAAATTTCGTAGACAGGACAAAACCTGGTTAAGACATAGGAATCTTCATCTTTATTTTGGCGTCGTATAATATACTTTTAATCCCTCGGGAAGATAACGCAGGAACCCTCAGACGAGAAGTGATCCCTCCATATTGACTTTCACGAGAATGTTAGGAACATTTTGAATCACAATATTGTATATAACGTTTCTCAAACTGTTGCAGTTAAAATGGCTGAGGCAAGACGGTTCGATTAATGTAATAAATATATAAAATATACATAAATATAACCAGAAATTATCTTATCGTGCTAAGCACACCTTAACTTAATCACGTGTTCAAATTTGACCACTTGTCACTTTTGACAGTAAGAATTGAGGATAATTTTAAACGAAACCGTTGACGTATTCAGTATAATAAATTGATTGGCAAATAAATATATTCATAATAAATAAAGTTAAAATTTAAATAAATAAAGTTTCCACATTTTAAAAGATAATTGATGAAAAAATGGAAACTATGGAGGTAACTAGTGGCCTCATAGACAAGGTTTAAACTTACGCAGCGGGATACGGAGTGAGCCATGCTCAGGATTTCCGAAACAAGGAAATCCGAAGAAGAACCAAAATCCCCGACACAACTCTCAGAATTAAAGATTGAAATTAAGATCAAATTGAAGTGGCAATGGGCAGGCCATATAGCTCGCATAACAGACAACCGTTGGGGAATAAAGGTTCTCGAGTGGCGACCACAAACCGGACGACGCGGTACAGGAATGCCCTCCACTCGATGGACTAAAGACATTATAAACGTCGCAAGTCGGTGGATGGAGGCGGCTCAAGGCCGTTCATCGTGGCATTCTAAGGGGGTGGTCTATGTCCAGCAGTGGACTTCTACAGGCTGATGATGATGATGAACTTTTAGTTTCCATTGTGATCCTAAAGTAATTAATTTTTATTAAATTCTATTTTTGGTTATATTTTTGTATAATTTATTTATAATAAATTATAATACCGTTATTTTCAATAATACCTATTTTTTATTATCACTGCAAGCTTCTCTAGTTAGTTTATGGACTAGTGCATACTATAGTAGCCTATTTAGTTATTTATCGACACTAAGACTCGACTGATTATTATAACAGAGGTCAAATGTACTTTAGAGTCAAAAAGGTAATTCTGCCAGTCAAAACAGTACTTACTTTAACATAGGCAAAAAGGTTTTTTGGTGTCAAAACGTAAATTTTTCAGTCAAAAGGGTACTTTAGAGTAAATAAAGGCACACTGTCCTGTCAAAAAGGTATTTTGGAGTAATAAAGCTATATTTTCCGATCAAAAAGATACATTGTTCAGTCAAAAAGGCACTTTAGAGTAATAAAGGGGCACAGTCCAGGCAAAAGGGTACTTCAGAGTAATAAACTAACACTGTCTAAGTGTTTTAGTGAGTTTTTGACCCTAAATAGTAGTTTAATTTCACAACACAGGGAATCCTAGTGTGGGATCAAGACTACGTATGTGACTGTTGGGTGTTACGTTGTGTTATTTGAATGTGAAATGACAATTTCAACCTTAAAATGTTGTCAATTTGATTGTAGTAACCTTTTTGATCCCAAAAAAGACAATTTGACTGTATAGTAACCTTTGACTCCGAAAAGTAGTCAGTTTATGTGACTTTTTGATTCTAAATAGTAGTCAATTTGACTGTAAAGTGAATTTTTAGACCCTGAAATGTTGTAAATTTGACTGTAGCAATTTTTTTGATCCCAAAAAGATAATTTGACTGTATAGTGATCTTTTGACTCCGAAAAGTAGTCAGATTATATAAGTGGAATTTTGATCCTAAATAGTAGTCAATTTGACTGCAAAGAGACTTTCGACAATGAAATGTTGTCAATTTAAATGTTGTGATCCTAAAGGGAAAATTTGACTCCAAAGTGACCTTTTGACCCAGAAAAGTAGTCAAATTGACTCATAATTGACCTTTTCGTCCCAAAAGTGACCTTGACCTCGTGCAAAGTGTCGAATGCCGTTACAACATACATGTGAGCCGCTACGTTCGCTCGTAGAATAGTACGTAGGCCTCCGGCGAGACCACGTCACGTGGTTTGATGGGCAACACCCTGAAAGTAAATAAATAATGTTTTAAGTTTTGAAACTATCATGGTTATTAACATAATTATCACTAGAAACGGGATATTTACCATGATTTTTGAGCATTATTGATTCCCGATATTTCGGCAAAGTATCATGCGCCATGATCACAGGTAAACTGAAGTCTTTGCAAGTAGATTTATTGTTATTGGTAGCCATAACTATTTACCCTCTTTCTCACTCTTTTATTACGAACACCCCTACCATCGGTTTCATTGTCACACTAAACTCCATCTCGACACACCACACTAACGGTATCCGCACGAGCAACTGGTACCACACAATTTTTCCGATTGCTACACATTCTCACCACAGGATTCCAGACTCCAGACAATTGAAAACCATCTCTATTGAAATTCCTGTGTTTGGTAATCTCAATTGCCTCCTGCACCAATCTTGCTCTGTTGAGATTAACTGTGGATTGTGAAGCTCAATCCAATGGTATGAACCAGATTCTATGAGGTGTTCCGCTATGGCTGACTTCTGTGTGTCGACGTTTTTGACCGCACGGATATCGGGGATTAATAAACTCAAAAATCATGGTAAATATGCCGTTTCTAGTGATATATCATGTTTTTTTAAATAAATTGACCCGAGTTGCTGTCTGGGACAAGAAAGACGCGGGTTCGAGTCTCACTGGATCAGGATATTCCCCATAACTGTGCTGTGTGCGTCCTGCTTTAGAATACACCCCTCCATTACCTCCGCGGATTTCTTTAGAGCCGACTAAGTAATAATTACACCATGGGATGGGCAGTAGTATCCAGCTGAGTACTCTGTGTACCAAATTTTATAGAAATCGGTTCAGCCGGAACAAACACAGTTTAATATCTAAACATTACTAGGATTACGAAGTTTGGATGTGTGAATGTTTATTCGTTACCTTGATGTCCATTAAAATTGCTACGATAGATTTACCTCGACCTTGACTTTAGTTGCGATGTTGAAATGTTTTAATCAGAAGCCGAACTCTAGTGATAAAGAACCTTAAAATCGGTTAAAAATTAAGTTTTTTGTTGAAAAATGTATTTTTCATAACTTTTCATTTAAAAAACCCACTTCCGCCATTGTATTAGACTAAATATATGGATGAAAAAAAAATTATTTCACCACTATGGTGAAAGGATTATGATACTTTCTGAATGCAAATGCTTGGTTTGTTGCTGAAAATATCAAAATCGCCATATGTATGCCTACAATATTTGAGGAGTTCCCTCAATTCCTCATGGATTCCATCATCAGAACTGGATTCTGAAAAAAATGGGACCAATCTGGAAGTATATCTGTTCAAATAAAAAAAGAATTTTCCAAATCGGTTCATAAACGCCGGAGATATGTGGTAACAAACATTCAAAAAAAAAAAATACAACCGAATTGAGAACCTCCTCCTTTTTTGGGAAGTCGGTTAAAAACAAGCTTTTATTTTCATTAGTGATCGGAAGTGTATGTATGTAATGTGTGTATGTATGTATGTAATATATGTATATATTGGTTACCTGGAGTCATTATATTCATGCCAGTCGCCCGAATACGGATGCTTGCAGTACGCCGTGTAGTGACCGGAGTAGGTAGTACCTAAAAAAACCGTCATCGCTTTTAACTATCGGTTCTTTCTTTGTCACCTGCGTTAGGTCAGAGACCCGGTATTGTCTAACAAACCGATTTCGATTATAGTTTTCAGTACATTGCATCGCGTTCTTAGTCTTTTTAAGAGTATATTAACATAACACGCAATGTACTTTAAACTCGTAAGTAAAAGTGATTATTTGTTCGTTCGACAATAAGAGGGCAGCTTGGGAACGGCCTTGAACAGAGACTGTAGTATGGTAAAAAAAACCAGTGTGGTGATATGATTTAGAACGCGTCACACACTTCATATGTCATATGTCTTCTAATTATTGGTTCTAGAAAATTTACAGTTTTCTCAAGATGTTTCCCTGCAAAGGATGCAGGTAGGTTCCTTTTAAGGTGGATCGTCTCGCATGTGGCGCAAAATTCAAATTTAAGTGTGTTATTTGCTCATCAAAGCTCTTCAAAACTTCTTGTGATGGCGAAAACTAGAAGAGCTATGTCACACAGTGATACACACATGTTTCAATTGATAGTATCTCATAATGCAAAATGCCGTTTTTGGAATCAGGAATTCCAAAAACGGCATTTTGCAATGTATGTCTGAAGGCATATATAGCCCTATGTACAGGTTTGATCTCTGTGCACCAGCGCGAGAACCAAAAATAATACCTACGTATTTTATTTAATATTTTTTTAATGTAAGTACTTATCTTGTGTTACCTAAATCAAATCAATCATTTATTTGCAAGAATACTTATTTTAAAATGTCAGGTCTTATAACTAATTTAGTCACTGTATTCAGCCTGCACGCAGGCGTGCAAAATTGTTTGTAAGTCATATTATTATACTAAGGTACTATTAAAATTATTTAGTTACTTAACAATTTAAACTTCCAAATGAAAGAGAAATGTTTTTATCCTTCACATTATAAAAACATTTCTCCAGTAACCATCTACTTAACTTTTTCCTAAAGATATATATTCAACTCTTTTATGTCTCCTGGTAATTTATTATAAATGTATTAGTGTTTTATGTGTTTTAGTAAATATTATTATAACCTATTATTATTTTAAAGTATATATTTCTATGGGCTTATTGTTTAGGTATAATTTAATGTACAATTCCCATGTAGCCTGAAATAAATGACTATTATTATTATTATTATTATAAAAATCATTAGTTAAGCTACGGATATCCCTGAACCAAAAAAAAACACTGTAAAAATCATTGAACAATATTCGTAGCTAAACAAATTATCTTTATGAGATACTATCAACTAAAACATGTGTTGGGTATCCTTGTTTTCACAAAATAAGTTTTCGCTATCACAAGAAGTGTTGATGAGCTGTGACGAGAAAAAACACACCAAAATTTGGAATTCGCGCCACATAAGAGACGATCCACCTTAAGCACAGATACTTTCGTCCGGGGACGTACTACCACCGTACCTATTTCTGCCGCCAAGCAATAGTACTCGCTTTGCTCTGTTTCGGTTTGAAGGGTAAGGCTGCCGGTAAAATTACAGGCACATGAGACATTTCATCTTTATGTCTCAGGGTCGGCAGGGCGCGTGTGATGTCTCTGGTGTTGCAGGCGTCCATAGGCTACGGTAACTGCTTTCCATCAGGTGGGCCGTACGCTTGTCTGCTTGCCGAGTAGTATTAAAAATTCTTACCAGAATGGTTACTGACGGCATACAAGTTATATGTCACCGACTGTGAGCCGCGCGTGGCGGCATACGGCGACATATCCAAACCGTTCAACGGAAACTCAACGAGTACGTTAAGTTTACCGCGAAAACGTTCAGTGGGCGAGAATCTGAAACATGAGAATAAATAATAAAATAAACCATATAATATGTTATATGTATGTTATGTTATGCGCACGCCATAGAATAAAAACGACATGCTGATTTTCTGACGCTTAAAGACGTAATTTTCTACAAATGTCACTTTAAAAAAATAACAAATCTTCCCGTGGTACTACTGGATCGCTTGGTAGTTCTACGGTTTTTTTTACCCTTGTAACTAGTAGTAATACTGGTAGTACCACGGATAACAAACCAATGTTATTAGTAATTTACCTTTTGAGATGTAAGACGAGAGTTTGCGGGAACTTCTGTACTGTGAACCATTTGAGGCACTTTCGTCGCACGCCGCACTTCGAACACGTCTACGAACAAATACAATTGTTAACTACAATAGTTTTTCAACTACAACAACTTTTCAACTACACTAAATTTTCAACTACAACAACTTTTCAACTACACTAAATTTTTAACTACAAATAAATAAATAATGCTGGACATTTCACACAACATTATCTAGTCCCAAGCTAAGCAGAGCTTGTGTTATGGGTACTAGATAACAGATATACTTAATACAATACATTACATCGATATATATTTTTTATTAATAATATGACACACATTATGACACATATTATGTATAATAATATGACTCACAAACAATTTTGCACGCCTGCGTGCAGGCTGAATACAGTGACTAAATTAGTTATAAGACCTGACATTTTAAAATAAGTATTCTTGCAAATAAATGATTGATTTGATTTGATTATACATAGAAAAATACCCAGAACACCCTGAACAAATATCTGCAGATCGTACAAATATTTGTTCCGAGGCGGGAATCGAACCCGCAACCTCCTGCGTCGCAGGCGAACCTTCGCCCGCCGCGCCACAGAGGTCGTCAAACTACAACTTTTCAACTACACTAACTTTTTAACTATAACTTTTCAACTACAATAACTTTTTATCTACAATAACTTTTTAACTATATATTTTCAACTACAATAACTTAACTAAAAAACTGCTATCACCGTTTTATTATCCATTAATATTGGGGCAGAATGTTCCCCTATATTTTATTATATACGAATATTTTACATTATTGGTACATACCGGCTTTTGCTCGAAGTTTCGCTAACCCTTATTATTATGGGGTCAGATTGACCATCTATTTCCATTTGTCATTGAGCGTCTGTTCCCATATTTTGTCAATGACCGTCTATTCCCATTTGTTATCGACGTTCTATTCCCATTTGTTATCGACGTTCTATTCCCATTTGTCATCGACCGTCTATTCCCATTTCTCACACCTTACATATAATTTTTTTGCAATTACATACCGGCTTTTCATCGCCATCTAACTCCTCCTCCTTGGTGAAGTGTTGCAGACACTGCTGTATCTTCAGATTGCCCGTGCGCGATGGGATCGGCAAACTATAAAACAACCAGTGTGTCAACAATAACAACTGATGTTAGTGGGGTCAAAATGACCTCAACCCAACTCACATTGGGTCAAAATTACCCCTCAAAATTTAACATTTTTTTTAGGGATCTCCTAACACAAGCATATATCTGCTTAAAAGGAGATTCCAAACCCTAAATGTAAATTTTATTATAAGTTACTGATTTTTTTTTTTTTTTTATAGTGATTGTTACAATGCAAAACTCTTAATAGGCCTTCTGGTCCTAGAAGGGATCAAAAGTGGCACTAGTGGGTAAGGTCAAAAATACCTCAACCCAACTCACATTGGATCAAAATGACACCTCAAAATTTAACATTATCTTCTTACCTCAGATCCCAGAACGGATCAAAAGTGACACTAGTGGGTAAGGTTAAAAAGACCTCAACCCAACTCACATTGGATCAAAATGACCCCTCAAAATTGTACATTATCTTCTTACCTCAGATCCCAAAACGGATCAAAAGTGACACTAGTGGGTAAGGTCAAAAAGACCTCAACCCAATTCACATTGGATCAAAATGGCCCCTCAAAATTTAACATTATCTTCTTACCTCAGATCCCAGAACGGATCAAAAGTGACACTATCGTGGTTGCAGTGGGTACAACGTAGCGTCGACTTGAGTTGTCCCACGAAAATGTCGCTCACTAGAGATTCTTCCAGGCGGCAGTAGCGACTCCACGCCTCAGCCGCCTTCGCTGTATCGCTGGAAAGATAAGATAAGATAAGAAAACAATGAAATGAATGAAAATTACATACGTAACAGCCAACAGTTACATATATAGTCACGAAGCCTCCCCCATAAAGTACTATCAGGGGAATTGCCAAACGAAGCCTCCCCCATAAAACACAATTAGGGGAATTGCCATACGAAGCCTCTCCCATAAAATACAATTAGGGGAATTGCCAAACGAAGCCTCCCCCATAAAATACAATTAGGGGAATTGCCAAAAGAAGCCTCCCCCATAAAATACAATTAAGGGAATTGCCAATCGAAGCCTCCCCCATATAATACAAAGGCCATAATCACCACGCTTGGCAGGCGGAGTGATGATTGCAGTATTGGTGTTGAGTACTCAGGTGGATGCTGCTGCCCATCAAATCAAATCAAAATAACTACTTAAATTTTTAGTAGAAAAGTCAAAATATATTTTTTTTCTTTCTCAATAGTGCGGAACACTCAGTGCGCGAGTCTGACTCGCACTTCGTTAATTTTTTTTTTAGCTAATAACTTACCTGAGATTATCGTCGATTTCAGTGAGGATGGGTTTCGGTTTGACCGTCACTCGGTTCACGTCTTCATGTAGACCCTCCAACAGGTAACGAAGGAACTCCTGAAAAAAAAAAACAATATGGTTTTCATCCCATCTATTCGACTTGGTTCGCCTCTAAGTGCACCTAAAGGTGGTGTTTTCCATAAGAAACTTCTATAAGTGCGCCGCAATTATCTTTGCCGCGCACTTTTTGAATTTGGAACATCTTAGTGTTCAGCGCCAAATAAATCGAACGCAAATATTGTTTGAATAATAACTGGCTGGTACGACGGCCCATAGCCGTGCCGCGCCGGCGGAATAAAAAAAATACAAATTAAAAACGCGCGAACTACAGCTCGCGTTTTCGAAAATTCATGGTTTTGTTTTGAAATAAAATATGAGGCGCCTTTTATTTTCTCATAGTGGGTGATTAAAAGTAGAGTGTATCACTCGGGCGCAAAATATGTTTTTGGCTCAGGCGACGTACTTTGAATCTCTCGCTACGTTCGGGATTCTACTAAAGAATCTAGAATCTCTCACTTCGCTCTGGATTCAAAAAAGCGCCCTCGCCGTAAAAATATTATTTTGCTCCCTTATGATACTACTCTACTATTTACAAAAACTATTTACAAAGATATGGAAAAATATCGTCAGCTGTCATTCTAATTAAAGTACTTAGTATGTTTTCCAAAATGTACCACCCTTATTTAGGCTACATCCAATCTTAATACACAAAATATTTATTTATTGAGTATGATTTATAAAATCCATTATTTATTAGTAGGTACACTTAAATTCTACGAAAAAAAAGGATTAACCGGGGGTCACAATAACCCCACCGATGTGTTGGGGGTCACAATAACCCCACTATTTAGTGGGATAAAATTTCTCACCTGAGCAAAAAAATATCAATGAACTGGGGGTACAAATGATCCCACTATTTACTGGGATCAAAATTAATCACCTGAGCGATAAATATAAATGAACGGAGGGTCACAATAACCCCAGCGATGTGGTTGGGGGTTACAATGACCCCACTATTTACTGGAATCAAAATTACTAACCTGAGCGTCTTGCTGGCTGTAGCCCATGAACCGAGGTGCGAACCTCTGAACCTGCGACTTGAAGGTGATAGTGTTAACTACAGAGTCCCTCTCACCGCTACGCCATAGCTCCTTGATAACACTCGCGAATGCTGGAATATTATGTGTTGTATTAGATTTAGGCTTAATTGAGCCAACGTAAGTTTTACACCAGAGGACATGTACCTTAGTTCATCAAATACTGCTATCAGCAATCCGCCTGCCAAGCGTGGCGAAAATGGCAAATCCCCCCAATGTTATCGATGGGGGGAGGCTTAGAGTTTTAACCCTAGTATAACTTTTGAAACTATCATGGTTATTAACATAATTATCACTAGAAACGGGATATTAACCATGATTTTTGAGCTTTATTGATTCCCGATATTTCGGCACAGTTTCATGCGCCATGATCACGGGTAAACTAAAGTCTTTGCGAGTAGATTTTTATTGTTATTGGCAGCCGTAACGATCTACCCTCTTTCTCACTCTTTTATTACAAACACCCCTACCATCAGTTTCATTGTCACACTTAACTCCATCTCGACAAACCACACTAACGGTATCCGTGATCATGGCGCATGAAACTGTGCCGAAATATCGGGAATCAATAAAGCTCAAAAATCATGGTTAATATCCCGTTTCTAGTGATAATTATTTTAACCCTAGGTTTTGATCTAACTCAATAATACAAAATCTCTTTCTTCTAAGTTTGGTTGCATTGGAACTGGTGAAAATTGGCCATAACTGAATGCAGGTTTTTTTTTAAACTCTCAAGATTAGAACACATATTTATTATATTGGCAAGGGTATTTATCGCGTGTTACCTTATTATTTATTATTTCCGACGTTCCAAATGCGTTACAGCAATCATGGTCGCGGGCTGACTAACTAATTGAATGTGTTAGTAAAGTGTTGGATGGTACCTCTTCAAAAACTATGGTGGTGCAATCAATGAAATTAGCTGCGAGTTAATCATGAAAACCCTCGGGGTGTTATTATAAAAAATGCCCTTAGTCTGGGTTTAAACCAGGACTACCAGACTAGGCTTAAATATCGACCTAGGGTATTTACGACTGTAATACAAAAGCAGATGGTTTGTTTTCCAGAAGCAACTTTCTTGCCTTGTATTATCTCTGCTTTATCTAAAACCAGGCAGCCCCCCTAGTTTAGCAATGGTCTATAAATTGACAGTTGATTGATTGTTAGAGGTAAGAATTTGGACATCTCAATTGTGATGTGACACAATCCGTCAGTTTGATACTTTGGAAATTTGCGAGGTAGCGCGAGAATTGATTTCAGAAAACAAACCATCTGCTTTCGTATTTAAAGTCGCACATGCCTAATGTCGATATTTAATCCTCGACTAGTACGCCTGGACTAAATTCAGATTTAGTCCATGTTCTGCAATAAGGCCGTCGGTGGTTAATTGATTTGACTTACCTACTTTCTTTTAATATTGACATGTTATTGTATTAAATATGCGTGAGATTAAAATTGACTTATCTACCTATTCTACTCTTATGTGATTATGACATTGTTTTAAATGGCTTTAACTAGTATTTTAATTAACTAACATAAGTGTTGTCTTGTAATTTTTTATTCTTGATCTTGACTCCAAATTGCAACGCTTTGACGGGGTTCATGTACCTACTCAAGTAGGTACATGAACCCCGTCAAAGCGATCCAAAAAAAAAAAAAAATGTTAGTAATAGGTCTTCTTTCAACAATATTATACGTACATGTAAGCAAAAAATAAATACAAATATATTATTGATAATTGATATTAATGTTAAAGAACTCCCTTTTCCGCATTCGAACTCTATGGATGGTCCATTATGCGTATGCATATAATAATTGATATTATTGATATAAGTGAAATGTAAATTTCTTTAGAGAAAATAAATAATTTTTAACCATAATACGGCCACTAACCTGCAATGAGGGCGCCGCGCATACAAGACAGTGTTGTATTCATATCCGGGACGTGTTTGTCTCCGACAACGTATTCGAGAAGCGGCTTCGTGTTGGAGAGGCATTGCATAACGCTGTTCATGAAACAGGTGTTACCGATGTTACGGAGCCCATTCAGACCTAGAAAATTCATAAAAAAAACAATATAGTTAAAGTTACACTTCATCAGAAACCTATGTGCGCGCCCACAGTGAATGCGCGACGGCGGGGGCGTTTGCGAGCGCGACAGCGGAAGCGTGAGGGTGGCCACAGCGACGCGCGGACTATTAGACGCGGATAAGACCAAACTGGTTTGATATCCCCGCCACCCGCGCATTGAGACGCTTGCCTACTAGGCCCGTAGTGTGGCCATAACGCGCAGATAGGAACGTTTAAAAAAAACGCGCGCTACTTGCTCATGACAGTCGTGCTAGGCGCCCGCCTTAGCCACTACAGTATGGACGCAAACGGCGGTTTCATATGTTTGATATTTCGCGCCCGCCGTCGCTATGACAGACAGACAAACACCAGAGGCCCAATTCTATAAATTATTTTATAACTACACTGAAAGTTGACCGAATCGAGACTTAATTGTGAATTGATAGAAAGTTGGTATTGTGCTCATAAATAACAATTTAGTCTACTTTCAATTCACAGTGACTACCATTAGAGTAGGATAGTTATATATATAATTGGAAAGAGTAAAGAGAAACTCCATCAAGTGAAGCTAAAATGATCGAAAAAACTTTGAATCGTTCAAGTTTCGGTCACATTTCCCTTTAGGACCATTCGGTTGACTTTGCAAAATGTTGAAATCCCAAAATTCGATATAATCACATTACAAATATTACAATGTTGTATTTTAAGTTAAGAGAATACCATTTCTGACATTTAAGACATCGACACAAAATCGAAACATGATCCTAACTCTATTTTAACTATTTTTCAGTTAGAGAATTGGGCCTCTGAGTGATCTTATAATGGTTCCGTTGGTACTGTGAGGTGGGTTGGTAGTACCAATTCGCCTCACAGAGGCCGTGAAACAGGAGAGACACATGAGGTACAGACGTAAAACTTATAATACTCCTCTTTTTGCGTCGGAGGTCAGCGCTAAGGCTGCCAAATTTTCCCCATTGCCATTTGCTACTGTAATTGTTTTTTTTTTATACTGCTTGGCATGCAGACAAGCTTACGGCCCACCAGATGGAAAGCAGTTACCGTAGCCTATGAACGCCTGTAACACCAGAGGCATCACACGCGCGCTGCCGACCCTGAGACATAAAGATGAAAAGTCTCATGTGCCTGTAATTTCACCGGCACCCCTTCAAACCGAAACACAGCAATGCGAACACTACTGCTTGGCGGCAGAAATAGGTACGGTGGTAGTACTTCCCCGGACGAACTCTTTCACAAGAAGTTCTACTACTAACAAAAAGGTTGGGGGGGGGTTTGCCTTCATCAAGGTTTATCGACCTCTGTGGTACGGCGGGCGTTTAGCCGACTGAGATGCGAGAGGTTGCGGGTTCGATTACTTTAAACACAACAGGGACACGGAACAAAACACGGGAACAGGAGTAATTTTAGTTTATTAGACAATCCAAAATTATCCTTGTGATTTCAATGAATAAAATTCTTTTGATTTTATTTGATTCCCGCTGCCGGACAAATGTTTGTATGATCTGCAATTATTTGTTCCGGGTCTGGGTGTTATGGTACCATGGTACTCGTAGTTTCTGATACCCACGACACATGGTATCCTAGTGTGGGATCAGGACTACGTATGTGACTGTTGGGTGTTATGTTATGTAAGGTAGATTATAGACGAATGTAGGCGAAATATATACTAATGCAAATGTGAATTAGCCTCAAGGTCACTCACCACTAGCTTGGCTAGACTTCTGCTCAGGTCTCGCCTCAGAGACGGAGTCGGCTCGCTCGCTGCTCCTGCGCAGACTGCTACCTGCACTCTTACCACCAGCCAATTCCTGAAATGATACAGTTACCATGTTTAAAAACGAACCATAAAAGATGTCTCAAAAAGGACCACTAGCCACAGCAATTATAGTTACTACGAAACCACTATATCTGTCATCGGAACAATAGCTTCCAAGGGCTGAATTGTACCACCAATGAGGGGTTTTCACGGCCGTTTCATATCATGCTTTCAGCGTTGAAAATAGATGGCGATGCTCTGTTACGTAAATGTCAAGTGTCAAAATAAAGTTAAATGTCAACATCAACAACGTAGATATATTTTCGTTTCGTGGTATTTATTTTTGCTTACTTCTAAAAACATCACGAAATCACTAGCGCACACTCAAGAAGCAGACACAAACAGAATATCATGACTTATAGCCACAGACTAGTAAATAATAACTTAGTACGCGTACACCATAGATAATATATTTGTCAAACTGGGCATTTACAGTTGAGACAGCGCCATCTATCGAAACAATTTGAACTACTTTTCTTTTTTTTTATCAAAGTTGAAAAGCCCTCATTATAGTAGCAAATGGCAATGGGGAGTACAACTAAATAAATAAATAAATGCTGGACATTTCACACAACATTATCTAGCCCCAAGCTAAGCAGAGCTTGTGTTATGGCAACTAGATAAATGATATACTTAATACAATATATTACATAGATAGATATTTTTTACTATACATAGAAAATACCCAGAACACCCGGAACAATTATCTGCAGATCGTACAAATATTTGTTCAGAGGCGGAAATCGAACCCGTAAGTCCCTGCGTCGCAGGCGAACCTTCGCCCGCCGTGCCACAGAGGTCGTCAGCCTTAGCGCTGTCTAAATCTTTTGAAACTTGAAAACAGGAATATTTAGGTCAAGAAGTTTCCCTTATTCAAGTTTCATAAGATTTAGATAGCCCCAAAAAAAAAAAATGCCTGCCAAAATGTGCCCCATTGCCATTTGCTACTGTAATTGGGGGGCTGTACCACCAAGACAGACTTACGCAGAAAAAAAAAACGATATTAAAAGTAAAAAGTTTTAAGCTCCATACAATAATTCCCCAGACTAGTTTCCCGTATGTAATAGGGCGGTGGTTGGTGGAAACGTGGGTCAACCCTGATTATCTTTTCGCGACAAAAAATTAAACAAATAAATCAGTAGTGCACTCAGTTTTTTCAAAGATTTATTACAGAAATGATTGCAAAATATATTTCATACAAAAATCTGCCGGAACTTTTCATGTGCAAACGAAAGGCAGCGGCGAGATTTTAATTTAGGTTTAGTAGGTGATCTCAATCAAACCATGCAAGGAAACCAACAAGATGCAATAGTTATAACCAATGGTGTCGGCTGGTAATAATTAATGGATGACTCACGAACTACACACATACTAATAACCTGTGAAATTAGCTGCAATCACCAACAAACTTACCGTGAAAGTGAATACGTATTTTTATTTTGGGCATTATCGGAAAATCCTTACCGGCTGCGCCAGTTTTGAAAGTAACAAGGTGAAACAAACGCGGTTGCACAATTATACAGTTTTAAAAATTCCAAGAATAACAACAAAAATATGGGGACTGACATCCTATCTCCAGATATTAAATACCTACATATTTCAATCAAAAAATGTAGAAGACATTATAACAACAAAACAAATCACTTTCAGAAACTCAAAACAACATGCCAATAAAAACCACGAGAATTAAACTGAAATAGGGCACCACACACGCGCGATTAACGAAAATCGATGCGATACGAAATGTAGGGTCATCGTGACCCAGTGAGCAAGTAGCCATTTCAAAGATTTCCGGACTAATTTCCTTATGTCAGTGTATCTGTCGGGCGTGGACAACGCAAATACTGTTAACCATGTTGAGCTCTTAATGATACAAAAAAATCAACATAATATGAAAGCACTAAGAATTTAGGAGTAGTTTTAGCTTATAAGGCGATTCAAAATGATCCTTGTGATTTCAATGAATAAAGTTCTTTTTGACTTTGATTTGTATATGACCTTGCCGGCGTTTGTCGATCGCTTAAGTGGAGGTTACCGGTAGGGCGCTTACGCCCTTTTGTGCGCTAACGAAGTTTGCGATCTCTGTGGCGCGGCGGGCGAAAGTTCGCCTGCGTCGCAGGAGGTTACGGGTTCGATTCTCGCCTCGGAACAAATATTTGTACAATCTGCAGATAGTTATTTATTTGCTGAAGAACAGGTAGGGTTCCGTAAACAAAGATCTATCAATTTGGCCATCTATAAGTTTCTTCAATCTATTATGAGCAACCTTGACAGAAAGAAACTAGTTTGTGCTCTATACATGGACCTTACTAAGGCCTTTGATTATGTTGACCATGACATTCTACTGTCTAAGCTTGAATCTTATGGTGTTAGAGGTAATATTTAAAACCTTATTAAATCCTATTTGAGTAATAGAAAACAAGCCACTCAAATAACACGTATCTGTTCAAAATCAAAAAAGGAAATAATTTATAATTCGGAATACCGTTTAACTACGTGTGGAGTTCCCCAAGGAAGTGTTTTAGGGCCACTTCTATTTATTATATATATAAATGATTTCCCTAAAGTAACTCCTGATCAAATGGTGCTATTTGCAGATGATAGTACAGTGATGTTTTCAGACACATGTAAATTTCAATTGGAAGCTACGATCAACATTGCTTTAGAAAAAGTAATTGTGGTTAAAGCAAAATAATTTAATTATAAATCTTGACAAAACTCATCTCATGACATTCTCCAATAATAATTTAAAAAATGATTCTGACATTAATATTAATTATTTAGGACATAAGATCAATCATGTTGACATTACTAAATTCCTTGGATTAAACCTTGATTATAATTTGAATTGGAAAGCGCACGCGGATACTGTATGTAAGAAAGTTAATCAGTTTTCATATGCGATGTACATGCTTCGTAAAACTGTTAATGTGTCTGCCGTGATCACTGCCTACCATGGATATGCAGAGTCAGTTTTGAGGTATGGAATTATATTTTGGGGCAATTCTTCATTAAAAGAGCGAATATTTCTTAGCCAAAAAAAATGTATCAGAGCCCTATGTAAACTAAAGAAAACTGATAGCTGTAGGTCATACTTCATTGAACTTAAAATACTCACACTACCCTGTCTTTACATCTATGAAATTTCGACATTCGTAAAAAATAATGTGGACCTTTTTATCAAGCGTAAAAGCAATCGGCACAACAACAAAATATGTTTTCCTCAAAGCAAAACAGCTCTATACAGCAGGAGTGTAATTTGTATGGCTGTGCGTGTATAAAATCATCTTCCTAAATCTATACTAGATGCTCCCTGTCTAAATGTCTCCAAGGGTAGATTGAAAAAACTGCTTACAGGTAAAGCTTATTATAGTACACAAGAATTTCTAGGTGATAAGAATATTGATGACTAATTCTGACATTATTATTATTATTTCTGACTAATCTGAAAATTATTGTGACCAAGTATCTAATTGCATGCGTTAAACGTTGATTATGGAGTACATTCAACTGTAGCACTAAACAACTGTTACTTACCCATATTACGCAATAAATGAATTTGAATTTGATATTTGTTCAGGGTGTTCTGGGTATTTTCTATGTATAATAAAAAATATCTATCTATGTAATGTATTGTATTAAGTATATCAGTTGTCTAGTACCCATTACACAAGCTCTGCGCTTAGCTTGGGGCTAGATAATGTTGTGTGAAATGTCCAGCATTATTTCTCTTCTCTTCTTTGCTTCTATTTTGGCTGTTATTTCTTCAAACTCCATGAAACTTTGTACACATGATCAGTACACTAATATCTAGACGCGTGGTGCGTTAGTTTCTTATAAAATTATATGATTACAAAATTATGAATAACGATTTTTTTAAGAAACTGACGCACCACTTTTCTAGATATTAGTGTACTGATCATATGTACAAAGTTCCATGGAGTGATGAAATAATATACAAAATAGAAGCAAAATTAGTTCGCGTAAAAAAGGACGTAAGCGCCTTACCGGGACTCTCATCCACCGACTTCCTGCGACGTTTATTATAATGATAAATAAATAATAAAATAAATAATGCTGGACATTTCACATAACATTATCTAGCCCCAAACTAAGCAGAGCTTGTGTTATGGGTACTAGATAACTGATATACTTAATACAATACGTTACATAGATAGATATTTATATTATACATAGAAAAATACCCTGAACACCCTGAACAAATATCTGCAGATCGTACAAATATTTGTTCCGAGGCGGCAATCGAATCCGCAACCTCCTGCGTCGCAAGCGAACCTTCGCCCGCCGCGCCACAGAGGTCGTCATGCCTTTAGTCCATCGAGTGGAGGGCTTTCCTCTACCGCGTCGTCCGGCTTGTGGTCGCCACTCGAGAAACTTTATAGACCGTTCGTCGTAGCATTCTAAGGGGGAGGTCCAACAGTGGACTTCTACAGGCTAAGAGTAAAGCTTAAAAGCTCTTTAGCCTCGTGAGGGCAAGCGATAATCGCGCCTGTGTGGCCTGAGTTACCATCCGCGAAAAGCTCAAAGCGGCGAGCTCGACCGCGTAGCGACTCTGCACGCGCCCGTTGATGTAAACGCGACGCGACATCGGGACCGATGCAAACGATCGCAGCGTGTACGCGGAGCCTTAACAAGTAAATTATATTGGAGAATAGAAAAAACTAATCGTATAACACACAGGATATCTTTCGCTCACAATTAGAGATTGCAATTCGGTCCGGCGGATCCGGCATCATTTGTGCACCTACCGGATCCGGCAATATTTACCGGATCCGGTAAATCTTATGCTACTTGGCAAACAAACAAGCATACGGCCCACCTGATGGAAAGCAGTTACGACGACCTATGGATGCCTGCAACACCAGAGGCATCACACGCGCGCTGCCGAGCCTGAGATATAAAGATGAAAAGTCTCGTGTGCCTGTAATTTCACCGGCACCCGTACCCTACAAACCGAAACACAGCAATGCGAGCACTACTGCTTGGCGGCAGAAATAGGTACGGCGGTAGTACTTCCCCGAACGAACACTTTCACAAGAAGTTCTACTATTAACAAAAGTATGGCATGAGTGACGGCGCAAGAACGTGTTTCTGTGCAAAATTTAATATAATATAATATTATATATATATAATACACAGACTATCAAAGCACAAATTCGACCGGATCCAGCCGGAATGAAAATCTGTCTGGATTGCAATCCCTACTCACAATCTCGCAGTAAGCATTCTTTCTTAAGTTCGGAATTCAAACTTCAGAATTAGGCTGTGTACCTGTGTACGCCTCACTGGCGGTACGTACGCGCGCACGTGGCGCGCACGCGTCTGTTCCTCGCATCGTCGCGAGCCGCACCTCATGGCGGCCCAGCGCGACGCATACGCATGCCGTCAATATGATCACGCAGTGGAGTATAATATACCACAGGTCTAGAGAAAAGATCTGTTGCAGGGGAATCTTGAAGGTTTTTCGGATAGGTTTCAGTTAGGTTTCGGTTTGGTTTTAGTTAACTTCGGAGATTCTGAGTAATTTAGGTGATTTGTTGGAGATTTTGTTTTGATATCAACTTGAATTGGTAAGTTGTGAAACTTGGGTGTAATGAGATATGACTTCGAGATTGCAAGATTAATTTTTAAGGGATTTAGTTCTCGAAGTAGTAATGTCGAGATCGAAACTGATTGTGTTTTACAACCAAATAATTGAAACTAGTAGTACCTAGTATCAAGAAGACTATGGGCTGTTAGGTAGGAATATGCCAAATTATCAATTGCACAGGATTTATAAGATGTACAAAGATGAAACAGATATCCTTTGCAAGCTAAAATATATAGTAGGTATCGAAAAGGTCAGGAAGCTGGCTGGTATGTCTCCAGGAATACGAATATTGTATCCAATCTGTAGAGCACTTTCTGGTGTCTATATAAATTGTCTGGAAGAACTATTTATACAAAGATAAGGCAGCACTGGTTAACTTTCTTCCGACACAAAATCCACAACACAAACTGTCAAAGTTCTAAAAGTTCACATATCAAAGTCACTATAGATTTCGTTTTCAAAGTTCATTGACGCACGCAAATATAGTACCTGCCACTTTAAAAATAGGAGTACACAAGGGGCAAAGCCCGAACGCAAGGTCACATTCAATAATCACCAAAACTTTAAAAAAAAAACTGGTTGTGTAACGTCAGAATTGACAGCTGAAAACGCGGGAATCGAACAAAATGGCGGCGCGTCGAATAACCCCCGGACGGAAAGCATTTTGATCCGACTTCAAAACAAGGAGGAGGTTAACAATTCGGTTGTATTTTTTTAAATTAATTAGTTTAAAAGCAGGTGTCTGTTTGAGAACGAGGTTTAAACTGATCAAGCCCCGGGTTCGTAGCCAAAATCTATTGCCAAATTTCACAATAGACCGTTCGGCGTTTAGGGCGAGTCGTGTATAGATTATGAAGCTTATATGAATATATGTATATGTCAATTTTTATTGAATGCTTACATGGTTTCTACCTATTAAGACTAACTACCGATAATCAAATGAGATTTTGACCAGAGGCACCAAAGGTACAAAATATCGGTTATATCGGTATATGATGATGATGATGAAGGATATTTTGAATCAAAATACAGTATCAATAATACTGTAGGTACGTCAGTCCCGGTCAATTGATATCTTTACTTAGTTAAACAGTAAACAAACCTAATTTTATAACTTTATGAGAGTGACTGCGTGACTCATACGTCAGCCCTCCATAATATTGACATTAATTTTGTTGACAATAGATATTGATATAGGTAGAGTTACACTCCAAATTATCAACACAATGGACCGAAGACAGTTCAAAGGTATGAAATTAAGGTAGCCATAGAATTTAAATTATAGTTGTTTTTGTATCATTTTAGAAAAATTACGACTAAACACCACGAACTTTACTATTGTTTTGCTGACGTTTCGTCAACAGAGAGAGAGAGAGAGAGAGGGAGAAAGAGAGGGAGAAAGAAAGGGGAGGGAGAGAGGATAGGGAGGAGGGGAGAGGAGAGGGAAGAGGGGAGAGGGGATTGGAGAAGGGAGGGGAGAGGGCAAGGGAAAGGGGGAGAGAGGGGAGAGCGAGAGTGAGCCTAGGCCTAGTAGTGAAAGAACCAGTGTGATGAATGGATTAAGTGCGCTTTGCAAAGGCTCTTTTAATGGAAATGAAAAATGTCTTCCAAATTTTTAGTTTTAAGACAAGCCGGTTTCTTTATTATGTTTTTCTTCACCGTTTTCGGGGTTAGTACCCACGATCGAAAGTCAGAGAGCTGATTCTATGTTTTTGACAAGCAATTGACACGGATGTCTGGTGTAGTGTAGTGTGGATTTTTGTATGGAGACACTCATGAGCGTCCCTGGCGTACACTCTGTGAACCTCATTTTATATACAAAAATCCGTGTTACACTACACCATACGTCCGTGCCAATTGCTTATCAAAACTTAGAATCAGCTCTCAGGGTCTCTCCCACTACACCATGATGACAGTGATGATTCTCACCAAAACAATGTTTAGTGTGAACAGCGTCATGTATTTCGTCTGCACTAGTACACTGACGTAACAACGATATCGCACGAACTGACGAAACTGACATCTCGTCTATACTTTATAAAATCTTTAAAATACACAATTTTGTAATATTTCAAGTTCTGTTCACAGAAATTATCATACTATGTATTTTCCCGTACCAAATATTGAACTATCACGAACTCACGACATTGTAAATAAAAGATTAATGATATTCTAAATTTAAAATTATGTAAGTTACATTCATTCCCGGTCTCCATTACCTATCATAGTGCCGCTGTCCCCCGTGGGGCCCAACGGACATGCTTTCTCTAGTGGGGGACACTATTCACCTACATAAGTAGTCCTACTTCATACTAGGGGCCGTCCCCCGGCGTATCACGTGTTTTTTTTTTTTTGCATTTTTTAACCCCCCTCCTCCCCCTTGGTGATACGTGGTGAGGTTTAAGACTACCCCCCCACCCAAAATCACGTTATTTTTTAAATTAATTATTAGTTAGTGTAAGAATCTTAATTTTTTTTGCATTATTATCTTTAAATACGGGTTTAAAGTATAATCTAATTTTATTCCGAAATTAAGAACCCAGCGAATGATGAAATGCCCATACAAACGTAATACCGACGTCATTTGTAATTCGAGCATATTTAAACCATATTATGCTATTATTCGGATTCGTATAGTATTTATCTATGTTCCCAGATAGTTTTTTTAATCAAAATATTTGCCTAAAATTAACTGTAAGCGAATTGCATTTTGTATATTTTTACGACCTAAACGACATGTTTTCATCTTATTTGTTTCGTATTAAAAACAACGATATGTTACGTATTTTATGTGTAGGAACATAGCTTATATTGTCAAGTAACAGAATATCAACACGATATGAAAAAAACAACAAGTTTTTATTCATCATTTTTGGTATTACGGAACTTGATCAAATTTCTAACAAATTCTGAACGCCCATATTGCTATCGCGTTAGAACCGAGGGCCGGTCGGGGAACTACGGTTGTGTGATGTTTGACAACTCGACAGGCACTCACACTAGTACACTGTGTAACCCCGCGCTTCGCTTGCTCTTGTGTTTGTTCAACTATCTGTTTGTTATATATGACATTGCAATATATTTGTCATTTTATTTAGATTTGCCTTGTGATTTGGAATAAAGTAACCTAGGTAACTAACATACCTACGACTTGTGCTTTGTTTTCCATTCAGTACCTAGATTTTGCGTGAAATAGTAGCGGCTCAACTTTCCAATAGCGACTGTGAGCTCGGAGGTTCATATTTTTATCACATGAAGTTTCACATAACACAATCCTAATATGAAATGGCGTACTGCGGAAACCAATAGTTTTAGCATTGTGAGCTATGACAAAAAATCAAATAAAAATATTTCAAAGTAAATGCTCAACTTTCCTTTAGCGACTGTGACCTACGAGGTTCATATTTTTATCACATGTAGGTTCACATAGCACAAGCCTGAATATGAAATGGCGTACTGCGGAAACCAATAGTTTTAGCATTGTGAGCTCTGACAAAAAATGAAAGAAAAATATTTCAAAGTAAATGCTCAACTTTCCTTTAGCGACTGTGACCTACGAGGTTCATATTTTTATCACATGTAGGTTCACATAGCACAAGCCTGAATATGAAATGGCGTACTGCGGAAACCAATAGTTTTAGCATTGTGAGCTATGACAAAAAATCAAAGAAAAATATTTCAAAGTAAATGCTCAACTTTCCTTTAGCGACTGTGACCTACGAGGTTCATATTTTTATCACATGTAGGTTCACATAGCACAAGCCTGAATATGAAATGGCGTACTGCGGAAACCAATAGTTTTAGCATTGTGAGCTATGACAAAAAATCAAATAAAAATATTTCAAAGTAAATGCTCAACTTTCCTTTAGCGACTGTGACCTACGAGGTTCATATTTTTATCACATGTAGGTTCACATAGCACAAGCCTGAATATGAAATGGCGTACTGCGAAAACCAATAGTTTTAGCATTGTTAGCTATGACAAAAAATCAAAGAAAAATATTTCAAAGTAAATGCTCAACTTTACTTTAGCGACTGCGACCTACGAGGTTCATATTTTTATCACATGTAGGTTCACATAGCACAAGCCTGAATATGAAATGGCGTATTGCGGAAACCAATAGTTTTAGCATTGTGAGCTATGACAAAAAATCAAAGAAAAATATTTCAAAGTAAATGCTCAACTTTCCTTTAGCGACTGTGACCTACGAGGTTCATATTTTTATCACATGTAGGTTCACATAGCACAAGCCTGAATATGAAATGGCGTACTGCGGAAACCAATAGTTTTAGCATTGTGAGCTATGACAAAAAATCAAAGAAAAATATTTCAAAGTAAATGCTCAACTTTCCTTTAGCGACTGTGACCTACGAGGTTCATATTTTTATCACATGTAGGTTCACATAGCACAAGCCTGAATATGAAATGGCGTACTGCGGAAACCAATAGTTTTGGAGCTATTCATTTTTGAAATTTGCTAAAAACCGGTTTCCGGTCTCCATATTTTGGTGATATTTTACTATTTGTCAGTGTTCGGATACGATTTTCGGCTTTTGACATTGACAAATCCAAAATCGTATGGGAACACTGATAAAAAGTAAAATAACACCAAAACTTGGCGTTCGGAAAGCGGTTATTAGCAAATTTCAAAAATGAATAGCTCCAAAACTATTGGTTTCCGCAGTACGCCATTTCATATTTAGGCTTGTGCTATGTGAACCTACATGTGATAAAAATGTGAACTTCCGAGCTAGCAGTCGCTAAAGTAAAGTTGAGCGTTTACTTTGAAATATTTTTCTTTGATTTTTTGTCATAGCTCACAATGCTAAAACTATTTGTTTCCGCAGTACGCCATTTCATACTTAGGCTTGTGTCTACATGTGATAAAAATATGAACCTCCTAGCTCACAGTCGCTATTGGAAAGTTTAGCCAAACTCAACGATCATCAAAGCACCAACCTGCCCCCTTATTCGCTCTGACCAAACGTAACATAACGCGGGCTCGTTACGATATCTGCGTGGAATCATCGCTGAATCGTATGAGTGACGTCACACGTTATTGAAAAGAAATCTCATAGGTCATAGCGAATAACCACCCTGATCACAATTATTGGAAAAAAGTTTGTGCTCGCGAGTTCTAACTGTTCGCAGAACTAGGTACCAAGGAGTTTTTATTGCTAGATATATAAATGTAAAAGTTTGTGACAAATGCCAAATATGCCAAGAAATTATTTTTGTCAAATGCTAGTTTGCATAAAAAATAAATACCACCTTCGAATTATGAATGGTAACGGCCACAGAATAGAAATAAGTGTTCGGCTGTGCCCCGCGCGCGCCTGCGTTAGCCAAACAGGGACAGCAATATGCAGGCCGACTTTTGCGCTATTCTCGAGTTGATTTAGCGTGCGGCCATCCCCGCCACCTTAAGGCTTTTCGGTTTAGAAATCGCGCGTTTGACGAAAAAATAAATACTTACACGTGATATCTTAATCTTACAACACCCCCTTCCCCTACCCCTTGTGATATTTGGTGTTTTTTTCTAAACCCCCTCCACCCCTTTCAAGCCTCACGTGATTAATGGACGGTCCCCTAGTGCAACACACAAGTATGGGGGTTGTAATTGAAGGATTATTCAATACAACAAGAGCACATTATGTTCCGTGCACTACAATCTCGTTCTAACTAAGCTCGCTCGAAAACTTAGAACAATATTCAAACTCTTACGAAATTTCCAAAATTACACAACCAGTTGTAAAAACAAGTAAACACAAGCACAAATACTGTAGGAAAAAGTTATAATAATAATGATAATTAGTTATTTCATCACGTAAAAGTAAAACGCCGATTTTCAACCGAAATAAATTTGAGAACGATTTGACAGTTGTCGGTTTTGACATGTTCCATTTGCGAGAGCGCGTCCCTAGGAAGAATAAAACTAATGGAAAGGAAAACGTGAAAATAACCCAAATTGAAGTTGTGTGACGCATCATTATTTTGTTCCAAATGATTTTAGTTTAGGAGTAAATAATAGTACATTTTGTGCTAAATGTTGTTTTTTCCCAGATAATTAAATGTAAGTATTTATTTACCATCCATTTTAGTTTACATAACATAAAACCAAACAGTCACATACGTAGTCTTGATCCCACACTAGGATTGCCTGAGTCGTGGGTATGAACTACGAGTGGTACCATATTATATGGTATGGTAGTCTAGGGATTGAATTGCCTTGTATCGATGAACTTATCGATACATTTGTGGCTGACTGGCTGCAACAGTAAGCCACTAAGCCGATATTTGTATATCTTATCGATGTTAGGTATCTTATTGCTGTATATTAGTTTTTCATTTTTGATTCTCGAAATTTATTTCTCCTTTCTCATTAAAATAGTCGGGCAAAAAGACCGGTCTAAATTTAAAAGTGAGTCACTCCTAAAAACCTCTTATTTTATATTAATTACGAGAAATGATTTTCATCGATATGTATATCAATGTACACATATGACATCAATAATATGATCAGTGGGGCAAATAGCCTACCCAGCCCAACCCAAAAATCGTGCACGCGTTATTTATCAGAACAACAGCCTTGAGACTCAGCGACTGCTTTTTAAATTCCGAACACAATTAAATTAAATTACAGACCTAAATAACAAGCGCCTAAAGTTGTAACCGGTATGCGCTCACACTTTTATCACGGCCACGCTATCAGAAAAATAAAAAAATCATGTTTTATTTAAAATATATACTTACCATTTAAAAAAAGAATTTGGAAAAAAACTGAACATGGAATTATTGTAGTCATGACAACATTTTTATGAATTTTATAGCTTTTATTTTAGTAAAACATACATTCTATATCAGGTGAAAGTATAATGATAACTTTTATTTATTTTATTTTAATTAGATAATTAATTAATAAAAGCAAATTGCTCGGGATAGCGCCAAGTTTCTAATGTATTAATTATTTAACTCAATTTCTAAGAGATTGGCAATAGACGATAACTTGTTTTAATATTATTTTTGTGTATAATTATTATTATCAAGGATATTTTATCAACAATGCTGTAGACATGCGGGCGCCTGATTATCAACATACAAAAATACTTACATTTCTACCAAATTTTTTAACAATCTATCTGTTAAATATGTTGTTTAAAGCAAAAATCTATGAAAACCTTCGTAGATACTAGTTTCAAATGAAGCAAAGAGGTTAAACGTATGCCAAAACCGCAACTGTCAAAACTTTCGCGTTATTTTTTTTTTCACTGCACGTGGGTTATAAACGTGGTCACTCTGGCGCACAGATAATTTCTCGAGTTATTTTATTTCTAGACGTTACATTTAGCGATGAGGTATTTTTAGCATACATTCTATTGGAAGGCGGACGGCGACATTGTCAACTGTTTTATTGGCAATCTCTTTAAAAAAAACTTTGGGCAATCTAGAGGTGTGGCTATCTGAACACTTGGGAGAAGTTGTTAGGGAAACGATGGTCCTTGCTACGGGCATAGCTAGATTTTAGTTTCCAGAAAATTTAACAAAAATGTACACGAAGTTACATCCATGTGAAAAAAACTGCCGGCCTAACATTTTTAACATTTCGGAGGGGGTTTGAACCCCCCAACCCCCCTGGCTATGCCCATGGTACTTGCCCTAATTAAACGTTTCATGATAACTAGATGCTTAGCTAGTTTTGTGCGGACAACAATGCCTGATTGTACTAACATATTGCTAATGCTAAGTTACTTTTAACGCATTCAAGGTAGTTTTTCACTTTAGTAAATAAAAAATTATTTTTCTTATTATTATTAGTATGTATTTTAATAATATTCTACAAGATGTTGCCCGCGGTGCGCCCGCCCCGGCTTCGCAAGGCGGATTGCTAAAAAAACAAAAAATAACTGTTGATCCGATCGCTACTAAACTACACGGGAAGCTGAGCTAATGAAAATTTCATCAAAATCGGTCCAGCCGTTTTGGAGTCCATACATACATACATACTCGATTTTTATATACTTAGATTAGATAGATAGATACCAGGCGAGCAGCAGGCTGCAGGAGTAGTTTTGTTTGTTAGTCATGCTTTCACGCTAAAACGACTAGACATTGCATATAAGATAAACATAGCGCGGAAACCGTGGGATATACTAGTAGCTCATAAATTTTATCGAAATCCAAGTACCAGGCAATCAGAAAACTAGAAGAGTAATAGATCATTCCAGAACGGCGAAAACCATACTCACACTAACGATACGTCATCGCGCGTAATACATTAACATACGCACACAAATACATGACCTAAATGTTGTGAAATGCCAACGAACTCAACGCTTTTCATAATATAGATATAAAGATTCTAATACAGGTTTAAACTGAGAATCTGGACATAAGTAAACATGCATATCCTAGCAGACGACTAACCACTCCAACACTGGTTAGTACAGCAGTAATTTAAAACATTACTGCTTTAGTAAGTAGCCTAGGATTTTGGTGTTACAATCTCCCTTTAGCTTTCATTGAAATACTCCTTTTTTATACTTCTTGGCAAACAAACAAGCATACGGCCCACCTGATGGAAAGGAGTTACCGTAGTCTATGGACGCTTGCAACACCAGAGGCATCACACGCACGCTGCCGACCCTGAGACATAAAGATGAAAAGTCTCATGTGCCTGTTACCCTTCAAACCGAAACACAGCAATGCGAACACTACTGCTTGGCGGCAGAAATAGTTACTGTGGTAATACTTCCACAAACGAAGTCTTTCACAACGAAGTTTTACTACTAACAACCTACTACTAAAGCTTACTTGTGTGCAAAGAATTATGTTTCCAGAGAAACCTTGTAAAAACTAATAAAGAAGTACTTAAAATGCTATCGTAGTACACAAATATAGAGAAGTGATATTAATAACATAAATTAGAAAAACCTAAAACATTACACCGGTTTTGGGATCAAATTTGTCTTCTAGCGTAGGTATCAATAGGTCTGTCGTTACATTTACAGGCAACGAGGGTGAGACTAAAAAATAGAAACATTGTATAGTCAATCGGAAATTAGACTCTCAGATATTCGTCCAAAGAAATCATCTGAAATAGCTAGATAAGGGATGAAGAAAGCTATTGCAACAAAACAAAGTAGAAACATTGTATAGTCAATAGGAAATTAGACTCTCAGATATTCGTCCAAAAGAAATCATCTGAAATAGCTAGATAAGGGATGAAGAAAGCTATTGCAACAAAACAAAGTAGAAACATTGTATAGTCAATCGGAAATTAGACTCTCAGATATTCGTCCAAAAGAAATCATCTGAAATAGCTAGATAAGGGATGAAGAAAGCTATTGCAACAAAACAAAGTAGAAACATTGTATAGTCAATCGGAAATTAGACTCTCAGATATTCGTCCAAAAGAAATCATCTGAAATAGCTAGATAAGGGATGAAGAAAGCTATTGCAACAAAACAAAGTAGAAACATTGTATAGTCAATCGGAAATTAGACTCTCAGATATTCGTCCAAAAGAAATCATCTGAAATAGCTAGATAAGGGATGAAGAAAGCTATTGCAACAAAACAAAGTAGAAACATTGTATAGTTAATCGGAAATTAGACTTTCAGATATTCGCCCAAAATAAATCATCGAAAATAGCTAGACTAAGGGATGGAGAAAGGTGTCTACAGAAGATTATAACAGACACACAAAACACGAATGCAAAACATAAACAATGGTATGGGCAAGTAACAAAAATATGGAGTGCAGCGACAAGCAAGGCATTTTCGATCAAGACGAAGTAATTATAAAAAGGCACTTGTAATTTGGGCAAACAAGAAATCAAAATAATGTTGAATGCTTTGGGAAAACAAAATTTGCATCTATCGAAATAACCTCACGCGCCGAAAGGTTTCAATGAGTACTTACCCCTTTACTGTCGTCATAATCTTTGTCTAGAAGCCTTCTTCGCGCAGTTGGCGTTTCTGGACTTAAATCTTCAGACGGCTCACTGATAGTACTTTCTGTACTGGTCTCCATAGATTTCACTTCATCTTCCACGCGATGATTTTCATTACATTCTTCATTTCTTTCAGTACGTTTCTTGAGGAAATTCTCATGTTCAAACGTTTTGTTCTCAAATCCTGTACCACTAGGTGATTCAATATCATTATCTAATATGGCTTTATCGTTAGCGTCTATGTATTTTATACTGACTTTTGATTTTCTCTCTGGTTTTATATCGATTTTGGAAGCTTCTTCGTTTATAATGTTTTCTAGCTTAGTTTTAGGTGTCGACGCTCCGCTGGCAACGGGCTGTGAAATTTGTATATAAGAAGCGAAATCAGACGTGTGTTTGGGTGCTTTGACTTGCTTTTCAATTTCACTTTTTAGCAATTCTTTAGACTTACTAATCTCAGGGCTACTACGTAGTTTTTTATAGTCAGAGTCTCCGTTTTCGACGGTTATAACTGTGGATTTCTCTAGTATCTTTCCTATAGGATTGTTTGGATCTAGTTGACTTTTGATGCTGGCCAGACGTTCGGAAGGCAGTTTGGCAGTTAGAGACGTGGTCATAGCACTGTTTCTCTCTACTACCGGCTTAGATAGTGACACAGGTTCTGATATAGTTTTGCTAATTGAAATATCTGAGTTTGAGTTTGACCTGGAGCTAGAAGAACCAGATTCCCATTTGCTGGTTCCATTTTTTTCGAGATAAGGCAAATGTATGGGGACAAGTTTGTCATCTTTAGACAGTTTTGTGTATTCTGACGTCCCGTTCTCGCAATCTTTGAGTTGGTTTATATATTGTTCGACAGACGCTTTCATATATCTAAGATCGTTTGCTGGTAGTTTTGTAACAGTCATTTTTGAATCGAACCTCTTTCGGATTTCTGAGACGGACGGCACTTCATTTCCATTAGAGTCCTTAACGCCATTAGACATCGAGTTTCTTTTGCTGTAGCTTGTTGTCGGTGAGATTTCTTTGTATCTTCTGCCTTCGGGTCTCTACAAATTTATGCTCATGTTTTTTTCTATTCTAAATGCCGCGTGAGTGTGTGTGTTAGTTATTTGTCGTGCTCGCTGTAACAGGCAAGCATTTTATAATTATCAGAAACATTAATGTCCTCTGGTAATTTTCATTTAACGCGAATATTTTCCTTTAAACTTACATCATAGTCTCATGACGCACTAAAAGTTTTAATAAATTATTTACAATATTACAGCTTGCACGACGTTGCTAAAGAGAGACAATAAAATGAATTGCAAGTTGTCACTCTTTATGAAAACTAAATTTTGAAAGCATGAGCGCCACGAATCTACCTGTCTCACTCCTTACGCGTTGGAGGGAGACGGATAGATTCTACCGTTGATACGTGGCTTTGCACTCAGTGCGATGTTATAATGAATGCGAAACACACTAACACACACACACGCACACAATTTTGTTTGTGTGCCTGCGAAATTCATGATATCTTTGTAAGGCCAGTTCTCATGGCTTATAAATAAAAATAACAGGACATAACTCCTGGGCCCATAACCAATACACACTTTCAAACATACACATACCTTACATCATACCTGACATATTGCTATAATTTAATTTAGGTACTTAGGTATCCTTATAAATGAATACATCAAAATTATCACACAAAGACGTCACTATGATGACGAGATGATGACTAGACAAGACTTGATAATGATGCTGATGATGGTTGCAACAATATCTGATTTATTATCTTAATCAGACCAGTAAAATTCCATACTTACTAGATTTTAGTCAGTCTAGATACCTCAAATTTAAAAAAAAACGATAGACTAAGCAAATCACATGCTTCGTAGAAATACCATGATCTCTTTTGCAATGAAGGTTGTTCCATTATCTTTGCAATAGGTTAATTAGCTTGAAGTGATGAATTTTTTGTTAGAATTTTGTGTAATTTTTTTAGTAAAAACTCTGTGTATATGTACTTATTTATTTCCTACTTTTGTAACTATTGCGTTGCTATTGAGAAAAATAGTTTTACGAGTTTTTTACAATGACAATTATTTTCCTAAGTTTGTATATTACCTTACTTAACAGTTTTAATATAATATTTGCATTTATTTTGTATAAGTTCTGTATTGAAACTATCTGGTCCAGCATATAGTGTTTTTATAGTTTGTGTCATGTAACTTACAAAAATATCAAAATTTCGCAGGCACTCAAACTTTACCGAAAAATATTTACCTCTGTGATGGTAGCTGCTGAATTCCTCGCTTTTCTAAATGCCTTAGAATCAGCTAAGGGCGGCCTCCCGATATCATTCGAAATGGATTTAGACCTCGAGATTTCGCTATAGTTGTTCTGCTGTTGCTGAACCCTCTGAGTCAACGGGATGTAGTTAGCTGGGGAGTATTTGTCGTATAACTCAGCGGTTGACATAGCCAACGCCGCAGAGCTGACGAAACTTCTCTTGTTCCGTGGAAGTGGCTCGCTGGCTGTCTTACTACTCTCACTTCTAGTTGTTGATAGATCTCTGGATCTAGATTCACTCCTCTCTGATCTGTACCTACTAGATATGCCGCTATCAGAGTCGGTGACGCTAGGTGCTCGACTTGATCGAGCATATTCGACTAAGGAGGATTTTCTTTCCCTCTTTCCGTCAACATCGGAATATTTACTTCTATATTCTGTGGTTCTATCACCGTATGAGTTTCTTAAGGTTGAAGAGACATAGGTTCCACTGCTGGATCTATAGTAGGGCTTATCTAGACTAGAGGAGGATGAGAGGGTGGATCGATAAGATCCTGTAAGGTTTGATGAGGTAGAGGTATAACGGGTTGGCGAAGCGACAGGCATTTTGGAGGTTTACTGCACTGTTATGTAGTTTATTTTGGCATTTAGTTTTTGTGTGGTTTGATCCGCGATGGATGACGCGTTCTAAGCATTGTCCGCTTTCTGAAACAAAGAACCCATCATCAGTCTATGATCTTGGGATAGCTTTTTGTAGAGGGCAAAAAGTATGCAAAGAAAGAATTGGTGACACGAAGTAGTAGTACCCAAGGAAGGTAGGAAGGCCCCTTGCGAAGGTCAGATAATATTTTAAAAGTAGCAGAAAGTCGCTGAATGGAGGCGGTCAAAGACCATTTGTGGCATTCTATAATAAAACATAACATATCACCCAACAGTGACATACATATAGTCCTGATCTTACACTAGGATTCCCTGTGTCGTGGGTATCAGGAACTACAAGTACCATGGTACCACAACAACCAGACCCGGAACAAATATTTGCAAATCATACAAACAATTAGTCCCGAAGCGGAAATCGAACCCGCACCTGTCGAATCTTAGCCGGCTACTCGCCCGCCACGCCACGGAGTTCGTTGTACTTAATGTATTTATTTTTTGACGTGTTAACGTCTTATAAATCAATGGAGCCGGCTGCACGCTCGAAAAAACATGACTAATGCGTCGTTACCTCGTCATGCGTCACCTCGCAAAACGCATGCGCTATATATGCTATATATATATATATATGCGCATGCGCTTCGCGCATGCGCTAACGCCGCATGCGCGTAGCGCACCTCGCAAAACACCTCGCGTCACCGCATGCGCTATATATATATTTATGCGCATGCGCGAAGCGCATGCGCTAACGCCGCATGCGCATGCGCCTAGCGCATGCGCTATATATATATATATAAGCGCTAACGCCGCATGCGCTAACGCCGCATGCGCTAACGCCGCTAGCGCGCCGCTAACGCCGCGCATATCGCATGCGCTATGCGCATGCGATATATATATATATATGCGCATGCGCGCGAGCGCGGAACGAGCGACAAAGAAGCACAATAACGACGTTGACACGTTGAACTATCGTCAGTAAACCGACTTTACAGACAACCGTTTTTGCCGTATCAAGCTATAGTGACATTTAGAATCTTCACCATTGATGTAAATATATATAGGTACAACGATCTTCACGTAGTTTCCTAGATTCGTTCGTGCGTCGCGTCGTAACGATGGTTTTTTTTTTGGTCACTGTACGTTAGGTCAGAGTCCAGATTGGGGAATGGTGAAAATAATCAGTGTTTTTAACAAATACAAATACAAATGTTTTATTTAGTAATAAAAGATAATATTTACTTAATATTAACTACACTACTAACTATATTACTATTTACTTTATATTATATTTACTATTAGATGTTGAAAACACTTTTTAAGAATTTTGTAATACGTGTGATAGGCATTTTCGCTTCCACATCTTTAGGTAGTGAGTAACATTGCATTTCTATAAAACATTGTAATAAAAAAAAATATCCAAAAGCGTTAAGTCATATTTATTCTGTGGTTAAGTACGATAACGAATGCAGTGATTTTAAAAAAACTTTAAAAACAGTACCTGGGTGACCGAGCTTAGCTCGGATAACTTGGAAAACGCCATTCCCGAAAAACGTTTTCCCATAGATGAGACTTACCTGAGCTAGATCATTTTTTCGCCCTCAAAAGCCCCCATATACCTACCTAGCAAATTTCATCGATATCGCTAAAACCGTTTTCGAGATCTCAAAATATATAGGTAGTAGGTATTGACAAATATTGCTTGTTTTTTTATAACATAACATAACACCCAACAATCACATACATAGTCCTGATTCCGCACTAGGATTCCCTGTGTCGTGGGTATCAGGAATTACGAGTACCATGGTACTTACCACAATTAATAGTATTAGATACATAGATTTATAGTAAAGATACGCTTGACAGACAAAACAATGAAGCAATGTCTCCTTATAGCAAAATCAGCGCCATCTCTCGGATTACATTATAACGACGTTGAAATGAACACAAAACCCCGAACGCCATAACCTTCTTGCTTATTGGGAGTCCGGTTATTTACAACCAAGAAACTCGCACGCGTATCAATTAACATCCTTACAAAGTTATAGCGTTTTGCTTGTATGGCGTCTCTTTATTGAATTGGAGAGCGATTTACCAAGGAAATAAAATTGTTTTCTGTAATTAGGGAAAGTTCAACATACAAAATTTTGCCATACCGATTATAAGAAATGCCATATTTTTTTAAGCTACACTTTGCAAAGTTGTTTTTGCAGCCTTTCACCACTCAATACGGCATTTTGTGCCCAAAACGATCGCGCGCGGTGTACATCAACGACTGATTTTCGTGGTGTCAGTCAACTGATTTTTGACACCGGTTTATTTGGCGGTTATCTAGCGAGCGTCCGAAGTGTCCTTAGTGTATGTCTATGATTAGATATCAAATCAAATCAAAAGAAATTTATTCATTGAAATCACAAAGATCATTTTTATTAATCAATTACTCCTGTTCCAATGCAACCAAGCCTAGAAGAATCAGGCCACTAACACGGATTGGCTTAATTTGATGATCTGTCTTACTACCAGGGTGGGAAACGCCTGTGTGGTGATTCACAGCAGGGAGAAGATGATACATAGTAAATAAGAACTTAAAAACCTTAGGAAGGTAGTCAAAAGTTAAAAAAACATCAGCAAAAGTTTATAAGACAGCACACGCTATGCTTGATATAGGTCTAAGTAAATAACAACCTAATAAACAACATAACATAACACCCAACAGTCACAACATAGTCCTGATCCCACATTAGGTTTCCCTGTGTTGTGGGTATCAGGAACTACGAGTACCATCTAATTCTAATTCTAAGTGGGGGTGTGAAGACCTGCACTGACGTCCCACTGTGGGGTGTATTGTGCATTGTCCCCCTGTGCTAACCCTACCCCAGCCAGCCCAGCTCCTTAAAGTAACGGAGCAGGACTTTGGGTTGGTGGCAACACCGTTGAAGTGTGTCCGAAGGTGTTGATGATGGAGAGCAGGATAGAAGTACCATGTAATTATGTAGTAGAATACGAGTACCATGTTCATAGACCATAAAAACATAATTAAAACCATGTAAATAGGTAGGTAATGCGGTCTCCCTGCCATTTCTAAACGGTTTTACTCAGACACATGTAATTCCCCCTGTAATTGGGTCATGTTTGAAACTCTAATTGAAAGTTATCTTAGATATTGTATGCTGGTAACTTTTCACACTATGGTGGGAACACTGTGACTTGACTTGGAACCCAATGCTATGCATGTTCCAACATGTACATGGCCAGTTTAATTAGAAGGTTAGTTTTAGTAAAATAGTTTTGAAATAGAGCGTTGTTTGTTGCCTGATTCTTCTACGAACTAACTGTTACCCACTAGTTATAATTTAAAAGAAAATAAATTGAAATACAATTTAAATTAATAATTGACTTATCACATAACATAACACCCAACAGTCACATACACAATCTTGATCCCACACTAGGTTTCCCAGTGTCATGGCTATCAGGAACTACGAGTACCATGGTACCATAACACCCAGACCGGGAACAAATATTTGCAGATCATACAAACATTTGTCCCACAGCGGGAATCAAATCCGCAACGATCACATCTCAGCCGGCTACTTGTCCGCTGCGCCACAGAGGTTGTCAACGTCGGTCAAAAATGGTTGGTGGTATAAAAACCTTATTCACTATTAACAGAATTGTCTGTGTGCTTCTATTGCTATAGTCTTAGAGAATTAGGCTATAGTTGAGAAAAAAAACAAATATTACTTATTCATTACAACACTGGTCTATTATTACTACACTATAAGTGTAGATCAAACAAGTAACATTAGTACTTCAATGACAAGACTAGATTTTTCCAGCCCGTACAGTACCGTACATACAGCCTTATTGGATTATTTAAGTTGGTAGCACTGAAGATCGTTTGTATCAACCGACCTTGAATTAAATTCCATACATTTTAGGAAATATAAACAGTGACATAACCACATTTAAACTTTAAAATAGGATTTGAAAATATGATAAACAAATTAACATAGATTTACTTTCCACAACAAGGCAAGCAGGAGTTTCAAGGCTACAAAAATGCATTTAATTATAACTATTACTGGTAGAATGTGAAGGATTTCTGTGTCTTTTGTAAAAAAAAGAATTGTTCATAGAAGCATACAAGCAGAGGTTTTTTGAAACACGACACCAGTCAGTTGAGAAAAAAATTGATTAGCACCGTCAAGGCCACGGGCCTGCCGCGTTTTTTACAACGCAAAAGGTGCAATTATCACTTTCACACGACTCACCGAGACTAGCTCTCGCAAAATCATCAAATATATATCCCGAAATACACTAGCGATATTATTTTTAGATCGGCGGCTTGCATGACATAGCTTTTATGTACGAATAAACACCAAAATAAAATATTTCTTGAAGTTGAATCACACGACTCGCAAGGTAAACTTATATTATCGAACGTAGCTTATGAATAATATGGTAGAAATACGCAAGATACTCACAAAATAATAAAAATTGGTATCCAAGTTACTGGTCCACTATTATAACAATGCGTTTTATCACTTTCTGTCTGTTTCGATAGTTATTTTTAATTTGTATCACTCGCGTCGAACACTTAACTTGTCACTTTTCAGCTATATTTGTTTAAAATTGAGCGAATACGTAGGAAAAAATATTTTTTCTCTTTCGGCTCCTACCTATGTAATTTTAGAAGGCTCATGTCATGACTCCATTGCGTGACGTCATTCAAATGTTGGCAATCCTATTTTTGTGCCACTTCCTACTCAAACAATAAAATGTCTTATTGAAGTATTTTTAATTGCAACAATCATCTTTATCCTGTTGGTATAGGGCCTATTATTAAAAAATAACAAAGGTCATAAAACTGTGAATGTCTTAGGAGCGCTGTGCTGCCATGATGAAAAAACAAACTTTTGCAAACAGCTGACAGTCTTTGAATTCTTCCGAACAAATATAGTCCTAAATTTAATTCATTAATTATTTTTAAATAACAATTTAATTATTGCAATGAATATAAAATGAACAAGTTTAAAATATAATTTGACTTGGTTTCAAAGCAAATACAATATTACTGCTACTCAACGATAGATGTCGCTGAATACAACATCAATGTTCATTCCTATAGCTCCTAGATGTCGCTATGGTTGATATAATCAGATAATATCAGAATAATTGAGTCTCAAAATCTAGGTAGGTAGATTCATTTTCTAGGTCGGCAGACAGACAGACTAGCTGAACTTGTGACACGGCAATCGAATCCTACTCTCAAAGGAAGGCCTAAATTATGATAAATTAACCGTTTTACAAGCGTAAGGAATAATACCACTGGAAGATCAACGACTTTAGTACTTACTTATAGATTAGTTTGAGTGAATTGTATTGATGGGGTATGAAATACACCAAATCGATAATGCATGGTAGGTATACCTAATTCTTTCCTTGGATCATGAGAAAATGTAGGTCTTACCACAGAATAAATATTAGTACAAGTACTCAGACAGAAAAAGGTTATATTTCTTCATTATGGTTATGTACTTTATAAGTTACCTAGGTAGATACCTACTTGCCATTGTATGGGAATGAGAAATGTTTAGTCAGGTACCTACAGTACGTTGGTTAGACATTTTTTTCCAGATCTAGATAGATATGAAGACCTACTTACCATGTCTCTCTATGCCTATAGATATCAGCTACATATACACTTCAAACTGAAAAACCAGTAATAGTACAGTCAAATTAGGTGATTTTTTGCAAAAGTGTGAAACTAATTAGATGTAGTCATGAAAACTTTTCTAATTGTTTTGTATGGCTTAAAAATCACCTCTAATAATAAGCATCAGTAATTTCACCCTCCGGAACAGGGTGAAATTTGAAAAATTCAGATGAATTTTTTAAATCCAACATACGGAACATACAAAAAAAATCATTTACAAAAAAAACTTTTTGTGGGTATTGCGGCTCCGGGAAAATTAATTTAGTCTGTGCAAATTGATAGACTTATCAGAAAAATTATCGAAATACATTACCAGGTTTGCACCTTGGTGCGTCTCACGGAAGGCACTTTTCCATATTTTATTGTCGCTCTACTTCGGGGAAAATTAATGTAGTTCTGGAAATTGACTTAAACTTATTCATTTAATTAGTACTACATCCGCCGGAAGTTTTATACTGGTATTAATTTACGGAAGATGCATTTGTTCAACACTGTGTTCGCTACATGCACGTGGTATTTATTAAAATCATAATGCACTAAGACAGTCTCTCTATACGTAATTTAACTTGCATCAAGTAATTTCTTTCTATTTTAAAATTTGCCGCCTTTTTAAGTTTGTACCTAATATTTAAAAGGGTTCCGTATGCGCCAGAAACGGTGCAAACTTAGGATAAGCTTCTTTTCGTGTCATCTAACGTTTCCATAAGAATCCACGACTACACGACTTAGGTCCACACTTTTTGCTAATTTGCCTGTACTATAATGCGAGCATTACTGCTTTGCGGCAAAAATAAGTATGATACGTATTATAAGTACCATTAGTTTAATCAGGTTATGTTTCAAAGTTCTAATTTCACCGGTATCTATACCTACCCTTCAAACCGGAAGGAAGAAATGGTATGATGCTAACATCATAACTAAGTATTAGTATTATCTAGTATTAGTATTAGTCGCAATGGTTGTGTTTTGGTTCTAAGGGTTAAAATCTATGATCATCAGTTACGCTAGTAATACTTATATATATATATGTCAGAGGTTTTATCATATTTATTTTGCGATGATATTAATAACATTGTTCTATAAAATGCTTCGCACGTTAAACTCTTCAAATTATAGGTTCATATTTGCAAAATTCATCTCAGGATTTCAATGGAAATCAGATTTTTTCTCCGGACTTTTAAATTTTCTATCTGGTAACCCTACTTGTGAGATAATTTAGGCAAATAGGTATCAGGTGGAACGTCTACTTTTTCTGCCATGTACACAAATATTAAAATACGGAACCCTGAAAAAGGATGGTTATGGGGTATGTAGGTAAACTGTGCTTGGGAACTCCACATCTAACAGTTGGTACTTCATTAGACCAACAAATACCTACCCATACTTTAAAAATCTATATGTCACACTAGTTTGGGGGTAGGGGGGAGGGGAGGGGGGTCTGCAGGGGGAGGGATAAATAGAACAAAGAACCAATTCTCATATTAAGTTAAGTATATGAAAGAAAGTGCGCTATATAGGTATACATATTAAAAATCTATTTTTTTAATCACCAATTCTAGGGTTTCAGACTTCATAGGCCTTAATTACCATGAGCTCTTGTAGCGATTCAGTTCAAAAACTACTCAGTACAAAATATCGGTTCGGTGTTGACATCCGTCATCATTGAATAACTTTAATCGCTGAAGTCTATAGACCTTCTGCTACTGTGCCTTTAAATATAGCTGCGGACATCACGGTACCAATATTTTGTACTGAGTAGTGTTTGAACTGAACCGCTATAAGAGCTCATGGTAAGGCCTCGGTTCTTGAAATAGAAAAATAGAAAATAGGACTGTGTAACACCAAACTGCGATCACCAATCCGCCAGCCAAGTGTGTTTATTATGCCAAATCCCCCCCAATTTCAAGCTATAGGTTGCACACATGCATGCTAATGGGGGATGGTCTCACCCAGCAGTGGATCTACCGGGTGATGTAGAAGAAGACGATTAACGGGACATTTATTTAAAATTAATAACTGTAAAATTTATTAATAAAATTGTTGGGGATTGAAGTTCTCGAGTGGCGACCACAAAGGGCACAAACCGGACGACGCGGTAGAGGAAGGCCCGCCACTCGATGAACTAATAATAATAATAAATGCTGGACATTTCACACAACATTATCTATAGCCCCAAGCTAAGCAGAGCTTGTGTTATGGGTACTAGATAACTGATATACTTAATACAATACATTACATAGATAGATATTTTTTATTATACTTACATAGAAAATACCCAGAACACCCTGAACAAATATTAGTAGATTGTACAAATATTTGTTCCGAGGCGGGAATCGAGCCCGCAACCTCCTGCGTGGCAGGCGAACCTTCGCCCGCCGCGTCACAGAAGTCGTCAAACTAAAGACATTATAAACGTCGCAGGAAGTCGGTGGATGGAGGTGGCTCAAGATCGTTCGTCGTGACATTCTAAGGGCCCTAAGTCCAGCAGTAGACGACCTCTGTGGCGCGGCGGGACAGTAGCTGGCTGAGATCCGATAGGTTGCGGGTTCGATTCCCGCTGCGGGACAAATGTTTGCATGATCTGCAAATGTTTGTTCCGTGTCTGGGTGTTGGTACCATGGTACTCGTAGTTCCTGATACACACAGGGAATCCTAGTATGTGACTGTTGGGTGTTACGTTATGTAAGTATGTCAAATTGATAGGTTTGAATAAAAAGCTGAATAATTTTACATTCTTTAAGTGTAACATAACTAAAAGTGAGACAATCGGGTCAAGTAGGGTGTTATTATGACAGGGCTTTGTTTGGAAATTTTAACATTAAAACTGTAGTATTTGGGGTAAAAGCAAAAATTTTAAGAAATCCTTTTGAGTATAATTCCTGTGATTCCCATTTTCCCAGAAATTTGACATGACGTAGCTTTTGTGACACACATACACTTAGAGAAAACAGGAAAAAACAGACAAACAGGAAAACATTCGCTACAGGTAAAAGTTCAAAATTGAAGAATTTCTTAATTTTATGCCCTATAAAATGTAAAAAAACCGAACAAGAAGGGATCCGTATCATTATCTATAAAAACAGCAAAAAATCACGTTTGTTGTATGGGAGGCCCCTTAAATTTTTTTTTTTTTTTTTTTAGTATTTTTTGTTATAGCGGCAACAGAAATACATCATCTGTTAAAATTTCAACTGTCTAACTATCACGGTTCATGAGATACAGCCTGGTGACAGACGGACGGACGGACGGATAGCGGAGCCTTATTAGTAATAGGGTCCGTTTTACCGTTTGGTTACGGAACCCTAAAAACTATCCCTTGTTGAGCTTCAATTTCTTGGAATTAGTATGAAGCTGTAGCTCAGTTAGGTTGAACACTAAATTATTCCAAAGGTTGTCTGGAATAAATCGGTCCTAAGTGATAAGATCGCCAATTGTACTTTTAATTATCATGTGATCTGCCCCCACATTCACATGCATTCCCCTCTGCTGAACTAAATTGCTCAACTGCATTAAGTTGAGCAGTGGGTAACACCAACGGCTCAACTGGTGAATAGTTGAGCAGTGGGTAATCAATTGTAACCCTCTGATCAACTAAAACTGCACAAATATTTATAAATATAGATAGAAATAAAAATTCTAAATCTCATAACTAATAATGTCCCTACCCACTATTAAGAAATCTTAAAATAAATAAGTTTATTGTTAAAAATGTATTTTTCAAAACATGATTTCGTTAAATTCGTTATCGGAACCTGATCAAAATGAGCCCAAACACTGCCAGGCTACTACTTATCATCGAGGAGTTCCGTTGTCCACCTTTCGTCTCCATCATCAGAGGGCCTTTTACGAGTTTTGCATTGCAAAAACCGGAATGCGAAACGTGAGCATTCAACGTGACTTACGTAGGTAGTAACTATTCATCATTCTGTGCCGCGCAGTCGCGACAAACAGTACAGATTAGTAAATAGTTACTACGTAAGCCACGTTCAATGCTCACGTTTCGCATTCCGGTTTTTGCAATGCAAAACTTGTAATACGCCCTCAGATCAGCTCGCCGTAACCATAATATTGTATTGTAATCAGAGGCCCAATTCTCTAACTTTGAAACATTCCAGTCACAATATAATCTCGTGTCAGTCGCACCGTCTCGTATATTAACTATTACTTAATCTTCGCGTATACATGCTAAGATTAAGTAATAGTAACTATATAGGTGACAGCTGACAGTGCGACTGAGACGAGATTATACTGCGAATTGAATGTTTTTAAATTAAAGAATTGGGCCTCAGAACTTGACAGGTATGAAAAATTTCAGCTCAATCGGTTAAAGATAACTGATTTAAAATTCATTTGCAAGATTCCACCCGGACAATCATACATACATTGCAAGTTAAGGGGCCTGCGAAGGCCGCAAGCAAATTCAATTTGAAGCGAGAGTCAAAATCTGTTTGGGACCGGGGCCTCTCCCCTTGCATGCGCGATGAGTGTACGAGCCGTTCGGAATTTGTATCAAATTAGGTCATGTTCCGTAATACCAAAAATTATGAATAAAATCTTAATGTTTTTTTCATACCTTGTTGTTATTCTGCAACTTGACAATATATGCTATGTTTCTAAACACAGAATACAAGAAAGTACGTTGTATTTAATACGAAACGAATAAGATGAAAACATGTCGTAAAAATAGACAAAATAGAATTCGCTTAAATTTCGTTTTAGGTAAATATTTTTAAACAAAAACTATCTAGGAACCTAGATAAATACTATCCGAATCAGAATAATAGCATAATATGGTGGAAATATGCTCGAAATACAAATGATTTTGGTATTACGTTTGCATGGGCAGTTCATAAAAATGATCCTTGTGATTTCATTGAATAAAGTTCTTTCTGACTTTGACTTTGACTTTGACATCCTTCCCCGACCCCTTAAATACCTAAAAGCTTGTAAAAAAACTTTATCTTCTTTCTTCTTACAAGATAAGTGTCAACAAACTAGTGATTTAATGTGATTAAATTTGTGTATTTTAACTTTAATTTTAATTGTAATTAACGTGTATATGGATTGTTTTATTTGAAATAAATTTGATTAATAATAATAATAGACTTTGCCACAAAAAAGGAAAAAGTCAAAAATTGGGGGATTTCGACTTTTTTAACCTCCAAAATAGAATGGTGTAGTTTGTAGGTAAAAGTGGCTGAAACTCGAATATTACTGACTATTTCGAAATAATTTATGGATCGGAACCCTCTGAGCGCGAGTTTTGCTCGTACTTGTTCGTTTGGTGGGCAACGTATGTTCGCGAGGCCTCGGGTGAGCCAATAGTTTTTTTAACGTCCAACAGTCACATTTTTTAATCATGATTCTACACTAGGATTCCCTGTGTCGTGGGTATTAGAAACTACGAGTACCATGGTACTATAACACCCAGAACCGGAACAAATATTAGCAGATCATACAAACATTTGTCCCGCAGCGGGAATCGAACCCGCAACCTCTCGCATCTCAGTCGGCTCGCCAGCCGCGCCACAGAGTTCGTAAAAAAAAATTAAAGAATAAAGGTGATTTCTGAACTCTGAGTTTCGGGATAAAACTTATATCATGTTTATTTATTTTATTTTATTTTCTTAGGAAAACAAACAGTACTTAAAATCAAATAAGTAACTAAATATTCGAAATATTAAACTATCCGCATATTGCATCTAAGCTTGCTTGCCTATTTGCGATACTAATAAAGAAGGGAAATAACTTTTCATTTAAAAAACCGACTTCCGCCATTGTATTCGACTAAATATTTGGATGAAAAAAAAATGATGAAAGAACCATAGTGGTGAAAGGATTATGATACTTTTTGAATGCAAATGCTTGGTTTGTTGTTGAAAATATCAAAATCGCCATATGTATGCCTACAATATTTGAGGAGTTCCCTCAATTCCTCATGGATCCCATCATCAGAACTGGATTTTGAAGAAAATGGGACCAATCTGGAAGTATATCTATTCAAATAAAAAAATAATTTTCCAAATCGGATCATAAACGCCGGAGATATGCGGTAACAAACATAAAAAAAATAAAAAAAAATACAACTGAATTGAGAACCTCCTCCTTTTTTGGGAAGTCGGTTAAAAATAGAAAAAAAGGACTGTGTATATCCACCTGAGTACAAACTGCGATCACCAATCCGCCTGTCAAGCGTGTTTGTTATGCCAAATCCCCCCTAATTCGAAGCTATAGGTTGCCACGCATATCATTTTAATGGGGGATGGTCTCACCCAGCAGTGGATCTACCGGCTGCTGTAGAAGAAGACGATTAACGGGACATTTATTAATAACTAGTTGCGCCTGCGGTTTCACCCGCGTGAATAATGATGAAAATTGATGATGATGATGATGATGAAAAGTAGCCTATGTGTTAATCCAGGGCGTAAAGTATCTCCATTCCAAATTTCAATCAAATCCATTCAGTAGTTATTACGTGAAAGAGTAACAAACATCCATACTCACAAACTTTCGCGTTTATAATATTAGTAGGATTAATAATTGTAAAATTATTAATAAAATTGTTGGGGATTGAAGTTCTCGAGTGGCGACCACAAAGGGCACAAACCGGACGACGCGGTAGAGGAAGGCTCTCCACTCGATATACTATAAAGACATTATAAGCGTCGCAGGAAGTCGGTGGATGGAGGCGGCTCAAGATCGTTCGTCGTGACATTCTAAGGGCCTTAAGTCCAGCAGTAGACGACCTCTGTGGCGCGGCGGGACAGTAGCTGGCTGAGATCCGATAGGTTGCGGGTTCGATTCCCGCTGCGGGACAAATGTTTGCATGATCTGCAAATGTTTGTTCCGTGTCTGGGTGTTGGTACCATGGTACTCGTAGTTCCTGATACACACAGGGAATCCTAGTATGTGACTGTTGGGTGTTACGTTATGTAAGTATGTCAAATTGATAGGTTTGAATAAAAAGCTGAATAATTTTACATTCTTTAAGTGTAACATAACTAAAAGTGAGACAATCGGGTCAAGTAGGGTGTTATTATGACAGGGCTTTGTTTGGAAATTTTAACATTAAAACTGTAGTATTTGGGGTAAAAGCAAAAATTTTAAGAAATCCTTTTGAGTATAATCCTGTGAATCCCATTTTCCCAGAAATTTGACATGACGTAGCTGTTGTGACACACATACACTTAGAGAAAACAGGAAAAAACAGACAAACAGGAAAACATTCGCTACAGGTAAAAGTTCGAAATTGAAGAATTTCTTAATTTTATGCCCTATAAAATGAAAAAAACCGAAACCGAAGGGTTCCGTACCATTATCTATAAAAACAGCAAAAAAATCACGTTTGTTGTATGGGAGCCCCCTTAAATATTTATTTTATCCTTTTTTTAGTATTTTTTGTTATAGCAGCAACAGAAATACATCATCTGTGAAAATTTCAACTGTCTAACTATCACGGTTCATGAGATCCAGCCTGGTGACCGACCGACGGACGGAGGGACAGCGGAGCTTAGTAATAGGGTCCGTTTTACCGTTTGGGTACAGAACCCTAAAAACTATCCTTTGTTGAGCTCCAATTTCTTGGAATTTGTATGAAGCTGTAGCTCAGTTAGGTTGAACACTAAATTATTCCAAAGGTTGTCTGGAATAAATCGGTCCTAAGTGACAAGATCACCAATTGTACTTTTTTATTATCATGTGCTCTGCACCCACATGCACATGCATTCCCCTCTGCTCAACTAAATTGCTCAACTGCATCAAGTTGAGCAGTGGGTAACACCAACGGCTCAACTGGTGAATAGTTGAGCAGTGGGTAATCAATTGTAACCCTCTGATCAACTAAAACTGCACAAGTATTTATAAATATAGATAGAAATTAAAACTCTAAATCTCATAACCTACCCACTATTAAGAAATCTTAAAATAAATAAGTTTATTGTTAAAAAATTATTTTTCAAAACATGCTTTCGTTAAATTCGTTATCGGAACCTGATCAAAATGAACCCAAACACTGCCAGGGTACTACTAATCATCGAGGAGTTCCGTTATCCACCTTCCGTCTCCATCATCAGGTCAGCTCGCCGTCACCATAATATCATATTGTCATCTGAGTTTGACAGGTATGAAAAATTTCAGCTCAATCGGTTAAAGATAACTGATTTAAAATTCATTTGCAAGATTCCACCCGGACAAACATACATACATTGCAAGTTAAGGGGCCTGCGAAGGCCGCAAGCAAATTCAATTTGAAGCGAGAGTCAAAATCAGCTATCCCTGTTTGGCACCGGGGCCTCTCCCCCTGTATTGCGATGGGTGTACGAGCCGTTCGGAATATGTATCAAATTAGTTCATGTTCCGTAATACCAAAAATTATGAATAAAATCTTAATGTTTTTTTCATACCTTGTTGTTATTCTGCTGTTCTGTCTGCAACTTGACAATATATGCTATGTTTCTAAACAAAGAATACTAGAAAGTACGTTTTTTTTAATACGAAACAAATAAGATGAAAACATGTCGTAAAATAGACAAAATAGAATTCGCTTAAATTTCGTTTTAGGTAAATATTTTGAAACAAAAACTATCTAGGAACCTAGATAAATACTATCCGAATCCGAATAATAGCATAATATGGTGGAAATATACTCGAATTACAAATGATTTTGGTATTACGTTTGCATGGGCAGTTCATAAAAATGATCCTTGTGATTTCAATGAATAAAGTTCTTTTTGACTTTGACTTTGACATCCTTCCCCGACCCCTTAAATACCTAAAAGCTTGTAAAAAAACTTTATCTTCTTTCTTCTTACAAGATAAGTGTCAACAAACTAGTGATTTAATGTGATTAAATTTGTGTATTTTAACTTTAATTTTAAACGTGTATATGGATTGTTTTATTTGAAATAAATTGATTAATAATAATAATAGACTTTGCCACAAAAAAGGAAAAAGTCAAAAATTGGGGGATTTCGACTTTTTTAACCTCCAAAATAGAATGGTGTAGTTTGTAGGTAAAAGTGGCTGAAACCCGAATATTACTGACTATTTCGAAATAATTTATGGATCGGAACCCTCTGAGCGCGAGTTTTGCTCGCACTTGTTCGTTTGGTTGGCAACGTATATTAATAACAACGTACGTTAATAGTTTTTTTAACGTCCAACAGTCACATTTTTTAGTCATGATTCTACACAAGGATCCCCTGTGTCGTGGGTATTAGGAACTACGAGTACCATGGTACCATAACACCCAGAACCGGAACAAATATTAGCAGATCATACAAACATTTGTCCCGCAGCGGGAATCGAACCCGCAACCTCTCGCATCTCAGTCGGCTCGCCAGCCGCGCCACAGAGTTCGTAAAAAAAAATTAAAGAATAAAGAGTTTTGGGATAAAACGTTTACTTATCATGTTTATTTATTTTATTTTATTTTCTTAGGAAAACAAACAGTACTTAAAATCAAATAAGTAACTAAATATTCTAAATATTAAACTATCCGCATATTGCATCTAAGCTTGCTTGCCTATTTGCGATACTAATAAAGAAGGGAAATAACTTTTCATTTAAAAAACCGACTTCCGCCATTGTATTCGACTAAATATTTGGATGAAAAAAAAATTATGAAAGAACCATAGTGGTGAAAGGATTACGATACTTTTTGAACGCAAATGCTTGGTTTGTTGCTGAAAATATCAAAATCGCCATATGCCTACAATATTTGAGGAGTTCCCTCGATTCCTCATGGATTCCATCATCAGAACTGGATTCTGAAAAAAATGGGACCAATCTGGAAGTATATTTATTGAAATAAAAAAAGAATTTTCCAAATCGGTTCATAAACGCCGGAGATATGCGGTAACAACACAAAAAAAAAAAAATACTACCGAATTGAGAACCTCCTCCTTTTTTGGGAAGTCGGTTAAAAAAAGTAAATCTGGTATAGTAATCTACAAACAAAATTAAAATTAGCTATAGTAACATGTTGAACCAGTGATCCGCTACGATATTTTTAATTTTAGGTGCCTTTGAGATGTTCTAATCTATCTGTCTACCAAATTTAACCTAAATTGGCTCAGTCGTATTCTCGTGAAAGCACATCAAACGTTCAAAGATCATGATCATTTATTTAGGTATGCTATGGACAGGGGATGCTATGTAATAGTAGCTCACAGACGGACCTTCCTTTATCAGAGCCTTCTGGATCAGCTTTAGGTGCTTTAACACACATTGCAACATGTGCATCGCAGAGTCAGGCTAAACCTACTGTTCAGGTTGAAGTAGTTTCCACACCTGGTACGCAGTCTCCGGTTAGACAGATTAAATCCTGTTGTCAGACCCGGAAGACTGTGGTGTATTCAGATAATATAGGTGTTGGGATGGGCTTGCTCCTTAGTGACCTGTTAGGGCAAGTTGTGACAAATAATTGCTTTCCTAATGCCCCTATTAACAAACTTATAGATACTATAAAGAGGGAGGATTGCTTTGACAACAACACCACTCTTTTAGTACAATTAGGTGAGAGTAGTGGTGTAACGCGTTTGGATATTATTAAGTTAGTTGAGACTTTGCTACAAAAGCTAGATTCAGGACTGGGAAAATTAATTTTATGTGCTTTCCCTTACTCAAAATGTTTGAGTACTAAAGATAATCAAAAAATTTGGAATCTTAATTTAATGCTGTATAATTTGACATGTCGTCATAGAGACGTTTTGTATTTTGATACTAATCATTTTATTAGTAATTTTATTTTGACACAAGATACTATGTATTTGAGTAGGCATAGTAAATTAATAATTGCTAAATTGTTAGCATTTAATATTTTTGATCCCGTTATAAGTACTATAACGCAGTTCACCGACAAGCCCGTAGTTAGTAGTAGTACTAATGAGGGCAAACAAGTAGGAGTAGCTGACAGTCATTTAAACTGACGAGTTCGACAATGAGACAGCCGGGCACATTACATGTAGTACATCAAAATGTGCAAGGCCTTCCCAGCAAAATCTTAGAATTAGAATTATTTTTAAATCGTTTTAATGTTGATATTATGTGTGTAACTGAACACTGGATGTTACAATTTGATTTACTCCCTTATTATGAGAATTATAATATTGTAAGTTCATACAAACGCAAAAACGCCATACGTGGGGGTTCCTTAATTGTTGTTCGAAATACTTTAAAATGCAAGGAACGTAAAGATGTTGCAAATCTCACTATTGAGAGGACTATTGAGCTATCTTGTGTTGAGCTAGAGCGGCATATCATTGTGAGCGTTTACCGTCCCCCTGACGCAGACTTCGCATTATTTGAATACACTATGGAAGAAGCATTGCTTAAAACTTTTGTTTGTAATAAAATGCTAATAGTCTGCGGAGATTTCAATATAGATATTCCGGTTAATCCTCTATCTGAGAGGCTGCTTAATTTATTTAAATGCTTTAACTTAAATCACCTCTTCGAAGAACCTACAAGGGTGACACTAACAACATCCACCTGTTTAGATAATATTTATTGCAGTAGTGTTCCAATTGATAAATCAGTAATTAAACATTTCACCTCAGATCACTATGGTCACAGTGCTATATTTACTTGTAATTTTGTAGATGAACCTAAGGAATTCACTTATCGGCCTATCACAGAAAGTCGCATTAAGAAGTTCCAGGGCAGTATTGAACTTAAAATGCCCCTTGTACCGTGCGTAGATGATCCGAATGACCTTTTTACTAGTTTGTTTAAGTTGATATGTGAGGAACATAGTGAGATATTTAAGTTAAAAAAATGTAAAGCTAGAGCTAATGTCGGGTTAGCTGATTGGGCTACAACCGGTATTTATAGAAGTAGGAATAAATTATATGAACTCTATGCGGCTAGAGCATCAATGTTGCACGATCCAACGTTTATCTTGTACATAAAGAACTATTCCAAGACCTTCAAAAAAGTTTGTCATGCAGCAAAATCATTGCATTTGAGAAATAAAATAGAAAAATCAACAAATAAAATTAAGACAACTTGGAAATTAATAAATAATGAAACAGGTAAAGCTAAACCTCGTAGTAAACAAATTAATTTAAACGTAAACAATACAATATTATCAAATAATATTGAGGTCGCAAATGCCTTTGATAGTTTTTTCTCTAGTATACCTAATATTGTGACTCAATCTTTAAAATCAACTGCCTCTGGAGCATCTACTTTATTGGAATTAAGTGTTGATAAGTGTGAGGTCGCGTTTAGTTTCAGATACGTTAATGCCATTGATATTGTTAAGACATTTAAGTCACTTAATATTAAAAATACTGAAGACCTTTGGGGAATATCTACAAAGGTGTTAGGTGTTATAATTATTGATATTGCGCCGTGTATGGCCTATATTTTCAATGGATGTGTTGACGAGGGAGTCTTTCCTGATCTTATGAAACATAGTAAATTAATTCCTTTGTTCAAGTCTGGTAATGAAAAAGATCCAGGTAATTATAGGCCAATTTCTATATTGCCTGCGTTAAGTAAAATCTTTGAGAAACTTATTCTTACTCAGTTATTGTCACACTTCAACCTCCACGGACTTCTTCATAGTCATCAATTTGGATTTACTAAGGGTCGTTCGACAGCCGATGCTGGTACCATGCTCTTAGAACACATATTTGAAGCATGGGAGAACTCGCAGGACGCGATCGGAGTTTTCTGCGACCTGTCCAAAGCTTTTGACTGCGTGAGGCATGATACTTTAATTTCCAAGTTAAAACATTATGGCATACAAAATCAGGCAATTGATCTTGTAAATTCTTACTTATCCAATAGAGTCCAAAAAGTTGATGTTGGTGGTGAAAGGTCTTCAGGATCGACTATTGTCATGGGGGTGCCACAGGGTTCAATACTAGGCCCATTTTTATTCCTAGTTTACATTAACGATCTCCCTTTTTTTGTGAAAGACATATGTGACATAGTTCTGTTTGCTGACGATACTTCTTTGATTTTCAAAGTTGATAGATCTAAATCTAATTACGATGATGTAAATGATTCACTATCGCGTGTTCTTGAGTGGTTCACAGTTAATAATCTTTTGCTTAATGCTAAAAAAACTAAATGCATCAAATTCACATTGCCAAATGTAAAACATTATCCAACTAATATTAAAATAAATGGGGAGACACTTGACCTTGTCAAGTCTACCATTTTCTTAGGGCTTAATATTGATGCAGGGTTGCAGTGGGCACCACAAATTGTGGCTCTTGCTGGTAGACTTAGTTCCGCTGCATATGCAGTTCGTATAATAAGGCAGCTTACTGATGAAGCTACAGCTAGGCTTGTTTATTTTAGCTACTTCCATAGTGTTATGTCATATGGTATCATACTGTGGGGTAAAGCAGCAGATATCCAAGCTATTTTTGTCTTGCAAAAACGGGCAATACGTGCCATTTATAAAATGAAGTCGCGTGACTCCTTGAGAGAGCGTTTCAAAGAAATCAATATTCTTACAGTAATATCGCAATATATCTATGAAATATTATTACATACACATAAACACTTGGATAGTTTTATGATAAAAAGTGACGTGCATGGTATTAACACGAGAAATAAACACAAACTAAATATACCAAAATTTCGATTAAAGAAAGTAAGTGGGTCTTTTATGGGGAATTCTGTACGGTTCTATAATAAACTTCCAGAAGGTGCATTTAAACTTCCTATTCGAAGATTTAAATCCTACATAAAGATGAATCTAATTAAGAAAGCGTATTACACTCTTGATGACTATATTAATGATAAAGCCGCGTGGCCTGATGTCGCTCTGCCCCTCGACTGCTAAAATGGTAATTTGCAATATCTGTACTTACCTATTTACATGTTTGTATTAGATTATTATTTATAAGTATAACAAGCGTAGCGTGTGCTGTCTTGCATATTTTTGCTGATGTTTATTTACTTTTGACTACCTTCCTAAGGTTTTTAAGTTCTCATTTACTATGTATCAGCAACTCCTTGCTCCGAGGCACCACACAGGCGCTTCTCACCTAGTGGTAAGACGGACCATTTATGTAAGCCAAGCCGAGTTTGTTGCCTGATTCTTCTAGGCTTGGTCGCGTTGGAACAGGAGTAATTTAATTTTATATAAGACGATTCAAAATGATCCTTGTGATTTCAATGAATAAAGTTCTTTTTGACTTTGACTTTGACTTTGACTTTGACTTTGACTTTGAATTATTATCAATTATTGTGATAATTCGTCCAAGGTGTATAGTATTAGTATTCGCAGCCAGACTAGAGCAAACAATAATGCCACAATCTACAATTATGTAATGAACTTGAAATAAAACCCCATTGATTTACGGGCACGTTCGATCGCCGTCGGCGTGTCGGTCGGGGCTCGGACGATATGATCAAGTTTTGCATTACAACAACCTATCGTTTAGCAAGGCGCGAGCATTCGCCGTGACTTACGCAGTAACTACGCTAAAGGTTTAATAACTATTTCTTGAATTTTAAAATTGCCGCCCTTTTTTATTAACACGACTTGTTTGCTAGACTATACGTAACGTACAATACAAAATATGAAATTACCCCCCCGGCTCTGATTCTACGTTTTGACAAGCAATTGGCACGGACGTCTCGTGTAGTGTAGTGTGGATTTTTCATGGATTTTTGTATGGAGACCTTTGAATAAAAATAATAATAAATAGTAAGTAAGTAATATAAATAATAGACCGACCATTGCACTCTTTTTGCAGACGACATATCATTAGTAATACCTAGTAAAACTGGCTCAAATCTCCATGAACATCTTGATATGTCTCTTCAAAGAATAGTGGACTGGCTCGAAGAACATAATCTCCAACTTAACTTCGAAAAAACAAAGCTCATACAATTCCATCCCTACCAAAAAATACCACTAAAAATTAATTACTCTTTTCAAAATACCCAAATAGAATCCATAAACAGCTACCCTCTTCTAGGAATAAACATAGATACAAACTTAAATTGGAAAACTCATGTCAGTAAAATAGTTACAAAACTTTCTAGATTCACCTATGCCCTTTACGAATTAAAAAAATCAACAGATACAAAAACAGCAACCTGTGCTTATTTTGCCTATGCCCATGCCTGGCTTCAATATGGTATAATTTTATGGGGGAATAGTACAGACGCACTGAAACTTTTTAGTCTCCAAAAAAGATGCCTTAGAATTATACACAACCTGAATTCAATGGAAAGTTGCAAACCCTATTTTATTAACGAAAACATCCTAACACTCATTGGTATATATATTCTAGAAATAAGTATATTTGTCAGAAAAAACATGGATTTTTTCCAAGAATATTCTCGCCCTCAAAATCTTCGCCCCCATAGAAAATTAGCCCTCCCCTTTTCTAAGCTTCAGATTTTTCATTCCGGAACACATGCTATGTCGATAAAAAATTATAATACTATTCCCCAAGACATAAAGAATGAATCCAGCTTTTTAAAATTCAAAAATGTTTTAAAAGCATACCTAATAAAAAAAAGTTTTTATAACTTGGAGGAATTTTTTGAAAAATAACTTCTTACGGCACCTATTTATGTTATCTTAATTTAAGACTGTAGTACTTTTATTTTTAGATATAAAATTGTAGCACATAATTGTTACCACCTGGAATTCATGTTCCATATTGCAGTGCCCAACCCGGGCTCATGTTGAAGCTGTAACTTAACCATAAGATCTTAATTTGTACAACATGAACGCAATAAAACAGTTTGATTTGATTTGATTTAGAAGCAAGTTCTTATTCTATGATGGAGACACTGATGAGCGCCCCTAGCGTACACTCTGTGAACTTCATTTTTTTATTGCTTATAAGCAATATGACATTTGTCATATTGCTGCAGTTTTAGACTGGACCCACTGTAACTATTTAATGACCAGTCTAAAACTGCGCATCTCACTATTTCATAAAGCAGCTTTGGCGATTTCTATGATGTTGCCACCACCTTGAGGATTGCGGATTAACGCCAACGAACGCTCGACGCTGACGATCGCTGAACCGTCCGCACTGAATCGACGAACGCCTTCGTTGGCGATTATGGTTACGTGTGGTTGTTCTGATAAAGAGCACGCAATTGAATTAATTATTGGTTCAGTCCGTAGACAGAGAAACCAATAGACAACTACATATATATATATATACTTTAATTTCCAAGTTAAAACATTATGGCATACAAAATCAGGCAATTAATCTTGTAAATTCTTACTTATCCAATAGGGTCCAAAAAGTTGATGTTGGTGGTGAAAGGTCTTCAGGATCGACTATTGTCATGGGGGTGCCACAGGGTTCAATACTAGGCCCTTTTTTATTCCTAGTTTATATTAACGATCTCCCTTTTTTTGTGAAAGACATATGTGACATAGTTCTATTTGCTGACGATCTTCTTTGATTTTCAAAGTTGATAGATCTAAATCTAATTACGATGGTATAAATGATTCACTATCGCGTGTTCTTGAGTGGTTCACAGTTAATAATCTTTTGCTTAATGCTAAAAAAACGAAATGCATCAAATTCACATTGCCTAATGTAAAACATTATCCAACTAATATTAAAATAAATGGGGAGACACTTGATCTTGTCAAGTCTACCATTTTATTAGGGCTTAATATTGATGCAGGGTTGCAGTGGGCACCACAAATTGTGGCTCTTGCTGGTAGACTTAGTTCCGCTGCATATGCAGTTCGTATAATAAGGCAGCTTACTGATGAAGCTACAGCTAGGCTTGTTTATTTTAGCTACTTCCATAGTGTTATGTCATATGGTATCATACTGTGGGGTAAAGCAGCAGATATCCAAGCTATTTTTGTCTTACAAAAACGGGCAATACGTGCCATTTATAAAATGAAGTCGCGTGACTCCTTGAGGGAGCGTTTCAAAGAAATCAATATTCTTACAGTAATATCGCAATATATCTATGAAATATTATTACATACACATAAACACTTGGATAGTTTTATGATAAAAAGTGACGTGCATGGTATTAACACGAGAAATAAACACAAACTAAATATACCAAAATTTCGATTAAAGAAAGTAAGTGGGTCTTTTATGGGGAATTCTGTACGGTTCTATAATAAACTTCCAGAAGGTGCATTTAAACTTCCTATTCGAAGATTTAAATCCTACATAAAGATGAATCTAATTAAGAAAGCGTATTACACTTTTGATGACTATATTAATGATAAAGCCGCGTGGCCTGATGTCGCTCTGCCCCTCGACTGCTAAAATGGAAATTTGCAATATCTGTACTTACCTATTTACATGTTTGTATTAAATTATTATTTATAAGTATAACAAGCGTAGCGTGTGCTGTCTTGCATATTTTTGCTGATGTTTATTTACTTTTGACTACCTTCCTAAGGTTTTTAAGTTCTCATTTACTATGTATCAGCAACTCCTTGCTCCGAAGCACCACACAGGCGCTTCTCACCTAGTGGTAAGACGGACCATTTATGTAAGCCAAGCCGAGTTTGTTGCCTGATTCTTCTAGGCTTGGTCGCGTTGGAACAGGAGTAATTTAATTTTATATAAGACGATTCAAAATGATCCTTGTGATTTCAATGAATAAAGTTCTTTTTGACTTTGACTTTGACTTTGAGGGATAATGAGAGGGCTAGGTTCCACCGGCCCCATGTTCCACAGGCCCCATGTTCCATTAGCCCCGAAAAAGATTAACGAATAGTTACAACGCTAGTCGACAGTAGGTATACTTTACATTTGCCTCCTATCAGTTTCCTACACAGACCTTTACCAGGTCTTTAAATAGAATAAGGATGTCTGGACATCAATAATATATTGGTTAAATAGTTTTTATGGACTATTTTGATATAAATTAAATGAAACAATAATTAAAATCGCTTATCTTGTTTTAAGAAGTTACTGAACGCAAATATTCTAAAATGAATGAAACGAGCAATAATCAACCCTGTTCATTTGGATACGGTGAACAGTGAAGTTGAAAGCGTGATCTCTCAACCCCCCTCCACCCTAGCCCTTCCCCTAATTAAAGCTTCAGAGGTAATTCAAGGATCTCCACTCGAGAGTATCCAAGAAGTTCTCTATTGCACTCATTTCTCTTGTATAGGCACTTTTTCCGATGCCTTGAAGGAAACCAATGTCATTGGCATTCATTGACCAGGAAACAACCAGTCAGAGCCCTCCAACTACCACCCCATCGTCTCCTCAGCTGCATGGGGAAGATTTATGAGCGACTCATTCTGAGACATCTCTGGAGCCATGTCAACAAACACACGCTCCTCCCAAATCCAGCCAGATACTCATGTCCCCAGGTGCTACGCATCACGGAGTATGTCTTGTCTAAGTTTATAAATAGGCGAGAGGACAGGAGCTATCTTCCTCGATGTAGCGAAAGCCTTCGACAAAGTCTGGCACAACATAAGCTTTCAAAATTTGGAGTACCAGACAAACTCGTGCTCATCTTACAAGACAATCTTTAGTTTCGTTGCTTTTGATATCGCATGAAGGGTACGCTCTCTAACTCCCATAATATCAGTCAGAGCCGGAGTCCCTCAGGGCTCTGACCTCGTCCTGCTTCTATTGACGTAGTATACCGGCGATATGCTCTACTCCCACCACTAAACGGAAATCGCCGTATTCACGACACATCTTGACATGTAATCCCTATCGGCCCCCCGACAAATGCAACAAAAGGGATAGTTTTGGCAGCCTTAGAGCTATCTATCTATCTATGTCTCCTTTCAAGTTTCACCAGGACAGCGCTAAGAGCCAATTTCACCATACTCAGTTAATGTCTTGTTAAATCTAACCATTGGTCAAGGTGACAGATAATCTTTGAAAACACCTGTCAAAAAGCATCGGTTAGACTACACAGTTGGTGAAATCAAACCTAAGGCTGCCAAAATTATCCCCATTGTTGCGTTCCCCATTACCATTTGCTACTGCAATTGGGTGGCTGGCATTTGGCCTACCTAATATTAAGCGGTAACCTCAAAGAACTCTACTTTAGAGTCAATGCTTAAAAAAGAAAAAGAAAAAAGAATTACTTACGTCTCGTCTGTAAATTAGAAACAAAAAAGGGCCTAGTATTGAACCCTGTGGCACCCACATAAGAGTAGTCGATCCCGAAGACCTTTCACTAAGAGTATTAACTTTTTGGACCCTATTCAATAAGTAAGAATTCACAAGGTTAATTGTCTGATCTTGGATGCCATAATGTTTTAACTTCGAAATAAAGTATCATCACTCCCACAGTCAAACGCTTTGGACAGATCGCAGAATACTCCGATCGCATCTCTTTTTCATTGGTAGACTTGAACAAAGGAATTATTTTAGTTTATAACTTAACAACCCAACATTCATATACTAGTCCTGATCCTACTCTGGATTCCCTGTGTCGTGGGTATCAGGAACTACGAGCACATACCATGTTACCACAACACTCAGACTCGGAACAAATATTTGCAGATCATGCAAACATTTGTCCGCTGCGGGAATCGAACACGCACCCCTTGCGTCTCAGCCTGCTACTCAAACTATACTGCTATATTTAATATGCTTCTAAGATTAGGAAAGACGCCTTCCTCAACATTTTTTTTTATAATTTTTATTAAAAGGCTCTGAAACAAACATTTTTTTCCTATAAGGCGTTAACGTATCTAAAACTGAATGCGTTCTCACATTTAGAACACTTAATTCCATTAAGTAGATGCTCCAAGCAGTTGATTTTAATGACTGACTCGCAATATTAGATAAACTTATCTCTCTATCTATCAGAGAAAAAACTATCAAAGGCATTTCGCGACCTTTTTTAGACCTGTGGGGTCAGCACGAATAATTTACGTTACCAAGACGATCGCACGAGACGATCGCAAATGTCAAATATTGGCCAATGACATCAGGGTAACTTGAAATCTTAGTAAGTTGATTGGTTCATATTTCACGTTTACTATCGTAACGCTAGCGTCTCGATAACGTTAGGTGTTCGTACTTGGGCCTCTGTTTCAGACATAATGTATCGTTTATGTTTAGGACGTAAATGCCAACTTGAAGTTTTCTCCATGAATATTGTGTATACAAATTTATAAAAAAAAATGTTGCTTATTAGACATTAATTTAAAATTTGAACAATTTAAATAATTCTAATTATATTATTACAATACTAAAAAATATCTGAAGTAAAGCATTTATTGTTTGAAAATTTGTAACGACATGGGTGTTATTATAAAAAATACCCTTAGTCTGGGTTTAAACCAGGACTACTAGGTTAAATATCGACCTAGGGTGTATACGACTCTAATACAAAAGCAGATGGTTTGTTTTACAGAAGCAACTTTCGAGCTAGATATGCCAAAAATTACATAAGCTTGGACTATCTCTGGTTTATCTAAAACCAGGCAGCCCCCTAGTTTAGCAATGGTCTATAAATTGACAGTTGATTCCTTGTTGGAGGTAAGAATTTGGACATCTCAAATTGTGATGTGACACATTCCAACAGTTTGATACTTTGGAAATTTGCGAAGTAGCGCGAGAAATGATTTCGGAAAACAAACCATCTGCTTTCGTATTACAGTCGTATATACCCTAGGTCGATATTTAAGCCTAGACTGGTAGTCCTGGTTTAAATCCAGACTAAGGGCATTTTTTTATAATAACACCAAATTGAGTTTTACTATTTTTCTTTCAACCAAATATTTGTCAAGGTTTTTTTTACAAAGGGTCTAGTCAAATTACATTATTAATGATTTATTAGGCTGTTAACTGTAAATCATAGTTTTTCGTGATTTTCGCTCTATTTTTGCTTCGCGAGCGCTATTCTGTCACCTTCTAACTTACCTGAACCTTAATGTATTAGATAGTGACAAAATTTGACGTCTCTCAGTTTTGTTTGTTGATTCTATTTGATTTCTCAAATACAAGAAGGCACCTATTCACTCTTGCCTTGAAAAGACCAAAATTATAGTTTTCAGGAAAGACAGACGACGGCAGCGAGTTCCACTCCTTAGCAGTGTTTTGAAGGATATGGGTGAAATTACATCATTATGAGTCTAATACAAATCCATGTCTTATAGGGTTGCGCTAGCGAGGGCAGTGCAATGCCACGTAGGATGCGTCCTAGGTGGACTTGACCAGAGGTATTGCAGTTATTATATGCAGAGGTTACCGTTGGGGCACCTGTTAGTTCTGTAAATAACTAACTCAAATAAAAAAATACTTTTTCAACAGTTTTTTTTGTTAATGATACAATGTGTAACAAAAGACCCCTATAAGCCTGAGGGGAGGGTAATACACACATCATGGCGAACAACTTTAGTTCAACGACTTTATAAATTTTGAACTTTTTCATTCATGAAATACCTCGTAAACTATCCTCCAGAAATATACATAGCACTACATGGAGCTACCCTACTACAGCTGTTCATTTGATCTCTATGCGTGAACTCTGAATGCCGTAATAGGGCAGCCCCATGTTGTGTTATTAACATTTCTGGAGGAGATTTTAAGAGGCATTTCATGAATTAAAAAAATCGAAATTCATAAAGACGTAGAACAAAAGTTGTTTGCCATAACGTGTGGAATACCCTCCCCTCGGGCTTATAGGGGTATTATGTAACACATTGTATATTCTTTGTTGGCAAAATCTATAATATTAGCACCTATCATATAATATACTAATACAGTACATTCTTTTGGGATCTTAGGTAGGTACAACAGGCATCTTCATTAGAGAGCTGTGATTCTAAGTTTTTTGCAAACAATTGACACGGACGTTTGGTGTAGTGTATGTAACACGGATTTTTGTATGGAAAATTAAATTCACAGAGTGTACGCTATAGTGGCTCATCGGTGTCGCCGTACAAAAGCCTTGTTGCAGACCAAACGTCCGTGTCAATTGTTTGCAAAAAAAAAAACGGTTGTCTGTAAAGTCGGTTTACTGACGATAGTTCAACGTGTCAACGTCGTTATTATGCTTCTTTGTCGCTCGTTCCGTGCTCGCGCGCATGCGGCGTTAGCGCATGCGCATATATATATATATATATCGCATGCGCATATATATATATATATATCGCATGCGCATATATATATATATATAGCATATATAGCGCATGCGCATAGCGCATGCAGCGTCACCGCATGCGTTTTGCGAGGTGACGCATGACGAGGTAACGACGCATTAGTCATGTTTTTTCGAGCGTGCAGCCGGCTCCATCGATTTATAAGACGTTAACACATCAAAAACTTAGAATTAGCTCTCTGCCGTTATAAACGTCCTCTGTTGGACGAGGTCTCCCCCATGGAATACAATGGGGGGATTTGCCATAATCACATACGCTTGGCAGGTGGATTGGGGATCTTAGCATTGGTATTGAGTATTTAGGTGGATGCTGCTGCCCATCCCATCCCTTAGTCGGTTTTTATGACATCCACGGGAGTAAACGGAGGGGTATTTTCTTAGGCTGGACATAATACGGCACCCAAAGCAGGCATAAAAAGTATTTTATTTTAAATTGAAATTAAAATTGGGATGTGGTTAGAATACTATAACTCTACAAATTATTGTCAGGGTACAATCTTGCAAATTAGCAGTTATCTTTAGCCGATTGAGCTGAAATTTTTTCATACCTGTCAAGTTCAGATGACAGTACAAAATTATGGTGACGACGAGCTGATGTGATGATGGAGACGGTGGACAACGGAACTCCTCGTTGATTAATAGTAGCCTGGCAGTATTTGGGCTAGTGTTGATCAGCTCACGGTTCCGATCACTAAATGAATAAAAGCTTGTTCTGAAAAATACATTTTTCAAAAAAGTTACATATATCTACTAACATAATTTATTTCAAAGTTTCCAAACTTAGAAACACTTCAAGTACCTAGGTAGTTAAGTACCTAAACTATCGTAAATTAGCAATCTTTAACCGACATATTATAATAGCAGATTTTTTGTTATATCATAGGAAGGTTTTGCAGTTATTTTAGTAGATATAATTATCAACAAAATCTCTACAACCCGAAAAATCTTTTAAGTAACAAGAAGGGTTGTATTTTAATGAAAAATTAATGAATACAATAAATAGACCTTCAATGATTACATAATTTTACAAACCTCTTTTGCTTCAAACGACTTTCACAATAGGCCAAAAAAAAATTACATTGCCTGGATGCCTCTTTTGGCATAACCTAGGCCAGGTCAGAGCGAAGGTTGAAAAAGCGGGGAGCATAGACGCTTCGCCGCCATTTTAGACGCGTAAGCCGCCCGCGCCGCATCTCTGTCGCAGATATAATACTTATTCCGCTATCAATCGACCTGCAAACCCTAATAACCACACCCTTTAATTAAAAATAAACATTTCGTGAACAAAGTTTACCTAATTTATAGTCAAAAGTAAAATTTTGTTGATTAATTTTTGCCAAAATGTAAAAATGTATTAAAAAAAACTTGTGTTTTTCAAGAAATTACTGTCGATCATTATCCCTTATCGTTTTTTTTCTATTTATCAGAGATTCGTTATCATGGCCCGAATTCGTGCAGTCGATTGGTAGCGCGCGCGATGTGTACTTTAGGCCTAACCGCACGGCGTTATGCGCGAAATCGCGAATTTTTTGCAAACTTTTCGGCTTTTAAAAACCCAATAAGATTCTTATAGGCCTATTTAGAAATTTATTGAAAAGTGTTCCGAGGACTACCACGAACATGAATGAAGAACAATTTTTTGGAAATTCTATTTTTTTATTGTTTTTCTGGACGTTTTTGTGAAGTGACTGTGCGCGGGCGCCGACCGGATTGGTTATTTGCTTGTGATGGACTTGCACGTGGATTTTATGGGTTTTTTCTTCTTAAATACGTAAGTAATTTTATTATTTTATCTTATTTCAACATTTTATTTTTGAAAAGAGTAGATTTTTAGTTATTTTTTAACATATTTTCGCGCCTGTGACAACCACGTGACGCTACTCGTTCAAGTGGCTATAATATTGCCAAAATAATATTTTATAATTCAATTATGCTTAAAATAGTTAAACAAAGCTATGATTAATAATAATTAAGCAAAATCTTTTCGTAAATATATAATATTTGATATATTTAACCAGCTACAAAAAACTCTATACTTTTGACTTGAGTATGTCTTTACAATAACGAAAGTTGTGATAACTTAAACTTATCGACGAAGTTTTTCAATGAAATATCATTAATACTATGGTATTTAAAATGTTTCAAAAGTTTTTATAATTAAATCTTTAAAAAAATGGAATACTCGACCGCGATCGCTTGGACTCTACCAAAATTATAGGAAGCAAAATTAATTTGTTAATTTATTGTATTTTCGAATCAATTATCTTGATTTCAATGTAAAAGCTAACTAACATAGTACATGAATAAGTTTAACGATTAATAAATCTAAAAAGTACTTTAAAAAAAAGTATACTTTTTACTTTTTTTTAAAGTACTTTTACCACTACTTTTCTTCACTTTTGCTGACGTTTCGATACTGTTCAATTTAAAAATTTCCAACCACGAAAGTTTCAATTCTATAAGTAAAAAGTACCTACTTTTTAATAAAAACTTTACATTTAATACTTTTTAAGTTCTTCGCGAATGATACCTACCAAAATGTACACTACCTGCGGGTATTAGGTACTCTATAGGTATTGAAGGATTGAGGTATAATTTCTTGTACATTACTTTTGATCAGGTACTTTGTCTCAAAACTGATTGATTTAAAACAAAAATCAACCGATCAGAAGGTTTAGATGCGTAATGATCAATATTGGAACAACTAATACAAATACCTATAGGTAACCTATTTTGTTTGTTAGACATAAAAGTTAGATATAAATTGTTTTAAATGTAAATGTGTATATACAAACAATAATGAAATACATGTATAAAAGCAAGCTTAACTCATAAATGAGTTTTCTTCCAGCAAATATTTGAGGCTAGAGAGAAGTTGATGAAGTTTGTATTAATGTGTACAAAGATAGGAAACTAAATACCTACATCGAAACAATCTTAGGTACTTAGTTATATAATACACTACATATAAGAACCTATAGACATAGATACATATATAATGATAAATAAATATATTTACACATAATAGGTACCTAATAAAAACCAACATACCTAAGCATAATGTACAAAGTAGTTGATAGAGTCTGTTCAGAAAGAGAGCCGTCGTGGCCAAATTGGGAACTAACGTTGTGAACTACAATTAAAACCATAATTAGGAGCTGGTTTCTTTTTGTAGGCATTTTGAATCTTAAACTACAGAAATAGTAAAAGTTACAAAATCTATCACGTAGTGAAACTTCGAGCACAGCTCTCTCCATAGCCTGCTGCGTGAGTTTGAGCTTGTGTATAAGACCAATAGTTTAGCGAGCACGTCTCGGTGCCGTAAGACGTAACTGGCAACACGTAGGATTATAGACTTTCGTCTTGAGACTCTGCGGTATCTGGTGACGTGGTGCGAGTTTCCCGGAAAGCAGACCAAGAAAAAACCAGTATCGATGAACGAACGAAAGTGTCTGTTAAGGTTTGGTAGAGTCCAATTGATATTATTTTCTTAAGTCTGTTTTACTTTTGTAATAATAAATCTATTTATGTTTTTTTTTTCTTTTATTACGTTAATTATTTATTTGATTTACTAGTCTTTTCTTTTTATTAACCACGTCACGAAATATTATGTGTGTACACTCTAGTTTTTCAAAGTCGAAGTGTTTTTATTGCTTGAGATACATGTTAGAAAATATGTCAAAGTATCAATGTTTTTTTTACATACATTGTATAAAATGCACCGTATTAATAAAAACTCAATTTGACTAGTTGACTAATCTTTTATCTTATCTGGGATTTTTCCCACTGTTGGACCTTGATCAATCGTTTTCTCATCCAAAAACACTCTTGATCAAAGTCAAAGTCAGATCAATCAAAGTCAACAATATTTTATTCATTGAAATCAAAAGGATCATTTTAAACCGTCATATAAACTAAAATTACTCCTTTTCCAATAAATATATAACAATAATATACAAAATAAATTGATATATTAGTCACACATACAAATATTAATATAAATACGTAAGTTTGTAATTATGTTTGTTACTTCTTCGCGCTCAAACGACTGAACGGATTTGAGTGAAATTTGGAATGGAGATACGTTATACTCTTAAATAGGTTACTTTTCATCATCATAATCATTTTTCATCATTGTTCACGCGGGTGAAACCGCTGGGCACAGCTAGTACTTAGTAAATCATATATCTATAATATTGTATTGATTTTAGCTCTACCTTGGTATGCCATTTAATTATAGAACATTTTTAATTATCATTAATAATGATTATGCATCCCGATACGACTATTTTACAAGTTATTAAGCCATTAAAGATCAAAAAATATCTTCATCATCATCATCACCAGCCTGTAGAAGTCCAATGCTGGACATAGGCCTCCCCTTGGAATGCCACGATGAACGGTCTTGAGCCGCCTCCATCCACCGACTCCCCGCGACGTCTATAATGTCTTTAGTCCATCGAGTGGAGGGCCTTCCTCTACCGCGTCGTCCGGTTTGTGGTCGCCACTCGAGAACGTTTATTCCCCAACGGTTATCAGTTCTTCGAGCTATATGACAGATATATATATATAAGATATCTTATTAAACCCTAATAAGTACTAAGATTAAAATAATATGCATATGTGGATAGGTACTTTGATATTTAATAAATTAAAGATCACCCATGGTATATTAATAAACTAGTTAACCCTATCTATGTCCTTTGACGAATACATACCACATTTATGCAAATAAAGATTTATATTATTATTATTATTAATATATACATTTTTTATTATTATAATATTAATATACACCTTTAAAATAATTGAACATGTTTATATCCACCAAAATCCCTCAAAAGATGTTAAGTGATAGTTTTTTAGGTTCTTATAAAATAACATGTTAGTCTAAAAGGTATATATTTTTATTGGCTTATTGTTTAGGTATAATTTATTGTACTATTTGCATGTAGCCTGAAATAAACAATTATTATTATTATATACAGGATATTCATAATAATTACGAGAATGTACTTTATGAATAATTAAAATAACAATTATCAAAAAAGGAATGATCAATTCGAAACTATATGAAATCCAGGCTTTAAGAACACATTCTATCCCCATACCGACATTTAAAACGCATCCTATAATATAAACTTTTTGATATATAAATATTTGGATAAATTTTAGAAAAAATACGACTATACACCACGTACTTTACTATTCTCCTGCTGACGTTTCGTTGACCATTTTTAGATACTCATGAGCACCGACCGCGACCACGCTCGAAGGTCGTGAGACGGGAACACACCAAGTGATACCAAGCCGCGATAATTTAAATACTATTATTTTGATAGATGTCATAGATTACCACATTTATGATGTTCTAATTAACCCTACATAGGTCTTTTGATGGTATATGAATACAGCTATATACAATTTTGTATATAATATGCACCCCTAATAAAAAACGAACACTATGACTATTTTGATAGATGATCTTAGATCACTTAATGATATCCTAGTTAACCCTAGTCTTGATGCTATATGAATATAGCAACATGAAATATAATTATTAATAATATGCACCCTTAATAAAAAACTAACCCTATGACTATTTTGATAGATAATCATAGATCAACCAATGATATCCTAGTTATAGTTAACCCTAGTCTTTCAACATGAAATAATGTAATATTAATTATATGCACCCCTAATAAAAAACTAACTCTATGACTATTTTGATAGATAATCATAGATCACCCAATGATATCCTAGTTTAACCCTACATTATATTCTCCTATGATGAACATAGCTACAATTATTAAAATAATATTATGCACCCCTAATAAAAAACTAACCCTGTGACTATTTTGATAGATAATCATAGATTACCCAATGATATCCTAGTTTAACCCTACATTATATTCTCCTATGATGAACATAGCAACAATTATAATAATAATATGCACCCTAAAATAATTAAACATGTCTTAAACCCTAAATTTAAACCTGTATTATTTGAATATAAAATTATGAGAATGCCCTTGGTATAGTGTGTGAGTTGTTAGTCTAGGGTTTTATCCCATGTTAATTTATACCAAGGTAAAGGGGTATAATAAACATTTCTGTACCTGTCTTGGTATGCATTAAGTAATAGTACTAACTTGATATCCTTCAAAGAGTTCACAAAATGCCTTTAATGAGCTCTAGAATATTTAAGTTTTTGATATGAGTTCTTATAATTTACAAAATGAAAAGTGAAATCATAAATTCAGTACACAATTTGAATTACTGTACTCGATAAAAAAATAAACAAAGATACTACCATTTTAACCTTTTTAAAAATTGAAATCTAATTTTAGACTAACTTCTAAAACGTTTTAATTTTTGGAACATTTGGTAACTTGTAAGTTTTACAAATCCTTAATAAGACCTGTTGTTATGTATGGATCGGAATGCTGGGCCACGAAGAAGAAGGATGAAAGAAGATTGCATGCAGCAGAGATGAGAATGTTAAGATGGATGTGTGGAGTAACAAGAATGGTATGGTAATGGTATGGAGTAATAAGGAATGAGTATATAAGTGGAAGTTTGAAAATTGCACCAGTGACAGAAAAGTTGATGAAAGGGAATCGTTTAGCTTGGTATGGGCATGTTAGGAGGAGGGATGAAACACATGTAACTAGGAGAGTGATGAATATGAAGGTTAGTGGATGGAAAGGAAGAGGAAGATCTAAGAAAAGATGGATGGATTGCGTGAAAGATGATGTGAATGAGAAGGGAGTGAATGATGAGATGACGGCTGACAGGAGAGAGTGGAAGAGAAAGACAAACTGCGCCAACCACAAATAAATTGGGATAAGGGCAAGACAATGATGATGGTAACTTGTAAGTTATAAATTGGGTTAGTGAATTCATCAACAAAATTTTTAATGGGAATTTTTATATCATTATTTTACACAAAACCAAGGTATCAGAGCGTGCGCTCGCCTTCTTTAATTCATACAAAAATTTTCGTTGAACCTATATGGTGTTATTATAAAAAATGCCCTTAGTCTGGGTTTAAACCAGGACTACCTAGTCTAGGCTTAAATATCGACCTAGAGTATATACGACTGTAATACAAAAGCAGATGGTTTGTTTTCCAGAAGCAACTTTCGAGCTAGATATGCCAAAAATGACATAAGCTTGGACTATCTCTGGTTTATCTAAAACCAGGCAGCCCCCTAGTTTAGCAATGGTCTATAAATTGACAGTTGATTGCTTGTTGGAGGTAAGAATTTGGACATCTCAATTGTGATGTGACACAATCAGTCAGTTTGATACTTTGGAAATTTGCGAAGTAGCGCGAGAATTGATTTCGGAAAACAAACCATCTGCTTTCGTATTTAAAGTCGCATATGCCTAATGTCGATATTTAATCCTAGACTAGTATGCCCAGACTAAATTAAGATTTAGTCCATGTTCTGTAATAAGGCCGATAGCGTTTTAAGAGGGCGTAATATATAATTTCGCCAAAAAAAATGGTCCTAGAATTCAGTATCTACGGGTTAATACAAGTAAAATATTTTGGAATATGAAAATTTTATATTTATTCATTGGTTCTGTAAGAGTAATAAAGCAAGAGTAGCAAATAATGTTAGCTATACAGGGTCACCCCAGTGGCGGTTAAGGGGGGCGGGGTCATACGGGTCATGACCCCCCCAAAAGAAACTTCCTGGACCAAAAGAAAATTTGGGCCAGGAAGTTGGGAAAAATGATGATGTCCCCAAAATCTTTAACTGCGACCGCGCCTGGGTCATCCGTTATACTACAAGACTATTCAAATGTTTGTTACCCTGTATAAGACTTGGTTAGAATGACTTAAATATTCGCGAGCTTAAGAATGCAAATAAAAAATAGACGGATCTTGATAAAGCTGTGACGAAAAAAAAAGTGACGTCATAGTTGGCGCTAGCTTTAATTTGGGGTCTAACGGAAATGTTTAATAATAACAATAGTTTTATTTCAGATAACAAAATCCATATAAGTTAGATGTAAAGCACCAAAAAAAACAATAATAATTGAACGAGCGAAGCGAGTTCTCTGTGTTGGAAGAATCAGCGTTTGTTTGCATGTATGTATGTATGTATTTCGATGATTTGTATTAAATTATCTCGAGGTGAAAATAATGATTGTTAAAAAATGTAAATCCGTCATTGGCTTTAAGTAAATTGCGTTAGATTTAGCATGTACAATTTAAGAGCTGTGGATTTTATGAAATAAATAAAATAAAAAATAATGGAAAATATGGAAATGACTGGCTGATAAAGGTGTCATCGCGAGGTCCCAGTTCGGGTGATGACGAACACAGTGCTTATAGAAGGGACTATCCCAAAATTTATTTAATTTAAAATATTTCTAAATGTAATGAGGGGTTTTAATGGGCGTGTTAAATCATGCTTTCAGCGTTGAAAATAGATGGCGCTGCTCTGTTACGTAGCTGTCAAAATAAAGTTAAATGTCAACATCAACAACATGGATACATTTTTGTTTCGTGGTATTTATTTTAATTGAAGTTGAATGGGAAGTTTTCAGGGAGGCAATTAAAAAGAAAAAATTGTTCTTAAGAACCCGGTAGATGGCGGTGACTCGACATGGTTCTGTCTTCTAAAGATTTTGCAAAAGCACCACAGAGAACAAATTCTTTTTGCAGATAACGAAGAAGCATACGTAGCACCAACAAATATCAGAATTTCAACAAAAACTTTTTACACAGTTATTTCACCAACGAACGCGTACGAGCATGAGCAAAGAAAATTAATTGTCTTGAGCATGAGCGAGTGAAGTCAGTGACACTGACAGCTGGGACTGACCGACAAAATTTAGAGAACCAAATCTGGACAGGCGCCATCTATGCATGGATTTATAACTATTTTCTTTTAGCTGTCAGAAAACTTCCTATTGCCCTCATTACTTGGCCGTTTCCTGACTCCGTCACCGAATTGAGAGACTTGCTGCGATGTGTTAAGCTTGTCGTGGTGTGTCTGGCCTAAAAATATACCCTCCGTCTCCTCCAGTAGATGTCACAGAAGCTGACTGAGGGTTTACATCGGGGGATGGGTTGCAGCCAGTGACGGATTAAGACTACTTGATGCCCTAAGCAATCCATGCCTGTGGGGCCCCCCTATCCGTATGTCAACTAGAATCGGTCTTTAAACCTTTACCCCCTAAAAACATTAGTTGTTTGTAAAATAAGATGATGGGATGTAACGTACCTTAGAAGTGGAGTATTATGATTGTGAAGTGGGAAGTGGATTTGCGGGGGCGCCAGGCGGGGGGCCCGCGGGGAAGGGGTGGTTTGTGATTGGGCTGATCGCAATTCCGGTGCATTCGAATTGCCGAATGCACTAGCGGGCAGCGAGTGGGCAAGCGGGAGCGGGGTTATGACTCTAGGTCGGACTCTATGTCAACTTAAAACGCGCGAATTTTAAACCTTTTTGTGGTGTTGTTTTTGGTGACGTGAGAGTGAGACGTGATGACCTGGAGACGGATTTTTTTGTGCTTCTTCTGGTGCCCCCCCAGACATGATGCCCTAGGCAATTGCTTAATTTGATTAAGGGTTAATCTGTCACTGGTTGCAGCCTCCACCTGAGAGTACTCAACATAATCAATGAGGGGTTTTCACGGCCGTTTCAAATCATGCTTTCAGTGTTGAAAATAGATGGCGCTGCTCTGTAACGTAGCAGTCAAGTGTCAAAATAAAGTGAAATGTCAACATCGACAACGTAGAAATAATTTTCGTTTCGTGGTATTTATTTGTGCCTACTTCTAAAATCACCACGATATCACTAGCGCACACTCAAGAAGCAATCACAAACAGAATATCATCAATAGCCACAGACAACTTAGACTTAGATAATAGTTTTGTACGCGTGCACCACAGACAATCTTGATTGATACAGTTGAGTCAGCGCCATCTATCAAACCAATTTGAACTACTTGTTTTCTTTTTAATCGAAGATGAAAAGCCCTCATTCTGTGATCAATCCGCCTGCCAAGCGTGGTAACTATACTGTAACATATTAGTTCAGTTTCTGTATGTTGGTATCACGGTACTTGTACTTCCTTGATAGTATCTAGATAAGATCGAGATTGTAAAAAAATAGTCCTCCAATTTCTACCCCCTGCAAATATTTGTTCGGCAGGGCTATTCTCTATCTCGCGACAGGTTTGCAACAGGCGTAAATTGTGCAATCAGGGCTGTCAAGCGTCGCTTTTCTCATACAAAAGTTACCGTTTGACAGCCCTGATTGCACAATTTACGCCTGTGCAAACCTGTCGCTAGATAGAGAATAACTCAGCTGGGTCTGTGGGTGTTGTAGTCCATGGTACTCGTAGTTCCTGATATCCACGATACATAATCCTAGTGTGGGATTAGAACTAAATTTGTGACTGTTGAGTATTATGTTATGTATTGTTATATTCTGCTATTATATTTTGTGCAACTTCCAAGTTGCTGCTATTTTTGTACGCCATTTTGGACAAAAGAAAGTGACTTTCTTTGTTTACTAAATTAAAATTAAAAGTTATTATGATGAAGCCGTTGAAGTATTCTAATGAAACTCAAAGGGTATATGTATTATATGTTGACAACCTCTGTGGCGCGACGGGCAAAGGTTCGCCTGTGACGCAGGAGGTTGCGGGTTCGATTCCCGCCTCGGAACAAATATTTGTACAATCTGCAGATATTTGTTCAGGGTGTTCTGGGTATTTTCTATATATAATAAAATATATCTATCTATGTAATGTATTGTATTAAGTACATCAGATATCTAGTACAAATAAGCATTATATAATGTACAGTCATAACAAAAAGTTATTGCATTTGTAATTAATTAAATTTTTAACTATTTTTATTAAAATAGTTCGAAGAACTGATAACCGTTGGGGAATAAAGGTTCTCGAGTGGCAACCACAAACCGGACGACGCGATAGAGGAAGGCCCTCCACTCGATGCATTAAAGACATAATGTCTTTAATGCATCGAGTGTCGAACAATGGGAATCGAACAGCTCTTGCGTCTTAAGCAGGCTACTCGCCCACTGTGCCACGGAGGTCGTCTAACATAAAATAACCTTAATATCATCAGCCTGTAGAAGTCTACTGCAGAACATATGCCTCCCACATAGAATGCCATGATTAACGGTGTTGAGCCGCCTCCATCCACTGACTTCCTGCTACCATTAAAATATCCTCTTTATCTGATAACCGTTGGGGAATAAAGGTTTCCAAAAACCGGACGACGCGGCAGAAGAAGGCCCTCCACTCGATAAACTAAAGACAATATAAACGTCGCAGGAAGTCGGTGGATGGAGGCGGCTCAAGACCGTTCATCGTGGCATTCTAAGGGGGAGGCCTATGTCCAGCAGTTTCTACAGGCTGATGATGATTATTAATATTTATTACATATTCCGTGTCTGCTGTTAAGTACCTACTACAAACGGGCCGCAGTGTCAGAACGTTTTACATGTGGGCCACAGTGTCGTATAAACAATTTGAGTCTCAACTTGGTAGGCCACAAAGACAACATCCCGGTCGAAACATCCCGAATTCAAACCCAACTGGCCCTGCCTACGTCAAAAAAAACCTTTTATTAGGACACCCTGTATTGTCATATTATATCTCACCGAAGCCACCTTTATCACCAACATCAGCCTGTAGACGTCTATTGCACGATGAACGGTCCAGAGCCGCCTCCATCCACCGCCTTCCTAGGACCTAGGTCCTCTTTTAAATGACGTAAGACTTTACTATCCATCTGTTTTGTCATACGTATTCTAACTAAACTATAAAACCTGCCCAAAAAGATCCTAATATGCTAATTGACTAGTTCGGCCCGCGACTTGGCCTGTTTGGAATAATAATGAGTTAGGTCGCCGCCGCGTCTACGGGGTCAGAGACTTGTGTCTCAGATTTTATTAAGAGATTGACAAGGACTTTTTTTTATACTGCTACGTTAGCAAACAGGCATACGGCCCACCTGATGGAAAGCGGTTACCGTACTTCTGGCGTAGTGTAACACGTACAAACACATACACACATACGATCTCCGCGGTGTGGTGAGCGAGTAGCCGGCTGAGACACAGGTGCGGGTTCGATTCCCGCTACGGGACAAATGTTTGAATGATCTGCAAATATTTGATCCGGGTCTTAAAAATATTTGCAGATCATCCGTCATCATCGTCCGTGTTAATTGCTTGTTAAGGCATAATGGGTTTAGCAAAATTGCCTATAATAAGCTATAGAAATTTTAAGTTCTTGATATGGGTTCTTATAGTTTCCAAAATAGAATAACTTTTCATTTAAAAAACTGACTTCCGCCATTGTATTCGACTAAATATTTGGATGAAAAAAAATGATGAAAGAACCATAGTGGTGAAAGGATTATGATACTTTTTGAATGCAAATGCTTGGTTTGTTGCTGAAAATATCAAAATCGCCATATGTCATGGATCCCATCATCAGAACTGGATTTTGAAAAAAATGGGACCAATCTGGAAGTATATCTATTCAAATAAAAATAGAATTTTCCAAATCGGTTTATAAACGCCGGAGATACGCGGTAAAAACATAAAAAATAAAAAAAAATAAAAAAATACAACCGAATTGAGAACCTACTACTTTTTTGGGAAGTCGGTTATAAAATATACGATATTCTTTAGCTTTTTATCTAGTGAAATCATAAATTCAATACACAATTTGAAAGAAGGTGAATGCACGCTCTGATACCGTGTTTTAGTGTATAAAATATGTTAAATATTATATAAAAATACACTTTAAAGTTTTGTTACATTTTGTTGATGAATTCACTAACTCACTTAATAAGTTACCAAATGTTACAAAAATTAAAACGTTTAAGAAGTCTAAAATTCAATTTTAAAAAGGTGATTTATTTTTTTATTTTTTTTATCGAGTAAAGTAATTCAAACTGTGTATTCAATTTATGATTTCACTAGATAAAAAGCTTGAAAATACCATTTATTTTTTTCTTCTTGGAAACTATAAGAACCCAATCAAAAACTTAAAAATTCTAAAGCTCATTATAGGCATTTCGTAAACCTATAACGCCATAAAACTCCTTGTATGAGTAAAGCTACGTTTGACAGCCCTGTTTGCACAATTCACGCCTGTTGCAAACCTGATTGCACAATTTACGCCTGTTGCAAACCAGGCGCGAGATAGAGAATAGCACTGCCAAAGCCTCAGTGTAGGTAAGTTCTGCAGCAACAATCATAATTGATATGAAATGTTTAGGTACATTATATTAATTTGTTTTGTGATTGTCACTTATATTGTTCTGTGTCTATTAATTTTCTTTACAAAATGTGTAATTATTTGTATTTTTACGTCCAAAAGTTTACTTTTGTAAATGAAGATTGAATTTAATTCAATTGATAGACAGAGAACAGAGGCCCAATTCTCTAATTTAAAAACATCCAGTCACAATATAATCTCGTGTCAGTCGCACTGTCTCGTTAAGTAACTATTACATATTCTTCGCAAGAAACGCGAAGATTAAGTAATAGTTGCTATACGTGACAGTGCGACTGAGACGAGATTATACTGCGAATTGAATGTTTTTAAATTAGAGAATTGGGCCTATTTTTGGAATTTTAGTAAGTAATACCTATAGTTTTGGGTAAGTATAGTAAAAAAGTTCCGTTGGCACCGTTTGGGACGTACCTCTAAAATACACAGCAGTGTAGTGTGAGCATCGCGTTTACGTGACAACCGCGTAAACGCGCGTTTGTTGAGTAACCGGCAAAATTAAAGTATACGTAAACACTGCGGAGTCCGAGTAGTTTTTACGTGTACTTTAATTTTGCCGGTTACTCACACTAGATGCTCACACTAGGCCAACCGTAATCTTATTTGGCGTTTTACTGACGGTGACCTCTGTGGCTCGGCGGGCGAGAAGCCGGCTGAGATGCGAGAGGTTGGGGGTTCGATTCCCGCAGTGTGACAAATATTTTTATGATCTACAAACATTTGCTCCGGGTCTGGGTGTTATGGTAAGATAGTACTCGTAGTTCCTGATACCCACGGCACAGGGAATGTGTGTGTGGTACTGTTCCCAAGGTCATAAATAGCTAAAATATTCGTTAGACGCTCAGGCGCCCAGTTTGCTATCAGCGCTTATCAATTATCAGCTTAGCTACTGATAAGACTATGAAATTATAATTTCGCAAAGCAGTTACATGATTATTTTTGGCATGTGCCATTTGGTGGTGCCGTAGTGGAAGACGAATAGACCCCCTCCTCCCGTGGATGTACATAGTAAACCAAACTTTAGCAAGGTGTATATAGCCTTACTAAGGAATTACAGGCCTCAATTCTACTAAAAAAATTGTGTTTGTGTCAAAAGTGTAAATTTTGAGATAATTCATTGACAATTCAAACACAATTTGTTTAGTAGAATTGGGGCCCTGGGAAGTAGGTACAAAACCAAAATCAAAATAGTTTTATTCATTGAAATCACAAGGATCATTTTGATTCGTTTTATAAACTAAAATTACTCCTGTTCCAACGCGACCAAGCCTAGAAGAATCAGGCAACAAACACGGCTTGGCTTACATAAATGGTCCGTCTTACCACTAGGTGAGAAGCGCCTGTGTGGTGCCTCGGAGCAGGGAGTTGCTGATACATAGTAAATGAGAACATAAAAACCTTAGGAAGGTAGTCAAAAGTAAATAAACATCAGCAAAAGTATGTCAAACAGCACACGCTACGCTTGTTATACTTATAAATAACAATCTAATAGAACCATGTAATAGGTAAGTACAGATATTGCAAATTTCCATTTTAGCAGTCGAGGAGCAGAGCGACATCAGGCCACGCAGCTTTATCAGTAATATAGTACACAAGTACTCGCCCCAAATAGAAACTTTGCAGCCTTACATATCAAATAACAAATTTTGTTAGGAGTAGAACTTGTGAAAGAGTTCGTCCGGGGAAGTACTACCGCCGTACCTATTCTGCCGCCAAGCAGTAGTGCTCGCATTGCTGTGTTTCGGTTTGAAGGGTACGGGTGCCGGTGAAATTACAGGCACACGAGACTTTTCATCTTTATGTCTCAGGGTCGGGAGAGCGCGCGTGATGCCTCTGGTGTTGCAGGCGTCCATAGGCTACGGTAACTACTTTCTATCAGGTGGGCCGCATGCTTGTTTGCTTGCCAAGTAGTATAAAAAAAAGATGTATATAGACTTTGAATAAAATTATCGTGGATTTTATACTGCCTATAGTTTCTAGATCATAAAAAATTAACACTTGCTACATTTTTGGCAATGATACAAATATTTCAGTGTTGCTAAAATCTTGCTGTTGATGTATTTGAAAATATCGCAGTGACGATACAAATTGTTATTAATTATTACTCGTATTACAAAGCGCGGTTTATTGATAAACGCGCTAGAGCACAATCAAAAATAAGTTTATGTTGCAAAAGATAGAAGCTGTTTGTGCATGTCTCTGCTAAGAGCAATGAATCAACATTAACAACTATAAACCCTGGTTCATTGTTTCGGAGTAAGTTAAAAACTTTACTGGCAAATAAATGTTACTACACAAGAGATGAAAAACATTACAATTTCTTAATTAACACTCGAATTTATTAATACTATTACATGATCTATTCATTTCTATCTGTCATCCTTGTAGAGGTTAATTATTATTATTATTGTTATATTTATTTTGAATGAATTGTTATAAAAAAATAATGCATGCCCTAGGTAGAATACATTGATACTAATAATAATATTTGACATATTTTCTAACATATATCTCAAGCAATAAAAACACTTTGACTTTGAATCCTTTCACCACGCTTGTTCATAGATAGATAGATAGAAAATACTTTATTGCACAAGACAAAAAAAGAAGTAAATGGACGAACTTGATGAATTAGCATTTTCTTCCAGCTAACCTTTGTGTAATGTAGAGTGGGTGGCAGTGCTATAGGGAAATGGACTATTATTTTTATGGACGTTTTAGAATAGCTCTGCTGATTTAATACTTAGTATAGATACTTTTTTATGTCGAAACTTAGCATCCTAAGGAAAAAAACGCGGATGAAAACCATAAAAATTTAATGGCATCTAAAAACCGTTGTATCATAAGTTTCTTTAATTTAAGTCGTCAAAACAAACAAATGTTCATAAAAAAAAAGTAAAAACGTCCCGTTGCACACCAAAAGCGCTCCTGTCAAAAATAAATCAAAATCAAGCCGCGCGTCGCCTCCTGATTGGTCGCTCCTTTTTTTTCTAGTGGGGGACCGGCAAAGGCACACACATGCATACATCCATATCTCATCCGGTTCCTAGTAGTCTCTGGTTGGTAAAAGGGCCAGTTTTTTACTATTTATGTATTAGATAACTCATAGATAACCAATAGCGTTATTCTATGTCTATTTCTATGTGTTATGTGCAAGTGTTTGAACAGTTGCTTATATTATGGTCTACTTTAGAAGTTGTGCTACATTTTCCTGCTCATTATTCGTTATGACATTTTATGTTTCAAATAATACTCAGTTATGGATAACATTTCATATCAATTATATATTTATTTACAAAAATAATAATACAACTAATAAAAGTATTATACAATACTAGTTATAGTGACCGAGTCCTTGCAGAGTTTGTGCCATAAAAACTTCAATACCCCGCTTCACCCCTCTATGGGGTAAATGAAAATTCTTTTCTCAGTGCACTCCTAGACCACAAAAGGGATGTATCCTCCAAATTTCAGATTTCTATGACTTACCGTTTAGGCTGTAAGTTGATCAGTGAGTCAGTCAATGATGATTTAAAAAATACAAATGAAACATTTGAGCTATCTATATAGACCGTTGCAAACGATCTAAAGATAGCTCAACTGATCCAAATCAGTACCATATATGTATATAATTTTAAAAGGTTTTCAACGGAAAATTAATGAAAAAGAAATACGAAAGCAAAAAATTTATAAGAATAATCATCATTTATTGATCCAGAAAAACTTATATTATATAACGGTATAAGAGTACAGAATTAAATCAAAAGAATTTTATTCATTGAAATCACAAGGATCATTTTGAATCGTCTTATAAACTAAAATTACTCCTGTTCCAACGCGACCAAGCCTAGAAGAATCAGGCAAATAACACGACTTGGCTTACTTTGTCATCGGGGTAGCTTGAAATCTTTGATTAACTGCTATCCTACTAATATTATAAATGCGAAAGTTTGTGAGTATGGATGTTTGTTACTCTTTCACGTAAAAACTACTGAATGGATTTGAGTGAAATTTGGAATAGAGATACTTTACGCCCTGGATTAACACATAGGCTACTTTTCATCATCATCATCATCATCATCATCAATTTTCATCATTATTCACGCGGGTGAAACCGCGGGGCGCAACTAGTTGGTTAATATTTGACAATTACTATCGTCTCGCTATCGTTACTAACGTTAGTCAGGGGGGGGGGTTAGTACGGGTTTTGATAGTTTTCGAAACTATATGAAGTTTCATTTCCTTCCATACATTTACTTGCAGCGTCCCTAGCGAAAACGAGAAGAAAACTAAGGACGCTGTCAGTAAATGTATGGAAGGAAACGAAACATCACATAAAAAAAAAGAAAAAAAAAATGAAAAAGATAACTGATATACTTACTTAATACAATAACATAAGTACATAGATAGATATTTTTTTATTATACATAGAAAAATACCCAGAACACCCTGAACAAAATATCTGCAGATTATACAAATATTTGTTCCGAGGCGGGAATCGAACCCGCAACCTCCTGCGTCGCAGGTGAAACTTCGCCCGTCGCGCCACAGAGGTCGTCAATATAGTTTTCGAAAACTATCAAAATCTAGACGTTACAGTCTGTGCAAAATTTACAAAGTCATTAAAGCGCATCAAAGCGCTTGACGTCTCTGAAGTGTAACAAATTGCTTAAAATGCATTGATTTCATCAAATTAAAAACTTAACTGTGCCAAACGCAACAATCGTGCCTATCCAAAAAATGCGTCGCGCAAAATGGCATAATTATTATCAAGGCGGTGATGACAAATTTTGTCACTATCTAACTCATTAAAGTTCAGGTAAGTAGGAAGGTGACAAAATAGCGCTCGCGAAACGTAAAGTGAGCGAAAATCACGAAAAACAAATATTTGCAGCCTAATAAATCATTAATTGGCTTTGTGAAAAGAACCTTGAAAAATATTTGTGTGAAAGAAAAATACTAAAACTAAATGCCGTTTTTTTTAAAAGACTAGTTAAAAATTTGCTTAGGGGTGCACTAAGAAAATAATTTTTGAAATTTACCCCCAATGGGGTGCAACGAGGTATTGAGGTTTGTATGAAAAAAACTTCACATCGCGGGCGTTAATAGTAGAAACAGCTGATATAGGAGAACTTTAGACATTTTTAGGGTTCCGTATGTCAACAGGAAAAAACGGGACTTAGGAACACTTTGTTGTGCGTCTGTCGGTCTATCAAATCCCTTTTTCTTAGGAGGTCTACAGTTGCGGCTCCAAACGAAGAACGACCGCATAACGTAACTCTTGTTTTTTTTTATACTACTTGGCAAGCTAACAAGCATGCGCCCATCTGATGGAAAGCAGTTACCGTTGCCTATGGACGCCTGCAACACCAAAGGTATCAGACGCGCTCTGCCGACCCTGGGACATAAAGATGAAAAGTCTCATGTGCCTGTAATTTCACCGGCACCCGTACCCATCAAACCGAAACACAGCAATGCGAGCACTACTGCTTGGCGGCAGAAATAGGTACGGTGGTAGTACTTCCCCGGACGAACTCTTTACTACTGACTAAAATAAAATGTTTTTTTCGTTAAATTTGTTCAACCGACTTTAAAAAAAAGGAAGAGGTTCTCAATTCGGTTGTATTTTTTTAATGTGTACCTCATATCTCCGTCGTTTATGAACCGATTTGGAAAAATCTTTTTATTCGAACGGATATAACTTAAAAAAAAAAAAACAGATTGATCCCATTTTTTTCAAAACCCAGTTCTGATGATAAATTCCATGAGGCATTGAGGGAACTCCTTAAATATTATAGGCATACCTACATATAGTGATTTTGGTATTTTCAGCAACCAGTTATTGTTTTAGTATACCTTTAGCAAATAAAAACATGCAGATAGCTGAATTCAATGGCGGAAGTCGGTTTTTAATGAAAAGTTATCTTAGGTACCTAGAATCATTGTTTTAGTCATTGCATATAGGTTCCATGCATGGGCCCAGTAATAGATGTTACCTAGGTGATAGGTAGTTATGTCCTTGTGCTAATCTGAAGCGGTGACCCCATTATTGATAGCGCGAAGGTCAAGTACCGATACTGTATCTACTATCTGACAGATAAGCTACACAAGGTACTTATCAGGGGCCAGAGAAAGGTAGCACTTTCACAAATGACTTTACCCTACAACGATGAAAGGAAGCGAAAATATTTAAGCGAGCGAAGCGAGTTCTTAATGCGCCTTTCGAGTAGGGTTACCATATCTCAGGATTTGTCTTGAGATCTCAGGATGTTTAGCCTCTTAGGATTGCGGCCGCATTTAGGAAATATCAGGAAATTTCAGGATTTTTAGAATTTTCAATAAATAGAGATGATCTTTTTTCTAGATTTTTCATTTTTTTTTATCACAAAAACAAATAATAATCTTCTTTATATAGAGACTAATTTAAAAATCAACAGTTAAAATCTATAAAACCTTTTCTAATCATCAGTTTTATCATATTTATTTTGTGATGATACCTTTTCAAGTAAACATTTATCATTTAGCACTATCAGGTATCCACCACCAGTGCTAAATGATACGTAATTCTGTTTCTATTCATTTCAATCGTTTTCAATGATGTTTCTATCCGAAATGACGCTCTTACGATTACCCAATTTACACATTTTGCTTGCAAAGTTGAACTGCAACCAAGACTGTGTAAATTAAGTAATCGCAGAAACGTAATTTCAAATAGAAACAACATTAAAATCAAATGAAATCAATAGCAACAGAATTACGTAATCGCTACTCTGTTCTATAAAATGCTTGCTTGGACTAAAGACACCTTTAGTCGCACGCACTGCCTGTTTGCGAGAGAATTCGTAAAATTCGAGAAAATCTCTGGATTTTTCAATGGAAATCAAACTTTTTCTCCGGACTTTTCAATTTTCTTTCTGGTAACCCTACTTTCGTGTGTACCCATGTGTATATTTGATGGTATTTTAAATTTAAAATACGGCTAATTACCACCATTTTCCGTAATGTGCTGACGTTTCTAGACGTGATTTTCATGATGACAATATGTTACTGGTTCGGTTCCCGTTTTCGGTGTTTGAATGATCAGCAAATATTTGTTCCTGGCCGGGGTGTTGTAGTACCATGGTACTCGTAGTTCCTGTTACCCACGACACATGGAATCCTAGTGTGGGATCAGGACTATATGTATGTGACTGATGGGTGTTATGTTATGTTTGGTTATATTTGTTCCATAGTGCGGAACCCTCAGTGCGCGAATCTGACTCACACTTTATTTTCAACGACCTCTGTGGCGCGGTGGGCGAAGGTTCGTCTGTGACGCAGGAGGTTGCGGGTTCGATTCCCGCCTCAAAACAAATATTTGTACGATCTGCAGATATTTGTTCAGGGTGTTTTGGGTATTGTCTATGCATAATAAAAAATATCTATCTATGTAATGTATTGTATTAAGTATATCAGTTACCTAGCTGCCATAACACAAGCTCTGCTTAGCTCGGGGCTAGATAATGTTGTGTGAAAAGTCCATTTTTTTTTTTTTTTTATTAATTATAATATAATGATATTCCACTTGACCTGGTCTGGTAGTGGTAGCATTTGGTACCACACTGAAATTTTCCCTAACTGGAAGTCACTCTTTGACTAACGTTTGACAAATAAAATTACCAACAATTGCTCAAAATTATCATTAAAACATGTCAATTGGTGGTAATTTTTAACCGACTTCACAAAAAGGAGGAGGTTCTCAATTCGGTTGTATTTTTTTTTTATGTTTGTTACCTCATAACTGGTCTCCGTCGTTTATAAACCGATTTGACAAATTCTTCAAATATTGTAGCCATACATATAGCAATTTTGATATTTTCAGCAACAAATCAAGCATTTACATTCAGAAAATATCATAAACCTTTCACTACTATGATTTTTTCATAATTTTTTTTCATCCAGATATTAAGTCGAATACAATGGCGGAAGTCGGTTTTTTAAATGAAAAGTTATATTTGTAAAACGTCAGTCATCGACTGACTTTCAGTTAGGGAATAGGGAGGATGAAATAAATGTAGGCAAGTCGATATTAGCTGCTGTGGTATTCACATGCAGAGACAGTCACCGAAGTCTCGCCAAGGGTTTCTTTTTCACCTTTTAGTAACGAAACCCCAAAAAGAATTCCATATTTGAAAATTTAAAAATAGGGCACCGCTTTGCGCATTGCAAATAAAAGCATCAAGTAAGTTCGCTTCCAAAATCCATATTAGGAGGTTCAAAACGAGGTGGGTGGGAGGGGGAGGGAGATAAGAGGTTGTTGAGGAGTGAAAGAGAGAGATGTCCGCCGTCTGGGCCTGTAAGCGTGGAGCCGGGTCGGGCCAGATAGCAAGCGAAAGATTTTATAAGAATTTGTTGTAAAATAATAAAGGCACCTCCTTGGATGACACACTTAATCCTTTCCCAAAGTTATCTTACCATAAGATACAAAGTCCTATTGGTGACCAAGAAAGAACAATCGAGCGATGAGACTTTATAATCAGAGACCGAAGTCTGAGTTTTACAAGTAATTAACACGGACATATTTATGGTGTTGTGTTACACGGATTTTTGTATGGAAAATGAGTTTCTCAAAGATTACGCTAGGGGCGCTCATCGGTGTTACCAAAACTGTGTTACACTACGTATATTATATTATATAATATATTACATACGTTCGTGTCAATTGTTTCCAAAAAACGTAGACTCAGCATCCAGACCAGTTCTTCTCCTCCCGTTGGTGTGGTATTTCCAAGGGTTTATACCAGGGGATGGGTAGCAGCATCCATCAGAGTACTTATCACCAACTGCAATCATCAATTTGCCTGCCAAGCGTGGTGATTATGGCAAATCTCCCCATTGTATTCAATAGGGGAATGGCTGGTTTGGGTCCAGCAGTAAACAGGCTGGTAATGATGATGATCGTATAATATATAATAATAATAATAATTCCCAGATTTATAAATTACACAATTATCGGTCTAAGTCAGTCCTTAATCATTATTAAAAATTCGCAATTATTTAAATTATATTAATAATTATTAAATTAAATTCTAGATTATTATATTATAAATCCTTAATTGTTACTTATTCCTGATTTAATTGATGATGATCGTATTAATTGTACAATAGAAAAAGTTTTCAAAAAGATTGTTCTAACATCTAATACTGGCACTTCACTTGGTGTATATTCGCAAATGTTTGCTTTATTTTTCCAAGGTAAAATCAACCATGAGTCTATCGGTACATAAAATTGTTTCCCTTAGCAAAATAACGCAAACATTTGCAAATATATCCAAGTGAAGTGGCAGCATTACAAAATGTGAAAATCGCTCTCGCGTCATCCTAAGCGTCCGCTGCTAATCGGGCCACGCCACACCAAGGCCCGCTCTCCACAGTTCAACGACCTGAGCCAGGTACTTCCGTGTATAATACTAGCTTACTACAAACAGACTTAGCTTTTGGTGAATTGCTCGTTTGGTTGTGTTCGCTCCGTGCAATCTCGCTCGATAGAGTTCAATTTCTGACTGAGATTATGTTTTATTCATTGGTATCATAAGAATCATTTTGCAATGATTTATAAACTAGGTGACTACACCTGGGACTCATCTTTTTATGTTTAATTCGATTTTAACTTTAATTTTAGGTTTAATTCGAAAACTGCCTAAAAATTTACAGGATCTCTTAGTAACATCAAAGTTCTGATCCATATGATACCACAAAATCTATTTGTCTTATTTTTACAATATAGTTAGTAAATAGAAATCTTTGTCTGGAAGAAATCGCCCTCTGCGATAAGACCGCCAATTGTAGGACTTAAACTGTAGGTTTATTGAACGAGCGAAGCGAGTTCTCTGAGTCAAGTTGGAAGAATCGGCGTTTGTATGTATGTATGTATGTATGTTTGTCCGATGAAAACTTCCAAACCGTTAATCCGATCTTCATGAAATTTGGTATGGGGATAGATAGTATTAGTACAATTTGTAGGTAAGGTTATGAGCTATATCGGTCTGGGGGTTGCTGAGATATTGGGGTCCAAGAGGGGGTAAAAAAAAAAAAAGTGAGACAGTCTGATCAAGTGGGGTGTCTAATGAACGCGCTTTGATTGGATATTTCAAAACTGTTTTTAATAAGTATTTAGCCTTAGTAGTTTTTGAGATATTAGGGAAAACAAAAACGTAAAAATCAAAAATTCTAGGGTACTTCCAGCAATCCCACAATGCTGAAATTTGGTATGCTTGTGGCTTTTGTGTCACAACTACAGGGAAAAGTCTGAAACTGAAGAATTTAGAAACTTGTACTCCATAAAACAGAAACCAATATAACATCCATTGTAAACCTCCCATTTCTAGGAATTTGAATGACGTTGGAGTTCTATGGTTTTCACCAAAAGGACGTTATCAATTAATTCGTCAGGTACTTGATATAGGTACTAACAGGTATGTAGTATTACGCCCCATTGCTTAGCCCTATTCAAAGGTTATTTCGATGATGTGTAGGAAATTAGAGTTGTTACTGATAGATCCTGTACTGTACTGGTAGACCTCGAGGTGAAAATTTTCAAAAATAATAATAGAAAAATGGAAATTAGTTGGATAAGTAGTCGGGCTGATAAAGGTGTTATCGCGAGGTCTCAGTTCGGGGCGAACCACTAGTATTAAGTGTATATCTTACATTGTGTCCTCAAGTTTCATATCAGTTTCAATAGGTCTTATTTTACTGTTAGTCAGGTAAGTACATGGCCGTCAGGGCTCTGATTGGAGTCAAGATCAAGAATAAAAATTACAGGACAATACTTATGTTAGTTATTAAAATACAAGTCAAAACAATTTAAAACAATGTCAGAATCGTCATATATCACTTAAGAGTAGAAATAGGTAGGTTTATCAAATTTAATCTCTCGCATAGGTACAATGCAATAACATGTCAAAACTAGAAAAGAAGTTAGGAAAGTCAAATCAATTATCTATGTCAATTAGTAGATTGGGTACGACATATCCATTAAATTTTATTAAATCTACAGTAATTGCTCTAATTTTTAACCGACTTCACAAAAAGGAGGAGGTTCTCAATTCAGTTGTATTTTTGTTTTATCTTTGTTACCTCATATTAAAACATTAAATTGACAGATAATAATCTCATCTCAGTCCCACTGTCACATAAATTATTTAATCTTCGCGTGTAATAATAATAATAATTAGTTTTATTTCCATAACTTTTTAACCTTAACTATCATCATCATCAGCCTGTAGAAGTCCACTGCTGGACATAGGGCTCCCCCTTAGAATGCCACGACGAACGGTCTTGAGCCGCCTCCATCCACCGAATCCCCGCGACTTTAACCGGACGGCCCTCCACTCGATGGACTAAAGACATTATAACCTTAACTATAATCAACATTATCTATACTATGTTTGTTATACTAGCTGGTGCCCGCGACTTCGTCTGCGCAGGATTAGTATTTCGAGTAGCTTATATTAGCGTGGCGTAGAAAAGAATATAACCTATATATATACTGTGGCGGGCTTTTTTGTAGGACTATTTAAGATAAACATTTCCATCATATGTGTATCTCTAGCGGTTTTGGCAACGCACGCCAGAATAGCTTGCAGATGGTAGATTTTTTCCTACTTACTTGACACTTATCGTCATATTATGGACAATTCACACAATATCTTTATAAATTGTAGCCTATGTGTTATTCTGATGTATAAGCTATATTATTGTAAAGTTTCATTAAAATCCATTTAGTAGTTTTTACGTGAAAGAGTAACAAACATCCATCCATCCATCCATACTTACAAACTTTCGCGTTTATAATATTAGTAGGAAGTAGGAAGGATTTAAGTCAGGCTCCTATGCCGGGTACAGGCCTCCTCCAACTATCTGCATTTTTCCCTGTCTTCTGCTTTCTCCATCCAGTCTCCTCCCGTTCCTTCTCTTATTTCATCGCTCCAGCGTTCTCTGGTTTTTCCACCTGGCCTTCGCATGTACTGTGAATTCAATGTTTTATAATTACAAGAAATGGGCCTTTAGGTTTCTTTCACTCAGGTGACGAAACCATAAAAAAAACTTTTCTAAAAAGAATTACTTTATAAAAGAAAACAACACAATAAAAGAAAAATTTTCTGATGAAAATAAATTCGTTTTGTTAAAACAAAAGTCGCGAGCGATGACCCCTTTATTATGTTTTTATTTCTTGCCCATTTTGTCTGAGGTATTTCTGAATCAAATCTTGATACAACCTCATTATCAGCCATTAAACGTTCACTCCTGGACGAGGTCTCCCCCCATTGCATTGTCTCATTGAATGTAATAGGGGATTTGCCAAAATCACCACGCTTACCACTCTTGCCAGTCGGATTGGTGATCGCAGCATTGGTGTTGAATACTCAGGTGGATGGTGTTGCCCATCGCTTGGTGTAATCCCTTCACGACAGCTACAGGAGGAGACGGGACGGAGGATCTATACTTAGGCCGGACTCACCAAGGCACATGAGACAACCTACCAAGTAAAATTTTTCTTAGCTTTCGTAGATTTCTTACAAGATTAATTACAGATATTAAATAGCTGGGTAACTCGGAAAAACTTGTTTTCCCAGAGATAAGACCTAGCTAAATAGATTTTTCGCTCCCAAAAATCCCCATATATCAAATTTCATCGAAATCGTTAGAGCCGTTTTTGAGATATCAAAACATATATATACACACAAATATTGTTCGTTTAATAGTATTAGCTAAATAGATAGTAAATACTTCATTGCAGTAAAAATAATATGATAAACAATTGGTGGTCTTATCGCTAAGTAGCGATCTCTACCAGACCGAGTACAGTCTAAGTAATTAAAGACTTCAATCCCTGAGGATATCCTCAATCTAACAGATACGTAAGGATATTCTGTTAGGGGTATCCCAGTAAGAGTCAAGTCCAAATTGGTAAATACAATTCACATTCAGCCCAGTGGTTTTAGTGTAGGTACATGTTGTTATTGCACCCTAAAAAATAAGCTCGCAAGGTCGTTTAAAGAAATCGGGCCCAAGCAGCGAGCCTTGCGGGTCTCAAGCAAAAAAAAACGTAAGCCCAAGTCTTATCAATTATACTACAGCCGGTTTTAAGACTCTGTAAGTAAAATAAAATGCGCACCAATGAATAAAAGACCTTATCGCCTAAGACATATGAGTGTAACTCGTCGGAAACCGGGTCGAATGCCTTGGTTAAAACAAAAGTAGGGTAAAAGTCTGTTGCTAAGTGCTCAGCTGGGCTTTTTGCGTCATTTGTGTGATTATTTATAGTGTAGATATTTAATTGAGGGAGATGCTATTTTCTGTTTCGCAGGGGTGACGTTAGTAATCTATGTTATTTCTAACAAGCATCCGGCTCTGCCTGTTCTCACATTGTATACCGGAATAACGAGTGAGTAGAAGGTAGCCTATATCCCAAAAGATTACCGCGTGATTGACCAACAAACATTCAATCTTTAATAGTTATAATATTAGTTAGGATTAGTGGATATTAGTTATCATCATCATTATCAGCCTGTAGAAGTCCACTGCTGAACATAACCCTCCCTTAGAATGCCACGACGAACGGTCTTGAGCCGCCTCCATTCACCGACTTCCTGCGATGTTTATTAGGTCTATGATCCATCGAGTGGAGGCCCTTCCTCTACCGCGTCGTCCGGTTTGTGGTATGTGGATATTAGTGCCTAAAACTAGGTTTATATGTCTTTCTAAAATCTTTAGATTTTCATCCAATAAAGAGTTTTATCATCATCATCATCATCAGCCTGTAGAAGTCCACTACTGGACATAGGCCTACCCCTTAGAATGCCACGACGAACGGTCTTGAGCCGCCTCCATCCACTGACTTCCTGCGACGTTTATACTGTCTTTAGTTTATCGAGTGGAGGGCCTTCCTCTGCCGCGTCGTCCGGTTTGTGGTCGCCACTCGAGAACCTTTATTCCTCAACGGCTATAAGATAAAGAGGATATTTTAATGGTAGCAGGAAGTCAGTGGATGGAGGTGGCTCAACACCGTTAATCATGGCATTCTATGGGGGAAGCATATGTTCCGCAGTAGACTTCTACAGGCTGATGATATTAAGGTTATTTTATGTTAGACGACCTCCATGGCGTAGTGGGCGAGTAGCCTGCTTAGACGCAAGAGCTGTTCGATTCCCGCTACGCGACAAATGTTTGCATAATCTAAAAATATTTGTTCCAGGTTTGGGTGTGGTACAGGGAATCCTAGTATGGGATCAGGACTTTTATGTGACTGTTGGGTCTTATTTATGTTGATATACATTACAAGACTTGTAAAACAAGCTTGTAAAATGCGAATATTATGATAAAGACAATAATTCCTCACAATTTACTGTACCTACTTCAAATTAACTTGGCCGTCCTGAGGGCGTATTACGAGTTTTTCATTGAAACAATCACTTTGCGAGTCGTGAGCTACTACTGTGACTTACATAGTAACGGAGGACGGTGTACGGAGGAGGGCGTTGGTGTCTGCGACACAGTTTTTATAACTTCTGAAGATTATCATCGTTTTAAATTGTATTTTTATGCCACTGTTTCTTGTTCCTAAATAAATATATTTGATTTATTTGAACTATTCATCATTCTGTGCCGCGCAGTCGATAGAAACAGCACAGATTCATAAATAGTTACGACGTAAGTATTGTATACTCACGACTCGCAAAGTGATTGTTGTAATGCAAGGGTGCGTTCAGAGGGTACACTCTGGGTGTTTGTTGTCGCCTGAGTGTATGGTTGTTCCGTTCAGAGGCTCGGTTAAAACACTCGATTAGCGTCACGTGACTTTAACCGAACACCCAACTCGATGAATTCTGACGTCTGTCAAAGTCAAATCATGATTTTGTCGCCGGAGTGTATGGTTGTTCCGTTTAGAGGCTCAGTTAGGGCTTTCGGTTAGCACCACGTGACCCTAACCGAACAACCACCAAAAACGATGGTTGTAAAACACTACGAGTCTGACGCTTGTCTGACGCAAGGTCTGACTGACGTCTATCATAATCAAATCTAGGTATGACGTCTATCAATCAAAATCGAATCATTTTCATTCATAATGTTTATGTATTGAGAACTAAATGAGAATCAAATCGTGTTATTTTGAACCATAACTAAGTTTGGAACGTATAGTTCGTTTTAATCTCGGTCGGTCGGTGATAATAACATAACTAATATCTATCACTAAAATTGTAAACACTCTCTAAGGCATGCCAGCATTTTAGTAATCGATTCTTAGTACAATTTTTGTAATGAACTCATTTGTATTTTTAATTTATTACAACCCACGCGCTCTGACACCATCGTAGTGCAGGAATTCCTGGCCTTAGTTCCAGAAACTAGACGTTATGGACCGGTTTCCTTGGAAATATTCGGAGCAAATTGTCGCCGAGTTGAAAAATGAAGTCCAAGAATTGAGCAATACCAAAACCAGAGTACCAACGATATCACTACAGTCAGTGCAAAATGTAAATGCGCGGCGTCACCCGATGCCATACCTCACCGGTCAGCATTGATACGGTAGCGACTCATGACACCGATTCGCAGGTAAATTACTGCCCTGCCACGATGACCTCGGCTCCCAGAATGTCAACACCACAGCCTGTGACTTCTCCTGCTCCACGTTATCGCCAGCAGAAGAGTTACGCGCAAGTGTCCTGCCAGCTTCAGCTGCCTCACTCGGTGCCTTGCGTTGAGGCCCTTCAGGGGAACGTGGCAACTAAACTCATTCTAAGAAAGCAAAGTGTCAACGCGAACAACTTCACCCTCGTCACACCCTTGTGGAGAAAAGACGTCAGCCAATATCAACGTGGCACCAGCAAAATACCGACCGAGTCGACAACACAACTTGCAGTTGAGCTGACTGTCAAGATTTACCTCTTCCGTATAAGCGATTAGAAAGGAATCACAATAACTGTATGTTATAGAAGATGCACGTTTAGAGACTTCTCAGAATCCCTGCCACTACCTCTAATTGTTAGTTACTTCAAAATGGGTACCTACTTGTTAAGTTATTGTCAGATTTATGGTTTGTTCTAAATTGTAATACCTACAGAATAAATAAAATAATAATTGAACTAATCAAAATAATATTTATTAGTAACCCAACTATGCGTAGTCAGAAACCTTTCCAGGTGTGCACTAAAGGGGTAGCTTTTCTACACTCGCCACACTTTCCTCCTTCAATTCACAGAACTCACACTTGCACTGGACAAAGAAACATTCATTTTTATCCATACCTAATCATCACCAGTGATCATAAATTGATGCAATATATAATAGAATAGCTAGAAAGGTACATAGTATCTACTGATTTTAGAACTATTGATGGCCAATATCTAGTGATTTCATACTATACATATCGCTATAACAACAAATAATAAAAAAAAGCATAAAATAATTATTTAAGGAGGCTGCCTTACAACGAACGTGATTTTTTTGCCTTTTTATAGATAATGGTACGGAACCCTTCGTGCGCGAGTCCGACTTGCATTTGGCCGGTTATTTAATATGCATACATTGTGTAATGTACAACAGCACTATACAAAAAAAGGATTCAAGATTCAATCGTTTATTTGTAAGAATACACATAGTTTTACACGTTTAGGTCTTAAATTTATGTTAGCATTCAGCCTGCATGTAGGCATACAAATATAAAATATAAAAATGACAAATTAATTAAGAATTTACATTTCAAAACAATCCCTAAGACTTCAAGATATTAAGTCGGCCCTGGACATATCCAAATATTTGATTCAGCAAAATCTTCCTTTTAAAAGAGCAAAGGCTCTCTTTATGCATTACGGTCTTTGGGCTAATCTAGTGTTCAAATCTCTTTGCTGTGAAGTCATTTGGGCTAATCTAGTGTCCAAATCTCTTTGCTGTGAACTCAATCTGCTTCAATCTATAAATGGCACTATGCATCAACTCAAATTTGGGTAAACTTTATCACCAATAATATGGTGGTCATCAGGTATCACAATATTTCCTCGAGTCACATTTTTATTAATGCCACTGTTAATTAAAATTCTTCTATCATTGATTGAACTAGGTTGACTAACAAATATATCTTAAACAATAAATCTGTAACACACAAGGCTTGCAGTATCTCGGCCGCTGGAATGTTTGAGAACTTTAAGTTACGCTAGTGGTGGTTATAACTTTGCTGCTATCTCATCATCAGCAGGTAAATTTTTACTACTGGACTAGGCCTCTCCCATATAGGTAATGTAATGGAGGGGAATTACCATAATTACCACGCTTGGTAGGCAGATTGGTATTATACTCGTGTGGCCCTGCTGCCTATCCCCTGGTATAATCTTTTAGACGGCTTTTACGATGTCCACTGGAGGAGACCGAGTTGTCTTATTCTTAGGCCGGACTCCGGACACACCACAGTTACCCAAATAGGTAGAGTCTGTTCAGCGAGAGACCCGTCGTGGGATTGGAGGGCGCTGCTGTGCTTAATTACCTTTTTTGTTAACAAGGCAATACAATAGCGCATCTGTTATTGATCTCTTCATAACTGTGTGTGCGCGTGCGGCTGTGAGGTGGCATAGAATCGGGTTGTGATTTGATTGATGTACGTCGTCATCTTGTTCATTGGTTATGTGCCTGTGATTTTAGTAAATGAAACAGTAAAAGTATAATTTGGAAACGTATTTTCCCGAGTTTCCTTCCTTCGTGTTTGTTAGTTTACAAAGAAAAGAGTGCTAAGTAAAGTAATTCAAAACAAAACGAACGGAACACCGCGTACACCGACCGAAAAAAATGTTATAAGTTGACTGACAGTAACATACCTACAAACAAGGAAAGCAGCCAGGGCTGCCAACTCCTAAAAAAGTTTTCACTAGACTAGAGGGCAAAAACTACTTCATAATTTTTGAAACCCCAAAAAAGCTTTTCTTACAACAAAAATTGTATTTTAACACCTACCTCGTCAAGCATTTCGGCTGAATTACTCTTAATTTTTTTTGTTTCAATATTGTCTGCGGTCCTTGATAATTATTGTTGAACGAGCGTATAAAGTTTTTTGACTGTGTGAATTGGCATTTGTACCTATGTGTTAGCTGAGGCTGAAGAGGAACTTTCGAATCGTTTATCTGCCCTCTTATTCCTTATCTTGTAAGCTACCACGTTTGACAAGTAAAATTACCATCAATTGCTTAAAATTATCACTAAGAATTGACAATTGATGGTTTTACTGGTCAAACGTTAATCCCTGAGTGACTTTCAAGATAACGAATAAGGGGGCTGACCTTTAAAAATTTGGTAGGTTTAAGATTAAATCAAAAAAATCAAAATTATATAGTAATACTAGTCCTCCTGACATACAGGTAGCCCTAGTTTAGGAGTCAGTGCTTCATTTTGAAATGTACATTGGTTTAATGAATAAATGCTTATTATTATTATAGTATTAGAAGGTACATTATAAGATATATCAGTGAGAGGGTCCAAGAGGTAGTCAAGAAATAAAAGCGAGTGAAGCGAGCCACGAAAATAAAGAGTATCATTGAATTTCCATGCATGATGAAAACACAGACTTCTGTGTTTGATGCGACGGTACTGCAGTGTGGCTCATACGCACGTCTGTGTTTTGAGTTGAATAACCGTATTTACACGCAAATCACGGAAATCGGTCCGCAGTCAAAATGGAGAAACTTAGCATAGAGATATTTTCACAAACGAACCTCGTGATAATCGTGGAATTGCTGCTTATATGATATGCAAAATGAATGGGCACATTAATGGTAATCTCATGATAATCGTGGAATTGCTTCTTATTTGATATGCAAAATTAATGGGCACAGAAAATATTCCTTCGAATCTGAATAAATTGACCATTCCCAGAAATCCTCTGATTTGATACAAACCATGCTCTCCCCGTCACCTTTCATTCCCCGAATATTGGGTAATTTTGCTTACATCAACATTGTCAATGACATTGACATTTCGTGCACCAACGCTCCAAGTCGTTCAGAGCCTCTGAGCTTGATTAAAAAACAACTACACCCTTGGAGTGTACCCTCTGAACGCAGCCCAAAACTCGTAATAGGGCCTCTGTTTGCCGTTACTACTTTTCAGAAGTTAATTTGCATATTGCGCCACCTAGCGGCTAACTTCAGGTCAGACGAGAAACGTTCGTACTTTTCTTACCTACATAGAGACGAGACGGTCATGCCCTATCCTAACTTAGAACGCATTGTGGAGGCGTCACGTGGGACTAGCAGTCTGGCATCCGCACGCGGCTTCGCTCGTATTTTACCACAATAATAAGTAGCCTATGTTTTAGTCCAGGTCATAATCTATGTCTGTACTAAATTTCATTGAAATCGGTTAAGCCATTACGGCGTTTTTCTAACAAATAAGACGCCCAAGCTTTATTTATAGGTAAGTAATGTTAGAAGGATAGCAAATTATTTGATGTATATTTCTATATTAATAACTACTTATATTAAAACCTATATTAATAACTACTTATATTAATAACTATATAAATATAGTTATTAATATAGTTATGATGTTATAATGTTTTTTATACTATATGTTTTTGTAGATAGTATTTCATTATAGTAAAAACGTTTTTTTTTACGAGATCAAAAATAAATTAGTGACATAGTTAATAATTATGTCAGTAGAACAAATGTTTGTATGATCTGTAAATATTTGTTCCGGGTCTGGGTGTTATGGTACCATGGTACTCGTAGTTCCTGATAACCACGACACAGGGAATCCTAGTGTGGGATTAGAAAGAAAAAAAGAAAGAAAGAAAAAGCATTTATTTGTGTCAATGATGCATCATAAAAAAGACACGGATTAGGATTAGGACTAGGTACCTACGTATAATTATGATTTGCAAATATTGGTTCCGGGTCTGGGTGTTATGGTACCATGGTACACGTAGTTTCTGATACCAACGACACAGGGAATCCTAGTGTGGGATTAGGACTACATATAATGACGACTATTGAGTGTTGTGTTATTAAAATCGTTGTTCCTTTCACCGCACTGGTACATTCTCCATCAGTCTTCTCAGTCAGTCAGAGCTACCACCTCAAGTCACTGACCTAAAGCCAGGTGACTAAGAAAAAACCAGTGACACAAAGAAGGGACAGTTTACCTAGAAAGTTATTGATCCAACAATCCTAGTTCGTTCAAACACTTATCCATTATAGTCTCGGCCATCTTGTATCACTTAGATTTAGCGTTCAGTACAAAATGAGCTTTATTTAGATACATTTAGATTCAATATCAGATGCAAATAAGCTGAAAATTCGGGGCCAGGACCTCAGCGAAAGCTTAAGCCAGTACGGGAAAGAAAGTATTTAATAAAAGAACGACTTTTACGAGAAAGTAGGTTTCAAATAAAGGGATGGCTTGTAAAGGAAAAAAGGGATCAAATAAAAGGACGATTTGTACGGGAAAGTAGGTATCAAGCAAAGGGCCGGCTTGTAAAGAAAAGAAGGTATCAAATAAAGGCGTGGCTTGTACGGGAAAGTAGATATTAAATAAAGGGGTGGCTTGTACGGGAAAGTAGATATTAAATAAAGGGATGACTTGTACGGGAAAGTAGATATCAAATTATAGGGACAGCTTCTACGGGAAAGAAAGTATCAAACAATGGGACGGGTTGTAAACGAAAGAAGGTATCAAATAAAAGAACAATTTTTTTGAGAAAGTAGGTATCAAACAAAGGGGCAGCTTGCACGGGAAAGAGGATATCATATAAAGGGACAGCTTGTACGGGAAAGTATATGTTAAACAAAGGGATAGCTTGTACGGGAAATAAAGTATCAAATAAAGGAACAGCTTGTACGAGAAATAAGTAGCTGACATCGCTCGTCTAATTTTGACAATTAAATAGTTATGGGCTGTCACTTGCGCATCTCCTGTGGTACTACCATAAAGGCTGGAAGTACACGGCCACATAACCATGGCACTACTAGTAAGTACCTACTACGGGTGATACCACGGATAAGGGGGTCTTTAGTCGTGGAGTGGAAATGTTTATACGGAAATTTTGAAATTGGAACGCGCTCAAGATTGCTGTAATCGAGTGTGATCTTAGGCTAGTATTAATAGACCAAACTCAACTCTGATCTCGTAACTTTTGAAAATGAAAAATTTTTCACGTTGTCTTTGACTTTTTCAAATTTTGAAAATGGAACACATTCAAGATCGTTCTCAGAGTCAAGTTCGGGCCTTAGAGTTCAGTTTAGTCTATTAATACGTGCCTCAGTACCTGTTCGAAGTGACATTGTACGTTAGTATATACTAGTATTCTTCTGTGTCTATACTCTGTAGTCTATGGTTTGAGATCCCGGCGACGCACACTACAATAAGTACTGTGATAGTGTAATAGATTCTACAGCACACATAGAAGACTGTGTCGATTCAGGAAGGGGTAGATAACATTGCAGTTTTACCCGACTACAGCTAAATAAAAGAAGGGTTATTGTTTTAGCCGTATATTCATTGAAAAGTACAAATAGTTTTTTTACAGAATTGCCGGTTTTTATAGGGGTACTTAGTCCGACACATATATATATATATACATACATATATATATATATATACCTATGTATGTACGTATATACTATATATGTATGTTACTCTCATAGAATCACTATATTATTTTTAGTCCTATATTTAGTCATACAAGAGTGTAATAAAAAAATAAAAAAATGTATATGTAAATGGTATTTTATAACAAGCATGTTATTTTTTTTTATTACTTCAGGTTATGGGAAACAGCATCCACCTGAGTACTCAACACAAATACTGCGATCACCAATCCGGTTGCCATGCGTGGTGATTTTGGAAAATCCCTCAAAAAATGCAAAAGCATTTTATGGGCTAGGCCTTGTCCAGCAGTGGGCTTCTAAAGACTAATGATGATGATGATGATGCTATTTTTGTTTTATTTATTATTGTATTTATCGTTTTGTTTATTTATTTCAGATAAAAAGACAGAACTGCGTCTCAGGTATGTTACACCCAGGCCATAGTGTTACTCGATGGGACAAAAATTCCCAACGAGTAACAGTGTTACTCGTTTTTGGTGTTACTCGTTGGGAATCCTCCTGTTCTAACATCTCTAGATTATAGATTAGGAAAGAAATCTGAATTAACTTATTTATAATTTTAATATTAAGATAACATAACACCCAACAGTTACATACATAGTTCTGCCCCCCCCCCCCTATTCCCAAACTGAAAGTCACTAACGTTTGACAAGTAAAAATTGACAATCAATTGACATTTCAAAATTCAAGATTCAATCGTTTATTTGTAAGAATACACATCATTTTACACGCTAAGGTCTTAAATCTATATTAGTCATTAATAAAATTGTAAATGATAATATGTATGTCATTAATTCGTAAAGATAAATATAAAAATAAAAAAAATAATTAAAAACTTCATCGGCACAGTAACATACAAAAATATTTTCATTTTTTTATTTTTAATATACTATACAATGATACCTGTAGTAATGTAAAACTGTGTCGCAGATAGCAACACTTATAGATACTTTGGAACCTTAAGGGTGTCTCCCATGTTCCTGTCAAAAATTTGTCCCGCAGTGGGAATCGAACCCGCACCCCTTGCGCCTCAGCCACTCCACCGCTTAGCCAAGGTGATCATGAATTATTCAAATATTGCAAGATACCTCAAGAACGCTATATTTGGCTTTTAGTTAGATTGACAAAATTTCATAGGTCTCAGGAAGTCGGTGGATGGAGGCGGCTCAAGACTATTCATCGTGGTATTCTATGGTGGAAGGCTTTTGTCCCGCTGCGGATTTCTACAGGCCGATTATGATGATTTATCTAAATGGGACTCTACAATGGTAGAGCAACAACCTCGGTTTAAATTTAAAACAAGTCTAAATATGTAAGGCTAAAATAACATAATAATATAATAAAACAAGCCAATATGTCAGACTCCTTAAAATAACATACAATAGTTTAACCTAGGTCATGGTACACGATAGACCTAGGTCATGGATGTTATTTGCCAACAACAGCTATCGTCATTGGTTCTTTTACATAACAGTACCTGAGTGACTCAAAAAAATTAGTTTTCCCAGAGATCCTAGCTAGATCGATTTTTCCCCCTAAAAACCCCCCTATAGCAAATTTCATAGAATTCGTTAGAGCCGTTTTCGAGACCTTTCACTCAGATTAGTTTGGGCCTTACAGCTAATCTCTTTAAAACTAAGGAAATCCTTATTTATCTTATCTTATAATATATATGTATATACAAATATTGCTCGTTTAATAGTAAAGAATAATATAACAAAACAAGCCAATATGTCAAACTCTTTAAAATAACAAACAATAGTTTAACCTAGGTCATGATTCATGATTGACCTAGCTCATGGATGTTATTTGCGAAACAACTCTATCGTCATTGGTTCTTTTACATAATTTAGTCTAATAAAACAAGTTAATATGTCAAACCCCTTAAAATAACATACATTAGTTTAACCTAGGTCATGGTACACGCTTGACCTAGCTCATTGATGTTATTTGCCAACCAACTATCGTCATGTTCTTTCTTGGCTTTCTGTGATAGGTCAGGTCAGGATTATTGCCTCTGAAAAGCCTTGTGAACAACTAGTGTGGTGAAAGGATTTAAGGCACCTCACTGAGGCTCCTCTATGCATCGGGTTATTAAATCCATTCACGTGGACGTAGTCATATTTGACGATGAAACTGCTTTGCACTTCAGACTGTATTAAGTTTGAGGGTTTTTTGAATTAATGTAAATATAAAAATCATAGATAAAAAATATGCGGTTAGAACTTTAAAATATAAGTCTAGCTAATTAATTCGTAAAAAAAATTGTATTGTTGCCGTTCAAAATTAAGAGCGTTTGAAAGCTAAAGCTTTTTTAGGGTGTTCATTTGAGCGATTTTTGCAAAACTAGACTTTTTCAAAATTCTGTTCGGTTACAACTATTATTAGTATATTGTTCTACGTACACTATTTTTTGCATCTTATTATTTAATCTCATCACGTCGCACTGGGCGTTCAAAATAATACTTTTGAGATCAGTCCTCGCCTTAATACACTTAGTATAAAATCTATGAATCTCTACTTATCTTATTTTTCTATCTATGTAGAGCCGCGGTAGTCTCTGGTAGGTAGATGGTGAACTATATTTACTACAATCACTTTGTGTCGCTGGTTCTTTCTTGGTCATCAATTAGGCTAGAGATCAATGGTGCTATTTTTGAATGTCACTGTCACTAAATATCATCAAAAAGGCCGTTTTTCAGGAGATTTACTTGAGAAGGCATATGTATTAATATCATATGATTTTAGTCATCAATGAGTTTCAGATGTATAGAAAGGTGTTGTTCCAAGATGTATGGAGCCTAGCCCTTGTCGGTGTACACTTGTGTAAACGTGGCTAAATATATGTAAAACCTTTTCCCATTGTCATTTTTTGATTATTTCGCTTCATTTAATGCAGGTTCCTAAAATATGTTTCTCACCGAGAGCAACACAAGACAAAACAATATGGCGGGGCGGATACAGTTTACTCTGTGGTAAAATGTTTCGACAGCTGTTGACAACTTTGATCAGAACTGCATTTCATTCGCGTCTTGACTCAAGATCTTGGAGCAAGGAAAATATTTTCGCGTAATCGAAATGTTGAATTGAAGAACTTGTACTGATGTGATGATCGTAATAAAGCTATCGTAGGCAACGTATTCTATGTAGACACGATACTCCCAACGAACGAATAAAGCAAGCAACCACAGAGCAATAAACGTGACATTCCCTGTCATGGTAAAAAAAACGAATTTTAAACATTTCTGTGCAGTAAATTATGCTTTAAATTAGAATAAGAGTATTTTTACGATAATCACTGATTTTTTTGCCATTCTCTGTCTGGTGTACATCGATATAGGCGATTTTGGAACATGTCCTTTGGAAGTCGTGGAATAAACGGCAATGTTACTGACATTTAGTCACTCGATCAAATCAAATCAAATCAAATCAAAATCATTTATTCCATATACATACATAAAGTACACTTGGAAAAGTCAAATTTACAAAATTACCGCAGTTTCAATATTTGACTTAAATAACAATTACAATTAAAATAGGATAACAAAAATTATAAAAATCGCACCCGTGTATGAGGTATGGTGGTTGTGATATAGGAAAGGCCATGTGTTTTCTCAGCAAAACTTTTGGGTAGATTAGATTTAATTTCATTATTATCATCACCATCGACCGCCGAATGACGTCCACTGCTGGACACAGGCGTGCAACGCAACTCACAGTGTTCGTTACCTCCATCCACCGACTGCCTGCAACCTTTGCAAAGACTTTCATTCAGCTCTATCAAATCAAACTTGACTTTTTGGTAAAATTTTCGCACAGAATTAAGTAACATTCACTGTTGTGTTACTTTCCAACTATAATATAGTACTAGGTAGGTATAGTACTTATATATTATATATAAAAGTATCAACTTTTTCAAAATAATATGTAGGTACCTAATTCAATAACTTTTCATTTAAAAAACCGACTTCCGCCATTGTATTCGACTAAATATCTGAAAGATATTTTGATGGTGGAAAAACCAGAGTGGTGAAAGGATTAAATCACCAAATGATACTTTCTGAATGCAAATGCTTGATTTGTTGCTGAAAATACCAAAATCATAAAAAAAAAACACTATATAATATTTAAGGAGTTCCCTCAATTCCTCATGGATTCCATCATCAGAACTGGATTCTGAAAAAAATGGCACCAATCTGGAAGTATTATCTATTCAAATAAAAAATGAATTTTCCAAATCGGTTTATAAACGAAGGAGATAATGAGGTAACAAACATAAAAATAAAAAAAAAATAAAAAATACAACCGAATTGAGAACCTCCTCCTTTTTGTGAAGTCGGTTAAAAACTCAAAAGATGCAGTCAAAAGTCTCGAAAGCCGCGCGGAGTCGAGGACTGCGTTTTACCGTTTTTCGGTCAAAACCATAACTTTAAATTGAACATTTAAAATGTTGTTGCCAAGCCAAGCCCTGTACCACAGTACCTACTTATATGGTATACATATATAGCTATATATGTACTGTGCCTGTACCCACCGTCCGCTTTCGCCAGTCGGCAGCAGCTAGGGTTACCAAATGTCCGGAATTGTCTGTCATAACCGGCTTTTTGTTTTCGACTTTTTAGATTCCGTTTTTTTAGGATTCCGTACCCAAAGGGTAAAAGCAACCCTATTAAGGCTCCGCTGTCCGTGCGTCCGTCCGTCCGTCCGTCGAACACCAGGCTGTATCTCATGAACCGATAGTTAGACAGTTGAAATTTTTACAGATAATGTATTTCTGTTGGCGCTATAACAACAAATACAAAAAACAGAATAAAATAAATATTTATCCTTTTTTTTTATGCTACTTGGCAAGCAGACAAGCTTACGGCCCACCAGATGAAAAGCAGTTACCGTAGCCTATGAACGCCTGTAACACCAGAGGCATCACACGCGCGCTGCCGAGCCTGAGATATAAAGATGAATAGTCTCATACAACAAACGTGTTTTTTTTGCCGATTTTATAGTTAATGGTACGGAACCCTTCGTGCGCGGGTCCGACTCTCACTTGGCTGGTTTTTTAAACTAGTTTAGCGTTTTGACGACCTCTGAGACCGAAGTCTGAATTTTGACAAGCAATTGACACGGACGTATGGTGTAGTGTAACACGGATTTTTGTATGGAAAATGAGGTTCACAGAGTGTACCTCTGCAGGTAGCAGCCTCTAGTAGGATATCCTTGTACCTAGCCCACGAAATGACGTCATCTCATTTAACGCCACTAGAAAATATTGATCTAAATTAAGGAATCCGAGATTTGATGCTATCACTTGCACGAGATTTTTGCGAGGCTCTGAGAATACTCCACTTTAATTTATTTTGAAATCCGGACTTTTCTTATGTCCGGATTTTTATCCGGACTTTTGAAATGTAGACAACCCTAGTTGTAGCTGTATTGCATACTGCACTTGTGTGCATATGTCGTGTCACTGTGTGCACAGAGCCCTACCCAGTCTGAAGCGATGCACCAGAGAGGGTGCATGCCGATCGAAAGGCGGGAAAAAACGAAAAAAAAAACAATAATAAAAGTAAAGTGATAATTGAGCATCATTTTTGCTGAGTTAGCAGTTGTTTTGAGCGGGATTTCAGTTTTAATACGGTCTCTTTGTCGCCTGGCCGCCATGTTGGCAATGCGTAAGGTAAGTTGATTTTATTTTAGTAAAACGCTTGTGTTGTAATGTAACTTTAGTTTTTAAACAATATGTGATTCATTTTTAAAGTTGACTGTACGTTCTGATAATTAGTTTCATTGGAGATTGAAAAAGGGTCAATGAACTTTGTTTTGTTACATTGAATTTACTGTAAGGGCATAGCGTCTATAATGACGTAAGTACCAAGCTCCAGATTTAAAGTAAAATAAGCATAAATACCTATACGTTTTGTTGCGATCGATTAAAAAAGAAATAGGTTTGTATGTCACATAATTGTATTTAAATATAATTCAAACATTGTTTAAAAAACTAAAATCACTGATGTATAATTCTGAAAAACCAAGTAAAATTGGTAATTGTCATTATTATGTGTGTGTAACCGGTGTAAAATAAATCGTTACGTCATAGGTCGCCATTTTGAAAATGGGCGTCCCCCCTCCACGCTATTTACGTAATTCTAGAAAATTTTTAGCATCCTCCCTTTCTAAATATTATAACGAATTAAAAATGAAAATGAATTAATATAACAAAAAATAATTACATTTTTGTAAAAGAAAGAGTGGTGATCCTTTGTCGAGTGAATCGCGAAGACAAAGGAAATTCAGAAATGGAACGCTTGTTCGTGTGAAGTGTGAAGTACTTGAAAGTGTTCTAAATTCAAAATTATGAGGTTGCTAAAATAAAACATTTAATTTCTTGAGCCAACGCTTATTTTACAGGAGACTGGCATTTAAAATTTACCGAATTTTCATATCAACCTGTCAATAAAACAAGCGCTAAGTGTCTCTTTATGCGTAAATATAATCTGGTTGGTGAAAATCATTAGTTTACATGTAAATGTTATACTATAGCGGGATTATTTTTGCTTATTTTTTTAATGTCAAACAACGGTTTTTAATAGCTGCTATTGGCTCACTAATAGCAGCTATTGGTACATAGTAGGTATCATTCGTTCTTAAAACAAAAAAAAAGTGTTCCATTATTCAAATTTTAATGGAACACAAATAATAGTGTCAGTTTTTAAATTAAATAAAATTAACTTGGCCACTTACGTCAACCTCGCCGCTATATTCAGGCCGCTGCCGCTGTCGCCGCTATCTCCGGTACTGACTACGTATATCGCTTATCAGAGAATAGAGAATTATTGCTAGTAGTAGAACTTCTTGTGATAGAGTTCGTCCGAGGAAGTACTACCACCGTACCTATTTCTGCCGTCAAGCAGTAGTGCTCGCATTGCTGTGTTTCGGTTTGAAGGGTACGGGTGCCGGTGAAATTACAGACACATGAGACTTTTAATCTTGATGTCTCAGGGTCGGCAGCGCGCGTGTGATGCCTCTGGTGTTGCAGGCGTCCATAGGCTACGGTAACTGCTTTCCATCAGGTGGGCCGTATGCTTGTTTACTTGCCAAGAAGTATAAAAAAAAAAGAAAGAGAATATACCTAATAGGTATACTCATGCCATGACTGAGAACTATTTTGAATTTTAGGGTTCCGTTTTTCAACAGAAAAAAAAACACCCATAACACACACAAGATCACTTTATTGTCCATCTGGCTGTATGCTCAAAAGTTAATAAAAAAAAAATACAAAGTTAGAATTGTCTATTTCAGTAATTTCGGTATTAAATTTACATTCAGTGTTTGGAATCTCGTTTTAAAAGACTCATTTTCGGAAGTAGATATTTGCTTGTGTTAGGAGATCCCGCTTTCTTTCTGTCAAGTCAAGACACTTTTTCTCAGGAACGGCTAATTGTATCAACTTGAAATTTATACCAATTATATAAATCAATGTGCTTATAGTTCCGTAAAAAAATAAAGCTACTAACTCAATGCATTAAAAAGATATGGCAATTAATTTATAATTTTTGTATGGAAACCGCAATGAAAAACCACTAAGGTATAATGATCTCACTATTTTGAAATTTTTTATGCTAGGAGGCTTTGTAAAAATAAAAAATAATTGTAATTAATTGTTTGTTATAGGAAAAATTGAGGATTTTCTACTTTTTAACCCTAAAATGGGATGGTGATGTTTGTAGGAAAAAGTGGCTAAAACTCGAGACAGTTTTTAAATAATTTAAATATTATCAGAACCCTCAGAGCGCGAGTCTCGCTTCTACTTGTCTGTTTTATTAAACAACGACTCCCAGCGTTATTAATAGTGAAGGAATGCTATCAAAGCGAGCGAAACTTAACGAGGTATGTCCGGAATAAGAATAGAACCCACCATCATCTCCCATGGATGTTGTAAAAGCTAACTAAAGGATTAGGGACTCCAGTGGAGGGTATGCACCTGAGTACTCAACATATAACTGTGATCACCACTTTGCGTGCCAAGTGTGGTGATTCCCCCACTTCAGTTTAATCAGTTCAGCACTTTTTCGTCATCAGCTCTTAGACGTCTATGCCACTGCTGGACCAGGCCTCCCCCATAGAATGCAATGTGAGTACTTGCTATATGATAATCAGCACCACGCTTAGCAGGCAGATTGGTGATCGCAGTATTGGTGTTGAGTACTCAGGTGGATGCTACTGCCCTGGTGTAATCCTTTAGTCGGCTTTTACGACATCCACCGAAGGAGTTCTATTCTTAGCCCGGACACACCACGGCAGCTTCTCAACTTATAATCGCATAAACCAACAAAATGTGGAGAGTGTGCAGGAAAAAAGGGAAAGTTAGTTCAAAAATTTAAATTTGCATCAGTTGCGCCAACACGAGCAAGGCTGTGATTATAAATAAGATAAGATTAGTGAAATAAGATTGAGATAAGATGAATTCGACATGACCTAGAAACAAAAACTCGATGATTTGAATGTTCTTCAATGTTGAATGTAGCTTAGTTACTGGCGATTTACCTTAAGGAAGGTAATACCACAAAATATATAGGTACAGAAAGCCAGCTCAGTACAACAAGTGACAATAGGCGCATACACATATAGACACGCGTAGCCACGTAGAACTAGGTCAACTCGCGACTGGCGTTCGACCGAGTTCTACCGATATCGTCGTGGGTGCGCGTCTATGTGTGCATGCGCCTATTACCGCTTGTTGTACTGAGCTTGCCTTCTCTATATATTTTGTGGTAATACCAATCCAAGTAGGTATCTTTTTCAACGCCTGTTTGTATTATAGACTACAATGTAGAGTCATAGGTACATAATGTTATTCATTTTATGAATGTAGATGAAACCGCAGTTTTCTACGTAAGTTTTATGTAAGTACGTAGAATCAGTGGATTAGGTCATTTTTAGGGTTCCGACAGGAAAAAACGGGACCCTTGTAGAATCAAATTCAAATTAATTTATTGCGTATTATGGGTGAATAACAGTTGTTTAGTGCTATAGTTGAATGTACTCCATAATCAACGTTTAACGCATGCAATTAGATACTTGGTCCCAATAATTTTCAGATTAGTCAGAAATAATAATAATAATGTCAGAATTAGTCATCAATATTCTTATCACCTAGAAATTCTTGTGTACTATAATAAGCTTTACCTGTAAGCAGTTTTTTCAATCTACCCTTGAAGACATTTAGACTGGGAGCATCTACATAGTATAGATTTAGGAAGATGATTGTATACTTCACTAATATAATCACTTTGTTGTTCGTCTTTATTTGTCGAGACCCTTTTTCTTAGGAACAGCTTAAGGTATCATCTGTAAATATTGGCATTATCTTATATTTTAGCAAAGTCCTTATACAGCCGCAAGTGAAACATGTATTATCATATTGTACCTTACTATTAGGGTTGCCACCCGTACTTTATAATACAGTATTGTACTCTATTTTGGCCAATCGTACTTTATACTTTATTAGGGCAGTAAGCACGTGAAAATACTTTATTTATACTTGTAAAGATTTTTAGTATATTTAAGAGTAACAAATATTTGTTGGATGTTGCCAGAAGCAACAAAAAATATGTATGGAAAAGAAATAGTCTGGTAATAATACTTTATTTACAAATGTCGTGCTTATTTTTTTAGCCTAAAAATTAAAACTCTATTTGCTTAAAAAAAAGGTGGCAACCCTACTTACTATGCATAGTTATTTTTTTTTCTTAACTGTGTCATATCTACGATGTAAACGAATTGACCAAACTAAGTGTCCATAAAGTCCCTATGGTTTGAAATAAATGAATATGAATAATGAATTACGTTCGTCACCCAGAGACAAAATGAAAAAGTCTCATGTATCTGTAATTCCATCGGTACCTGTCATCTTCAAACCTCAATAAGGCTTGGTGGCAGACGTGTAGTAATTCCCCGGACGAACGCTTTCACAAGGAGAGCTCTACATGGATACCAGTATGGTAATGAAGTACCAGAGACTATACGATATAATGATGAACTCCAGATGTATAGGTCATCGCTCGAGATAATGTTATCTCTGTATAATTAGCAGATATCGTGCCACTGACTTCCACGCCCACTGCAGGCATTTGCCTGGCCATTGCAGAAATATTATGGTCATTGGAACCTTTCTCACCAACTTTATAAACCTTGGGGCCCATAACCTACTAAATATTATGGTCTTTCTAACCACTAACTTTGTAAACCTTGGGGCCCATAACCTACTAAATATTATGGTCCTTCTAACCACTAACTTTGTAAACCTTGGGCCCATAACCTACTAAATATTATGGTCTTTCTAACCACTAACTTTGTAAACCTTGGGCCCATAACCTACTAAATATTATGGTCCTTCTAACCACTAACTTTGTAAACCTTGGGCCCATAACCTATTAAATATTATGGTCCTTCTAACCTTATCACTAACCTTGTAAACCTTGGGGCCCATAACCTACTAAATATTATGGGCCTTTTAACCTTGTCACTAATTTTATAAACCTTAGGACCCATAACTTATCAAACATTATGGTACCTCATCATAATCATCCTGTAGAAGTCCACTACTGGACATAGGCCTCCCCCTTAGAATGCCACGACGAACGGTCTTGAGTCGCTTCCATCCACCGACTTCCTGCGACGTTTATAACATCTTTAGTCCATCGAGTGGAGGGCCTTCCTCTACCGCGCCGTCCGGTTTGTGGTCGCCACTCGAGAACCTTTATTCCCCAATGATTATCAGTTCTACGATTTATATGACCTGCCCATTGCCACTCCAACTTGCTAATTTAATTATTTGCTTGTTTATTATGGTACCTACGGGCACATAACCTACTAAACATTATGGTACTTGTGGGACCCATAATCTACGAAATATTATGGTCCTTCTAATCTTGTCACTAACCTTGTAAAACTTGGGCCCATAACCTACTAAATATTATGGTACTTGGGGGCCCACAACCTATTTCCATAAAAAAATTAGACATTGAGTTAGAAGCTTGATTTTTTAACGGTACAAATGTACTTTACGTACGTACGTACGGTATAAATAAACCTTTATATTTGGTGGTTGTATGCTGAAACAGGGACCTATTTGACCCCACACAACACGCGACACTATTTGCTTTTTTTTTTAGTTTTGTATGAGCTGTTTTTATTTTGTTGTTTTTTTGCTTCGTTTTTATTTTTCGTGTATTGCGACAAATAAATGTATTTTCTTTCTTTTTTGTTCTTTCAACATTTGGTATAAATTTCAAGTTGAAACCTTTTGCCGTACCTAAGAAAGAGGGGCTTGACTTGACAAACAGACGGACAACAAAAGGAATCCTGTAAGGGTTCACTTTTTTCCTTTTGAGGAACGGAACCCTACAAAACAAATATTTTACGTAGGTAACTAATAATAGCCAATCCTGACCCAAGTTCAGGTAGCGAAAGAACAACATTAAACAAAAAATTAACCAATCATTTGACTTCTAGAAAAAATATTTGACCTATCGTCCAGTAAAAACAATTCTGAACATTATTTAAGTAGGATCGGTTATACATAATCGCTAGCTATATAGTGATTTTAGACATATTGACTGATATGTCCTAGATCCGAATATTCGTAGGAGTATATAAAACAAACCGAAAATCATGTTTATTTCTAACTAGCTGGTGCCCGCGACTTCGTCTGCGCAGGATTAGCATTTCGAGTAGCTTATGTTAGCGTATAATATAACCTATATAATATACTGTGGCGGGATTTTTTGTAGGACTATTTAAGATAAACATTTCCATCATACATTACATAATATGTGTAACTCTAGCGGTTTTGGCAGCGCACGCGAGAATAGCTCGCAGATGGTAGATTTTTTCCTACTTACTTGACACTTATCGTCATATTATGGACAGTTCACACAATATCTTTATAAATTGTAGCCTATGTGTTATTCTGATGTATAAGCTATATTATTGTAAAGTCTCATTCAAATCCATTCAGTAGTTTTTACGTGAAAGAGTAACAAACATCCATCCATCCATCCATCCATGCGTTTATAATATTATAGTACGAAGTACGATAGTACGATATTGTGCCTGAGCGAGAAATGGCAAAAGTACAAGAAAAGAGAAGTAAATACAAGTGCCTTCTCCAGTACATCTCATGAAAACGGTAATTTGCAGTCATTTTGATGATATTTAGTCACTCAGTGACATAAAAAATCGCACCCCCGGCCCAAAAGTCCACTGTAGACACATAACCAAACTCATGTTACAATTTTATTAAAAAAAATGGGTCATTCCCGAGCGGTCCCGCCCCAAGACGGTAGGCCGCTGGTCGGTGTTCTCATAGATATAACAAAGGAGTCCCTAGACCAATAGTTCCAGAGAGATTCTACGTCTACGATTGGCCGGCGCGTGCGTCGCCCGCCCTTTAGCGGAGCGACAACGTCGCATATTACTGTCAAGCCCTTCAACTTTCAATTATGAAATCTTTTGTTTGGTAAAATGTTGCAAGGCAACTTTGAATATTGACAAGATAAGATAATATAAGTTTATTTGCCAGAACATTGTAAATATAAGGTCTTAAACTAGAAAAAGTCCAATACGTTTTACCTTATAGGCATGCAAATTTTCACCTGGGTAATATAATTAATATAATAACAATAAAATTAGAATAATAATTAAGAGTTAAACAATGAAATAAGTAAAATAAAAATCACAATAATTTGGTTAATCAATAAAAATTATAATTGTAAATCTCTGTATTGTAAGAATTGATTTAAAGAGTATATAGCATCTACCCATCAGCCATTTTTATAATTTAATGTTAAATCAATTTCCAGTTAGATTTTTAAGATCCTCTGGTAAATTATTGAACTTTTTTAAAGACATGTAATAGGGCCTGATTTTGTGTCATTTTTAGATTATATTTTGGGTTGTAGAGTCTGTTGTTAGATCTATCCCTTAATTTTATTAGTAGAAGCATCTTATTTTTCCTGAATAATTCTGGATGCTGCTTCACAAACTCTGCCGCTTGTTTAATGTAGAGACATGGGAGAGGAAGAACATTATATTTCTTGAAAAGAGGCTTACAAGAATCCAGAAAGTGAGCTCCGCGTAAAGAGCGTATACAACTCTTTTGAGCTCTGAACGCTCTATCAAAAGCCGCACTGTTACCCCATAGAAGTAAGACACCATTGCTTGATCAATGATAGGCATGTTATTTAAAAATACTCTAGTTATAGGTAATATCATAATTTTTTTTAAATATATTTTTTTTGTTTTGGAAATGGAGGAATTACAAAGAGAGCGTAAAGATTTTACTTAGATATTTACTTTAATGGCATACAGCTACCAATTTGACTAATTAAAGTGTACATTTAAGGGAACATACAATCTAAGTAAGTGTTCACATTTTTGCTGCTATTATGTGTCTATCAGTGAAAACCTTTAATTGGCTTTCTGAAGCTATTTTTAGTTACCTAAGTAAATTAATTTTAGCTGTTGGTTTTCCTTATAAATAAATAAGTAAATAATATTAACAATTGAACTACTAATTTTCACACTGAAATATAGTAAAAATATTATAGTCAAAACAACAGAACAAACAGAATAATAATAAACAAATGCAAGAAAATGCGTACTTATAAAATTGTGTTGGTTGACTAATAAGTGGTTACTGTGTAATCTAATTGAACAGAATCCTCTCCACGCGAGAGGGTTCCGAGGTGCAATAGATCCCTCCAACTCCTCCCGTGGATGACGTAAAAGTCAACTGAGGGATTTCACCAGGGGATAGGCAGCAGCATCCACCTGAGTAGGTACTCAACACTAATATTGCGATCACCAATCCGCTTGCCAAGCTGATTATGCGCTGTGATTATGGCAAATCCACCCATTTTATTCTATGGGGGAGGCCTTGTCCAACAGTGGACGTAGCTGATGATAGTATAAAATTAACTTTAATCTCTTAACTTAGAAAATTAAGATCACCTATGCACACAGTTTTTACAATAAAGAATTACAATATAAAATAGATGAACAAATATGTAGTAACAATTCCGCTCCTCTCCAACGAAAACTCTGAAAGAATTCGACACGTGTTTCGCCTCTCAACGAAGCATCCTCAGGAAACAGGAGGCTCACTGCGTGCTAGAACAACAAAGACACACTACTGCAAAAACTCCGCAGCCATGTTGCCTCGCCGAACGCCGAACAGAAAGTCAATAAAGAATTACTTTACTTTACTTTTATCGCGGTCCCTTTTCTTTTACTCTATTAGAAAGGGCACGCTCAAATATTAGCACACTTAATTAAATAACTTTTCATTTAAAAAACCGACTTCCACCATAGTATTCGACTAAATATTTGGATGAAAAAAAAATGATGAAAGAACCATAGTGGTGAAAGGATCATGATTTTTTTTGAATGCAAATGCTTGGTTTGTTGCTGAAAATGTCTAAATCGCCATATGTATGCCTACAATATTTGAGGAGTTCCCTCAATTCCTCATGGATTCCATCATCAGAACTGGATTCTGAAACAAATGCCACCAATCTGGAAGTATATGTATTCAAATAAAATAAGAATTTTCCAAATCTGTTCATAAACGCCGGAGATAAGCGGTAACAAACATTAAAAAAAAAAATACAACCGAATTGAGCACCTCCTCCTTTTTTGGGAAGTCGGTTAAAAATAATATCAAAACCCGTATCACCACGAGTCTAGATATTAGTGTACTGTGTACAAAAATTTCATGGAGTTTGATTAAATAATACCTCTAATAATATTTGCTTGATGACCTCTGTGGCGCGGCGGGCGAAGTTTCGCCTGCGACGCAGAAGGTTGCGGGTTCGCTTCCCGCCTTGGAACAAATATTTTTACGACCTGCAGATATTTGTTCTGGGTATTTTCTATGTACAATAAAAAATATCTATCTATGTAATGTATAAGTATATCAGTTATCTAGTACCCATAACAAAAGAAACAAAGATAAAAAAAAAAAAAAAAAAATACAACCGAATTGAGAACCTCCTCCTATTTTGGGAAGTCGGTTAAAAAAACTATTATACTTAATTTAGATTGCACAGAATCGTTACCAAATAAGTATTTAAGTCACTCAATAATTTATTACACGTATCATTTTAAATCTTCTTATGAACAAGGTACTAACGCGACCGGACATGTCTGTTTTAATGTTTATAGACGCTAGGGGACGAGATCATTGGCGTAGTGGTAAGTGACCCTGACTTCCGATCCTGAAATAGGTTCGAATCCAAGATATATTTTTCCAAAGGGTATATTTTTTTCACTATAAAAATATAAGAGATAAAAGCAATTGATGGTCCAAACATATCCTATCCTACTAATATTATAAACGCGAAAGTTTGTAAGTATGAACGGATGGATGGATGTTTGTTACTCTTTCACGTAAAAACTACTGAATTGATTTTAATGAAACTTTACAATAATATAGCTTATACATCAGAATAACACATAGGCTACAATTTATAAAGATATTGTGTGAATTGTCCATAATATGACGATAAGTGTCAAGTAAGTAGGAAAAAATCTACCATCTGCGAGCTATTCTGGCGTGCGCTGCCAAAACCCGCTAGAGTTACACATATGTAATGTATCATGGAAATGTTTATCTTAAATAGTCCTACAAAAAAGTAAAATATTAGTTCTTTTCTACGCCACGCTAATATAAGTACTCGAAATACTAATCCTGCGCAGACGAAGTCTCAGGCACCAGCTAGTTTAAACAAAAAAAGAAAACTTTTATTGGAGGGGTGTTTTTACTGACGAATTTATGACACAGAATTTACTGTCATTTAATTAGTTCGTAATTGTTAAATGTGTATTATTTTAAGGTCTGTATATATTATGTGTTTGTATTTAGTTATTTTACTCAGTTGACGAAAGAATTCTTAATTCTTTATTGTACACACAAAATTACAGAAAAATAAACTTACATATAGGACATGTACAAAGGCGAGCTTAACCCTAAAAGAGTTTTCTTCCAGCAAACCTTAGAGGAGTGGGAGAAATTATAAAAGTGGTGGGTAACGTGTACCTATAAATACAAAAAAAGAATAGACAATATAAAACATAATATACCTAACTTAATTACACTTAAATTAAAATACTATACTATACTATTGCTGTGTGTTATGTTGATTTTGAGTTATATGTATTATTTGTTTTAATTATGGATAATAACAATGTGATTTTTTATGTTTAAAGATACACTAAAGACATTTAAATGAATAATTAATTATTAAAAAAATTGCTCATTTCGCGCTGTTTAACGGCAGAAGAAAACAACTCGGCATGTAGGCTCAATAACTTTTCATTTAAAAAACCGACTTCCGCCATTGTATTCGACTAAATAATTTTCGATGAAAAAAAATTTATGAAAGAACCATAGTGGTGAAAGGATTATGATGCTTTCTGAATGCAAATGCTTGGTGTCTTGCTGAAAATATCAAAATCGCCATATGTATCCCTACAATATTTGAGGAGTTCCCTCAATTCCTCGTGGATCCCATCATCAGAACTGGATTCTGAAAAAAATGGGACCAATCTGGAAGTATATCTATTCAAATAAAAAAAGAATTTTCCAAATCGGTTCATAAACGCCGGAGATATGCGGTAACAAACATTAAAAAAAAAAAAAAAAAAAAAAAAATACAACTGAATTGAGAACCTCCTCCTTTTTGGGAAGTCGGTTAAAAATGCAAAGATATGTGGCAGTGCATTTAAAGAACCAGAATAATTCAGGAATAACTTTTTTGTTGAAAAATTTTTGTTCAAAACAAGCTTTTATTAACAGTAATCGAAACCGTGAGCTGATCAACATGAGCCAAAATACTGCCAGGCTAATTTTAATCATCTAGGAGTCCCGTTGTCCACCTTCCGTCTCCATCATCAGATCAGCTCACCGTCACCATATTATTGTATTGTAATCTGAACTTAACAGGTATGAATTTCAGCTCAATCGGTTGGGTAGAACTGGTTCAAAGTTCAGTTTCAAGATTTGTCCTAACTCATTAACTGAATCATTATTTAAATAGTTTTAAATAATGATTCAAAACTATTGAATGAAGCTGAACCGGACGAAAGAGACTTATCTCCCACAACACAGGTTGTAACTAGGGTGGGAGTTAGTGTTCTATTACTGTATTATCATAATTTACCTTGACCTCTGTGGCGCGGCGGGCGAAGGTTCGCCTGCAACGCAGGAGGTTGCGGGTTCGATTCCCGCCTCTGAACAAATATTTGTACGATCTGCAGATATTTGTTCAGGGTGTTCTGGGTATTTTTCTATGTATAATAAAAAAATATCTATCTATGTAATGTTATTGTATTAAGTATATCAGTTATCTAGTGCCTATAACACAAGCTCTGCTTAGCTTGGGGCTAGATAATGTTGTGTGAAATGTCCAGCATTTATATTAACATTTATATTATATTTATTTATTACCTAACCTTAGCATCTATTGTAAGTTAACCTAATTGTTTAACTGTAAATTATGTATTTTCATTAAATTTCATAAATAAATTATTATTATTAAATAAAAGCTTGTAAAAAGAATTCAGTGCGCCTCATATCATTGGTCACAAAGCCTGGTCACTGACTTAGGTCAGAACCAAGAAAAAACCAGTGCTATGACCGACGAACGACTGTCTAAAGAGACTGCTTGGGAATATCTGAAACTGCGGGCATTCTGCCAGATTGTCATTACCCACCTGTCAGTGCATACATATATGTCAGAAGGTCATTGACACTTAGGTATGGCTCGTATTTTTACGTATATGCTTACAGTTTTGGGTCAATGCCCTGTCTTTATTTTTAAAACAAAAGTGATGGAACAGGAGTAATTATTTAACCGACTTCACAAAAAAGGAAATCAATTCGGTTGTATATTTTTTATACCGCATATCTCCAGCGTTTATGAACCGATTTGAAAAAATCTTTTTTTTATTTGAATAGATATACTTCCAGATTGGTTTCAGAATCCAGTTCTGATGATGGAATCCATGAGGAATTGAGGGAACTCCTCAAATATTGTAGGCATACATATGGCGATTTTGATATTTTCAGCAACAAATCAAGCATTTGCATTCAGAAAGTATCATAATCCTTTCACCGCTATGGTTCTTTCATAATTTTTTTTTTCATCCAAATATTTTGTCGAATACAATGGCGGAAGTCGGTTTTTTTAATGAAAAGTTATAGTTTATAAAGACGATTCAAAATAATCTTTTTTATTTCAATGAATAAAGTTCTTTTGACTTTGACTTTGACTTTAAACAACAGACTTTTATGTTTATTGGTTTGTCAATACAAGGCTCGGGCTTCTTCGCCTGTGCCTCGCTGCCTTGCCGCACTCAATGCTCTCCTGAATGCCAATCCTGAGTTTGACTTGTTTGCGGATGGGTGGACAAATTTATTGTCAGAATGCTTGAAGTTCTGTGAGCGTGATGTATGAATGGATATAATGGTATGATGTGACTGTAGCCTAATGACATGCATGACGTAATCTAATTTATTTTTTCTTTTTTGGCTTTTATTACCTATTATTATATCATTTTTGATATTGTTAAATTGTTTTTTTGTCTGTGTCTTTAATTAATGTTACTGGTAATTAATAATAAATAAATAAATCATAAATAAATACATGAAATTGCAATAACTTATGGCCTTTGAATTGGAAGACATTATGGTAATTCCGTCGTTGGGGAATAGGTTCTCGAGTGGCGACCACAAACCGGACGACGCGGTAGAGGAAGGCCCTCCACTCGATGGACTATAAAGACTCTATAAACGTCCCAGAATGTTTTTATTTATACTATTTGGCAAGCAGACAAGCCTACGGCCCACCTGATGGAAAGCAGTTACCATAGCCTATGGACGCCTGCAACACCAGAGGCATCACACGCGCGCTGCCGACCCTGAGACATAAAGATGAAAAGTCTCATGGGCCTGTAATTTTACCGGCACCCGTATCCTTCAAATCGAAACACAGCAATGCGAGCACTATTGCTTGGCTGCAGAAATAGGCACGGTGGTTCCACGGGCGAACTCTCACAAGAAGTTCTACTACTAACAAAAAAGTCGGTGGATGGAGGCGGCTCAAGGTTAATTATGTTAACTTTATAATCTCGTTATGTATTATTTCCCAATAGCACTACCACCCACTTTATATTACACAAAGGTTAGCTGGAAGAAAATGCTAATTAGCATTAAGTTCGCCTATATGTACTTTCTATCTATCTATCAAGACCGTTCATTGTGGCATTCTAGGGGGTAATTATATGTATACCTACGGGATCTATTAGTACAACAGATCATAAACACATTCATAGCAACCGGATATAGGAGTAACTATACTCAAAACTCAAGCTTCTAACTCAATGCAATAAAAAGATATGACAATTAAATTAGTATGATTTTAGTATGAAAATCGTAAAATAAAAAATCTCTCACGTTCTTCCAGTAACCTCTAAATTTTTTAAAGGAGTTGTTTCACAATGTATGGAACCTAGCCCTTGTCGGTGTTCACTTGTATACACGTGGCTTTATGTAAAACCTTTTCCCACTGTAATTTTTTTATTATTTCGCTTCATTTAATGCAATTCCTAAAATACCTTTCACACTGTGAGCAACACAAAACATAACAAAATGGCGGGACGGATACAATATACTCTCTAATAAAATGCTTCGACAGCAGTTGACAACTGTAAAAAGTATAGAAACACTACGTTTTTAAATACAACTCCCAACAAACAAATGAAGCAAGCAACCACATAGCAACGAACGCGACATTCACTGTCATGGCTGCCCAGGAAAATATATTGCATTGTAAAAATTCTTTGAATTTCAATCATACATCAGATATCATCATGCAGATATTAAAGATTCAAATTAAAGCAAGAGTATTTTTTCAAAAATCACTGATTTTTTCCCTTTATTTTCTTAGGCACTACCGCTTGGCACTACTCTAGTAGAGTGAAGGGAAATTTTACTTTCCCGTGACACTACTGGTAGTGCTACGGGTAAAAGTTTTCGCCATTCTCTGTCTGGTGGGCATAGACATAGGCCATTTAAAAACAACTCCTTTAGAATTATTTAAGAGACTGTGACTAAAATAAAGGAAAAAGTCTAAAATTGGGGAATTTGAATTTATTTACTAACCTAAACCTTAACTTATGTACCTAACTACTTTTGTTTTTATTTTGCTGGTAGATAGATTCTCTAGTGGTGGCATCGCACTTAAAACTATGTGCATGTGCACTTTCTTTTCGCCGCGCAGTTGAGTAACGTCTAAACTAAAGAATGATGGCGTAAGTTAGAACATTCTTGTACTAAGAGTCGAGCTTGTTGAAATCCTAAAAACCAGGCAATTTTGAGTCGGATTCATGTGAAGTAGGTTCCGTACAAGTAGACTTCCATAGTAACCACTAGAGTCTAGTCTTTAATTGTGTTTTGACTAGACCAATTCAACTTTTTAGTCAACTAACCCACTTTATACGCATTTTCTCATTACGAATATTTTCCGTTTCCCGTGGGAATTTCATTAGGACAAATCCTATAGAAAATGAGTTGGTTTTTTCGGAGATAGATTTAGTTAATTTTCGTACATTTTCTATAATATATTTTAAACCAATCATATTAAAATTGTAAAAAAAAAATATTAGTCATAAAAATATATATATATATATTTATATTTTTATTTGTCATATTTATATTTCCAACAAGCCCTTTCATTAAATACATAATTATATGATACATTTGACAAAAGTTTATTTTTTTATATTCTAATTTGCCCACCAAAAATAACCTCAGAAATAAGAATCGTTCATTTATAATTAAACGTCGCGTTACCTAACTCTGTAAAAATATCAAATTTGAACTTTTTGGTTTAGTAGATTCGGGGAAAATAGGCTATGACAGAAGACGCCAGACTGATCCTATCATGGTTCCGTATCTTTTGACCTACGTAACCCTAAAAATATATACCTTAAAATTGCCTATCATCTTATAAGGGATCTATTGGTACAAGGGATCTAAGCCACAGAATCTATCAGTAACTTCTCCTAATTTTTTACAGAAGCAAGTAAAAAATATTACTTTAATTTCAAAAAAATAATAATAATATATATCTGTTTGCAGAATGGCATGTCGTTGACGTCATGAAATTCGTGGCGAAGACTACCACAATCTACAAAAACTAATTTGTAGTACTAATGTTGGGCTATTTAAATCGTGCCAGATCGATATTTATAAAAAAACCAGTCACGTACGAGTCAGACTCGCGTGGAGAGGGTTCTGTACAAGTAGACTACCATATTAACCTAGACCAATTAACTTCAATCAACACAATTTTATACGCATTTTCCCATTACAAGTATTTTCCGTTTCTAGTGGGAAATTAAGGACTTACCCCCTTATTCATAATCATTTTTTAAACCTATTTTAGTTAAAAAATGTTTTGTCTTGTTTTGACATACATATATACATCAGAGAGAACAAGACAAAAGCTATTTTAACTAAAATAGGTTTCAAAAATTATTATGAATAAGGGGGTAAGTCCTTACATTACCACTAGAAACGGAAAATACTTGTAATGAGAAAATGCGTATTTTCAATAAGTTTTCTTGTAAACTATGTGTTATGCTTCATTCCCTATTGTTTTTCATTATTTTTGGCCCAGTTTTTCTAAGATGGGGAGGGTGTGGGGGGGAAGGCTGTGGCAGACTGACAGACAGACATCTGAGTAACGCCATAATGGTTCCAATGTTAAATTTTGAGGTACGGAATCTTAATTCTAGACAAAAACTAACGATGGAAATTTATTATAATGATCACGTGTCATTACTCACTAGATGATCTAATGAGTAATGACGTTAATTTATCAATATTCATGCCTGGGCTCGTATTCTCAGATAAATCACGTCTACCAGATGACGTCACATCTCGATACGCCCATACAAAATTATAGCTTTCATGCGAGATATGATGTCATGCACGAGATTTTTCTGAGAATCACCCCATGTGTGCAATTTTTGAATATCACTGAGTGAATAATTATCATCAAAAAGGCCGCAAATCACCATTTTTCAGAAGATGCACAATTTGCAGAATTTTCTAACAATTTTCTCTAGGAAAACACAGTAATATACAATATTTATTGTTTTTTACTGTGTTTTACTAGAGAAAATTGCTTTAGTTACTTACCACATCAAAATAAAAAACTAACGAATCCGATCGGAAACATTTCCGACGTTTTAGAATCGCCTTGCTGGAGGAGGCTCTTAAACTGATATCATAGGTATAAGAACTTTAGCCATCAATGAGTTTCAGTATATCAAAATTTGGAAATTTGGGATTAATGATAATTTTACTGACGTTTAGTCACTCGATGACATTCAAAAATCACACCCCCAGGGGTGTGATTTTGTTTTGTTTTTTTTTTTTGGTATACTAGTTCATAGGCTCCAGAGCCTATGAACTAGTATACTTACCAAAAGTGTCAAAAATGACAATTTTGAGATAATTCATTAACAATTTAAAACAATTTATTTAGTAGTAGTGATTTGGCGTAAATATTAACAAAAAAATTCTAAGTCCTATTTTTGTTTGCGTCCCGTTTGACACAGCGACCGAATTGGGGCCCTGGAACGTTTTTGCCATGTTTCTTTCAACAATTTTAGTTTTGTAGTTTATTTCAAATGAGTCATATACATCTATAAATATGCATTGATTGATAGGTCACAGTCTAGATCGTTTAAAGGTTACGTTTGACTATGATTCATCATCATCATCATCACCAGCCTGTTTACGTCCACCGCTGGACGAGGCCTCCCCCATTGAATACAATAACATAACATAACTCAGTATGTACAGGTTCTACGAGTTAAATATTTTGGAATGTGAAAAGTTTATATTTTTGCATTTATTGTATAAAGTTGAAAACACGATATGTAAAAAACCTCGATAGTTTTATTTAATGAAAAATCCTTGTTTCGCACACGTTTTGAAAGAAATCTCAGAAATCCTACGGTCTTTTAAGATATACTTTACCACAACAAGTAGATAATAACTATTTATTCTTATGCCAAAATCAGTTTTTTGATAAACACTTTATTTTCGCCATAATAAACAAAAAACTTCATTTTTGTGCACGACACTGTTAGCGCGAGCGAGATGGCGCGCGGGTTATCGTGTGCGTTAAAGAGGAAGCCTAAATTGTAGTATAGTGCCCTCTTAATAGTTTAATTTTAGCAAGTAATTATTTTTTAACCGGGGTGATTATGGTAATTTCCCCATTAAATTTATGGGGAACTAGTTCAGTAGTCTAAAGGCTGGTGAAAAGGTTAATTCAAATCTTCTCTGCTATAGCAGGTACCGGCCTTTATCGGAAACCCTTCCGAACGTTTTAAAAATGTCCAGCTTTTATTTTATTTTATTTTACTTGTTTTTTTTTTTTCTACTTTGAAATATTTTCTATCCACTTACTTTTAAGGCTAGGTAAATTAGATTTATCAAGAAAAGTAAAACCCTTTTTGCATCTCTAGTATTTCTACATTAACAAGTATAAAAATATTAATATACAGATTTTGTAAGATCCCAAAAATGACCTACCAGTGGGGATCGAACCCGCAACCGTTTCCTTGATATGTATCAGATATCAGGGGTGCGATTTTTGAATGTGTGAGTTTGAGTGTCAGTAATATTGCCGTTAATACCCGATTTACAAATTTCAATATATTGAAACTCATTAAATGACTAAAAGTCTCATACCTTTGATATTCAAGTGACTCCTCCAGTTTTCCTGAAAAATGGAAATTTGCAGCCTTTCTAATAGAAAGAAAGAAAGAAAGAAAACACGTTTATTTGTCCCCACTTAAAAGACACAAAATAAAAACAACAATAGGTACCTACCTACCTAAGTAGTAGGTAACTTTACAAAAACTAAAAAATAAATAAACCCCAATGGGGCCTGTGCCAATGGCCTGTTGTGTGGGGGTCAAATAGGTCCCTGTCTCAGCATACAGCTACACCGGACCTACAAGTAGATACGGCGGCGCGGCGCTGGTTTTCAGACAGGGCCTGCCCGAGTGACATCACGAACGTTGAAGACGAATATACTAAATATATTATGTAAATAAATAATTAATTCGTCAGCAAACTAAAATATAAAGAAGTAGTTATACTACACAGTTATCAACAAAATATAATATAAAAGTACTCTGTGGTCTGTTAGTAGTAGTTATAGTACTCTCCTTGGTAATGGCGATTTGTATTGTCTATGGCACAGAGCACTTTTAGTCTATGGTCAGTCAGTCAGTCAGTGTCAATTTAAAATTTAAAATTTTCAAGTAATTAAGGTATACCTACGTATTTTTGCGAAAAGTTTATATAGCAACCTCATCGCAACGCAAAATGAAGTGAAGTGGAAGTTGCTAATGACATTTAGTCACTTGGTGACATTAAAAAATCGCCCCCGTGGGAGATGCGTTAACCGCTGCTTCACTGGCTGACTTTGGCTATCTTATTATTTCCCATAAGTGTAGGACACTTTAAAACCAATAACTATAATATACTATACATTTATATATTTATAATTATTTTTGGTTGGTTTTTGAAGTTGATTATATCAGAGACCTGTTTCATGAAAGTTACAAGTTACAAGTGAATCGCCATGTTTTATTATGCTAGTTTTGATATAATGAAGTTACATAAAAGCTGACAGCTGTTTAAAAATTAAGAAATATGCAATACTCAATGAAGTAAGAATAGCATTTTGTGTTTTGACTGGCAGACAAAATTGACAGAACTTAATAGACGTTCATATTTATGTCAAAAAGAAGCTGTTAATTGTATTTATAGCGTAGATAAAAATTATATTTTTATATTTTCTCTATCAACACTTTTTTTAGATCAGATTTTCACGGCCATAGAATAAACCCCTTCTTCTCCTCCCGTGGATGTTGTAAAAGCCTTTCTAAGGAATTACACCAGGGGATAGGCAGCAGCATCCACCTGAGTACTTAACACAAAACTGCGATCACCAATCCGCCTGCCAAGCGTGGTGATTATGGCAAATCTCCTCATTGTATTTAAAGGGGAGGCTTCGTCCAGCAGTGGACGCAAACAGAAAGAGTAACGGAAATTGTTGGTACTGTGAAGAGTACCTAACCACTTTCTTGCACTATTTAATGTTTAATTGTTTATTAATTGTCAACAGAAAGCCAGCATGTATAGGGCCTATATCCAAGGTAGGAGGAATTGGCTTTCCCGAAAGTTGAGATCTTTGCAAGACTCAATTCTGGAATCACCAACATTGAGCATGACATCTGATGTCATGCTTTCAAGACATGTATTTGAAAAACAATACACCGTGGAAATGCCCTCTAGAGAAGACTGGTTGAACAGCCAGTAACTCAATGAGACTGCGTGCCTAATTTGGTACACGGATGGCTCCAAAATGGGAATGGATGTAGGCTGTGGGGTTTATGGAGAGCGACCTAAGTTCAATAGGAGTATAAACTTGGGTAAGCACGCCTCTATCTTCCAAGCTGAGATCTTTGCCATTCTAGAATGTGCGGAAGTGAACCTACAAAAACGCTACACCAACCACACAATATACATCAACTCCGACAGTCAGGCGGCCCTTCTGGCACTGGATTCGAAGGTCATCACGTCCGGTCTAGTTGAGGACTGTCTGTCACGTTTGAACTCTCTGGGCCTTAGGAACAGAGTTGTTTTAAGATGGGTTCCGGGTCACGCGGGCATACACGGTAACGAATGTGCTGATGCACTTGCGCGTGCTGGGGCTAGTAGCCCACAGATGGGCCCTGAGCTTTTCTGTGGTATACCAAAAAGCCTGGCTCAAAGAACCCTTACGAGCTCCTGTTTCGAAGAGTCAATCAAGCTCTGGTTTGAGACCTCGGGCTTGAACCATTCCAAAGCCCTTATCAAACCCTTCGATAAGCGGAACACCAACCTAATGTTGGCGCTGAACAGAAGCAACCTTCGCATTATGGTCAGAGCCCTGACTGGACACTGTCGCCTTAACAAGCACATGTTCAAGTTAAGGCTATGTGATACGCAATCCTGCAGACTCTGTGAAGAGGCGGATGAATCGCCCCTTCATCTGCTAGGAGAGTGCGGGCCATTAATGCACAAACGCAGCATTTATCTGGGCAAACACTTTCTCAGCCCGGATGAGCTAATGGAAATCACCCCTAAGAAAATCCTACGGTTCCTAACAGCTGTAGGGTTTAGCGGTGAACTGTGAACGCCCCTTTCTAGGGGCGATATGTAACAAGTGGCGATCACAATAGGTCTGTATGGCCGCAGTGATATTAAAGCCGCATAAGATAAATAAAAAAAAAATAAAAAAAAAATTGTCAACATGTACATAATTCATAGCTTAGGACTAAGAGTAGCTTATGAAAGTACAAAAAGAACTCTCCAAATCGGTTCATAAACACCGGACATATGAGGTAAGAAACTTTAAAAAAAAAAATACAACCGAATTGAGAACCTCTTTTTGGGAAGTAAGTTAAAAATATTAAAATATATAAAAAAAATTGTTGAAAAATACGAGTAGTTACTATTACATATATCATGTGGTTTAGAACTTGTGAACTTTGATGTTACAAAAAAAATACGGTCTACTGTATTTGTTTACATGAATTTTAATATGTGATATTTTATTTTTTGCATTATTAATGAAAATGTTACCGTTGGTGAGACAGTGATCGATTAACAGCCACCGCCTTGGCAACACATCCGTTGCAATCTGTATAATTATCTAATTAATATTATTGCCACTATTGCTGACTTGGCGCCGTGTGACATTGACACGTCTGAAGATTTGGGCCATGTTTCACGAAATATACAAGATAAGCTAGATAGATAGATATAAAATACTAAAAGACAAAAAAAACAAGTACATAGGCGAACTTAATGCTAATTAGCATTTTCTTCCAGCTAACCTTTGTGTAATGAAGACGTGGGTGGTAGTGCTATAAGGAAATAATACATAACGAGATTATAAAGTGACCATAATTAATTACTCACCTACTTAAAAAAAACTAGATACATATTATAATATGTAATGTATATATATATATATATATAATATGTATCTAGTTTTGGTTATGGTAGGTTATATATATATTATAACCTACCATAAACATATACATACTTATAAAGAAAACAAATAAGTAAATAAGAAAAGCTTCCAAGTGACGTCCACGTTTTCAAGTGACGTCATCCGTTTTTATTTTATTTCCATTTCTTGTGTTTTTTTTAGTTATACCGTGTAATTTTGTTGGCATTTTAGCCGATGTAGCTTATTATTTAAAAACACAAGTGTAATGAAATGAAATAGAAGTGTGTTGTGTGACTTCTGAAAGGGTTTCTTTTCGATATCTACTAGTTTTTTTACAGGTCAGGCTTCGAAAATACTATAAATGATTTAAAAAAATTGGTAACCCTAGGCCCACCTGAGGGCCTATTACGAGTTTTGCATTGCAAACAATCACTTTGCTAGTCGTAAGTATTCAACGTGACTTACGTAGTAACTATTTATAAATCTGCGCTGTTTCTATCGACTGCGCATAGAATGATGAATAGTTACTACATAAGTCACATAGAATACTCACGACTCGCAAAGTGATTGTTGCAATGCAAAACTCGTAATAGGCCCTCTGATATTAAACGGTAACCCCAACCCACTACAAATGCAATACCTCTAACATCACGAGCACCTAGGTCGCGTCCTACTTGGCATTGCACTGCGCCCACCTTGAGAAAAGTCTCATGTGCCCTGTAATTTCACCTGCACCCATACTCTTCAAACGGAACAGTAATCGGAGCACTACTGCTTTCCTAAGCTGCCCAAGGCGAAGACAGGCTTTATTCCAGAGGAGCATACTCTACTTTTCACACTTTCTGCGAGACAATAAAAAGCCAGGGCTTATTTTGATTTTTGCGGTAGTAGATTATTAATAATCTCTAAAGCGTCTGTTTTGATAAACTCTGGAGTAGAACCACTATCGTTTGTAATTTTTTATCAACATGAATATTGCAATAAAATTCACTGAAAATCACAGCACCAAACACCGTCTTTTGTTTCACATTCTTTGTAAACGCACCTTTTTATTTATTTTTTGCACTGCTTATGGTGGCCAGTTCGTTTTTCGAACAAACCTCTTTACAATGCCATATTATGAGCATTTTTTTACTTAGAGTTTTCCATGAGCTTCTACACGAATTTGTCGTTCCAAATTCAAATCACTTTATTCCCTAGGGAGTTTTGTACAACTTTATATCCCATGAGATAATGCTTACGTTGGGGGTGCATGATATGTAATTGGACATTGTCTAGCAGGTGGTGTGAAAAATGTATTTCACAAAAACGCTCTGCTACTAGCAAAAATATAGTGATGTACCTACGCATGTCCAATGACGTCACGGACACGTTGTAGGTCATTCACCAAACGTCAGTGCCATCAGTGACATGTAGTGACATGTAGTGATTTGATGAACACTTTTTGCCCGACTAATATAAGAGTAGTTTTTGTTAGTAGTAGAACTTCTTATGAAAGAGTTCGTCCGGGGAAGTACTACCACCGTACCTATTTCTGCCGCCAAGCAGTAGTGCTCGCATTGCTGTGTTTCGGTTTGAAGGGTACGGGTGCCGGTGAAATTACAGGCACATGAGACTTTTCATCTTTATGTCTCAGGGTCGGCAGCGCGCGTGTGATAAATCTGGTGTTGCAGGCGTCCATAGGCTACGGTAACTGCTTACCATGGGCCGTATGCTTGTTTGCTTGCAAAGTAGTATAAAAAAAAAATACGATATGGATGAACCTTTAACCTATCCTATAGTATTAAACGAGCAATGTTTGTAATATGTATACACATATTTATGAGCATGTACATTTTAAATGGAAAAATTTGGGATAGTACTTCTAACCAAGACACAAGCTTTTTTAACTTAGTTTGGCTGGATGGGCTAGTAATTGCTGTTATGTACCAATTAAGTGTTTTTTTTTTAATGTATTGAGATCTCGAAAACTGCTATAACGATTTCGATTAAATTTTCTTTTTACGGCAGTTTTTGGGGGCAAAAATCGATCTAGCTTGGTTTCATCTCTGGGAAGACGCGCTTTTCCTAGTTTCACGAGCAAAGCTTTAACTTTTTTTTTTTGTTTCTATGTACTTACTAACTATAAAGACGTATTCGATTTCGAAAATGAGGTGTCTATTTTTGATTTGCCGTTGCCATGAGTATTTTTGACACAAACTGATACCTTGCGAATATAAATGCGATGCAGGATACCTAAACATAAACGTCGCAGGAAGTCGGTGGATGGAGGCGGCTCAAGACCGTTCTAGGGGGCAGGTCTATGTCCAGCATTGGACCTCTACAGGCTGATAATGATTATGATCATCTCAGCAAACCTGTAAACCCTAAAGTCGTAGACTCGTAGAGGTTCGTAGAGCCTCGTAGACCTCATAGAGTCTCACTTACTTTTATGAAAACATTTCTCCCGCAACGAGAATCGAACCCGTACCTTTCGCATCTCAACCAGCTACTCGCCCGCCGAGCCACAGAGGTCGGCGAATCAAAGCTGTTATAAGCTCTACTTAAAATTTAGCTGTCAAGAATTCGGTAGATGGAGGCGGCTCCATACATTTTGTCCTGACATTCTAAAGATGAGACCTACGCTCAGCAATGAAAGAAAGAAAATTTATTAATTCCACGTAAAAAAAACACAACCCAAAGAATATGCAAAAAGAAAAATCAAAACATAATAAGTTGAAACAAAAATACAACCGAATTGAGAACCTCCTCCTTTTTTGGGAAGTCGGTTAAAAAGATTAACATTAAAAAATATATATAAATAAATAAATGAACGTAAACCAGCTGATGATGATGATGAAAAATTACTATGTTAAAATTTTATAAACCATGTTGCATTTTCGACGATGCCGTGGTGTGTCCGGTCTAAGAATAGACCCCTCCTACTCCCGTGGATGTAGCAAAAGCCTTACTAAGGGATTATACCAGAGGATGAGACCAGAGAGCTGATTCTACGTTTTGTCAAGCAATTGGCACGAACGTCTGGTGTAGTGTAACACGGATTTTTGTATGGAAAATTAAGTTCACAGAGTGTACGCTAGGGGGCGCTCATCAGTGTCTCCATACACAAATCCAAACTACACTACACGAGACGTCCGTGTCAATTGTGCGCAAAATAGTTAGAATCAGCTCTCAGAGAGCAGTATCCACCTGAGTACTTAACTCGATCTGTGATCACCAATCTTCCTGCCAAGCTTGGTGATTATGGCAAATCCCTCCATTGTATTCAAATGAATATAAATGAATAAATCAATTTATTGTTGATAGATTTAGGTGGTAACATTACATTGGTGTTAAAATCATATTTTTAACCGACTTCCCAAAAAAGGAGGAGGTTCTCAATTCGGTTGTATTTTTTTTTTTTTTTTAATGTTTGTTACCGCATATCTCCGGCGTTTATAAACCGATTTGGAAAATTCTTTTTTTATTTGTATAGATATACTTCCAGATTGGTCCCATTTTTTTCAAAATCCAGTTCTGATGATGGGATCCATGAGGAATTGAGGGAACTCCTCAAATATTGTAGGCATACATATGGTGATTTTGATATTTTCAGCAACAAACCAAGCATTTGCATTCAAAAAGTATAATAATCCTTTCACCACAATGGTTCTTTCATCATTTTTTTTTCATCCAAATATTTTGTCAAATACTATGGCGGAAGTCGGTTTTTTAAATGAAAAGGTATGTATCTCTAATCTACCATGCCAGGCCTCCAAAATTACTCGAATATTGTAGGCATAGGTACATATGACGATTTTGATATTTTCAGCAACAAACCAAGCATTTGCATTCAGAAAGTATCATAATCCTTTCACCACTATGGTTCTTTCATTTTTTTTTCATCCAAATATTTGGTCGAATACAATGGCGGAAGTCGGTTTTTTAAATGAAAAGTTATTAAATTAAGCAGTTGGTCTTCCTTGAATAAATAAATAATTATATTTCCCAAATATGGCTTATCAACAGGCAACCTTATGAACCACTAGTTGCGCCCCGCGGTTTCACCCGCGTGAAAAATGATGAAAATTGATGATGATGATGAAAAGTAGCCTATGTGTTAATCCAGGGCGTAAAGTATCTCCATTCCAAATTTCACTCAAATCCATTCAATAGTTTTTACGTGAAAGAGTAACAAACATCCATACTCACAAACTTTCGCATTTATAATATTAGTAGGATGAGTAAAAGCCATGGATATGGTACGTAGCATAAAAACTCCTTGGTAAAAGTTCATTTAAAACGTCAGAAAGCATTGCACAGGGTGGCAACGTCGCATTTAAAACATCAAATAGAATCCGTGGGGGAGCATCTTCCGTCTCTTTCCACCCTGTAACTCCATCTCACTTCAATTTGTCTATGTCCTTTTGTCGTGTCATTAATCGTTGCCATGTAAATGCACCATGTTGGTGCGTGGGTATATTTTAGAGAATTTAGGGGGTGATATTTGCTTTTTTTTAGGGGGGTTGAATTTATGTGTGATGTTGAACGAGTTTCGTGTATTTCTTTTGATTATTTTATAGCTGTTTTAGTTAAAAGATTGAGAACTTCCGTAATTAATATTTTCCACTGAATATAGAATATGTTTTAATTATGAAACTTATTTTTCAAAACAAGCAATTTTTTTTTTTACTTTTTTTTTTATTAAATTAGTTGTCACAATCGTGAGCTTATCAAAATGAGCCTATTAATCATCGAGGAGTTCCGTTGTCCACCTTCCGTGTCCATCATCAGATCCGTCATCACCATAACATTGTATTGTCATCTGAACTTGACAGGTATGAAAAGTTACAGCTCAATTGGTTGGATGGAACTGATTCAAAATTCAGTTTCCACACTAACTAACATACATGCTAACTGTGGGGTCAGCACGAATAATTTACGTTACCAAGACGCTCGCAATTGACCAATGACATCAGGGTAACTTGAAATCTTAGTAAGTTGATTGGTTCATATTTGAAGTTTACTATCGTCTCGCTAGCGTCTCGGTAACGTTAGATGTTCGTGCTTGGGCCTCAGGGGTGCTATTTTTGAGTGTCATCAAGTGACTATAAGTCCGTAAAATTGCCGTTTAAACCCGAATTCCACTATATATTATTACTATTGCTGAAGGAATGCTTCTACTCTATCGATGACTTTCTGAATTATAAAGACTAACTTTTAATTATTAATCTTATTCAGTGTGACAATGCTTATTTTGATTTTGAGTGACATATTTTATTACTATTTCGATGATTTTTAGCATTAGGTTATAATTTTAGTTCAGACACTATTTTATAATTGTTATTGAATATGAATATGAATATATGAATATTGAAACTCATTGATGACTAAAATTCTTATCCTATGATATTAATACAAGTGCCTCCTCCAGTACATCTACTGAAAAACGATGATTTGCGGCCTTTTTGATGATATTTTGTCACTAAGTGACATTCAAAAATTGCACCCCAGTTAGAAAAGTGATTTAAAAAAAAAGCTTAGCTTAGCTTAAGCTTGTAAAACATAGTATGGTTTTTTTAAATTTATTTGTCTTTTTTCAGGCACTGACATGGAGATTTCTGAATAAAAATGGTAAGTTTTTTATAATAATCATAATCATCATCATCACCAGCCCGTAGGTGTCCACTGCTGGACATAGGTCTCCCAGGGTGTGCTATAATCTACGCTCGGCAGGCGGATTAGCCAGGGGGGGTTGGGGGGGGGGGTTCAAAACCCCCGAAAAAAATTTGATACTTTTTAAAGAAACAGCAGTACGTTTAATGTGTATCTTTATCACTAGAATATTAATGTAATTTCTTATACATTTTTGTTGTTTTATTTTCTAGAACCCCCCCCCCCCCCAAAACTAGTTTTTCTTATACTTAAAAGTTTAGTAGCGCACATGAGACTTTTCATCTTTATGTCTCAGGGTGACGAGTGCAGCAGTGCCAAGTGGGGCGCGTCCTAGGTGACCTAAGACGTGACCTAAGACGTGACCTTAGAGGTATTGTTATGGGCTAGGCCACATACCTGTTCTGTCATTTACTTATATACTGGCGTGCAATGAAATGGGGTCATTTACTTAGGATAAACAAAATAATGTTTTTTTTATACATTTTTTATTTAATAAATATTAAGTTATTTTTTACAAAAATTATTGTATTAAATGCGGTATAAAATATATTTTAATATGATTTTTATTTCAATTCGATATCTTGCATAGTTTGGGAGGTATTTTGGTTTTTCTAAGGAGAACTCGAAGGGAACTGACAGATTTAATAATCTTAGATTTCTGGTTCCTGATACGGGAGTTCGATTCCCCCCCTGTAGGGGTTGCATTTTGGAAATTCTCTTTTGTGTACATGTAAAATTTTATCAAAATTCTGGTTACCACACTGGTTTCTAGACTTATAATCAGTAATTTTAGAAATATAGATTTTAGATATCTCCCGATTATCATCATCATCACCAACCTGTAGAAGTCCACCGCTGGACATAGGCCTCCTCCTTAGAATGCCACGACGAGCGGTCTCGAGCCGCCTCCATCCACCGACTTCCTGCGACGTCTAATAATGTCTTTAGTCCATCGAGACTAAAGATTTTTTTCTCCCGATTAATTTTAGGCATATTTGCTGTCTATATTCTTTCAAGCAAAAAGTCTGCTTGCGAATAGAAGGGTACATTGAGCAGGCACTCTACGACTGTGTCTCACAGTGGCGAGCGCAATGCCCTAGGTCCTAGGGTCCTAGGCGTCCTAGCTGGACGTGATCCATTAGGTAGGTAACCTTTATCCCCCAACGGTTGTCAGTTCTGCTAGCTATACGACCTGCCAATTGCCACTTAATTAAATGATTGGTTGGATGACAAATCAATTAAAAAAAAAGCATTGGTAGATTATAGCGACGGTAAAAAAAATATGCCTAGAAAGTAGAAATCAATATTGGACCAAAACAATTAGTTTTTAATAATGTTGTGGTATTTTTTTTATTTAACTGAATATATTTTAATCACAAAAAATTTGGTACTTTAAAAAAATCGTATGATTTATGATCCAGCGTTGATAACACATTTTTAACACCATGATATTAGTTTTTTAGTTTAACTAGATATTTATTTCGGTGTACCATATATACACAAATAACCTAATTAAACAATGTAATAATAATTACTAAAATAATACTTAACAATTGTTAATTAACTCGGATGGTAGGTAGGAACTAATTAATTTGATTATAAAATCTAAAAGATGGATTATTATTATTTATTCTTGTTATTATAATGTCAGGAAGGGATTAACTTTATTTTAAAATAGAATACAAATAAAATACTATTAATTTAAAATCGGTACACTGAAAGAATGCTATGGTTGAATTTACTTAAGTCCTGACGGTCGATAGAATTTACAAGAGTAATAGTAAGATTTACTAAGACTTAGCTGTTCAATTTACAAAACAACTAAGGTTGACGGCAAAATATAGAATTAACCCTTTTATTTGATGAATTTAACAATTGCTATGGTTGAATTTACAAAAGCTCCAACGGTTGATAAAATTTACGAGAGTAATAGTAAAAGTTACTAAGTCCTATCTGTACAATTTACAAAACAACTAAGGTTGACGGCAAAATAAAGAGTTAACGCTTTTTTTTTGATGAATTTACCAACTTGCTATGGTTGAATTTACAAAAGCCCCGACGGTTAATAAAATTTACGAGAGTAATAGTAAAAGTTACTAAGTCTTAGCTATACAATTTGCAAAACAATATAGGTTGATGACAAAAACGGGGCTTAACAATTTTTTTCATGAATATTACAATTCCATTAGGTTATTATTACTAAAGATAGGTACAAATTATTGGTAGATGATGTCGTAACACATATTTAAAGTTTAAATTACAAAAGAATTAAGTAGATTATAACAATTGTAAGTTTATTAGAAATAACCATTTTGCTGTTGCAAATTTCACAGTTTTGAATGTGAAATCGAACCGAGAATATTGTCATATTTACGAGTTCGGTGTGTATCTACAATAAATAATGTTGGTATTACAAATATTATCATTGGTTTATCAAATTTTCAGCGATATTTTCATGAAGTAGATAATATTGTTTAACTTTTGCACGTTTCACAGTTATTAAGGTTTAAATCTACACGGGAATCATTGTTATATTTACGAGCTCACTATCATAGATAAGTTCCTATTTTTACCGCTGGAGACACTGTGTGTGTTACCATTAACAAACGTAAAATTATAAAAAAATTAAGTAGATTAAGTATACTGAAGATATAGGTAGACATAGTAGTAGGTAGATAGAATGAAAGCATGTTAGGTAGCAATTGCTAAAGAATTTACACATATGTGTGTCAAATCGAAAGCATTGTTACTGTCGTGTGACTTTGATTTAAGTCAACAGTAGCCAGCGAACGAATTTTGCTTCTAATTTGGCTATTATTACTTCAAATTCCAGGAAACTTTGTACACATGATCAGTACACTAATATCAAGACCCATGGTGCGTCAGTTTCTTATAAAATTTAATGGTTACCAAATTAAAAAAACTAATTTAAAAAAAACTGGCATTCTACGGGTCTAGATATAAGTGTACCTAGGTACTGATCATGTATACAAAATTTCATGGAGTTTGTTGAAATAATAGCCAAAATAGAAGCAAACTTCGTTCGCATACAAAAGAGTGTAAGTGCCCTACCGGTAACCTTCTCTTAAGTACCTATGCTCATGGGCATGATATCTATCCATACCATTATGTATAAGTGTAGCTAAGCTACCTTCCTGCAACAAAAGATACCTATTCCTACACGACGGAAAGCACTACATTAAATGACTAGTGGTAGGTGCAACGTAAATACCTGGTACCACTCTACCTACCTTTTTTATTTTGGAAATATTATATTATTAGCATAGAATATTAGTAGTAGGTACAGATACTGCAAATACTTACAGGCAAAGATTTATTAATCTTTAATATTAAGCAGTTAGTAGGTGTAGCGGTACTTACTTACCTACCTACTTATTTACTTTAATAATAAGATTTTTGTTGAAAAATATCTCTTTCTAAACAGGGTTTTATGAAATTTTCTTTGGGACCGTGAGCTAATTAAAATGAGCCTAAACACGACTGTACTATTAACCATCGAGGAGTTCCGTTTCCATCATCAGATCAGCTCGCTGTCACCATGGTATTGTATTGTCTGTAAGTACTTATACGTAAATACTTACCTACCACTAGGTACTTAAACAGATCTAGGTAAATAGTTGATATGTAGTAGGTAATTACATAATACCTATCTATCTACCTGAGCAAGTAGGTACCTACTAGGGCATGTAAAAACCGGGTTGTTTTAAAAAACCGGGTTTCTCGGTTTTTATGTTTCAAAAACCGGTTAAACCGGTTAATCGGTTATTTTTAGAGTTTTTTATATAGGTGTCTTAGGATAAGATAAAACCGTAAATTTTAATAAAAATGAACTTATTATTTGAATAAGGAAGCACCAATTAAATTAGCTTGTAAAATTTTAAAGTATTGTAATGTGCAGAACTCACTCTTACTCGAATAAAGTAACAAAATTCAACAACATGATAAATCAGTCCTAATAGTTAGTTACTAAGTGTAATTTACTTATTTATTTGGTAGTATTAAAACTGTCTCTCTTCAGGTTATAGAATATTTATTATATTAAATATGTTCTTTATATATATTTAAAAGAAATTAAATTTCACTTCATGAGAAAACTATAAAAAACAACAAAATAGTTTTTTTTTATGTTGTGGCTCGACAAACTAGCGTACGGCCCACCTGATGATAAGCTGTTACCGTCGCCTATTGACATCTGCAACACCCGAGGCATTGCCAATGCGTTGCCTGCCTTGGAGGACCCTTTTTACATTTTTTTTGAAGCTGTGCATGTTATAGTTTAGCGGAAAAACCTCAGATCCCTTCTGCATTTTCAGTGCAGAAGGGATCTGAGTCTAGAGTGATCTAAATTGTGCCCATTCCACAATTTCCACGTATGTGGAGAAAAGATCTTTTAAAGCGAGCTGTACGAGATACCCACACATCGATGATATGTGGATGAGCTCCCAACCGATGTCGAGAGGTGCGATGATAGAACCTGGAAGCGGGTATAAGATCAAACAGTTCCTCAGAGCACTCCCCATTATAGAGTCGATAGAATACACAGAGCGAGCCGATATCTCGGCGCAGGCTCAGCGGCTCTAGTGTACCTACTGGTGAGCTTGAGGTCGTTGACGATTCTAACGGCTTTTCTTTGTAGGGAGTCAAAGCGAAGCAGCTGGTACTTGGGGGTCCCGTGCCATAGGTGAGAGCAGTATTCCATGTGTGGCCGAACTTGTGCTTTGTATAGATAGTAGAAAGCGCTGAGTTGGCGTGAAATACTGTTTTGCACGATTAAGCACTCCAAGTGTTTTAGAAGTTAGTTTTGCCTTTACTTCTAAGTGACTCCCATATTGGACCTCGTTAGAAATTTCAACTCCCAGAATCCCAATGCTCGTGGAGGTGGAAAGAGGAATGCCCTGAAACTGCGGCGCGATGGTAAATGGGGCTTTTTTTGCGGTAAATGCGCACACTTGTGTCTTAGTGGCATTGAAAGTAACCAGATTTTGGATACCCCAATCTGATACGAGCTCTAAGGAGCTTTCCACTTCAGACACAAGCGCTGACCTATTTTCATCCACTTCGGCACGAGAGGCGTTTGCACGGCCAGAGTAGAGGGTATCACCAGTGCTGACATCCGTATAACAATGGAGACCGCTAATTTGTAGCATATCATTGATGTGAATGATGAAAAGCGTGGGTGATAACACTGACCCTTGGGGAACGCCAGCGTTGATGGGCATGGAGTCCGAGTAGGATCCATCAACTAAGGATTTAATGCACCGCCCGGAAAGAAAACTGGCGACCCAATTACATAAGCCCTGTGCCACACACGATCGAATGCCTTTGCGATGTCCAAACTTACTGTTAAAGCCTCTCCTCTATTCTCAATGGCTTCTGCCCAACGGTAAGTAAGGTAGACTAGACGATCAGCAGCTGATCGCCCGTGACGGAAACCGTATTGCCGATCGCTGATCAGCTGGTGTTCCTCCAGATAACCAAGAAGCCGAGTGTTGATCACTCGCTCCATCACCTTGCAGAGTAGGGAGGTTATCGCTATAGGCCTGTAATTGGACGGTTCGGTACGATCCCCTTTTTTAGGGATAGGGTGGACATGGGCTACCTTCCATGAAGATGGCACAACCCCCGTGGTAGAAGAGAGGTCGAAGAGGTGCGACAAAACGGAACACATTATTTGAGCACAATAACCGGGATACTGTCAGGCCCACTCGACTTTCTCACGTTTAGGGATAGGTATCTTTAAACATTAAAATAATTTAGTCTTATATTAAAACTCTCTCTCTTACTCAAGTAAAGTTTAAAACATTCGGTAATATTCAACTCACTCATACTCAAATAGAGTAGTTAACTATAATCAACAAGATAAGTAGTTAGTATTATCATTAATCAGTCCTAAAAGTTACTAAGTCTAATTCACTTTTTTTTGGTATAATTAACAATTTGCCAGTTCGACCGCTGACCGCAGCGACGACGGTGGCGCCCAGTGCGCTCATGCAACGCTGCCTTCGCTTTCTTGCTCTGCTTGTTAATAAGGTAATAGCTTAGTTACACTACGATATTCACTAACGACGTTTTATGCGGTCCAATGATAAAGTTTTCTGAGAAGTGTTTGTCTGTATTTTTGCAATTTTAACGTATTATGTTGTAATATAAATAGATGGATTAAAATGGTCGTTCTAAATAAAGTCTGCAAGGCGTAGTTTGAAATGAATTTGTGATTTATTACTCATTAAAAAAAACGAAAACCCGGTTATTTTCTAAGAAAAAAACCGGTAAAAAACCGACCCAAAATCAGTCGGTTAATCGGTTTTTCGGTTAATCGGTTAACCGGTTTACATGCCCTAGTACCTACCTATCCAATTTAGGTTCAACAGCAAACATACTAGGTACGCACATAGGTAGGTAGGTTAGGTACCTACCTACCTACAAGAATCAATTCCTTCCCAATAACATAGTAGAAGTAGGTACGTAAATTAATGGAACACCATGACATTATGAAATAAGACAGAAAACTTCCAACTTCAGTATTTAACGTAGGTCTACATGTCCTTCATGTAGCATTGCCGTGGGTTACGCTGTTTATTTTATGATGTTACTAATAAACCTAGCATATACCTACCTATGCATGGACTAGTTCTATTTCGATCGAATCTGAAACTGCCTGTGAATGCACATGACAAAACTCAGTTTAACTAAGTACCTATTCCAAGGTTAATTAGTCATCATTATCATCATCATCTTCACAGCAACTAGAAGTCCTCCTCTGTTCCAACTAGTTACATACCTAGTGGTTACATGCTGGACACAGGTATGGTCTCCCTCCCCTAACCACGCTTTGCAGATGGATGGTGATCGCAGTAATAGGTAAGTAGTGATAAGTGCTCAGGTGGTGCAGCTGCCCATCCACTGGTGAGATCTCTTAGTTGCCTACGACATCCACGGGAAGATGGAAGGTCCCTATAAGGCGTAGAACAGGTCACTCTTTATTATAAGGAGGGGGCTATTCGAGGCCGGCAACCACTACGGCAATGGTTTATAAATTGGTAGCTAGGTACCTACCTATTAAGGTAGGTTACTTAAATAATACTAATGTAAAAACGATACACGGTAGATCATACACCTGCCTACCTATACGTGGGTATTAACATTGGACGAATACTGTCTAATGGTAAGTAGTGTCACTGGTTCTTTCTTGGCATTTTACTGTTAAATTGTACCTAGTCTGTGGTCTTTGACTAGCTAGAGTTGAGTTAACCTATGCGAAGATGAATCAATAATCTCATCGCAATCGCAATCCTATCTTTAAGTAAATCAACTAAGTGTTACTTAGATAGATCTTAGTGCCGTAGACCTAGGTACCTACTTAGGCAGCGTAAATCCAACTAAATCGAGTTCTCGAAATTGGTATTTTAAATTAATCATCTCAGCAAACCAGTTTTAGATAGGTTTATTTCTTGTAATGTAAGTATGTAGGTACATAACATAATTATTTCAGAAACTTACTGTACATCCAACGGATACACAACGTTAAATCTAGTGACCTAGGTAGGTGCCTTATAGCTATATTGAATCAGCCAAAAACCGCGGGAGTCGATAATACTTACCAATAAGTTTGGTAAAATGTATCATACCTACAGATACTTTTTGTAAGTAGTATATAGTTATACATAGGTAGGTAATTTTACACGCATCACGCCATTGGCATTAATTTCAATAATTTGTTATGATTGGCAGTAGGAGTGGACGAAGGACGGACAGACAGAACTAAACAATTAGGGATGCCCAATTAATTCACAACACAATGGATCTAGTAAATAAAAAAAACTACACTATTATTGTAGGGAAAGTACACTGAAAAATATATTTTTGAACGAGCGAAGCGAGTTCTCTCTGTCAACTTAGAAGAATGTATGTATATGTTTGTCCGAGGATACCTAACTTCTGAACCGGTAATTCGATCTTCATGAAATTTGGTAGAGGGGTAATAGATTGGTAGATAAAATTGGTACAATTTGTAGGTAAGGTGATGAGCTGTATCGCTTGGGGGATTGTTGAGATATTGGGGTCCAAGAAGGGTAAACAAAAAGTCAGACAGTCTGGTCAAGTAGGGTGTTATATGAAATCGCTTTGGTTGGACATTGCAAAACTATTTTTTATATTTTTTTAGACTATGTAGTTTCTGAGATATAAGGGAAAATCAAATATGTAAAAAAAACACCTCTAGTGTACTTTCAGTAATCCCACAATGCTGAAGTTAGGTATTCTGATAGCTTTTGCGTGTGACACAAATACGGGAAAAGTCTAAAATTAAAGAATTTAAAAACTTGTTACTCGACATAAAACTATGATTAATATAACGAACATCGTTATAGATACTTATTTTTCAATAAACTAAAGTTTACAATGATGCCTATGGTTTTCTTGCAATACTGCCATCATGATACACTTACTAGATTATTTTGAGATGATAACAGACTTCAAAAAAGGAGGTTATCAATTAATTTGTCAGCTAAGTACCTAGGTATGTAGTTGGGCAGATGTGCTCAAGATGACATATTTTCTCTTAGGTGGTAAAATAAAAAAAATTAAGTCGTATGAATTAAAAGCGTATATTCATTAAGGTGCGATTCAAGATTCTCGCTTGCTAGTGTAGAAAGACTTCATACAATTTGTGTTTCGTTTTTCGATATTGTCCCAAACAGAATCGTTTTGGTTTTAGGGCAGCCCTACCGTGCTTCTGCGGCCCCCTCGCACCCGCGCCGTGGCTCCCTGCCGCGGCGCGGGCGCGTTCCCTCTTTCTGTTCTGTTCGCGCCGCTATAAGGAGTGGTTGTGCTGTTTGCACCGTCCACTCCAATACTACAAAGTTTCAGTTATTCAGCCAGTGTGTGTCCCAGTCCCAGTGAGTAGAGAAATAAGTAAACTATCAAAGTGAATAAAGCCGTGCGTGAGGATGACAGATAGTGAAACCGAACAATTCCTACCGGCTAATTTTTTAACGACACAGGAAGCATTTAGAGGTAAGTTCCTACCTATGTGTAAAAAAACGATGTAACACTGCATATTAAATTTATTTAATATGCTATTTTTATATTTATTTAAATTTATTTAATAGGCCGTGGTGTGTCCGGCAACCCGATCACACCACGGCCAATCAAATTGTTCTTAGGCCCCCTTATCGACACTCAGACCGAATAGACTCCTCCCGTAGATGTCGTAAAAGCCGATTTTATACCAAGGGATGGTCAGCAACATCCACCGGAGTACACAACACCAATGCTACGATCACCAATCTGTACGCAGTATGTTTCACACTAGCTACGTAAGTTTAATGTAAAATTAACCGCTTATTTATGAGGTGAGTAGGTAGGTACTTAGGTATGTGCTATGCTAAAACACTCAAACTTATACCTATTATTGTTTCAGTGCATGACATTGATTTAGCCTGTTCAGACAAAATGACAGAATCCAATATACAATCGTTGATACCCACTGAAAGCATAAAGGATCGAATAAAATTGAGGCTTGCTACAATACATGAAAGAAAATATTTTTTGCGTAAGTAACTTTTTACCTACATCTTATTATTAGGCTAGGTAGGTATGGTACCTTTTAGAGTACCTAAATGAAAATATGACTAAAGTAATCTGGTAACTTTTATAATAATAGAATGTGTATGTTTTTTAGAGTTAACTTTCAAACTTTTCTACTACTGACACCGAGTTCATAAGCTCTGTAGACATTGTAAATGACGTAAGTATTAATCCGTTATGACTTTTTGGTACGCTTGCCTGCCCCCATGTTTTGGGTTTGATTCCCGCCTAGAGAAAATAAGGGGTTCGTGTCCCTAGATCCGTTGGCCGAATTATACCTATCTACCTACTTGACTGCAGGTAGGACCTTGTTAACGTAACTACCTAACCGAAGTATTTTTTTTAGAGTCGTGCTTCTGAGACTTATTGGACAAATGACGAAAATGAAATTGATCCGAGTCCTCAAAAGAAAAGGATAAAAAAAGGTAATGTAAGCTACTTAGCTAGTGACTATTAAAGTGAGTAGGTAGGTATACCCAGAGATTTTTCAATTCAAATTCAAATTTTAATTTCAATTTGTAATAGCAGTACATTAGTTAGATAATGATAGTAGTTACTGATGAGGACTTAAGTTAGAATATTTATGTCGTAGTACTTTTAAGCATCACTGGCGATGATTTATTAACTTAACTAAGATTAATTTCTGGTTGTTGTTACATTACAGGAAACCTACTATATACCAAGCCAAAAATATGGTCATGGTAAATACATCCCTGCAAGATTGAAATTGGTTGACAAATACAACAACCATGAAAAAAACTGCAAAGTCTTGGCATTATAGAACATAAAAGGCAAAAACACATACCCAAAACAACAGAATTGGTTGATAAGACATACCATACCATGTACTGGTACCATAGCAGTAAGTAATTTACCTATTACAGTATAAATTGTCTCCTACTATATTGTACTATTATACCTACTTATTTTTCAGTATCGTATGAAGAATTTGAAGAGCACAAAGTATGGATGAAATTTAATAATGAGCCAGTTAACGATATACTCAAAAAATGGGACAAAACGTCCAAGCGACGAGTTGAAGATTTAAATTCAAACAAATACAATAACTATATTGTACAAGGTGAGTTTTATGTTATATTTATTTATTAAGCAGTTCGGTCACTGTTCAATGTTTTAAAAATACTTTGAACGTACAGTCAACTGTGCTACTGTTAAAAATATAACCATGATTTAATCAACTGCACCATGCAACCGTACAGTTCCCTCAACAGATCTAGGCATATGTGAAGTAAGCAGTGGGAATTAAATAAAAAGCTGGTCAAGTGCTAGTCAGACTCGCGTGGAGAGGGTTCCGTAGACCAATTAACTTATTAGTCAATCCACACAATTTTGTCAGCATTTTCTCACTACGAGTTTCATCTTTTTGGGTCCAGTAGATTTAGAGCAAAAAAGACTATTGCAAACAGACAGACAGACACCTAAGTAATCCTATAATGGTTCCGTTGGTACCTTTTGAATTAAGGAATCCTAAAAATGGGTTTGTGTCACTGCATAAGGTGCATAAGGAAGACCTCTGTGGCGCAGCAGGCGAGTAGCCGGCTAAGAGGACTAGGTTGAGAGGTTGCGGGTTCGATTCCCGCTGAAGGACAAATGTTTAATGATCTGCAAATATTTGTTCCGGGTCTGGGTGCTCCCCATTGCCATTCACTACTGTAATTGGGGGGCTAGACTTGTTGGGCAAGTTTCGTTGGTATAAAATTTGCCCTGGCCGCTGGACATATTTATATATTAAAATTATAAACTAAAACCAGCCAAGTGCGAGTCGGACTCGCGCACGAAGGGTTCCGTATCATTATCTATAAAAACGGTAAAAAAACAAGTGAATTGTATGGGAGCCCCCTTAAATATTTATTTTATTCTGTTTTTAGTATTTGTTGTTGTAGCGGCAACAGATATAAGTACATCATCTGTAAAAATTTCAAATGTCTAACTATCACGGTTCATAAGATGTATCTCATGAACCGTGATAGTTAGACATTTGGGTCCGCCTGGTGACACACGGACGGATAGCGGAGCCTTAGTAAGAGGATCCGTTTTACCCTTTTTGCGTACGGAACCCTAAAAACTCAGCTTTCGTATGTTTGTGTCACCAAAACTTAAAACGTAGTTGATAGATTGACTTATTTTTTTACAGAATTGCATTTCTACAACACCCAAGAGTGTTTTTGTATACTTTGTATCCCGAAGTTCAGCAAAAAGTAGCAAGGTTTAGCTAGTTTATTTTTTGAATATTTCAGAATGACGGTGGAGTAGTTGGACAGTTGGAGAAAGGTCCTGTTAGAGAAGAAATCGAGATGTCAATCGCTCGTCATTGTGGTTTGTACTGAAGATAAACTGCAAGATTTTTACGTGCCATGTGACTATATTTTTTGCAAGATTGACAGTTTATTGAAGGCATTAGATGTAATGTTGCAAAATTTTTCATGAGTTCTTCATCATTTGATATAAATTCTATGTTATTATGAAGTGATAGCAGATGGTGCCTAAAAGACCTCAGGCGTTGGAATTCACGATCGCAGTTATGCTGTGCGCAGCGGTCGGTAGCGTTTAATGTTGTAAAAATATTTCTGTAAAAATATCCAAATCTTAATAAATATAAATAACTTTAGATGGAAAATTTAGTATCATCTAGCAAATTGGGTAGGTTTCCTGAGTTCTCACTCAAACAAAGATATTTCATATCGTGTATTCACTCTTGCAGAACCAATTAAATAATATTAAATTTTCTTACATATTCCAAAATACTTAACTCGTAGAACCCATCCATACTGAGTTCTAGGACGATTTTGTTTGTAAAAATTAACTAGATGCCCTATTTAAGGTGGATCGTCTCGCATTTGGAAATTCGAATTTTAGTATGTATTTTGCGATAGCAACAACTGATTTTACGAAAACTGTAAGACCACATGTTTTAGTTCATAGTATCTCATAAAGATAATTAGTTTAGCTACGAATATTCTTCAATGATTTTTGCAGTGTTTTTTTTGTAGCTTAACTATTTATATTTATGAGATACTATCAATTAAAATATGTCTGGTCTCTTAGTTTTTGCAATACCTGTTTTGTTATCTCAGGAAGTGTTGATAAGCTGGGACGAGCAAAAACACAATAGCTTTCATGTTCAAACGGCTTGGCCAATTTTGGTGAGATTTAGTACATAGATAGATTAAAACCTTAAATACTTTACATTGCTTATTTTTGTTACCACCCCGAGGCCACCCATTGTAAAAAAACATAATAAAATTTAAATTTTGCGCCACAAGCGAGACGATCCACCTTAAGTGTATATTTTCTACGTAAAAAATGTGAATTGCTCAGGCTTTAGTGACCATTTTCAAGCATAACTGTATTCTTTGCAAAAATGGAACAATTTTTTTTAAGATTTTTTTTTTTGAAGATTTCAATATTTGTTCTATTATAGTGCTATCGGTGGATTTAGCCAAACGTGAAGTTAGCTATTTGATGACGGGGCAGACAATTTACGACCTTATGCAGTGATAAAACCATTTTTGCGGTCCCACTGTTAGCTTCACGCCTGCCTTGATCCGCCGACCTTATTATAAATAACTCTTATTAAACTGCCACAGACAAATCTTATTGTTAATTAATTAAAGTACTTTTAATTATGGATGGGTGCTAGTGCTGCCACTCAATTTTGTTTGTTTCAAACTGAAGTCAAAGTATTTGTATTCATTTCAATCTTATAGATAACTTTGAATGTTATTTTTGAGTATGGATAGTAAAGGGGATGGTGTCAAAATATCCCAAATCTTTATCTTATTATAATAAATTAATAAAACTTTCCTTATGTTTCATTTGTTTCTACAATTTTTGTTTAAAACAACTGCTTTTGTATATTGTTTCATCAATTGTGGTATTTTTATACTTATGCATAATATTATATTGTATTGTCAGATTTTTAGGTTCTGCTTTGAAACTTTGGTAGGTATTTTTTGTGAAACGCTTTTAGTCACATCATACCTATTTTTTGTGTAATCTATCATAATAAGTTATTCTTTTGTCGTAATTATTACCCAATTGCTTATGTAGGTTTCACCATTTTATTGCAAAATTTACAAAAGCATTGGGTGAGTAACAAAAGCATAACTATGATAGATCATACATCAAATTATGTAGATACCACTAAAGGCATTTCATAGAAAATACAAATGTTCCAAAGTAGAATTTAAAAAAGCTATTGGGTAAATATTACCAATGTAATTTATTGGATTATACAAAAGTGGTTTACTTAAACTTACCAAAATTAATAGTAGGATCTACAAAAGAAATTTAAGTAGATAGGTAGATAATACAAAAGCTATCTAGTAAAAATTACCTCATTTCCTATTAGAATCTACGAAAGAAATTAGGTATTTATTACGAAACCTTACAGTAGATAACACAAAAGTTGTCTAGTGAAAATTATCACAATTCATAGTTAAATATACGAGTGCAATTAGGTATTTACTACAAAATCTTAAAGTAGATAGCACAATAGTTGTCTAGTCAAAATTATCACAATTCATAGTTAAATATACTAGAGCAATTAGGTATTTACTACAAAACCTTAAAGTAGATAACAAAATAGTTGTCTAGTAAAAATTATCACAATTCATAGTTAAATATACGAGAGCAATTAGGTATTTACTACAAAACTTTATAGTAGATAAAACTAAAGTTGTCTAGTAAAAATTACCACAGTTAATAGTTAATATACGAGAGCAATTAGGTAGATATTACAAAACCTTAAAGTAGATAGCACCAAAGTTGTCTAGTAAAAATTACTATAGTTGATGGTAAAATTTCCAAATATACAATAAGAGTTAAGTAAATAATACAATTTAATTAAAAATTTACCAAAGTGGTTTATTGACTATCCTACCAGTACTTTGGTAAACAATTACAATAGTATGAAACTTGTTTAGTGAAAAATAACAAAGTTCATGGTAAAATCCACAATATGATATTTGATACATTATTACCGAAACTATCGTAGGTAGTAATCTACCAAAGCAGTTTGGTAACTATTCTACCAGCATCATTTGGTAATTTAAATATACCAAACTACTTTGGTGATCAGCTAACCGTCGCCGTTTGGTAAAATCAACTTAAGCCAGCGGTAGGTCCTCATTCAAACGTTTGATTTGGTACATATAATCTGGAATCTGGTAAATTCAACCATAGCATTCTTTCAGTGTACGAGTTGACGAAGTTTCAAACTCTATAAAACAATCTAAATTACAATAAATTAAATATAAAAGTATATCACAATACGTAAACAGCATTAAGTTATAAGAAATAAAATGATTTAATGAAAAATAAATATATGGAAAAGAAAAAAAAACCGTTTACTATGACAGTAGCCACGCGTTCGAGGTAAAACTTTTGAACAACAAACAAAATAGTTTTGAATTAAGGTGACGTAAAAAAGTTTAACATTCCCCACGGTAGAGGTTTTTAATTACCCACCCTAAGAGCAATTTCAAGAAAATCAGGACGAATTCTCAGAAAAAAATGCATTCTAAAAATAGAAATCACTTCTCCTCTTGCATCTCAAGTTGTAACAAAAACAGTGCCATAAATCCCTAAGTGCCCTCAACAGATGTTTAAAATCATCTTCCTGAATCCAAATCCATATAATTTTCGTCGAAAATCAAATTAAATCACTGGAAAATAGTTGATTTAAAAAAACGTTTGAGGTCGAACGGCGCTGGCGCATCGTCCCGTTATACTTCGCAGACGCGCGACGCGAGACGGTGCGATGATTCTTATACCCGTCTCGGTCGCACGCGGGCCGCCTACCCACTCCCACTGAAACAGGCGAGTGTGTACACTGACCGTGTTTTTTGATACTTTTATTTTTTCGGCGTTTTATGGAAACGCGTTTACACTTCCGCTAAAACTTGAGTGTAAGGTTGGTCAGTGGTTTTCTTTGGTAGAAAAGGTTTCCATACTCATTTACGTACAGATATAATGCTAACTTATTTTTTGTTATGAAATTATCGACTCAAAATTGTTACTGAGGCCAATGTTCCCGAACTAATAAACAAGCGTTTACCGTAACTATTGGGCAAGGTGACATTATAATCTTTCAAAAAACCTGTCGAAAAGCATTGGTTAGGCTAAACAGTTGTTTATTTATTGGTGAAGGTTAGTTTGTTTTTGCAAATGATTCTCATGAAAATGGTCACGAGTTTGAAACAGTAAGTAAATGACGTCACGTCTGTTGATTGTAGCATAATAATTTTGTAATAAAACATACATTTTATTTGTTATAAAAATGTAAGTTTATAGTTTAAACGTAAAATATCGAAGAACAACATTTTTACATTGATACTTGAGACTTTTAATGCTCTTTAGGTACTTTTGTGTGAGAATTTTATGAGAAAAATAAGGAAACTGGATATCAAAATACTTATATTAAACATGATAAAAGATGTCGAGCTGTTATGCAAAAATCTTCAAGTTATATTGCAAATATAAATAAAGAGGGACAAGTGCGAGGTAGACTCGAAACCTGAAGGTTCCGTACTGTTTCCTACCTTACCGTACGTTTCAGCATGTCTAACATAACATTCTTAACATAACACCCAACAAATATATACATAGTCCTGATCCCACACTGTGGTTCCCTGTATCGTGGGTATAAGGCACTACGAGTACTATGGTACCACAATACCCAGACCCGGAACAAATATTTGCAGAACATAAAACATTTGTCCCGTAGCGGGAATCGAACCCGCACGTCATGGCATTCTGGGGGGAGGCCTTTGTCAAACAGTGGGCTTCTACAGGCTGATGATGATGATACTTCACTGATTTATAAACTGTTTTAACACATAAATAATAATAATAGTAACACAAAAATAATAATAACGAAATTGTGAGGTAGTCACAATAGTAAATTATTGAGAATGCTTAGCATTTTCTCCGTCACTCTCTAACACGCGTGTTTTATTTTTGTGACAGTGACAGGGACAGTTCTAAGCTTTAGTACGTTGTACGAGTTAAGTAACCTCTATTTATTTCAGCCTTAGTATACGATATTAAGAACTTGATACATCTAGGCGTTCCTGATAACTAAAGTTCTGACATACATACAAACAGACAACAGGGTGATCATTAACGGTGATTCCGTTCTATTATTTGAGATACGGGACCCTAAAACAGAATAGACTGGATTGTTACAAATAAGATGTAGCCTTGAATTAAAACCTGTTTAATAATGTAGGTTTTATGTTAGGTTTTGCTTTTTAGCTCGTTGCAACGAGTAATGAATGTCAAGAACAATCCATTGTGTGTCTTGCAAATCTTTTATATTTGCGGGTAGTTGTAAATTTATTTTGACATCGTGTTTTCCTATTGACAGGCTTGTGTCAAGGTGTATCACATGTTTTTAAAGCTTAGATAAATCCAAAAACTAACAGTTAGATAAAAGTAACTTCACTTGTAAGTATGTAGTAACAAATGAAACGAAAATACTACGCGTATGTGGTCTAATTTTGCAACTGAACTGAAATAGTTCTACGCAACCGATTGAGCTCAAATTTTGCATACCAGTCAAGTTCTGATGACAATAAAATATTTTGGTGACATTATGCTGATCTGATGATGGACAGAGAAGGTGGACAAAGGAATTCCTCGATTATTAATAGTTAGCCTGGCAGTGTTTGAGCTCATTTTAGTCAACTCATGGTTCCAGTCACAAATTAAATAAAAGCTTTATAAAAATTATCTACTTACCAAAAACTATTTTCAAAACAGAAAAAAAACTTGTTAGAATGTTGTCAGATATTTGTATCAGATTCCTATTGGAATTCAGCTTCATAATTTCCAACACCAATTGGAGTCCATAACTTCGAGTAAAATAATAAAACGCTGTCGATTTTTTTTTGCGTTTACAAACTTACCTTTAGTTAGTTCATTTTTTAGCACCTACTTATGAGCAGAAATTTGCATTTTAAATATATCTTACATACATATTGAAATGAAGTAACAGATTTTTGCCTATAGAAATTAAACAACAGATAATTCAGAAACTACAGAATTGCTTTAAGCTACAGAACTATGTACAGTGACAGTTGGGTGTTAAATAAAAAAAAATTACTGATTTAAATTCATTTGAAGCACATACAACTACTGCACAGTAATTTATACTAAGATTTTGCATGAGCTAGCGCGTGTATTCATGCCAAATATGGCATTAGCATAGAGCCAATCCTGGAACTCATAAATTATCCATTGCCATAGCAACCAAACAAACACTGCATTTTAAACGCATGCTATATATTTTAAACCATGGTTAAAAAATCACTTGCACTTTTAGATGCAATATGTATTGATAAATGCAGCCATATCATTTGTATTCTGATCGTGTTTGAGTGTTTTTCGTTACATTGCTGCGCACTAAGTATATTTTTAACATAATTTCTAAAAGATATTTTATCATAACAAGAACCCCAATCCTATTTTTATAACTCAAACCATCCGATCCTCATCCTGTAACTGCTATAAATAGTACCACAACCGTCATGTAAGATCTTATTGCTCGACTAGACCTCTAATTGTTTGAACAAAGGCTATAAATAGAGTCTATATAGTGCCCGCTGTTGCCAAGCGATGGTATCTTGATGCGTTGCAGACTTGCGACATGAATTAATTCTAGGTTGAGTTGGTTTCGTATTTTTGTTTTGTTCATATTGACCGATGAATTGCCTTTCACGCACAATTGCTTTAACACTGATTAACTGACAGTAGCTTGATAAAAAGCAGCCATCATCATCATCATCATCATCACCAGCCTGTTTACATCCACTGCTGGATGAGGCCTCCCCCATTGAATACAATGGAGGGGGGATTTGCCATAATCACCACGTATTCTTGCGACCCACACGGAATGAATGAATGAATGATTTATTTATTTGCTTAGAATGTAGGTACAGTAGAAGACAGATGATAAATATAAATTGTAGTCTCCAATACATTCTGCCGTTAAGCGTGCAAAATTTAAGATGTCCTTACAAACTAGGTAGGTATAGGTATAGCTAGCACGGTGAAAAGAGGCTCTGCTTACCCCTTCGGGGAAAAAGGCGTGTGTTTATGTATGTACCACGCTTGGCAGGCGGAATGGTGATCGCAGTTTGGTGTTAAGTACTCATGTGGATGCCCATCCCCTGGTATAATTCTTTCGTAACGCTTTTACCACATCCACGGAAGTAGACGGAGGGGTCTATTCTTAGGCCGGACATACCACAGCGCACTTCCTCACTTACTAATTATCCTATAAACTGTACCTACGTACTGTGAAATATTACTACAACTTCTATTAATAGCTAATAACGAAAAGGAAAGGAAATTAACAAGTCGCCCGTCTACAAGCATATTACATTCATAAGGCCGCATCAACGCATCATTGTCTCATTCATACTTTTATTATTTACTCTTTTTGCCGTCGTTGATGTAATTAGTACATACAGGGCCGGCGGTAAATGTTGGGGCTCATCTGATTCCCACTCTCTTGTAGGGTCTTGCCTTCTGGTGGGAGCAGTCCCAGCTATGAATTTGGGGTAACAGGACAACACTATCATTAAAAAGCGCTAAACTTGTTTAAGTATTTACAGTCGTTATAATTAAGCACTGATAGTAATGTGTTGTAATCCAGCAGAAGCAATAGGCATAAGCGGCGAGCGAAGCGAACAGTGAAAAAATGTGTTTTCAGGTCAAAACGAGCTGGGACACATGACACAACACGACCGCGACGCACTGATCTTCCGAATATTCTCGTGTGCTTCAGGGTTTTGACGAGTCCTGTCGTGGCACCCCCACGCACCTAAATACTTGCTTACTTTATAATTGTATTTTGTGCACATTAGAGTTCTTTGTTTGGTGATAAAAAAATTGGTCGAATATTCGAATATCTTGATTAAGTGAAAATCACCGGTAGCTAGGAAAAGAGCGCTTCCACGTTTTTGCACCCGAACGAAGTTTATTTCTAATTTGGCTTTTATTTCTTCAAACTCCATGAAATAATAAATAAATAAATGCTGGACATTTCACACAACATTATCTAGCCCCAAGCTAAGCAGAGCTTGTGTTATGGGTACTAGATAACTGATATACTTCATACAATACATTACATAGATAGATATTTTTTATTATACATAGAAAAATACTCAGAACACCCTGAAAACATATCTGCGGATCGTACAAATATTTGTTCCGAGGCGGGAATCGAACCCGCAGCCTCCTGCATTGCAGGCGAACCTTCGCCCGTCTCGCCACAGAGGTCGTCAAATGAAACCGTATACACTGATCGGTACACTAATATCTAAACTAACGTGGTGCGTTAGTTTCTTATAAAATATTTTTTTTTACCAAACCATTTTTTTTAAACTGATTCAAGGTCTCGCAATCTTTGTTCGCGTACAAAAGGGCTTAAGCTACCCGTAACCTCCTCTTATTGAGACCCTATAAATAAGCCAGGGGCCTGGTACAGCTGTACCTACCCGTAGTATACGTAGTAATCTTATAGCCGGCCCTGAATTACTACGCCTATTAAAAAAATATAAAAAGGGCGGGTGATGGCAAAAACCTAGTATTTTATGTCACGTATATTATAATTTTTATAGATGCAACCTTATTCAGAAACTCTTATTTTTCTTTTTATAAATGTAACTTTTTGAATGCTATGAACTAGCTGAAACCTTTTGTATAGTTTAATTAAAGAATTCTGTAAAAGTTTAGCTATAATACAAATAATCTAGGTTGTGTACAGCAATTTACAAAACTTACCCAAATATCTATCACATTCCAATATTCCGTTAAAAAAATCTTAGCTAACGAACCAAAAGACAAAAAAAACGCAAGTACCAAGAGTGCGCGTCGCACTACATCGATCGAAATTCAAAAGCGGAACAAAAAGTGGACCGCATCGCGTTTGTCGCTCGCACTCGTTCGTAGACGCGGCGGCAGAGCGAGACGGAAGCTCGTCGCCCGCGCCCACGGCGGCGTAGGCTGGTACATTGAACCCGGTTACGAGTCTGCACTATCAAATTTACATCTATCTCCCTCTGAAACTGAAGGCGTTAGGCTCCAATAAAATTTGGAACCACTGTTTTTGAGATTGCAACGCAACTTTTGTCCCTGCTATGTGACATGGCGCGGTTTTCTTTCGAATTTCGAATCTAACCAATACCTAGTGCCTTTTGTTGGATAGTGTAGTGCTTAGTTGATTTTAGTGCAGTGTGTCAGACTAGGTCTAACCTAGAATCGGTAAGTCTAGTTTCTAGGTGAATATCTAGATTAATGACTCTCTTTAAGAAGCAAGGTCGTGACTTTCAGAATGAGATTGAATTGTAGAATGGCTGTCATCGTTTCTAATGGTGGACCACGCGGTCTTGATCACGTGGATACTTACTGACAAAAAGTTCTTTGCATGACTTCCGGGTAAATTAGCACAATGTACGATTAATTTCGTTCCCACTGTTGGGACCTGATACTCTGACTTATAAATTTTCCAATAATGCCTGAATGTTAACCCCCTTGCATATCTTTGTTTAAGTTTAAGCAATGCTTAAACTTAGTCTTGTTCACTGTTTTAAGTCGTCGAAAAGTAAAGGGTGGGAATGCTTTAATTTTAACAGATTTTTATTAGCCCATATATTTTTTTAACACCTCTTCGCTTTTTTATGAAGATTTAAAATGATTCTTGTAATTTTAAATTGAAAAAAAACGGCTAATTACCACTGTTTTCCGTCACTTTTGCTGACGTTTCGAGACTGAGTTCAGTAGCCGTTTTTTTCAATTTAAAATTATTCCCAACCACGAAAGTTTCAATTCTATGATTCTTGTAATTTCAATTAGTTTAAAAGTTAGGACTTTAACCTAAAAATTTTACTCTACATGACTCTACTAAGTTCTAAATTCGACTATTCATGTCTGTTTTATTTAAAGCATAATGTTTAAAATTAAAAATCATTGTTAAAGTTGAAAACAATTATTGAAATTTTATTTAAGAAGGCCAAATCCACGATTCTATAGTGAAGGCCTTCAACTTAATAAACAGGTGTTGTGATGCCAAATTCACGGTTTTTTACTAATTATTAACTATTAATTAACTTGAAGGATATGAGTACTGTAGAATCGTGCAATTCTATAGGTAGGTACTTAAAAAAAGAATTGTTTTATTTTGTGTTCACGTAAGTAAACATAATACATTGATTAAGAAGAAAAACATAAAATTAGGCACAAGCCTATAACCCCCGTATTCATAATAATTTTTTTAATCTATTTTAGCTAAAATAGTTTTCGTCTTGTTTTGACGTACCTATGACATTTTACATCAGAGAGAAAACAAAAGCTATTTTGACTAAAATAGGTTTAATAACTTTTCATTTAAAAACTGACTTCCGCCATTGTATTCGACTAAATATTTGGATGAAAAAAAAATGATGAAAGAACCATAGTGGTGAAAGGATTATGATACTTTCTGAATGCAAATGCTTGGTTTTGTTGCTGAAAATATCAAAATCACCATATGTATGCCTACAATATTTGAGGAGTTCCCTCAATTCCTCATGGATTCCACCATCAGAACTGGATTCTGAAAAAAATGGGACCAATCTGGAAGTATATCCATTCAAATAAAAAAAGAATTTTCCAAATCGGTTCATAAACGCCGGAGAAAATTAAAAAAAATGATTATGAATAAGGTCCTTAAGCGTCTATAGACAAGTATCAAAATTGGTTATTTCATACTTATTTAATAACATATAAATTGTTGTGTCTTGGTATGTGTGGCCTAAGCATAGAGCGCTCCTTTTCCTCCCGTGGATGGAATTAAAGCCCTACTAAAAGATTACATCAGGGGATGGGCCGTAATACCAAATTGTGGCCACCAATCCGCCTACCAAGCTTGCTTGTGGTAAATCCCTCCATTGTATTCAATGGAGGATACAATGCCACGACAAACACCCTTGAGCTGCCTCCATCCACCGACTTCCTGCGACCATTACCCTCGATCCATCGATTGAGTGATATTTTTATATATTTGATCATCTGATAAATATTTAAACTGCTAACAACGCCATCTATGAACCGTTCAACAACTTACATGAAAACATAAAAGTTATTATTTTAAATAATTTTTAGGTAGGCATTCCTAATTAGTCGTTTAGTAGTCTAACAATAATTACCATTACAAAGCTTCGGATATAATACGGATTTCGGTATCGAAACAATGTTTACAAAATCTAGAAATATTTTCGAAAGACCTAAGATAAGATAAGATAATGTTTATTGCCAATAAAAGTTTTACATTATATTTTAAGGTAGGACCAAACACAAGGATTTCCTAAGTTCTATAAGAGGTTAACTGTAAGGCCCAAACTAGGCATAAAAGCCTATATCTTGGGTCTCAAAAACCTATTCAACGACACCCCATAAGATGGGGTAGGTACCAAATGCAAATAAATAAAAAAACAACCCCACGTTACATGCAGGGGAGGTACCCAGAAAAAAACGTTTTTTCGTAGTTTTTGCTTCTTAACTTTGTAGGCGTCACTAATTTGTATTATTATTCAGATAGAACGAGTTAAAAGGCTCTGAATACCGAACAGACGACCATGGCGAACCTACATGGTTTCCTTCTCGGACTTCCTAACCCTAAAAACGTAATAATTAACGGTAATGCCGTCAAAAAATTAAAAAAACTACTCGGTAGCACAATTTTTTTTGTGAAAATTAAAATTTATCTCCGTCATTTTTTTTTTTTAAATCTTAATGCAGATTTGAAGAACACCAAAAATTAAGATTAAATCATATCGTGGAATAAAAGCCAATTTTACCACTCGATGATTTTCAATAATCGCACCTCAGTTACTGCCTTCTGTATCTGACCCTAGATCAAACCATTTAGTGAATGTATTATTATCACTGCTACCCTATACAAAAATTCACGAATTTCAGGGTTTTTCCTTTAGTTGAGTTATAAGATCTTCCTTTCTGGATGCTGTGACTTTTAGGATTATATGTCGACGAGTTGTTCAAGTTCATGTTCGATGTCAAAAATCTTCTAATGCCTTTGTGGTCCACCAAGTTGAGGCCCAAATTCTTTGATAAGACACTGTGGCCCACTTGTAAAACGTCCGACACTGTGGCCCGTTTGTAATAGGTACGTAACTTAGCATACACAGAATAGGTAATAATTATTATAGTGTACTGGGGAAGGTCAGTAAAATAATTTCTTAGTACATAAATATGTTTTTCAAATAAAATCAAATCAAATTATTTATTTGCTTCAAATAGGGTTACTAGGATGTTAATTAGAAAAAGTACCAACTATTTCTACCATTTTAGGCATGCAAAAATTACATCAAATACTTACAACTAAAAATAATGTCTAAATTAGTTTATCTGTCAAATATTCATTTATATTATAATATGTCTTTTCAGCTAAAAAGTTAAACAATTTTCTTTTGAACATAATATGGTAACATTGAATTTCTACGATCGATCCAGGCATTTTATTATACAATCTTGGTGCCTTAGCCAGAATACTTTTATCAAATACTTAGTGCTGTTTTATGTAATGGACTCGCAATCTGTTTTGGCAGTGAATGTCTAATTTTTGTATTGAAATCGCTAATATGAAATACCTCTACGGTACTTTCTGTGGGGGATTCTCTCATACACGTGATGACGTCAAATCTCGATTGATAACCATAATTTTGTATGGGCGTCATACGAGAAGTGACGTCATCTATTTTATCTGTTTTATTTTATTAGCATGCCAATCATGCTCATTGCCACCAAGGTTAACTGGTAGAAAATCCTCCCAGCATTAAGTCCACCCATTCGTGCATTTAAGAGGAGGTCACCGGTAGCTAGTAAAAGGGTGCATACGCCCTTTTGTACGCGAGCGAAGTTTACTTCTTATTTGGCTATTATTTCAACAAGCTCCATGAAATTGTGTACACAATAAGTGGTAAGACGGACATTTATGTAAGCCGAGCCGTGTTTGTTGCCTGATTCTTCTAGGCTTGGTCGCGTTGGAACAGGAGTAATTAACCGACTTCCCAAAAAAGGAGGAGGTTCTCAATTCGGTTGTATTTTTTTTTTTTTTTAATGTTTGTTACCGCATGGCTCCGGCGTTTATGATCTGATTTGGAAAAATATTCTTTTATTTGAATAGATATACTTCCAGATTGGTCCCATTTTTTTCAGAGTTCTGATGATGGAATCCATGAGAAATTGAGGGAACTCTTCAAATTGCAGCGCCCTGACGGGGTTCATGTACCTACCTGACTAACAGTAAAAATAAGACCTATTACTAACTATATTGTATGTACATGTGAGCAATAAATATATACAAATACTAATATTGTAGGCATACATATGGCGATTTTGATATTTTCAGCAACAAACCAAGCATTTGCATTCAAAAAGTATCATAATCCTGTCACCACTATGGTTCTTTCATCATTTTTTTTCATCCAAATTTTTAGTCGAATACAATGGCGAAAGTCGGTTTTTTAAATGAAAAGTTATTCATTTCAATGTAGTAAGTAACTAAAACAATTTTCTTAGTAAAACACATTAATATACAATATTTATTGTTTTACTGTGTTCACATCGAAATGAAATACTAACGAATCCGATCGAAAACGTTTCCGAAGTTTTAGAGTAGCCCTACAGGTTTGCAACAGGCGTAAATTGTGCAAACAGGGCTGTCAAACGTAGCTTTTCTCATACAAAAGTTACCGTTTGACAGCCCTGATTGCACAATTTACGCCTGTTGCAAACCTGTCGCGAGATAGAGAATACGTGGGTCGTAATCTCCTCTTAAAACATGATTACTAAGTAATTTGTTCATCGTTAAAACATGACTAGACTATTCCAAACCTGTTCCTACAAGATAACTGCTGATACAGACAGGCTGACACACGTTAAAACGTGACCGGCCTAACTGATACGACTGTGTCACAAAATATATTATAGGCACAGAAGGCAAGCTCAGTAACAAGCGGCAACAGGCGCATGCACACATAAACGCGTATCCACGACGATCTCGGTAGAACTCGGTCGAACGCTAGTCGCGCGCGAGTTGACCGAGTTCTACGTGGGTTGGCTACGCGTATGGTTACCATATCTCAGGATATGTCCTGAGATCTCAGGATTTTTAGGCCCTTCTCAGGATTGCGGCGGGTTTTGGAAATGTCAAAAACCTCAGGATTTTTAGAATGTTCAATAAAATAGAGTAGATTATTCAGATCTTTTTCATTATAACATCAAATAATAAGCTTCTATTACAGACTTATTTAAAAATTAACTTTGGTTATGTGATTTGCACAATTAAAATCAACAGCGTAGATATAATTTTTCTAAACCTGCCGAAAGCTATGGAAATGGTATAGCTTTTTATTGAAACAAAATTATAATTAAGTAATATTTATTTTGTAATAAGTTAATAATAAGTACTTGCATGTAACATCGCCTTAGGGCTTAATAAAAAAACCTGCAATGATGTTAATGTCTCAATAAATAAATAAACAAATAATAAACACTTAAAATCTATGAAACGTATTATAATCATCAGTTTTATAATATTCACCTTTAAGGAAACTTTCGTCTTTTAAAAAGCTGAAAATTACTTTTGTGAGAGCGCAAAATTCGAGAAAATCATAAAAAAAATGAAAGATTTTTCAATGGAAATCAGACTTTTTCTCCGGACTTAAAAATTTTCTATCTGGTAACCCTAGGTACGCGTGTCTATTTGTGCATGCGCCTGTTATCGCTTGTTGTACTGAGCTGGCCTTCTGTAACTATATATTTTGTGACTGAATACTCTGACCTTGACCATGCCAGGTGACATAATGTGCTACACTTCTATATCTAGCGTACCTACTGTCCAGTCTAAGAACATAACAGTTACATACATAGTCCTGATAGCACACTAGGATTCCCTGTGTCATGGGTATCAGGAACTACGAGTACCATGGTACCATAACATCCAGATCCGGAACAAATATTTGCAGATCATACAAACATTTGTCTTGCAGCGAGAATCGAAACTGCAACCTCTTGCATCCAAGCCGGCTACTCGCCCGCTGCGCCACAGAGGTCGTCCAAATCCAAACCCTCCAATGAGAGAAGATGGAGAACAGCCCCCCTATTCCATAATTGTAAGTCACTCGGTGAGAAAAGTAAAATGACCATCAATTGCTCAAAATTATCATTAAGAATTACTGTCAATTGGCAGTGACGGATTATCCCTTAATCAAATTAAGCAATTGCCTAGGGCATCACGTCTGGGGGGGGGGGGGCACCAGAAGAAGCACAAAAAAATAACAAAAAAATTAAAAAAGGACAAGAAAGGCTCGATAATTTATCCATATTATACATAGAGTCCGATATGTTAAAAACGTTAGATGTTAATGCTATCTTGCATGAATTCAATGCCCGGAAAAGCCGCAAGGCGCATTTCAATAAATAAATAAATTAAGCTTTGGTTTTTATTGTTGTCACACCTACTCCACTTCTAAGGTACGTTACATCTCATCATCTTATTTTACAAACAACGTAATGTTTTTAGGGGGTAAAGGTTTAAAGACCGATTCTAGTTGACATACGGATAGGGGGGCCCACAGGCGTTAATTTCTTAGGGCATCAAGTAGTCTTAATCCGTCACTGTCAATTGGTACTTGTCAAAAGTTAGTCACCTTAACTTTCAGTTAAGGAATAGGGGGCAGATCCATCCATCTCCTCCCATGAATGTCGTAAAAGCCAACTAAGGGATCACACCAGGGGATGGGCAGCAGCATCCACCTTAAGGGTAAGAGGTTTAAGGGGTCCCTCAATGTTTATTATGGATATTATAGGGATAGGGTATAAAAAAGTAGGGGCCGCAAAGTCAACCAAAAAAAAAACCACTTATTTTTGCTACTAACTTGCCTAAATTTTTGGGCCACAACGTCAACGAAAATAATGCAAAAATGGGACGCAGTGTCAATGCTCGTCAAACCTTGGGCCACAATGTCAACATCCCGGTTTAACGGTTGATATATAAATTAAAATAACGTGATGATAAAGTCGTGATAAGTCTAGATTGTTCTACTCGTAAAATTTATGTGGAACATACCTACGTGCTCTCAAATGGTGATGAAAAACACCGATGCTGGCGTTGTTGTTGTCCTGGAACCAAAGTTCTAAGGCATATGACAGTGACTGAAAAAATCCTTTGCCAGGCACATTGGAACCTTTCACCACACTGTTTTTTTACCATCGGTCACAAGCAGGGACCTCAAAAAATATTATAAATTCATACTACAGATAGTATGACTAAATGAATTTTTTTCTCTGTTTATTCCTACTAGTAGAACTGAACGGTAGAACTATACGGACAACTTCATTTTTTGAGTTCACAAGATATTTTGTTATTAACTTCTTTTGAAAGAGTTCGTTCGGAGAATTACTACCACCGTACCTATTTCTGTCGCCAAGCAGTAGTGTTCGCATTGCTGTGTTTCGGTTTGAAGGATACGGGTGCCGGTGAAATTACAGGCGCATGAGACTTTTCAACTTTATGTCTCAGGGTCGGCAGCGCGCCTGTGATGCCTCTGGTGTTGCAGGCATTCATAGGCTACGGTAACTGCTTTCCATCAGGTGGGCCGTATGCTTGTTTGTATGCCAAGTAGTATAAAAAAAGAAGAAAAAAGAAGATATTGATAACATTTTGTTTTGAAACAAAACTGAATACAAGTTTAGTGCAATGAGCGGTCTTATCGCTGAGAGCGACCTCTTCCAGATTTTATTTTAATATGCTCTTTTTATGGCCATCATGATAGTTCAACTAAGACGGCCGGCCCCAGTATTGTCTAACAAACTAGTAATCGTTTTCAATTACGATATCGCAGTACATTGCGCCGCATGCTTCAGTTTATTGTCACAAGCAGAAATATTCAAAACAAAAAGCGCAATGTACTGTAAAATCGGAATCGAAAGCGATTATCAGTTCGCTAGCCAATAAAGAGGCTGGTCTATAAATGTAATAAGCAGCTACTCGGATGTGTAGTGGCTTGATATGTAAACTAGGCCCTCAGATCACTGACCTAAACGTGTTACCAAGAAAGAACAAGTGACACGATAACACAACAAAAAAACTATTTGTAATCTCTGTAGACTGTTTTTTTTTTCAAACCTTGTAACCCCATGCTTGTATTGTATGTGTGAGTGAATCCGGGTGGCGCGACTAGTGTACTAGCTCGCTTCGTGTCAATGGCACGCGCACGTTTCCAATGACCTGCGTTGCGGCCGACTGTACGTCAAGGTCGTTTGGCAAAAGTGCTATAAAAGACGGGACTATTGTTATTTCAGAAAAATCTTGCAACGTCCGGTACAATATTATTAGAGTCAGTAAGAGAGCCGTCGTGGTCAAATTGTGAGCTAACATTGTGAACTACATATTAAAACCGTAATTAGGAGCTGGTTTCTTTCGTCGGCATTTTTATCTTAGACGCTATAGGTTAAATGTTTTTTTTTGTATGAACTAACTATTTTTGTATTATAATAATATTAATAATAAGCTTAATTTGCTAACAACAAAGTTATACAACAAAAAATAAAAAAATTATGAACCTAAAATTAACTAAGTACATCATTATAAGTATAAACAATTGTTTTTTTTTCTTTAAATATTTATTTATTAGTGTAAGTACCGCTTTTAACGGCAAAAAGTCTCCTCTACCTCTCGCCATCTCGGCCTATCCCTAGTGGCTCTGCTCCACGCTTTGCCTGCAATTTTTGCAATATCGTTATCTTATCTTCGTCCATCTTATTTGGACCATCTCTCATCTTGCAATCTCTGAATGTGCGTGGTTCGAAACGATACCAAAATTTTAATATTTTAGAAAAATAACGGCCTTACACCACGTACTTTACTGTTCTCCTGCTGATGTTTCGTTGGCCTTGTTTGGAGGTCCTTCCTTATGAGCACCGACAACGACCACGCTCGTAGGTCGTTAAACGGGAACACATGGTCAACAAAACTTCAGCAGGAGAATATTAAAGTACATGTTGTATAGTCGTAATTTTTCTTAAATGATACCAAGCCACGATAATATAAATTCTATTCTAATATTTGGGCGTAAAGTAAAGTCAGCAAATCAATGGTGCGAGCCTAAGATGGATATATTTGCATCATACTTTATAATTATAACTTTGGAAACTACATACCATGGTTATGAACATAATTCTCACTAGAAAAGGAATATTTACTATGATTTTTGAGCTTTTTTGATGCCCGATATTTCGGTACATTTAAAGTATTTAATAATAGTTAAAATGCATATAACCACACATTTTATTTTTATTTTATTCATCTGTGGTGTGTTTGGCCTAAAAATAGAACCCCGTCTCTTCCCTCGGATTTCATAAAAGCCGACTAAGGAATTACAACAGGGGATGGTAGCAGTATCCACCTGAGTACTCAACACCAATACTGCAATCACCGATTCGCATGCCAAGCGTGCTACTTATGGGAACTAAATTATTTATATGTCATTATATAAGACTTGTCATTTATGACCACCCATGTAAAATTACCATATTGAAACATTTGAAACGTCAGCAAAAGTGACGAAAAACAGTGGTAATTAGCCTTTATTTTCAATTCAAAATGATTCCCAACCACGAAAGTTTCAATTCTTCAATATTAAAAACAAATAAATTAATTTTTATTTTTATAAAATCGTTTGTCGTCCGGCAGTGGAAACGCGCCGCGTAGCACGGTAGCCGAAGACCGGTCTCGTGATTCACGGGCGGGGAACACGTCAGTCCGAGTCTGCTGTGCCACCGCTGGGTTCCGTATTTAGACAATTTTATCGAATAAGATGTGGTTCCAAAATTTTTAATTCTTTCTAGCCAAATACTCTTCTTCTTTCTTGACGACCTCTGTGGCGCGGCGGACGAAGGTTCGCCTGCGACGCAGGAGGTTGCGGGTTCGATTCCCGCCTCGGAAGAAATATTTGTACGATCTGCAGATAATTGTTCAAGGTGTTCTGGGTATTTTGCTATGTATAATAAAAAATATCTATCTATGTAATGTATTAAGTATATCAGTTATCTAGTACCCATAACACAAGCTCTGCTTAGCTTGGGGTTAGATAGTGTTGTGTGAAATGTCCAGCATTTATTTATTTACTATAACTTAAGGCTATGGTAGTCGCTAACGAGAGGTTTACTCCATTTAACTTTTCTTTGATGAGTGAATATAAATGTAAAAAAAATATATGTTGCATTATTAGACATTCAATTAATCATATCAAAATAATCATTTAAACAATTTTAAATAATTTTTATTATAAGTAATAAAAAACATAATTAAGTATCTATATGCTAAAAATATAAAACAGAAAGCTAACTATACAAAGAATTTGGTTCATATGTGTATATATATATATTTAAACAATTTAAATTATTCTAATTATACTATTACAATATTATAAAAATATTCAAAGTTTTTTTTGTTTGATAATTTATAACTAAATAGTCCTAAACGGCATTGAGTTTTAGTATTTTTTCTTTCACACAAATATTTGACAAGGTTTTTTTCACAAAGCGTAAAATGGGATAGTCAAATTAATTATTTATTAGGCTGCAAATGTTTGTTTTTCGTGATTTTCGCTCACTTTTTGTTTCGCGAGCGCTATTTTGTCACCTTAACTGAATTATTCCAGTTAGAGCACCGAGCGAAAATATGAATCGGTGCTCTTAGTGGAATAGGATCGGTGCTCTTAGTGGAATAGGATCGGTGCTCTTAGTGGAATAGGATCGGTGCTCTTAGTGGAATAGGATCGGTGCGCTTAGTGGAATAGGATCAGTGCTCTTAGTGGAATAGGATCGGAGCTATTAGTGGAATAGATCGGTGCTCTTCAAATCAGTGCTCTTAGTGGAATAGGATTAGTGCTCTTAGTGGAATAGGATCGGTGCTCTTAGTGGAATAGGATCGGTGCTCTTAGTGGAATAGGATCGGTGCTCTTAGTGGAATAGGATCGGAGCTATTAGTGGAATAGATCGGTGCTCTTCAAATCAGTGCTCTTAGTGGAATAGGATCAGTGCTCTTAGTGGAATAGGATCGGTGCTCTTAGTGGAATAGGATCGGTGCTCTTAGTGGAATAGGATCGGTGCTCTTAGTGGAATAGGATCGGAGCTATTAGTGGAATAGATCGGTGCTCTTCAAATCAGTGCTCTTAGTGGAATAGGATCAGTGCTCTTAGTGGAATAGGATCGGTGCTCGTAGTGGAATAGGATCGGTGCGCTTAGTGGAATAGGATCGGTGCTCTTAGTGGAATAGGATCGGTGATATTAGTGGAATAGATCGGTGCTCTTCAAATCAGTGCTCTTAGTGGAATAGGATCGGTGCTCTTAGTGGAATAGAATCGGTGCTCTTAGTGGAATAGGATCGGTGCTCTTCAAATCAGTGCTCTTAGTGGAATAGGATCAGTGCTCTTAGTGGTATAGGATCGGTGCTCTTAGTGGAATAGGATCGGTGCTCTTAGTGGAATAGGATCGGTGCTCTTCAAATCGGTGCTCTTAGTGGAACGCTTTATTACTTAAATGAGTTAGATAGTGACAAAACTTGGCGTCAATCTACGCCGGGTCTAAACTGGTTTAACAGGAAACAGGATTACCTGTTGTATAAAACTTTAAAAACTTCCCGCTTGCTAAATTAAGTAGATATACATTAAATCAAATTACTGTGCTCTCAAAATTAGCAAGTTGAAGTGGCAATGGGCAGGTCATATAGCTCGCAGAACTAACAACCGTTGGGGAATAAACATTCTCGTGTTGCGACGACAAACCGGATGACGCGGTAGAGGAAGGCCTTCCGTTCGATGGACTAAAGACATTTTAAACGTCGTAGGAAGTCGGTGGATGAAGGCGGCTGCACAAAGTCCTCATCGATACATTACATGACCAATTTTAAACTAGTAATAAGTTCGCCTTGAACTGAGTCCTTGCTTATGTTTCGATACTCGTCCCTTAACTCAATGAATACTTCATTGATTATAATCATATACCTAGGATTTTTTAAAACTAATGCTAGCTTACAAGCGTACGGCTCACCTTATGGAAACTAGTTATCGTAGCTGCCGTAGCCTATGGACGCTTGCAACACCAGAGGTATCAATGTGCACTGCCGACCATGAGACATAAAGATTAAAAGTCTCATGTGCTTGTAATTTCACCGGCACCCTTAGAATGCCACGACGTACGGTCTTGAGCCGCCTCCATCAACCGACTTCCTGCACGTGTATAATGTCCATTGAGTGGAAGGCCTTCCTCTACCGCGTCGTCCGGTTTGTGGTCGCCACTCGAGAAGCTTTATCCCCCCTAACGATTATCAATTCCTCGAGCTATATGACCTGCCCATTGCCACTTCAACTTGCTAATTCTGATGTCGGTGACCTTGGTTCTTCTATACGGATTTCCTCATTTCGGATTATACCACGTACTGAAACTAAGATAAGATAATAGATAACATAAGATAAGATAATGTTAATTGCCAAAAAGTTTTACATTATATTTTAAGGTACGACAAAACACAAGGATTTCCTTAGTTCTGTAAGGCCCAAACTAGGCATAAAAGCCTGTATCTTGGGTCCCTAGAATAGCTCTCTCCATAGCCCGCTGAGCGACTTTGAGCTTTTTTGTTTTTGAAATATACTCATAACGAATTAAAAATAGAAACAATACCAACAACACCTTTAACAAATTTGTGAATTTGTATTGGTGTACCTCTACCTTATTACCTTTAATAATAATAATAATAATTCTTAATAATAATATATAATTAACAATAATGTTTTTTTGTATCCTAATTGTAAAAGGGCCTCTTACTGTTGGCTAATCGGCCCCAGTAATGCCTCATAAAGGTCCAGGTTAAGCCTGTGTTTGAAAATAAATGACTGAAATAATAATTACTCTTAATAATAATAATTATTATTCTTTTATGGTATGTCCTTTCATAACGGTTCGAAAGTTATTGTCGAACAAACTCCAATCAAGCTTACCCCGTCTGCTTACCCGAATACATACGAAAGCCGAAGCCGCTTTGCTCGGTCAAATATGTCATTTACTTAGTGTCAAAATCACATTGTAAATTTTTATTTTGACTTTCTCCATCAACTCGACCCTTTGCAAATGCTTGTATTACTTTCTTTACAAATGGCCAAGGGTGAAATCAGGGGTTGGTTACCATTGGTCGAACCACCCCCTTAGATAGCCAAGGGTGAAAATAATGCATTTAATAAACCAATAGTCATATGTGCGTGAATGTGTGGGTAGGTAATAAAAAAAAGTTAATTTAATTGTATAAAAAATGGGGTACAAACTTCCATTTATTTCTAGCAGCCTCGTCGCGTTTTACCATCACACCAACATAGCTCTCTTTTATACTTCTTGGCAAGCAAACAAGCATACGGCCCACCTGATGGAAAGCAGTTACCGTAACCTATGGACGATTGCAAAACCAGAGGCATCACACGCGCGCTGCCGACCCTGAGACATAAAGATGAAAAGTCTCATGTGCCCGTAATTTCACCGGCACCCGTACCCTTCGAACCAAAACACAGCAATGCGAACACTACTGCTTGGCGGCAGAAATATGTAACGGTGGTAGTACTTCCCCGGACGAACTCTTTCACAAGAAGTTCAAAAAATAATGATAGATAAGATAAGATAATTTAAAGTTATTCGGTCATTCAAAATTTTAAAACTGCGGTTTTATTACAGAACATGGACTAAATCTGAATTTAGTCCTGGCGTACTAGTCTAGGATTAAATATCGACATTAGGCATATGCTACTTTAAATACGAAAGCAGATGGTTTGTTTTCCGAAATCAATTCTCGCGCTACTTCGCAAATTTCTAAAGTATCAAACTGATGGATTGTGTCACATCACAATTGAGATGTCCAAATTCTTACCTCCAACAAGCAATCAACTGTCAATTTATAGACCATTGCTAAACTAGGGGGCTGCCTGGTTTTAGATAAACCAGAGATAGTCCAAGCTTATGTCATTTTTGGCATAAGCGCGAAATATCTAACTCGAAAGTTGCTTCTGGAAAACAAACCATCTGCTTTTGTATTACAGTCGTATATACCCTAGGTCGATATTTAAGCCTAGACTGGTAATCCTGGTTTAAACCCAGACTACAGGCATTTTTTATAATAACACCCATTCATGTGATTGTTTTGATGTCATACAAAAGATTGGAGCAAAGCTTTTATAATAACACAAAAACTTACCAACTAGACGGGGACCGAACCCGCGACCCTACCCAGTATGAGGATGCAACTATAAGCGCCACCCATCCACGTCTCCATGAAATTTGGTAGGGTATGTTTGGTGATACTAATACAATAAAAAAAATTATTTTTGATTGCTTTTATAATCTTTAGTCTTAGTCATATAATCGTATGACTATACCTAATTAAGTAGAATAAATTGTTAAGGCGGGGTCATCCTCTACATCAGCAAAAAGTATTTGAAATTATCAAGTTAGGTAGTTCTCAACCTGAGTTCGATTTATTAATAACTCAACTATGAGAGAGATCTTAAGTATCGTTGTCATTTCAAAATTCTCATCGAAAAAGACAAATAACAATTGTATTGATAACAAATTCAACCTTTATTATTTTGTTTTAACAAAACAGATCATCATCAATCTATAGACGTTTACTGCTGGACATAAGCCGCCTCCATCCACCTACCTATACTTTGACTAATACCTGCTAATATAATATAGTCGCGTTGGAACAGGAGTCATTTTAATATACAAACATAACATAACACCCAACAGTCACATACTGACGACCTCTGTGGCGTGGCGGGCGAAGGTTCGCCTGCGACGCAGGAGGTTGCGGGTTCGATTCCCACCTCGGAACAAATATTTGTACGTTCTGCAGATATTTGTTTAGGGTGTTCTGAATATTTTCTATGTATAATAAAAAATACCTATCTATGTAATGTATTGTATTAAGTATATCAGTTATCTAGTACCCATAACACATGCTCTGCTTAGCTTGGGGCTAGATAATGTTGTGTGAAATGTCAAGCATTTATTTATTTATTTATTTATTTATACGTAGTCCTGTCCCCCTATTATGGTACTCGTAGTTCCTGATGTGGGATCCTGATCCTAGTGTGGGATCAGCCCCCCTATTCCCTAACTGAAAGTCACTCGGTGACTAACGATTGACAAGTAAAATGTCCATAAATTGACAAATCTTAGTGATCAATTTGAGAAATTGATGCAATAAATAAATATACTTTGACTTTGACTTTGAATTTATACTTTAGATCCTGCAATTTGTCCCGCAGCGGGAATCGAACCAGCACCTCTCGCATCTCAGCCGGCTACTCGGCCACCACGCCACGGAGGTCGTCATTTGATTGATTTGATTTGATATCAATATCTACTTGATGTAGATATTCATCCCGGAATTCTTAAGAACATTTCTGAAATCTCTACCTTGCAAAAACCGCTCGGTCAATGAACTATCTTCGTTGTGAGTGTGTGCGCAGAACTTTACAGACGTGTACATTCACGTTTCTTTAGAAGTGTGCGTGAGGGTTGCCAACTTAAAACTTTTAGGCGTGTTTTAGCGGCAAATGTAAGAATTTACAGGAGTAATTTTAGTTATGACTATTTTTATTTTATTTTATTTATTTAGGTCTCATTCTTATGCTAATAACCTTAGGCTTAATGCACAACCTCTTACAGGTAAACACAACATGCAAGATAATAATGTTAAGGTGCGGTAACAAAGCACAGTAAAGATCAAAGATTTGCTAACCAAAAGGTAAATAAAAACCATGCTAACAAGGAAACATAAATAACCCAAGAACATGCAACACAGTAACTAATTGTGGGCTTAATCAAGAGGACTCAGATTATACGTCAAGCCCCAAAATGCCAGATCGTATCAGAGATTTCAATGAATAAAACTCTTTTGATTTGATTTAATTTGATGAAATTACAGAGACATGAGACTTTTCAACTTTATGTTTTATAGTGGCGGGCGTAGTGCTATACCCCCGTAGGGCGCGTCCTAGGTAGAAGGTGATATTGCAATTGTACCGCGATAGAAAAAAAATATCCCAACTAGTAATACTCAATTGGTAATGTTATTCATTTGGTGTGCAACAAAGAGTTTATCTATCTATCAGTTCTAGGCTTGGTCGCGTTGGAACAGGAGTAATTTTAGTTTATAAGACGATTCTAAATGATCCTTGTGAGTTCAATGAATAAAATTCTCTTTTGACTTTGACTTTATCTATCATGCAGATGACGTCACATCTCATACAATTACTCAAAGATGCTAATTTGTTTGCTATACCCTGATTTTGAATCTTTGACAATTTTTGTATTCAAAGAAATGTCACTGTGTGTATAAGTGTCATGTATGTGTATCATATGTGTATATACACTTAAGATACACAATCATTTGACGACCTCTGTGGCGCGGTGGGTGAAGGTTCGCCTGCGACGCAGGAGGTTGCGGGTTCGATTCCCGCCTCGGAACAAATATTTGTACGATCTGCAGATATTTGTTCAGGGTGTTCTGGGTATAATAAAAAATATCTATCTATGTAATGTATTGTATTAATTATATCAGTTATCTAGTACCCATAACACAAGCTCTGCTTAGCTTGGGGCTAGATAATGTTGTGTGAAAATGTCCAGAATTTATTTATTTATTTATGAATCATGACACTTATACACACATTAGCATATCTTGAAAATCAGAGTATACAATAAATAAATAAATAAATAAATGCTGGACATTTTCACACAAAATTATCTAGCCCCAAGCTAAGCAGAGCTTGTGTTATGGGTACTAGATAACTGATATACTTAATACAATACATTACATAGATAGATATTTTTTATTATACATAGAAAAATACCCAGAACACCCTGAACAAATATCTGCAGATCTGACAAATGTTTGTTCCGAGGATCCAACCCGCAACCTGCAGCGTCGCAGGCGAACCTTCGCCCGCCACGCCACAAAGGTCGTCAAACCAACATCATCGTCACATTCTACCAAGCTTATTCTTAAAGAAGTTGGTAGCACTGGATTCTTGGTTTTAGAATACGTCACTTCGTGTTCCGTGTTTCAGTGTGTGAGTGCAGACGTGTAGGTACGCGGATTAGACGCGTGTGCAAATATACAGAGTGTTTTTTATGTAGGGTTTGATTTGAATGACATAATATTGTCATTACAGTCTCGTCACGTTTTGATACTATTTTTTAACCGACTTCAAAAAGAGGAGGAGGTTCTCAATTCGACTGTATGTTTTTTTTATATAATCATGCATCATAAATGTTGACAGCCATTCCTATAGGTAATAAATGGAACTCGGTTCTTAGAGCGATTCAATGAGGGCTTTTCAAATTCAATTTAAAAAAAAAAGTAGTTCAAATTGGTTCGATAGATGGTGCTGACTCAACTCTAGCTGCCAAGATTGTCAAATGTATTATCTGTGGTGTACGCGTACTAAGCTATTATCTAACTAGTCTGTGGCTATTAGTCATGATATTCTGTTCGTGTTTGCTTCTTAAAATGCGCTAGTGATTTCGTGGTGTTTTTTAGAAGTTGGTAGGCAAAAATAAATACCACGAAACGAAAATATATTTGATAGTGACATTTCACTTTATTTTGACACTTGACAGCTAAGTACAGAGCAGCGCCATCTATTTTCAAAGCTGAAAGCATGATTTAAAACAGCCGTTAAAATCCCTAATTTCAAAATGAGAGCGTTCCTATTTCAAATTTCCCGTCAAAGTAAATCATTTTTTTGTGTTGGTTGTTCCGAGACTTAAAAGCAATCTTTCATCATCATTATCATCATCAGCCTGTTTACGTCCATCGCTGAACGAGGCTCGCTCGGGTTTGACTGACTGACTAGGGTTTGACTGACACACAACATTGTCACTATACAGTCTGGTCACGTTTTGGAACTACTTTTTAATATAATCAATCAAGTATCATATATATTGACAGCCACTTGAGTATGATAAAATACAATACTTAATTACGTGGAACAATGAAGTATTTGTAATGTTCGAAATGCTGTCAATATTGATAGGACTTGAAAAACGTTCATATGCCAAAAAGGAGTTCTAAACGTGGCTCTAATAGATACAGGATGTTCTGTCCACGTGCGATATTTACGAATTTATTTATTTATTTATTTTTACATTATTTTTATATCCGGGCATATTTTATTATTTTTAACTAGGAAGAAATACATAGACTAGGTACTTATACCGTTACTTTCATCAAATATTGTCTTCTTATTCCAATTAAATTCAAATCAAATTAATTCAAAAAAAGTCAGTAGATACAAGTAACTTATACTATGTTATACAATAGGCGCTTGGTCTTATCGCTGAGTATTGCTTATCTCTACCAACCTTTGCATGGAATAACTATATGTAATACAGGCTACTGAAGAATAAGAATAGAATAAGAATAAGAAGCATTTATTGTTAAACTGTGTAAAAAGACAACCTTTTTACTATACTTTTTTGTACTATAAGGAAGAGTAGAACCTTTTTACTATAAGCTAATTAGGCCCGTATTAATAGACCAAACTCAACTCTAAGAACGATCTTGAGAACATTCAAAATTTAATTTTTGTATGGGAACTTTGAAATTAGGTCACTCGCAAGATCTCAGAGTCAAGTTCAATTTATAATAATAATAATAATATATTTATTTATTTATTCGAACAACTTAGTCCTAGATGGACAAACTGTTTTAAACTTGTACCTACCTGTATAGGTACCATCTTTTGTACAACAGTTGAACAATAAATCTTTTTCTGATTCTGATTCTGATTCTAGATTCATAAATGCTAAAATTAAAATATGATATTATAATATAAAATAATATTAATAAATATGGGTCTTAGATAGGTACCCAGTACCCACTAATAAGTAAAACGAAAAATACATAAATATTAAAATCTCATCCGAAATCGTGACAATTTTCTAGAAACAGCCTGTATAACGTTATATGTTTGTGTGCGTTCATCACTACCACATCACTTCTGAATTGTCTTTGTGTGAGTTGTCTGTGTGTCAAAAGCGTGTATGTGTGCAGGCTGTGCGATTTCATTGTTCACTGAATAAAAAAATAGGGTTCGCATTATTTAAGTACTTTTTAATATATTTTTTTTATTAAAACTGACTAACTGGCAGATGTCCTGTTTAGGCGCATCTATTGTGTTAGATTTATTTTAGTTCTTTAATTATTTTGTATCACTGACAAAAGAAACATGCAACAAATTGAAAATGCAGTTTTTTTCGATAATAACTTTATTTAATGTTATTGCCTTTTTTTTATTTTTTTTTACTTTATTTACAGAAAAGACTGAGCACAACCTTTTCAACTTTTTCCTTTTTCCTTCGTAGAGAGGTGAAACACTTGTCGAATTTTTCAGAGTTTTTTAATGGGGCGTAATTGTTACTAGATATTTTTTCGTCTATTCAATATTGTACATACTTAAAAGTGAGATAGCAGTACTAACAATATTTTAAATAAATCTATCAAAGCTATCTATGGAAAAAATCTTTTAAACTATAATTTTTAACGATTCTAACAAGATTTTATTAGTTGAGTAACATCAATTCTTACTAGATTGTACTCCAAAAATTGAGTTTAGTACATACACTTACTTACATTAGTACTTATGCCCTATTTCACCAACAAACTATTATTTTACGAGACACTTAACGTATGTCAAATGTTAAGTTTCTATGAAATGGTAATTTTGAAATTATCGTGTGTAACAACTACTGCTGAAAAAAAAAGAAAAAAAAAATAGTAATATAAAATTCAGTTAATAAGTAAGTTAATAAGTAATATTAAGTTTATTAGTAAATTCCAATGAATAAAGTTCTTTTGTCAAAAGAACTTTATTCATTGAAATCACAAGGATAATTTTTAAGGAGATTGTACTGGCTGCTGGAGGGATATGACGTCATCTAAAATAGATGCCGTCATAATATCTTGCATGACGCTACGCTACTATAAAATTATAATTTTTACAGATATCATTTATATTTTCTATAGTTCAGCACAGCCCTACCGGGAGTGGGTGACGGGGTACACGATACTGACCTACACCACGTCAAACGCGCTCGACTGAAAACGTCTAGCCACAGCCTTAAGCCATCATCATCAGCCTGTAGAAGTCCACCGCTGGACATAGGCCGACGAACGGTCTTGAGCCGCCTCCATGCACCGACTTCCTGCGACGTTTATAATGTCTTTAGTCCATCTAGTGAAGGACCTGTTTATTTACTGTAGTAACTAAATAACTTTTCATTTAAAAACCCGACTTCTACCATTTTATTCGACAAAATATTTGGATGAAAAAAAAAAGATTAAAGAACCATAGTGGTGAAAGGATATTATACTTTTTGAATGCAAATGCTTGGTTTGTTGCTGAAAATATCAAAATCGCTTTATGTATGCCTACAATATTTGAGGAGTTCCCTCAATTCCTCATGGATTCCATCATCAGAACTGGATTCTGAAAAAAATGGGACCAATCTGGAAGTATATCTATTCAAATAAAAAAGAATTTTCCAAATCGGTTCATAAACGCCGGAGATACGCGGTAACAAACATAAAAAAAAAAAAAACAAATACAACCGAATTGAGAACCTCCTCCTTTTTTGGGAAGTCGGTTAAAAAAGAAAAATATAATGATGCCTTTTTGTGTATGAAATGAAAGACCTTAAATTGTTAAATGTTATTTTATAAGTAGTAGAACTTCTTGTGAATGAGTTCGTCCGGGGAAGTACTACCACCGTACCTATTTCTACCCCAAGCAGTAGAGTCTACAATGCTGTGTTTCGGTTCATAGGGTACGGGTACCGGTGAAATTACAGGCACATGAGACTTTTCATCTTTATGCGTCAGGGTCGGCAGCGCGCGTGTGATGCCTCTGGTGTTACAGGCGTCCATAGACTATGGTAACTGCTTACCATGGGCCGTATGCTTGTTTGCTTACAAAGTAGTATAAAAAAAATAATTAAAAGTATAAAACAAGGAAATACTCTCATGTACTTGTAAAAAAAAATGTTTAATTGCATTTGCAAGTTTATTATCAACTGCCCAATTGGAGGTTATCAGGGTTATATGGGAATAACCCCAGATGAACTTCTTCCTAATCTTTCTGTAATTTGAATGCGATGAAATCTCTTGAGATTTTTGCTCATATATCTCAATATATTTGTTTCAGATATTTTCAAAGATCAATAGTGGAGTGTCCACTGAGTTACCTTGGGAACACTAAACTGGAAATACTAAGAAAAAGGTAAGACTGAAAATATACATGAATCCTTGTGGTTTAAGTCGAAATTACCTAGGTAATTTTACCTAGGTGATTTAGCCTAGCTGATTTTGACCTAATACAAAATGAACCAAAATGTCTAAGCTATGGAAGGGGGTGATTCAAACCCCAAGAAAAAAAAATCCTAATACAAAATGAACCAAAATGTCTAAGCTATCCTGGAAGGGGTGATTCAAACCCCAAGAAAAATAATTCCCAAAAAAAAAAAAATTTTTTTTCTGGAAAATAATAAACATTCATATGTTACCTTTTCATTTAAAAAACCGACTTCCGCCATTGTATTCGACTAAATATTTGGATGAAAAAAAGAAATGATGAAAGAACCATAGTGGTGAATGGATTATGATACTTTTTGAATGCAAATGCTTGGTTTGTTGCTGAAAATATCAAAATCGCCATATGTATGCCTACAATATTTGAGGAGTTCCCTCAATTCCTCATGGATTCCATCATCAGAACTGGATTCTGAAAAAAATGGGACCAATCTGGAAGTATATCTATTCAAATAAAAAAAGAATTTTCCAAATTGCTTCATAAACGCCGGAGATATGAGATAACAAACATTAAAAAAAAAAAAAAAATACAACCGAATTGAGATCCTCCTCCTTTTTTGGGAAGTCGGTTAAAAAAAACACCGTAATAAAATAAATACAATATAATATTATATTTATATACAACTTCGAGATTGTCTTCATTAAAAACAGTTGAAATAATGAATTTGTAGTTTGTACATCAACACCATCCTAGCATGTTTATAAAAAACATTAAAAACATGTCTCAAAACTCTATAAATATCGTCTAGACAACATACAGACAAACCGAAGTTCAAAAGGTCCAATCCGAGGTCATTGACCGTCTGGAGGCTATTCTGCAATGGTATGATTACCTGATTTACGAAGGTTCTTAGGTTCGCTACCCGTCACAGTAAGACAATAGAATAACCACGGTGACACAATGAAGTCTATTGACCGACGGCATAAGACAGCAGTAAGTTTGTGGATGGAGGCGGCTCAAGCCTGTTCGTCGTGGCATTCTATGGTAGACCTATACATCCAGCATGGATGTCTCCCGTCTTACAAGTAAATAAATAAATGCTGGACATTTCACACAACATTATCTAGCCCCAAGCTAAGCAGAGCTTGTGTTATGGCAACTAGATAACTGATATACTTAATACAATACATTACATAGATATATATTTTTATTATACATAGAAAAATACCCAGAACACCCTGTACAAATATCTGCAGATCGTACAAATATTTGTTCCGAGGCAGGAATCGAACCCGCAACCTCTTGCGTCTCAGGCGAACCTTCGCCCGCCGCGCCACAGAGGTCGATAAAAGTACCTATAGCTGTGAGAATCTTGAATATGGATTGACATAGCTATTTGTTCTAGATTGTATTATGATCTGAGGCCTAATTCTCTAAGTTATTTTAAAACTACACTGAAAGTTAACCGAATCGAGACTGAATTGTAAATTGACTGAAAGTTGAATTTCTGGTCCCTCATAAATAAAAATTTAGTCTACTATCAATTCATGGTGACCACCATTAGAGTAGGATAGTTATATATATACTTAATTGGAAAGAGTAAAGAGAGACTCCAACTACTTATGCTAAAATTATTGAAAAAACTTTGAATCGTTCAAGTTTCAATAATAATCACATTACAGTGTTGTATTTTATGTCAGTAGAATACCATTTCTGACATTTAAGACATCGACACAAGATTGAAACATGATCCGAACTCTATTTTAACTATTTTTTAGTTAGTGAAATGGGCCTCTGGATTCCAGATTATGATCTATCTGTGTCCAAAATTTTATCGAAATCGATTCAGCTGATACGGCTTGATTTAGTAACGTTAAGAGAAGTTTACCAGTATAGTGCTTATGCCCTTTTGTAAGCCAACGAAGCTTGCATGTGATTTGGTTATGATTTCTTCAAACTCCAAGAAATGTTGTACATATGATCAATAATATCAGTATACTAATATCTACAGGCTGTTTGGCGCATGGACCGACAGGATTTTTTGGGGGGTTGGGGGAGTCAAGCGCTTGTTGTCCCCGATAGAGCCTATGCCCTAAGTGTCTCGGTCGTTTAAATATGTTATTTTTTATTAAAAAATTTAAGTCACCCATAATGTTGCCTTTAAATCGTCATATCTTTTTTGTTTGTGGTTGTAATATCACAAAATAACTTATGTTTGTAATCTGCAATGTATTTTCATTCTAAATAAATCAATATATGATACAATTCATAGCAAAAAAAAAACTTATGAGCTTTCAAAGTGGTAAATCTGTGTAAATGCTATGAAATGTGACAACTTCTAAATTCATTTAAAAAAAAACTAAAAGGCATTTCTAATTTAGTTTTCTTTTAAAAAGTTCTTTATTTATTAACCTTTCCAACGATATGCTACATGACAGAAATCATTCATCAGGGGTCGACATAAGAGACACTTGGTTGCTAGGGTCAAGATAAAGAAAATACTTTTTTTTATGTTATGTTGTTTTATTGAATTTAAATTACAACATTTCCTCAAGTTGGCCTCACGTTGTTGTATTAGTGTAGTGGGCTTAGGCCGTTCTAATTAATTAAATAAATAAATAAATAAATGAATTAATAGGATTGCATAATTTTTGGGCCAAAACGACAGCGAAAATAATACTAAATGGGACGCAGAGTCAATGGTCCAAGCCTTTGGCAAGCTTTCGTAGTCCATAAAATTAGCAATATTAACACAATTCATATATCAATACAAATTAATCCAAGAATTTAAGCTCTAGTTAAAACATAGCCATTGACACTTCAGCAATGACGTCACACAGAAAACAAATGTCTAGCAATTTCTTAAAAATATTTCCGTCAGTTAAAACTGTCTGCTAAACTTAAAAGCTTTATAACCACAGAAACTTGAACTCTAAACCAAAGATACAGAGTTTTATTTTTTATTGCATCTATTTCGTCTACAAGTTAAATTGTATCTTATACAAAAATCAACATTAATCCTGATGTATCAAGGTCCAATATAGTTTGATGTCAAATTATACTATAGACAGTCGTCTGATATCGTTTGTTAGAAACTTTCCAAAACTGACCCTATTTTCAAGGTCGCAAAGTGAAAATTCAATTGATAAGATCGTTTTAGGGTTACGTAGTCCTACATGGAACCCTTATGATATCGTTTGGACCAGCATTTCGTCCGTTGTTGGATGTTAATCTGTCAAAGCGTCATCTTCACAGTTATGAACACACTAAATAAATACACTAAAACACAATAAATTCAGTATAGGATACTTTAGATACACCTACTTATATGTACATATAACAATAATCATAAAAATAAATTGTCGTTCTTTTTAATTATAGGGGATTATGTCATACAAGTTTTTTTTTTTTTTGAACGCACTTAATTCCCTGAGTCTAGGCCCTGTCTGAAAACCCTAAGCCCTGTCTGATAACGCCGACTTTCATAAAATATTTATTTTAATGTTTATCTTTTCCTTGTCTTGTGCTTAATTTTGTGTTGTGTTTTTTTGGGGAAATATAAATAAATTTTCTTGTCTTTCTTTCTTTCTTTCTATGTTGTATATCGTTAAAAAGGTCTTGTTAAATTAAGAGCAGTGTTTCCCAGCCCAATTTTTTTACTAGACCTTCTGTCAGTGACATGTATACCCCGCCAAAGCCGTTGAGAATTTGTTCCCGTCCTGCCATTTCTACACTGTTTTACCTAGATACCAGTAATTTCCCAAGTAAGTGGACTATGCACTATCAATGCACTGACAGCGGACCGTTTTCCACGATTCGCGCTTTTCCGAATCGAAACACAAACGCATGTATATCGCCGCACTGAAGAAGAAAAAAAATCGGTAAAACAAAAAAACTGGAGGAAAAGAAAAAGGCAATCGCCAAAAAAAATTACAGGCGTATATGTTTTCAGCGAGGAACGAGTCAGACACTTTTATTAAAAAAAAATAAAGATACACACTACTAAAATTAAATCTATTAAAGGTATGCTGTGTTATCTATGATTCAAAGTAAGCTAAGCTGTGTTTGTTGCCTGTTTCTTCTAGGCTTGGCCGCGTTGGAACAGAGAGTCTATTACGAGTTTTGCATTGCAACAACTATGTAAGTCACGTTGAATACTCACGAAAGTGATCATTGCAATGCAAAACTCGTAATAGGCCCTCAGGAGTAAGTTTAGTTTATAAGGCGATTCAAATGTGATTATACGATTTGATTTATGAAAACTTTTCGATTTATATAGGGAAAACTGTGACTTGACGGAACCCTACACCATGCGTGGTCAGACACGCACTTGGCCGGTTTGACTTTTTTATCAGCGGAGTATCCACCGCCAGTCCAGTACGTCCCGAGACTTTGTATTAAGAACGTGTTGAGTGAATTTTTTCACGAAGTTTTTGACGAAAAGTTTTTATTCGAGTTTTGAATTTGGAAAATAAAAGTGATAGTGGAGTGAGTGGAAGGAGTAGAAATTACCTACAGGGGGAATTACTGACGTCAGATGAATGCTGTATTACATTGGTAGGCAAAATATAAATACATAAATGTTTCAAGATCTTGCAATGAATTTGGTGAAATAGATTTTTGTTTTTTTTTATCAGTATAAATAAATAATAAATAAATTCTGAACATTTCACACAACATTATCTAGCCCCAAGCTAAGCAGAGCTTGTGTTGTGGGTACTAGACAACTGATATACTTAATACAATACATTACAACATAGATATTTTTTATTATACATAGAAAATACCCAGAACACCCTGAACAAATATCTACAGATTGTACAAATATTTTTTCCGAGGCAGGAATCGAACCCGCAACCTCATGCGTCACAGAGGTCGTCAATGACGTAAAAAAAATAAACGTAGGAAGTATATGATGGATCTGGTATATGTAACCCCAGCCTATTCCAAATGCAATACTACTTAGGTCACGTCCACCTAGGGCGCGGCCTACTTGGCATTGCCACTGTGCCCGTCATCCTGAGATATAAAGTAATTTCACCGGCACCCATACCCTTCAAGCTGGAGCACACTAAGCCCACACCACTCCTCTGTGGCACGGCGGGTGAGATGCGAGAGGTTGCGGGTTCGATTCCCGCTGCGGGACAAATGTTTGTATGATCTGCAAATATTTGTTCCGGATCTGGGTGTTACGGTACCATGGTAATCGTAGTTGCTGATACCCTCGGCACAGGAAATCCTAGTGTGGGATCAAGACTACGTATGTGAATGTTGGGTGTTATGTTATGTATGTTATACTGCTTGGCGGTAGACATAGGTATGGTGGTAGTACTTCCCCGGACGAACTCTCATAATGAGCTCCACTACGAACAAGTCTCGTTTCCATGAGATTTCATACAAGAAGAGTTCGATCAATATTAAAATTCATACAAAAAGAGTTCGATCAATACCATGTTTCATACAAAATGAGTTCGATCAATATTCAAATTCATACAAAAAGAGTTCGATCAATACCAAGTTTCATACAAAAAGAGTTTGATCAATACCAAGTTTCATACAAAAAGAGTTTGATCAATACCAAGTTTCATACAAAAATAGTTTGATCAACACCAAGTTTTATACAAAAAGAGTTCGATCAATACCAAGTTTCATACAAAAAGAGTTTGATCAATACCAAGTTTCATACAAAAAGAGTTTGATCAATACCAAGTTTCATACAAAAATAGTTTGATCAATACCAAGTTTCATACAAAAAGAGTTCGATCAATACCAAGTTTCATACAAAAAGAGTTTGATCAATACCAAGTTTCATACAAAAAGAGTTTGATCAATACCAAGTTTCATACAAAAATAGTTTGATCAATACCAAGTTTCATACAAAAAGAGTTTGATCAATACCAAGTTTCATACAAAAAGAGTTTGATCAATACCAAGTTTCATACAAAAAGAGTTTGATCAATACCAAGTTTCATACAAAAATAGTTTGATCAATACCAAGTTTCATACAAAAAGAGTTCGATCAATACCAAGTTTCATACAAAAAGAGTTTGATCAATACCAAGTTTCATACAAAAAGAGTTTGATCAATACCAAGTTTCATACAAAAATAGTTTGATCAATACCAAGTTTCATACAAAAAGAGTTTGATCAATACCAAGTTTCATACAAAAAGAGTTTGATCAATACCAAGTTTCATACAAAAAGAGTTTGATCAATACCAAGTTTCATACAAAAATAGTTTGATCAATACCAAGTTTTATACAAGAAGAGTTCGATCAATACCAAGTTTCATACAAAAAGAGTTTGATCAATACCAAGTTTCATACAAAAAGAGTTTGATCAATACCAAGTTTCATAAAAAAAGAGTTTGATCAATACCAAGTTTCATACAAAAATAGTTTGATCAATACCAAGTTTTATACAAGAAGAGTTCGATCAATACAAAGTTTTATATAAAAATAAATCGACCAGAATTTAAAAATTACGTCATTATTTATTTACCTTAATTTATTGCCTATTCAATTAAGTAACATTGTCGTGAATTGGAGGGTTTATCGTTCCAACCCACAAATGGGATGCTTTTTGTTTCAACCCATTAAATGTTCATCCCATTAGGTAAATATCGATTTAACACATTTTATTTTATTTCTATCCCCGTTTCATCCCGATCCTAAAATAGGAGTCACATTGTATCAGTACTGTAAAAAACTATAATCATCATCAGTTAGTAGAAGACCACTGCTGGACATAGGCAACCTCATAGACACCAAGACAAACAAAATATATGGCTGTTTTTAATTTAGTTTTATTAGGAAGTTTTCAGGGAGGCATTTAAAAAGAAAAAATAGTTCTTAAAAATCCGGTAGATGGCGGTGACTCGGCATGGTTCTTTCTTCTGAAGATTTTGCAAAAGCACCATAGAGAACAAATTATCTTTGCAGAGAACTTAAAAGCATACGTAGCACTAACAAATATCAGAATTTCAACAAAAACTTTTTACCAACGAATGAGCACGAGCGTGAGCGAGTGAAGTAAGTGACATCAGTGACACTGACAGTTGGTGGCTGACCGACAAAATTTAGAGAACCATATCTGGACAGCGCCATCTATGCATGGATTAAGAACTATTTTCTTTCAGCTATCAGAAAACTTCCCTTCGTTGTTACATACGAGTTTTCTTACAAAAATTGTAGTCTCCATTTTATTGGTCCTTTTGTTAGATCAGCCTAGGACACGCCGGCTTTGACAGCACTAGCCTAGATCCTAGGCATAATCCTACTAATATTATAAACGCGAAAGTTTGTGAGTATGGATGTTTGTTACTCTTTCACGTAAAAACTACTGAATGGATTTGAGTGAAATTTGGAATGGAGATACTTTACGCCCTGGATTAACACATAGGCTACTTTTCATCATCATCATCATCATCATCAATTTTCATCATTATTCACGCGGGTGAAACCGCGGGGCGCAACTAGTATAACATAATATAGCTTATCAAGCCAACAGTCACATACATAGTCCTACAGATTTATTACCTCCTATTATTAGGTGTAGGGTGAGGTAGACGACCTCTGTGGCGCGGCGGGCTAAGGTTCGCCTGCGACGCAGGAGGTTGCGGGTTCGATTCCCGCCTCGGAACAAATATTTGTACGATCTGCAGATAATTGTTCAGGGTGTTCTGGGTATTTTTCTATGTTTAATAAAAAATATTATGTAATGTATTTGTATTAAGTATATCAGTTATCTAGCACCCATAACACAAGCTCTGCTCAGCTTGGGGCTAGATAATGTTGTGTGAAATGTCCAGCATTTATTTATTTATTTATATATTTATTCTCTATCTCGCGACTTGCAACAGGCGTAAATTGTGCAATTCAGGGCTGTCGTCGCCTTTCTCATACAAAGTTACTGTTCGAAACAGCAATACTTCTTTTTATAACTGTCATTTTTAGGGTTCCGCACCCAAAGGGTACAACGGACCCTATAACTAAGGCTCCGCTGCCCGTCCGTCCGTTCGTCTGTCACCAGGCTATATCTCATGAACCGTGATAGTCAGAAAGTTGAAATATTCACAGACGATGTATTTCTGTTGCCACTGTAACAAAAAAACAAAATAAAATAAATATTTAAGGGGGTTTCCATACAAAAAAACCTGTTTTTTTTGCCGTTTTTATAGATAATGGTACGGAACCCTTCGTGCGTCAGTCCGACTCGCACTTGGCCGGTTTTTTTTTCTCTTTCTTGAATCTATGTCTTGTTGCAAATAAGCTTTTTCTATTCTATCCTATATTAACGAAATAGTAGTCATCACTGACATACATTGTTTGAATGACCCTGACAAAGTATCGTCAAGAGGGAGTCGGTCACGGGTCGGCAATTCTTTATCTAGACCAGACGTATTGTCCTATAGGCTATTAGGTCATCGCACGACCTTCCTGACCAACCAATTTATATAGAGTCTTATTTTAGAAAAATTACAACTATACATACCACGTACTTTACTCTTTACTATTCTCCAGAAGACCTATTACGAGTTTTGCATTGCAACAAACCCCTTCGCGAGTCGTGAGTATTCAACGTGACGTTGTAACTATTTATGAATCTGTGCTGTTTCTGTCGATTGCGCGGCACAGAATGATGAATAGTTACTATGTAAGTCATTGCACGTTGAATACTCACGACTCGCAAAGTGATTGATGCAATGCAAAACTCGTAATAGGTCTTCTGATCCCACACTAGGATTCCCTGTGTCGTGGGTATCAGGAACTAAGAGTACCATGGTACCATGTTACCACAACAACCAGACCCGGAACAAATATTTGCAGATCATACAAACTTTGGTCCCGCAGTGGGAATCGAACCCGCACCTCTTGCGTCTACTAGTTCATTTTTGCAAAACTAGAGGGAGCTTGTCCAGCAGTGGGCATCTACTGGCTGATGATGATGAATCGTGAAAAGGAGTTGTTCCAAAATGGCCTATGATTATAAAAATCAGTGATTTTCGAAAAAATACTCTTACTCTAATTTAAAGCAAAAATGTTTGAAATTCAAAGAATTTTTACAATGGTAACATAGTTTCCTGAGCAGCCATGACAGTGAATGTCGCGTTCGTTGCTATGTGGTTGCTTGCTTCATTTGTTTGTTGGGAGTTGTGTTTAAAAACGTACGTGTTTCTATACTTTTTACAGTTGTCAACTGCTGTCGAAGCATTTTACCATAGAGTATATTGTATTCGTCCCGCGATTTTGTTATGTTTTGCTCACCGTGAGGAAGACATTTTAGGAAATTACATTAAATGAAGCGAAATAATACAAAATTACAGTGGGAAAAGGTTTTACATATATTTAGCCACGTTTTTACAAGTGAACACCGACAAGGGCTAGGTACCATACATTGTGAAACAACTCCTTTTCCTGAACAAAACCACACGCGGGAGCTTGTATAATAGGTTGCGTAACGTACATCTGCTACAGTAAAAAATGTGAATCAATTTTATTTCCGTCACGGAGAAATCTATTGATTTTATTTTTAACCCTATAGTTAGAGGGGTAATATCGAAGGGTGAACAAAACGGCTAATTTTAAGTAAAAAAAGGTTTTTTTTTGCTAAATTCGATATGTTGGTAAAAAATGTTAAGGGAACTGCTAATAAAAGAAATGAATTTGACACACGCTTGTACCCCATTATTTGAACTGTGTAACTTGAGTACGATTTACTAAAACTTTGACTATTTATCGGTAAAGATTTATTAGAGCCGTTTCATATATAAAATCTTGTAAGTATTGAATGTAGGTTCTTAAATACATAATAATAAATAAATAAATGCTGGACATTTCACACAACATTATCTAGCCCCAAGCTAAGCAGAGCTTGTGTTATGGGAACTAGATAACTGATATATTGAATACAATACATTACATATATAGATATTTTTTATTATATATAGAAAAATACCCAGAACACCCTGAACAAATATCTGCAGATTTTACAAATATTTGTTCCAAGGCGGGAATCGAACCCGCAACCTCCTGCGTCGCAGGCGAACTTTCGCCCGCCGCGCCTCAGAGGTCGTCCATATATGCATATTTTCAAAAAAACAAAGCAATCTAATTGCTATCGATCAAAAACCAAAAGTACTATAGTCTCCGGTCTACCCTACGATTTACTAAAACTTTGACTATTTATCGGTACAGATTTATATAAAGCCGTATTCAGAAACTTTACTAGAGCTTGCGCTGTCCAATTAATTATTAAAGTAACTGTTTTCGCTTTCAAACATTCTATCAGACATGACAGTGCTAAAATTTGACAGTAAGTATAGATGCTTTGACAAGTTCGAAGGAGTGGAACAGGAACATTCTAGTAAAACTGCCATCGCTTTGATAGAACATGATTTGACCGAGGACTTTACGACTTGACATTATTTGAAATAATCTATTCTACTTGACACTGGCAAAAATGACTTTTTACACAAAAAAACCTAATTAAAGTTCCTGTTACTCTATTTCTGCACTGTAGGTACATTAATTACAATCTACAAAGGTTATCTGGAAGATAATGTTTTAAATTCACCTCTCCTATCTCCCTCTATCTCACGATCTATCTCTCTCTGACAACTTTTATTAATCGAGAAAGCAATAGTGACATACCAACAAACAAACACGTTTAAAACAAACTAGATTGTTTAGTAAAGTTTTTAAATATTATTTTAGTAAAGTTTAAATAAGTATTTGCACTTTACTATTACTGGACACTGGTGTGTCCGGGACCTTAGAATAGATTCCTCTGTCTCCATGGATGTGGTAAAAGCTGACTAAAGGAAAGGAGAGATTTCAGGGAGTCAATTAAAAAGAAAAAATAGTTCTTAAAATTCCGGTAGATGGCGGTAACTCGCAATGGTTGTATCTACTGAAGATTTTGCAAAAGCACCACAGTGAATAAATTCTCTTTGTTTTCTCTTTTATCCTCCAATTTTCGCGTTACGATTCTGAAGCTCGTTTTTCAAGTCTACAATAGACCGGTCTACTTGGTCCGGCTTCAAAATTAACAATAAAAAATTATAACAATAGCGTAACACTAACAAATATATCAGAATTACACTAAAAACTTTACGTAGATACTTACTTTACTTCACCAACGAACAGCATGAGCGAGTGAAATCAGTGACACTGACAGTTGGTGGCTGACCGACATAATTTAAACAACCATATCTGGATTGCGCCATCTATGAATGGATTTAGAACTATTTTCTTTCAGCTGTCAGAAAACTTCCCATTACACTAGGACTAGGCAGCAGCATCCATCTGAGTACTCAACACTAGAACTACGATCACCAATCCGCTTGCCAAGCGGCAAATCCCCCCTTAGCTTTTAATGGGGGAAGCCTCGTCCAACGGAGGACGTCTACCGGCTGCTAATGGTTACTACTTATAGTAATTGTTTATATTTTTAAACTAAGTAGTAAGAAACTAATGTTTTGATCTTTTTTAGTAAAAAATTACCAATAGTAGGAGCGTGTTCCAAAATTAAATTTACAGTTTTTTTTTTTAATTTAACGCAAACGGCCAAATAATCAGCTGCTCTCGCAGAATGGAAGACGAACAAAAGAGTTTTTATGTTTTTTTTTATTTAAACTTACGCGAAAGGGATGTACCTACAATGCTTTTTACTTTTTTAAGCGGTTGGATGTAACGTTGGGCTAATGTGGATAATCCTGATGTGTTTATTATATTATGCTATGCTAGGAGTATAAGTAGCGGCACGAAACTCTAGCGCTGACCGTTATTACGCAGAAGTCAAAAATAAGGTATCCTCTATCTATCCTATCCTACTCCTACTAATATTATAAACCCGAAAGTTTGGAGTATGGATGTTTGTTACTCTTTCACGTAAAAACTACTGAATGGATTTGATTGAAATTTGGAATGGAGATACTTTACGCCCTGGATTAACACAGGCTACTTTTCATCATCATCATCATCATCATCAATTTTCATCATTATTCACGCGGGTGAAACCGAGGGGTGCAACTAGTCTTATAATAATTGTATTGCGTGCGCGACAGTATTCATGCGCAACTATCCCCACGTTTCGTTCAGCGCTAGACTTAAGTGGCGCTACTTATATCACTCCGTGATAAAATCCGAAGAAGAACCAAGGTCACCGACATAGCTCTCAGAATTAACAAGTTGAAGTGGCAATGGGCATTATATAGCTCGCAGAACTAACAACCGTTGAGGAATAAAGGTTCTCGAGTGGCGACCACAAACTGGACGACGCGGTAGAGCGGCCTTCCACTCGATAGACTAAAGACATTATAAACGTCGCAGGAAGTCGGTGGATGGAGGCTCAATACCGTTCATCGTTGCATTCTAGGGAGGAGGCATATGTCCAGCAGTGGACTTTGTTTGAATGGGAGTTTGTTTGACGATAACTTTCAATCCGTTGATCCAATGGGAAGTTTTCTGACAGCTGATAGACAATAGTTCTAAATCCATGCATAGATGGCGCAGTCCAGATATGGTTGTCTAAATTTTGTCGGTCAGCCACCAACTGTCAGTGTCACTGACTTCACTCGCTCATGCTGTTCGTTGGTGAAGTAAAGTAAGTATCTTCGTAAAGTTTTTGTTGAAATTCTATCATATTTGCTAGTGTTACGTTATTGTTATAATTTTTTGTTGTTATTGTTGAAGCTGGACCAAGTAGACCGGTCTATATAGTAGACTTGAAAAACGAGCTTCGGAATCGCAACGCTAAACTAGGAGGCAAAACATAAAAAACAAAGACAATTTGTTCTATGTGGTGCTTTTGCAAAATCAACCATATCGAGTCACTGCCATGTACCGGAATTTTAAGAACTATTATTTTCTTTTTAATTGCCTCCCTGATAACTTCACATTACCATAAAATTTGGTAAATTTTATTAAATTTTTGATTGATGATATTAATACAATTGGCAAGTTTGTCTAAGAACAACTATTTTATTATGAGGTAACGGATTCATTGAGATAGGCGAGGTCTCAGTTCGGGCGAACCACTAGCATAAATATAATTTGTTCGTTCATCGTGTGACTGGTTGTTTCTTGGTCAAACTGCGTCAGGTACGTAATCTAGTTGAGGAATGGTGGCATTGAAAAGGGCCTTATGGCCGATAGTGAATGGACTCAGTGTGTTTAGTTTAGTTAAAGAGCGTATCCATACTAACCTTTCTCGTTCGCGAATTATTGCAAAAAACGAAATGCATAACCCTCTTTTGCGTGGTGTTTGAACAAAAGGTTCCGTATGGCGCAGAACCGATGACAAATTAGGGATCCTTGCGTTTTAGTGAAAGCAAGCTATCGTTTCTATAAATACAATAGGTTACCAATAACATACAGGCTGATTTTGTTATAAGTACTTAAAAAAAGTGACCAGGCAGAGAATAGACCCCTGAGTTTCCTCCCGTGGATGTTATATAAGTCAACTAAGGGAGGAGACCAGTGGATGTGCAGCAGCATCCACCTGAGTACACAACACCCAATACAGCGATCACCAATCCGCCAACTGAATATTCCAAAATTTGGATTGAAGTAAGCGAGTCTTTGTTATGTACTCAGACGGATGCTGTAGCCCATCATCCCCTGGTTTAATCCATTAGTCGCTTTTTACGACATCTATGGGAGGAGTTACTATACTTATAGGCCGAGACCACCACAGCCTAGCTATAGACGTTACTTAGTATGTATTTGTACTAATGGTTCTGTCCTTGTCACACAATGTTAAAACATTCGTGCTAGAGAGTGACGGCGATAATGCCAAGTATTATCATCATCATCATCTCTAGAAGTCCACTGCTGAACATAGGTCTATTATCACGTGCTAAAGTAACGTATGTTTATAAGTTTTTTTTTTTATTTTTTTTTATACTACTAGGCAAGCAAACAAGCATACGGCCCACCTCATGGAAAGTAGTTACCGTAGTCTATGGACGCCTGCAACACCAGAGGCATCACACGCGCGCTGTTGACCCTGAGACATAAAGATGAAAAGTCTCATGTGCCTGTAATTTCACCGGCGGCCGTACCCTTCAAACCGAAACATAGCAATGCGAGCACTACTGCTTGGCGGCAGAAATAGGTACGGTGGTAGTACTTCCCCGGACGAACTCTTTCACAAGAAGTTCTATTACTTACAACACTCCGACTAGACTCCGCTATATTACGGCCGTCATAAGAAACCCTGGCCCTTATTACTTAGAAATTGGCGCAGATAGATCTCTTAATGAGTTAGAAAGCTAGATTTATCTCCGTTCTAGACGTTGCAATCGCGGCGCAAGTTATAAGCGGTCGCGATTATTCGCGTGTCTGCACTCTACCCACGTGGCACGTCTGGTGTTGCAGGCGTCCATAGGCTACAGTAACACCTTTCCATAAGGTGGGTGGGTTGTATAATTGTTTGGCTTGCCAAGGTGTATAAACAAAAAAAACTTAAAAAAATACTCTCAGACTCAAACTGTTGGAAACATGAAGTTCTTTCACTCATTCAGAACGGTTGTCTGTGCCTCCATCTCATTCATTCGCTCTCTATCAATAAACGTCAAGTAAGCTGCACGTTGAATTTTATTATTTTAACATAAAAAATACTAAATCTAGCCTAGGACCCAATTAAATACTGCAGAATCTTTCACAAACACCTGAATCGTTAATAGATTTAATTTGATTTAAGAGAGTTCAACAAATTTAATGTAAACGAATGTATAATTTGAGGATTTCCCTCGATTTCCATAGGATTCTATCAGATTTCAGAAAAATACGTACAACACGCCACATAATGGTAATATAAGTATTGTCTTGTTTTTTTTATTAAGATCTTGACTTCAAATTGCAGCGCCCTGACGGGATTCATATATCTACCTGACTTACAGTAGAAATAAAACCTGTTTAAAAATGGTAGAGTCAGAAAAGATTGACCCTATATACCTATATTGGATGCCGAAGTTTTAATCAACTTATATATTTTTATCTAGTTTGTTTGACTATTCAATTATGCTTTATGTTTTCTCGTCCTCGATGATGAGTTAGAATAACTTTGTAGATGTTGAAAGCCCCATGTAAAATCAAAAAATCTTTATTGTTATTAAAAATGCCCCGAATAGGAGCAACTTTTAAAACAAATAAATTTTTAAGCAATAGTAATTTCTAAAGGAAAAACATGTGTTTTTCTTATCTCTTAAAGTTGGAAAACAAAGAATAATTTTTGAATAATTTAGTATTTCTGAATACAACATTTGCAAAGAGTTGAATACCTACTTATAATGGGACGGTTATAAAACTATATTACTAACAATATTGTACGCACATGTGAGCAATAAATAAATACAAATACACATGCTGTGTAACTCGCTACCGCCCGCAACTTGTTTCTTCAACACGAAACCAGTTTCAACGTTGGTTCGCAAAAAAAATGTCTGGCGAGTCTTGTCTGGGTTCGACGCCTCTTTGCCGGATCGCTCTATAGCCTCTACCTACATACCCAGTCTTACGGCTCTATCCGCAATGTCGTGAAAGTACCAGTGTGGTGAAAAGCTTTAATCTTCCTCTGAAGGAATGCTACTTTCATACACTCTTCGAATTGTTTCCTAATGTTCTATGTAATTTCCATAAAAGATATAAGAGGGCCTATTACGAGTTTTGCATTGCAACAATCGATTTGCGAGTCGAGAGCTTTTACCATGACTTACAAAGTAACTATTCATCATTCTGTGCCGCGCAGTCGATAGAAACAGAGGGCCTTTTACGAGTTTTGCATTGTAACAATCGATTTCCGATCGTTAGCTTTTACCATGACTTACATAGTAACTATTTTTGAATCTGTGCTATTTCTATCGACTGCGCGGCATAGAATGATGAACAGTTACTATGTAAGTCACGTTGAATACTCACTACTCGCAAATCGATTGTTACAATGCAAAACTCTTAATACGCCCTCAGATAATCATATTGATCCATACACATACATAAACCCACGCTTTTTCCCCGAAGGGTTTAGGCAAAGCCTCAAAGGGCCTCTTTTCACCGTGGGTTGAACAATCGCAGGAATATAAACGTGACAAGTGGCGAGCTCATCGCCGCCATTGATTTCTATAACTCTGCTAACGCTTTCTTCCAGTAATAACACACTCCACTCAATTATTATATTAACGAAAATTGAACAACAAGCTAATTTTGATCAGTGAGGATATTCAACCAGAGGGATAGTCAGAGGCGAGTCCACATGCAATGTGTGAGAAAAATTATAACTCCATACCCAGTGAAATTAAAAGCGTTCCACATAACAAATTCACCACAAAAATTAAGTTATGGCTGCAAGAAAAGTATTTATTGACAAAAAATAAAATTTTAGTTATTATAGCTTCTTTGGTGTATTGTGCGTATAATTTTGATGTAATAGAATATTTCATTAATTTAAAGTCTGACGTATACCCTGATTTTTAATTTTAGACAATTTTTGTAAACAAAGAATTGTCAAGATATGTCACTGTGTGTATAAGTGTCAAACATGTGTATCATATGTGTATACATATGATACACATACATGATACTTATACACACAGTGACATTTGTTTGTTTACAAAAGTTGACATATCTTGACAATTCTTTGTTTACAAAAATTGTCTAAAATTAAAAATCAGGGTATAGGTATACATAGGGTATATGACGTATATAATTTGTTTGACATTTAAATTCTTATAGACATACCTAGCTTAATTGATAATAAAACACTTTTAAAAACACTTTTAGACGGTTATTTCACACAACATTCAGAGGCGGGAATCGAACCCGCAACCTCCTGCGTCGCAGGCGAACCTTAGCCCGCCGCGCCACAGAGGTCGTCATAATATTGATATACACCAATCTTGGTAACATAGTGGACATTGTTTTAAATTTTACCTAACATCTTAATATCTGTGTTTCACAATAAATTATATTTGATTTGATTTGATTTGTATAATTTTGTACATGTTCACATTTTTTTTTTACTTTAAAATATTTGGCAGTTATAGGGCGCGTCATATGTGCAACGTTTGCACATAAAGCTTAGGTTTCAACTTGCCCGACCGCTTAAGATGCTCGAACGTAGGGCGCATAAGTAGAGCTTCGACCGCCCAGCTTAGCTGACCCGCGCGGCACACTGACGCTCATATAATATAGAGCTCTAACCGCGATTACGCTGCTTTTGACTCACGGCTCTACTTATTTGCTCTACTTTTTTTTAATTATTTTGCTTTCTCCTTTTCGCCTGAGAAAATTTGGATTTAAATCGTGTCACGGATTTGCCATAATCACCACGCTTGGCAGGCGGATTGGTGTTCACAGTAATTGGTGTAGAGTACTCAGGTAGATGCTGCTGTCCATACCCTGGTGTGAATCCCTTAGTTTGACTTTAACTACATCCACGGGAGGAAAAGGAGGGGTGTCTTTCTAGTCTTTCACCACGGACCTAATAAGTCTAAGTAGTCTGGGGTGGTATTTGAATGTCATCGAGTGTCTAAATGTCAGTTTTCCAAATTACTTTAGACTGAAACTCATTGATGACTACTAAGTTCTTATTACGTACTAGCTGGTGCCCGCGACTTCGTCTGCGCAGGATTAGTATTCCGAATTCATAAGAGATACGGGAAAACTGTCTTTGGAACCATTTGCTCATTTTGTATGAAAATGATTTTGGCATAGTTATTTTTTTTGGTCAAGCGTGAGTTCTCCATAAAAATGAGTTGTTTTGATCAACATTTTTTTGAATGCGTATCGACTCTGTTTCATGTGAGGATTGGTTCATTGTATAGGAAGAAAAAAATATGAGCAGCAAAAGTTAGTCAAATTTAATAAAATGTTTTCTCATACAATTTGTAAGCAATCTGGTACCTACGTTAATAAAAAACATTTTTGATCAAAACTACTCATTTTTATGGAAAACTCACACTTGACAAAAAAAATAACTATGCCAGAATCATTTTCATACAAAATGAGCAAATGGTTCCAAAGACAGTTTTCCCGTATCTCTTATGGATTCGGATATCCCCATACTGTCCCATTTAAAAAAACACCCTGTATACTGTGGCGGGCTTTTTTGTAGCACTATTTAAGATAAACATTTCCATCATACATAACATATGTGTAAAACTAGCGGTTTTGACAGCGCACGCCGGAGTAGCTCGCAGATGGTAGATTTTTCCTACTTACTTGACACTTATCGTCATATTATGGACAATTCACACAATATCTTTATAAATTGTAGCCTATGTGTTATTCTGATGTGTAAGCTATATTATTGTAGAGTTTCATTAAAATCCATTCTGTAGTTTTTACGTGAAAGAGTAACAAACATCCATCCATCCATACTTACAAACTTTCGCGTTTATAATATTAGTAGGATAGGATAATATCAATACAAGTGCCTCTTCCAGTACATCTCCTGAAAAAATGGTGATTTGCGGCCTTTTTGATGATATTAAGTCACTAAGTGACATCAAAAAATCCCACCTGTGCCTATTGCTTGTCAACTGGAATTCGGACTCCGCTATGTGCTGTGACGTAATGTGCGTAGTGTACACAGATATATAGATATAGTGTTCGACACACCTACCGGAAGTACTACAGACGAGACAGCTGATAACAAACAGACAGATATACTTACATTGTATTGTTAGCGTTGTTCTTTGAAGTATGGGACGCTATAACATTGATAGTTTATTGCAAAGTTTACGAGACGAATATTCTGACTGAATTTATCATCAGCTTATATGGTCTAAGACAGCCTATAGAAGTCCACCGCTGGGAATAATAAAGAGATGGCCACCGGTAGGGCGCTTACGCCTTTTTGTACGCGATTGAAGTTTGCTTCTAATTTGAGTATTATTTCTTCAAACCCCATGAAACTTTGAACACATAAAAAAATATATATATATATTGGTGTAAAATTACCCATATGCAAAACAAATACATTATCTTTATCTTTATCTTCATAATCACACTAATAATCTAAAAAAGTTGAGCGTCTTTTAAAAAATAGTTTTTTTTTTTATTTGTGATTTGGTAACCCTATAGTTTTACAAGAAACTAACGCACCACGGGACCACGGGTCTAGATATTAGTGTACTGATCATATGTGTACACAAAGAAAAAGTATCCTACTAATATTATAAACGCGAAAGTTTGTGAGTATGGATGTTTGTTACTCTTTCACGTATAAACTACTGAATGGATTTGAGTGAAATTTGGAATGGAGATATTTTACGCCCTGGATTAACATATAGGCTACTTTTCATCATAATCATCATCAATTTTCATCATTATTCACGCGGGTGAAATCGCGGGGCGCAACTAGTACTTAAATAAAAACAAAAACACAAGCAGAAATATTCAAAACATATAGCACTATCCGACTCCGAACTCCACTGATTCCGACTGTAAAGTCGAAATCGAAAACGATTATCAGAGGCCCAATTCTCTAAATTATTTTAAAACTACACCGAAAGTTGACCGAATCGAGACTGAATTGTAAATTGACTGAAAGTTGAATTTCTAGTCCCTCATAAATAACAATTTAGTCTACTTTCATTCACGGTGACTACCACTAAAGTAGGATAGTTATAATATAATTGCATAGAGTAAAGAGAGACTCCATCTACAATGCTAAAATTATCGAAAAAACTTTGAATCGTTCAAGTTTCGGTCACATTTCGATATAACATTACAGTGTTGTATTTTATGTTTAGAGAATACCATTTCTGACATTTAAGACATCGACACAAGATCGAAACATGATCCGAACTCTATTTTAAATATTTTCAAGTTAGAGAATTGGGTCTCAGTTTGTTAGCCAATAAAGGGGCAGGATACTGACCCTAGACATTATCATCATCATAATCATTATGTAGTAGTTTATTTACTATTACTACTTCGATTATTCACTTACTTTCTTTTTTTTTTAACTTTACTTTTATTATTTCTACTTTTGTATTTTTTTTGTCTTGTGCACTACTTACCTCGAAATTATTATCCATATAAGTACACAAAGGTTAGCTGGAAGAGAATGCTAACTAGCATTAAGTTCGCCTGTACAGTACGTTTAAGTTGTGCACTAAAGAATTTTCTAACTGTCTATCTATGACAAGCCATTCGTAAGACGTCCATTGTTTATAAGACTAGACCTTCCTCATATAGGTAATGCAATGGAGAGATTTGCCATAATCACCGCACTTGGCAGGCGGATAGGTGATCGCAGTATTGGTGTGTAGTACCTAACTCAGGTGGATGCTGCCCATCCGCTGATCCCATTCTCATCCCTTACTCAGCTTTTATGACATCCACGGGAGGAGACAGTGGGATATATTCTTAGGCCGGACATACCACGGCATTAAGGCAGTACCCCGACCAAACACGGCGTCAAACTGTTTTTTTCAAGCCTCTCTCCTCGTTAAATAAAGCAAGTAGAAAAAAGAAAGTCACCACATATATTTGACATTTTGTCATCAAGTTCCACGATTGGTTTAATGATTTAACGTCGTAAGTACTCGACAATAAACCCATGAAAAAATGTAAATAAATCATGATTTTGTACATCTTCTCTTAAAGTTCACGTTACAGAATTTTTTGATTTACACAATTGGATAGTTAATTTAATAGTAGAATTATTACACGATTATTTTTTTGAAAATGGGTTCTCTTTATTTTTTATGAATTATATTTCATGAATCCGTGCAAATCTGGCTGTGCGCAAGGAGCGGACCAGTCAGCCGCCGGCTCTCGGACGGACGGCTAGATGGCAGTACTGTTAGAACGGACTACATAGGTGTCACTAAAATAAATAATTTGCGATGTATTGTAGAGGCGAACACCTCAAGGTCATTCGGTCAGGGTAGCGCCTTAAGTAGAGTGAACTAAAAATATTTCCACGGCATAAACAAATTTTTTAATTGTCTTTATGTCACGTTTCAGGTGGTATCCAGGATGGTGAAGACCAACACCGGCTCATCACCACTCCATCTATCAAGTAGTTTAAACTTTTACAGGTAGGTAATTATCATGATAAGGACTGTTTCAACAACTGGAACAATCTTTGCGGCACCCTTGATTTTCTGAACTGGCTCCTGAGGAGTTTACAGCTAAGGCAGAATTTATATTAGGTACATACAAATATAATGCAATCTAAGTGTAAAAGTTTCGTCTCATATTTATTATATCATGATAGCTGGTTCCGCTAGTGTAGCAAGGCAGTGGAAACAACAGTCCGAAAACCCCCGATTTTGGTTACATTTCGTTCTTGGGGTGTGCGGTTTGCAAAGTAATGTATTATGTTCGTTTTGAAAACATCCCAAAATAGCCAGGTGAGGGGGTGTAGTGCTTGTCTAGACGTGGGGTGGGGGGTGTGTCTAGACAGTAGCTATGTGAAAGATTACCTCATGACTCTTTTACTCTTGTGAGATAATTGATTCAAGTAATTGTTTTGTTTCATTTTAGTTCGTGAGAATGCGTGGGGACAGGTCAGCTAATGTCAAACGCAGGAAGCATAATAAACACATACTCTCTTATTCATAACCAATTTTTAAACCTTTGATAGTTAAAATAGCTTTCGACTTGTTTTGGCGTAGGTATGTACATCAGAGAGAACAAAACAAAAGATTTTTCATTTAAAAAACCGACTTCCGCCATTGTATTCGACTGGATCTGGATGAAAAAAAAATTTATGAAAAAACCATGGTGGTGAAACGGTTATGATACTTTCTGAATGCATATACTTGATTTGTTGCTGAAAATATCAAAATCAGAAAATAGTGGTGAAAGGATTATGATACTTTCTGAATGCAAATGCTTGGTGTCTTGCTGTCAAAATCGCCATATGTATGCATACAATATTTGAAGAGTTCCCTCAATTCCTCATGGATTCCATCATCAGAACTGGATTCTGAAAAAAATGGGTCCAATCTGGAAGTATATCTATTCAAATAAAAAAAGAATTTTCCAAATCGGTTCATAAACGCCGGAGACATGAGGTAATAAACATAAAAAAAAAAACAATACAACCGAATTGAGAACCTCCGCCTTTTTTGGGAAGTCGGTTAAAAAACCAAAGATCTCTGTAATTGGCTTGGTATATCTTAAAAAACAGTTTTATAGTCAAAACAAGTTATTTCTTAAAAAACAGTTTTAGAGTCAAAACACGTTTTTTCTTTAAAAAAACAGTATTTGACGATAAAAAGTCACCCTCTTCTTACTTCGCCATCTGCCAGTATTCTCACGGTGCGATTTTTTTACTTTTTTACAAAAAGGAAGCAACGGTCTCACACCTGTTCCGCTTTTTAACAATGAGTGAGATTTTACGCAATTTTTCGCACGTTTAAATAATGCCTGTGCCTAATCAATCAATCACTGACTGCACGAAACAAGGGAGGGTCAGGGCCGGTTACCAACGGGGCGGAGAGGAGAGGAGACGAGAGGAGATGTGCTGCAATGCTGGCAGGTTATTTCCACCAAAACCGAGAGGTGTGAGCTTGAATGACGCTCTGCCGCGCCGCTTGCATCGCTCGCCGCACAAAACTCTATAGAAAAATGAGACATCTCCTCTCCTCTCCGCTTGATCCATTTCCACCGAAGCTAAGCAGAGAAGAGATGTGGAATTAACGAAATCGGATTTGTTTATTCAAACACATCTCCTATCGTCTTCTCTCCTCTCCGCCTCGGTGGAAACCGGTCCTGTTATTATCATCATCAATTGGTAGATGATGGAGACTGCTGGATGAGGCCACCCCCAAATAATGCAATGGGGGATTTGCCACCACGATTGGCAGGCGGATTGGTGATCGTAACATTGGTATTACTCAGGGGGTGCTGCGATATCCCATGTCCCTTAGTTGGATTTAACTACATCCACGGGAGGAAAGGAGAAGTCTATTCTTAGGCGGACACAGCATGGCCAATTATTGTAATTATTAGTAGGTACATTAGTTAATATTAATTATTGAACTTTTATTTTTGCAATTATTTTCTGTATACTTAACTATCACTATTCTCGTTCTGTGCACTGACGCATATTTTTGTCCTTAATACACCAAGGTTATCTGGAAGAGAATGCTTCTTAGCATTAAGTTCGCCTTTGTACTTCTTTTTTTTATGTGCAATTAAGAATTTTCTATCTATCTATTGTACATCTTATGATAATACAAAATAAGTAATACTGAAGGCTTTTTCAGACAGGTTTGACTGTGAGTACCTCAACCACTTGTATGATTCATTATTTATTCATTATTTATTCTAAGTGCAATGACATTACAATTTTGACATTTAATAACCTATTTATGACATACTTCATTCAAATTCAATTCAATTCTCAGGATAACAACTAAAGCAAGTGTTTTAAGATTGTGTAAATTCTATTTGATTTTTGACCTTTAACTAATCTAGGATAAGAAACTAACTAACACAATATGATCCATGTTGATTGAAATAAATGAATAATAATAATAATAATACTTTCGTAACTATAGTGTTTTAATTAAGAAGGTTCACATAACAATGAGTTGCAATGATTATAACATCGATAGCTAGATACACTCTAACAAGTTATAGCTTTAAAATCACTTTATATATTTTTGTTATACTACTTGGCAAGAAAACAAGCATACGGCCGACCTGATGGAAAGCAGTTACCGTAGCCTATGGACGCCTGCAACACCAGAGGCATCACACGCGCGATGCCGACCCTGAGACATAAAGATGAAAAGTCTCATGTGCCTGTAATTTCACCGGCACCCGTACCTTATAAACCGAAACACAGCAATGTGAACACTACTGCTTGGCGGCAGAAATAGGTACGGTGGTAGTGCTTCCCCGGACGAACTCTTTAACAAGAAGTTTTACTACTAACGAAAATAAATGTCAGAATTGCTAACTTGGTAATTAAAAGTAAAATACGTGGTCTTATCGCTTAGAAGCGATTTCTTCTAAATAACATTTCATTTATTGATATGTTAACTTATACATTTCAGGTTGGTAGCAGAAACTGGCAGACTACCAGAAGATCTATACATTCTCGCTGGCCGACCGAATACAGAATGTCTCGAATTACTATCACTGGTTAGTCACTGGTTACTATCACTGGTTGCCTGGGGGTAGTGGCCTTGTACGAGCGGATTGCGGCCGTTGGAAGGAATAACTAGTGTGGTGAGAGGATTCAAAGCAAATGTATAGAGGCTTCTAGATAGCAAAAGCTTTCTAGAAGCTGTATACGCAATTACTAGCTTGGTAAGTATGTTGGCAAAATTCTATCCAATACAAGATAATATAATTACATACAAACATACATAAATACACGCTTTTTTTAGGGGTAGGCAGAGCCTCAAATGGCCTATTTCAATGCACAGTCGCAGGAATATAGTCGTGACAAATGGTGAGCTCATCGCCGCCATTGCTTTCCACGACCAACTACTTAATACAAGATAATAAAATTACATACATACATAGGTACATAAACACATGTCTTTTTCCCCGAAGGGGTAGGCAGAGCCTCAAATGGCCTATTACACCGTGAGTTGCACAATCGCTGGAATATGGACGTGACAAGTGGTGAGCTCATCGCCGCCATTGCTTTGTTTATTATTTTATTTTATTTCCACGACCAACTCGGCTAACACTTTCTTCTAGTAATAACACACTCCTAAATGGATAGTTTTTTTTAGGTAAAAAAACTCTTGAGTGATAGGACTCAGTTTAAACCATGCTTAAATTAAAATAATGTTTTTAAGTAAGTTTTAAGTAAACAATTGACACGGTCGTACGTTGACGCTGATAAGCGCCCCTAGCGTACACTTTATGAACCACAATTTCGATATTAAAAAACTGTGTTACACTACACTATACGTCCGTGTCAATTGTTTGTTAGAAAAACGTTGACTCAAGAATCAGAGGGCCTATTACGAGTTTTGCATTGCAAAAACCGGAATGCGGAACGTGAGCAATCAACGTGACTTACGTAGTAACTATTCATCATTCTGTGCCGCGCAGTTGCGACAAACAGTACAGATTAGTAAATAGTAACTACGTAAGTCACGTTGAATGCTCACGTTTCGCATTCCGGTTTTTGCAATGCAAAACTCGTAATACGCCCACAGGAGATTTTCTGGAGTAGATACTGATAGATTCTGTGGTTTAGATCCCTTGTACTAATAGATCCCTTATGCTAAATGTTACTGTTAGATTTTGTGACCAAGCGATCTATTCCTCTGTAGTCTTTTTGGACAATTAGTACTTATTTTCAAGTCAACTAATTAAATCTTGTCAAATTGGCATGACGTCTTTATAGCACAGGCAAATTAGCAAAAAGTGTGGACCTAAGTCGTGTAGTCGTGGATTCTTATGTAAACGTTAGATGACACGAAAAGAAGCTTATCCTAGGTTTGCACCGTTTCTGGCGCTTACGGAACCCTTTTAAATATTAGGTACAAACTTAAAAAGGCCGTAAATTTTAAAATAGGAAGAAATTACTTGATGCAAGTAAAATTACGTATAGAGAGACTGTTTTAGTGCATTATGATTTTAATAAAAACCACGTGCATGTAGAGAACACAGTGTTGAACAAATGCATCTTCCGTAAAAAAAATCAGTATAAAACTTCCGGCGGATGTAGTACTAATTAAATGAATAAGTTTAAGTCAATTTCCAGACCTACATTAATTTTCCCCGAAGTAGAGCGACAATAAAATATGGAAAAGTGCCTTCCGTGAGACGCACCATGGTGAAAACCTGGTAATATTTCGAGCATTTTTCTGATAAGTCTATCAATTTGCACAGACTAAATAAATTTTCCCGGAGCCGCAATACCCACAAAAAGTTTTTTTTGTAAATGATTTTTTTTTGTATGTTCCGTATGTCGGATTTAAAAAATACTTGCTGCAAATGTAGATCATAACGGTTCAAAGTCTATGCCAAATTGCACCGACTACTTCTATTTCCCCCATTTAGTTACGGATATTTTAAGGTTTTTCACCCTATTTCACCCTGTTCCGGATGGTGAAATTACTGATGCTTATTATTAGAGGTGATTTTTAAGCCATACAAAACAATTAGAAAAGTTTTCATGACTACATCTAATTAGTTCCACACTTTTGCAAAAAATCACCTAATTTGACTGTACCTATTAGCGCTGTTATATTTTATTTTTATTAGCATGTTTCTCGTAGTTTCTGATAGTCTGTGCGGAAAGGGAATGATCGTGGCGTAAAGCGGAACTAACGTTCTAACAGTTTTTTTCTTCTTAATTGGCGACGCACGGTTTGTGCATTTGCCAGTTATAAGTAATTGAAAAAAAAACCCATTTGCAACTATACACTCGTTCCAAGTCGTCAAAGTCTGAGTCAAGTCATGTTTTAGTAAAGCTTTACAGTTGGCAGTTTTACGGTGAACAATTTTCACCACTTTGAAAAGTTACGCAATACATTTGTCTTTGATTTCACTGCACTTGTGAATTTTATAATCACAAAACTAAAAATAAAAATGTTATATTCCCAGCGTTCCCCACCTGTCTGGCCCCACTGGGGAACGTTGGGAGAAAAAGTGCCCACTTGTGACGACGCCTGAAAATGTTTCAAAAGTAGTTTTTTTTTCTACAAATTAAATATAAAATAAAATTAAAGTACCTACATGACATCTCTTTTCTAAAAAGGCGGCAAGAATTATCTATTTTGTATTGTTATCAACACTGTCAAAAGATCTTGATACTTATAATAAAATAGCGCACAATAATATACAAATCTTAGGCCCGTATTAATAAATAAAACTTTACTCTGAGAACGATCTTGAGTGTATTCCAATATCAAAATTCCCATATAAAAATGCAATTTTTGGTGATTAAACTTGAAACTGGCAAAGAGCTGCACAAGCCTTGCGAAACAAAAAGAACTAAGCTCTGGGGTGCGCTTTTTTTTTCACTAAATAACATCAAAAAGGCCGCAAATCACCGTTTTTAAGAAGATGTACAGTACATGATGTATGGAGGAGACTGTATTGATATCATAGGTATAAGAAATTTAGTCAACAATGAGTTTCAATATACAGGAATTTGGTAATTTATTTATTAATTTATTGCGAAAATGGGTACAAATATAGATGTCAAATTAGAGTAAATCCGCCATAATCCGCTTCACAGCATGCAATAATTGATACACAATAGAATTAAAATAACCAAAACAAAACAAAATCAAGTCAATAAATTAATAGTTAGTTCAGAGGTCAATCAACGAGCACAGCACAATCAAAAATTATACACCCTCATAACAATAATGCGACACAATATTAAAATGTCATTGAATTAATAATATTAAATGGAATCATGTCATATCGAAAAATTAAAATAAAGAAAGAGAAATGACAAAAAAATCATTAGTTGCAAAAAGAGAATAACATTATTAGTTAATTATGTTCAAACTTGTCGTTCAAATAGTCATCAACACTATAAAACACTAAATAATAGTAATAGGGGATTAACGGCAATTATACTGACTTTTAGTCATCATTCAAAAATTGCACCCCTGCCACGCCTTCATCTCGCATGACTATTCATTTTCCGCACAGAATCTATAGTTTAATTGTGTTTTTTTTTTTTTTTGTATGTATAGTTTTTTAGCTTCCCCGCTGGAACTGAAACCCGTAGATCCGAACTTGTGCGCATGAGTCGTTGGGGACTACGACAGCGGCTTTTAGTCGCGTCCGGCTGCGACTTTTAGTCACACGACGGGTTTTTACGGTGTACAATCCCTTTAACACCAATATTTAAATGACACAATAGAGATTTTAGGCCCTACTTGCTGAAAAACTATCTGCGACTATAAAATAACATCGCGGAGCACTGGTTCTTTTTTGTTCTGGAAGTGGTGGCCCTAAAAATAGCCAACTTTGACCGTAGAAACAACCAGTGTGTTGATTATGTGCGCAAAGCGAATTTCTACTAGGCGCAGAGTGTTGCGCCTAAAGTTACAGAGCTTTTTATACGAATATGTTTTGCGCATAAATGTTTTGTCTGTTGATGAATTGTCGCCGGCCGGTCGCGCGACTTCTTGTCGCGTCCCCCACACAAGTTTGGTGATACGCGGGCCTAGTTCTAGCGGAAATTCTACGTGATTTTTCGACATTCTTCCATTTTTATGTTTTTTATTATTTCTGTGCACCATTGTCTAAAGCTAAAACAAAGCGTTATTTATTATTAAAGTCTATAATAATATCAAAGGACATAAATATTTAGAGTGAAGTTTAGCTTAATAATAAACTAGTTTAGCTATAGAGAATAGTTGCACACTGAATCCATGCCATTGTTTTATTAATTTATTTGAACTCATAAATTAACCAATGTTTTTAATCATTATAATAAGTATCTTTTTCATGAATTTAGTTGACTTTTAATTTAAGACTATTTATTTTTTATTTTATTTCGATGTGTTATTTTAGTTGTTTCTGTGTTTATTTTTTATAACCATCGCACTTAAGTAAGGATTTTTTATACTAAAAGTACGTAACTTAACGGATCACTGATACCAAAAACGCGGTCCGAAAGAGGCTAAATATGGATGTATGTCTCTTTCTTAAAGGGCGACCATAATTTATGAACTAAACAGAATCATGAATTATGATAGCTTTTGAAACTATCATGGTTATTAACATAATTATCACTAGAAACGGGATATTTACCATGATTTTCGAGCATTATTTTGTGCCGAAATATCGGGAATCAATAATGCTCAAAAATCATGATAAATATCCCGTTTCTAGTGATAATTATGAATTATGATTTTCGGAATTAGACGAATTGTTGCAGGCACAGATTGATCATGTACAATTAAAATGTAAAAGATAAATAATTATAGGGATTTCTCTGCCCGAGATTCTAAACAATAATGTGTCATGATTTCAATACAAAATTCTAGTTGAAAAATCTGTCTTCTCATACATTTCTAAGACTAAAGGGTTTGTAGGTGGAACCAATATTAAATCAACAAGTATTTTTTTTTAGGTAGATTCCTAGTCTCTAGTGTAGGTTCTCTACTCTACTCCAAAAATCCTAACAACCTACCTAGGGATAGCTCTAGTCCCTAGGTAGGCTGTTAAGATGTTTTTACATCTACAGAGGATTGTATATTTGGAACAAACCTATATGGGCTTTTTGAGTGTATAAAACCCATTTTTTTGTTTATTTTCTTATAGAATAAATAAAAAAAGGAGCTTGGTAACGTAGTTGGTTGTATACGAAGAATAAAGAACATCCGAAACTAGTAACGTAAAAATAAAAAAAATCTTTTTACGATACTGGGTCCGTAGCACGGGTTTCATAGAAGGCCGAAGGGCGTCGATAGTTTTATAGTAAAATATCTAATCAATTCAAGAAGAGAACGGAACAGAAGATAAAAGAAGATAAGACCGTGGGCGTGGTGAGGTAGTAGGTTGTATAGTACTGTAATACACCACTTTAGGAGACACTGTACAGCCTGCTAACTTCCCATGCCCGCGGACAAGCGACGAGAGAAGAGAACAGAAGAAGAGTTGCGAAAAAAGAAGAACTAAGTTAAGCGCTTATCTTTATACAAACGTAGTTCAAGTCACAGATAGTTTTTTTGTACATTTATAATTTATCTTAATGTTTGATATTTATTTATTGAACTTAATTTTATAGAACATACAAAAATAAAAGTTTTCTTGTAATATTTGTATGAGAGACACTATAGGTTGAATTTATACGCAAGAAAAGGAGTATTTACTGATAGATCCAAGTGATAATTTTAAAGAGGTTGCAGGTTCGATTCCCTCTGCGGGACAAATGTTTGCATGATCTGCAAATATTTGTTCCGGGTCTGGGTGTTGCGGTACCATGGTACTCGTAGTTCCTGATACCCACGACACAGGGAATTCTAGTGTGGGATCAGGACTATGTATGTGACTGTTGGGTATTATGTTATGTATGTTTTAAAAGCCAAGAATTTATCTTATTTAGCTTTATTCTTAACAATAAACAATTTGGCATTTTCTTTCATACCACGGATGCCCGTGGTGGTAAGAAAATGGTGAAAAAGTCGCATGGAATCGGCAAATTGAAAATGTATTACGTGTTTTTACATATTTTTTGTAGAAAAAGATCTGCATTAGAAATTAAATCGATTAGAGTAATTTTAGTTTATAAAACGATTCAAAATGATCCTTGTGATTTCAATGAATAAAATTCTTTTTGACTTTGACTTTGATATACTTTTAAAATTATGTTTAGAAACATGTTACTAAGGTGTTTTATTTCTCAAAAATAGCTGTAATCCCGTATATTTTGGCACATGTTTACCTATATACCTAACCTCTTATTTTGGTAAATTTCGTGAAAAGGCGTACCCAGGTAGTATTTCGATATACCTACAACAAACTTTAGAATTCAATTTAGAAAAGGCCCACATACTTTTAATCAAACTGAAGTGTTCTTTCTATTGATATAGTGCAGCTTTGAGTATTTTGGAAGCTTTTCAAAACACCACTTTTCAAGCATTTTCACAGACTATAGTCTTTAATGATCAAAACTATGTAGGTACATTTAAGGTTGCCTGGCAGAGACCGCTGTTAGCGATAAGGTCGCTCATTGTACCCTTCACTTTAATTTTTTTTTGGTGTTTAATGTGGTGATCAATAAAGAGTTATCTTTATCTATCTCTATAACTAAAACTCTTAAAGAAAAGGTAAGTACCTAAGTATGTATATACTTTGCCTGAGTCTTATTATCTTGCTACACCCTGTAGCTACCCTACCCAGCTAGGGTAGCTACAGGGTGTGGCAAGTACAGAGACCCCTATTTTGTTTTTGGAAAAGCTATGAGCATATATTTCAAAAATAAATAATTTAACAAAAACTTGTTTTATTTAAAATTCTGTAGTACTTACGTACTACTTTCCATTAGGTGGGCCGTATGCTTTTGCTTGCCAAATACCTTGCATATAAAAAATAAGTCGATGCTAGATATATTGACGATCTCTGTGGCGCGACGCGGCGGGAGAGTAGCTGCCTGAGATACGAGAGGCTGTGGGTTCGATTCCCGCTGCGGGACAAATTATGTTGGCATGATCTGCCAATATTTGTTCCGGGTCGCTATTGTACCATGGTACTCGTAGTTCCTGATACCCACGACACAGGGAATCCTAGTGTAGGTCAGGACTCTATGTACCTATGTGACTGTTATGTTAATTTATATTTACTCTTGAGAATTAGTAAGTTGATGTGGCAATGGGCAGGCCATATAGCTCGCAGAACTGACAGCCGTTGGAGAATAAAGGTTCTCGAGTGGCGACCACGAATCAGACGACGCGAAGTAGTGCTTATGAAGGCCAAATTGGTCATTTGGTCTCGATGGGACAAAGACATTTAAAAGGTCGTAGGAAGTTGGTGGATGGAGGCGGCTTAAGACCGGTCGTCGTGGCATTCTATGGGGAAGACCTATGTCCAGCAGTGGACTTCTCCGATGATGATGATGATTATGTATATCTCTTGGTAACAAAGGTAATCGCACATTATACTTATTTGTCATTATTATTTTTCGGTGGTATGGCGCCATCTGTTGTTCTTGTTCAAAACAGCAAGAGATATAACATTTTTTAGAAACTCGTCAGCGCCATCTTTCGTTATAATGTAAAACCATGTCTTGATAGTTTCATTCGATGGACTTGTGATAGCTCTGCAAGGTTTTGCTACTCAACGCTAGATGGCGCTTATCGAAATTGTATGAGGATCGGCGTATAATACGTAGAATACTATCCGAATTCGAATAATAGCATATGGTACAAATATGCTTGAATTAAAAATGATTTTGGTATTGCGCTGGATGGTCAATTCAACCTCGGCTGGCCTTTTGTACGCGAACGAAGTTAGCATCTAGGTAAACGCTATGTTGGCTAGTATTTCTTCACTCCATAAAACTTTGTACACATGAACAGTATAGTAATATCCAGACACGAGGAGAGTCAGTTTAAAAAAAATTAGGTATTTTTTATTTATGATTTGTTAACCTAACGCACCACGGGTCTAGATATTAGTGTACTGATCGTATGTACAAAGTTTAATGGGGTTTGAAGAAATAATAGCCAAATAAGAAACAAACTTCGTTCGCGAGCTAAAAAAGAGCGTAAGCGACCTTAAGCACCCATCATAGATTGCCATATTTCACGTCTCTGCAATTTAACCCTTCAAACCAAAACCTTTATTCCTTTTGGAACACCTTATTTAAGTATAGGTTGATTAAATATAAAGAAAACAAATAAAAACAGCATGGAATCGGAATTTATTAAAATAATATATTTACAATCTTATAAATAACAACATGACTTACTTATGGCAAATACCTAACCTACAACTATTGAATTTGGGTCCAAAATCGAGAGACCCGGTTGCTATAACGATTTACAGTAGTTTCAAAATCTTTACTACGCTGCATTTTTTTATAATAGGTATTGAAAATATATATTATTTATTTTCAAATACAATAACAGAGTTAACTTGACAAATACAATTTCGAAATTATAAATTTTAGATTTATTAAAAAATTTGAGTTAAGTGGGCGGCTATGCTGATTTAAATTTAATAAATAAGATGCAGTAGAATACAATTCAAATTTGATAAGTATCTAATTTTTTTAGAAATTTAGCTAATTATTATAATAGGAATAAAATTATAGGCTGTTCAAAGAATGACATTATCCTTATTAAAGCCTAAGTTTTAACATAAAATAATGTAAATTGTGATGATAAAATATTTGCTAATTAGTTATTACAACTATTTCAGTAAAAGCCATTAACGGCATGCATCTCTAGATTGAATTCATGAAATAAGTTATAACCAGCATTAAATATTTTAATAAAAAGTTCTATACAACATTATTATCACTGAAATTTTAGTAAATTTAAATTAAATAATAATTCTGAATCGACTACTATGTACATTATTTTGATATCATACAATCAAATTTATTCTTATTTAAAATTAAATTTATTTTAAATAAATCTGTTCTTAAATATTTATTTACATTAAATTAAATGTAACTTCGAGTTGATACAACTAAAAACTACATTTTCACAAAATTTTCATCCTAATTTGTAGAGTCAAACTCTATATTTGGTGTCAATACAATTTTATTTACAATCGCTGGATTTTAGAACTATAAAATAATAACATACGTGTTATGTAAAGTTATTATGGTCGATAACATAAAACTATAAAATAAAAAAAAACGTCCACATGTAAGGAATGGAAAGTAAATTTCTGATAAGAAATTTAGATATAAATGCATTAAAAAAGTCCTATCAAAAATGGACCAGTCATATCTAATCTGGCAAGCAAGGTTTGCCTTTAAATCGTCAATTGACAAGTAGTTTTTCAATATTCTATTCATGGAATTAAGACATAAATTACAATTTTACTAAAAATAACTTTTGTGAATGGAAACATTCATTTGGTAAAACGGAAATTTTTTAAGTACCTATATGTTGGAGGCACTAACAGGTTTCGACCCTAATCGAGGGTCTTCCTAAGGTGAGTGCGATCTGCGCTACACTAGACCCTCGATTATGGTCGAAACCTGTCGGTGCATCCACCAGCATATCGGTACTTGAAAATTTCCTGTTTTACAAAACGAATAATTTACAGTTTTTATACTCAACATCTGTCAATGTCAACTTAAGCTGTCAAACTGGTGATAAGCTGTTCGCACAACTTGCCATACTCTCGTTGGTCGCCAGAGATCCTTCTCATTTTCAGCCCTTTCTTCTCCAAAGCTTTGTTCTCACACACTATGAGTTCTATCTGAATACCGCCCGAATATTCCAAGTTTAGGAAACCTGTTAGACTGTCACTGTCAGTACATTTTGACGTTTCTACAAAAATGTTCCTAGGAGGTACTCTGGTGTTGATAGCTTCTTTTATTAACTCTATTATTCTTTGAGAATCTAGTTTTGAACAGACCGTGGACAGAGTTACTTCATAGTACTCCTGAACACAAGACACTTTTTGAGGGCTTAGTAAGATAGGTATTTTATCATCCGGCCTACAGATATCACTCAACCGTAAATCCATAGTACTCCGTTGGATTCTATTAATTTCTTCATCATCTTTCGACATATAAACGTCTTCGCAGTACTCCTTAACTTCGCCAAGCATACCCTGGGCGGAGAAAGAGGTTCTGGGCGTCTCGCCTTTCTCGGAAAAACTACCCCGACCGAAGTCACTTCTATCCGAGATAGATGACCGACCGTAGTCGCCCCTCTCGGAAAAACTACCCCTATCCGAGAACGATTCTCGATTCTCAGAGAAACTACCACCTTTCTCGCTAAACCCGGAACTAAATGATACTATATTAGAATACATAGATTGTACGTTTTGATCGCAATTCGGAGATGCGTTCGCTGAATCGTTGCTCAAAGAATCGTCGCTAAAACCGAGCGATTTGTCGCTGCCTCGTCTTAAATAACACTCTATTTCTTTAGGACTTGGCATATCCATATCTTTCTCATGTACTTCGGTATCTTGACTGATCTTTCTGCCAATACCTTTAGTGATAGATGGTCTATTATCTAGATCTGAAGGTTCTGATATAACGAATTGAGGTATATGGTATTTGGAGTTCTCTAAACTATCTATGCTATCCTCTGATGATGACGCTACTAATGTTATCTCTGATCCAAGACAATCCGTTAAACTTATCTGCGGATTGGTATTATAGTTTAATCTGAAATCTTTCTCGCCATTACCGATCTCCTCCTGAATCATATCTAGGGGGGATCCAGGATTTGAAATGGGGGAATTGTTTGATGATCTGTGTGTGACTATGTGTATTTGGGGGTGTATCATGGGTAATAGATTCTGATACTGGCCTGTGTCCATGTCGATGTTGTTTCTTAGGTCCAAGGGGGTCGCTGAGGCTTGTGGGGTTCCCCTTGTTATAGAACCGGTGTGCAGATAGCTTAATCCTTCGGTTATTTGGTGTAGGGGTGAGCCTGGGCTGACGGGGGAGGTGTGGCCCGATAGTAATGCGTAGTTTGATAAATTGTGAAGGGCTTTTAGAATCTCTTGAGAGGGGTTCAGATGTGATAAGACTGTATGCAGATTGATGCCGATTTTTAACGCCATTTCCTGTAAACAAATAATTATGCAATTAGTAATTAGTAACCATGTACATAAATGCTGGCGATTAACCCAAGACAGGGCATAGTGGAAGTGTCTGGAGGCCTTTGGCGAAAGGCAAGCTGATGTTCTGTTTAGCATATAATTTAGTAATAAGATGTAACTTCTTTTTCAGTAAGTAAGGCTATTATTATTATTTATGTACATTATTGGGAAGGTCTTAAAAAATATCACATAAAATGGTTTGTAATGTGCCCTGTTAGGGCGCAGCAGTAGCAAAAGGGGTAAGTGGCAGGGGGAAATATTTAATAAATTTTTAATTTATTTAAAATTTACCCCCTTATTCATAAACAATTTTAAAACCTATTTTAGTTAAAATAGCTTTGGTTTTCTTCTCTTTTATGTAAAATGACATACGACAAAACAAGTCAAAAGCTATTTTAGCTATCAAAGGTTTAAAAGTTGTTTATGAATAAGAGGGTAACATAACACCTCCTACATTAAGTTTAGTAGTATTCGGAACCGTGAGCCAGTCTTCTATTATCTAACGAAGGGTTCTAGCGTCCAGTCAAACTTCAGTTTACGTTTTAGGGTTCCGTACCTCAAAAGGTGCCAACGGAACCAATATAGAATCACTCGTCTGGCACAGCCTATTTTATATATGCATGTTTTTCTCTTGTATGACTGCGATGGAAGTTATATAGTTGTCTATTGTTTACTCTGTCTGTCTAACCCTATCTTCTTCCCAACCATCCTATCCCTCCTTTTTTAGAAGTTGGTTAAATATGGAAATCATTTCGTCATTAGTTAACCGATTTCAAAAAAGGAGGAAATTCTCAATTCGACTGTATTTTCTTGTAACTAATCCATTGGTTAGTTTATTTCGCAATAGCGCTCATCGGTTCCATGGTGTAACGGTTAGCACTCAGGACTCTGAATCCTGCGATCCGAGTTCAAATCTCGGTGGAACCTGACTTTTTGCAATGTTAATTTTTTTATTTTAGAAAAATTACGACTATACACCACGTACTTTACTATACTGCTATACTTTACTTTTTTCTTTTAAATTTTTATAGGCACTTTTAATCGTACTAGGTACAATTTACAACAGAAGTTATACCTGAAATTGAATATCATCATCATCATCATAAGTCCACTGCTGGACATAGGCCTCCGCCTTAGTATGCCACAAAGAACGGGCTTGAGCCGCCACCATCCACTGACTTCCTACTACGTCTATAATGTCTTTAATCCATCAAGTGGAGAGCCTTCCTGTACCGCCTCGTGCGGTGTGTCCGGCCTAAGAATAGACGCCTCCATCTCCTCCCGTGGATATCGTAAAAGCCGACAAAGGGATTACATCAGGAGACGGGCAGCAGCATCCACCTGAGTACTCAACTCCATTACTGCGATCACCAATTTGCCTGCCAAGCGTGGTGATTATGGCAAATCCCCCCATTGTATTCAATGGGGGGAGGCTTCGTCTAGCAGTGAACGTAAGCAGGCTGATAAAGAGGTACAAGTTAATATACAGGGTGTTTTTTTTAAATGGGACAGTATGGGGATATCTGAATCCATAAGAGATACGGGAAAACTGTCTTTGGAACTATTCGCTCATTTTGTATGAAAATGATTTTGGCATAGTTATTTTTTTGGTCAAGCGTGAGTTCTCCATAAAAATGAGTAGTTTTGATCAAACATTTTTTTTATGCGTATCGACTCAGTTTCATGTAAGGATTGTTTCATTGTATCGGAAGAAAAAAATCTGAGCAGCAGAAGTTAGTCAAATTTTATAAAATATTTCTCATACAAATTGTAAGTAATCTGGTACCTACGTTAATAAAACTATCGCAATAAATTTTCTAAATGGCCTCCCTCTTGCTGTTTCCAGGTATGGGTACGTTTCAGAATACCTCTTGTGGCCTTAGACAAAGATTTTCTTATTAAAGTTTGACTAAGTTCTACAGCTCGGATTTTTCTCATTTCACGAGACCATCAGAGCAGTAGAACAACATTCACCACACATCTTTGTCTAATGCCACTAGAGGTGTTCTGAAACGTGCCCGTACCTGGAAACAGCAAGAGGGAGGCCATTTTGAAAATTTATTGCGATAGTTTTACTAACGTAGGTACCAGATTACTTACAATTTGTATGAGAAAACATTTTATAAAATTTGACTAACTTCTGCTGCTCAGTTTTTTTTCTTCCGATACAATGAAACAATCCTTACATGAAACTGAGTCGATACGCATAAAAAAATGTTTGATCAAAACTACTCATTTTTATGGAGAACTCACGCCTGACCAAAAAATTAACTATGCCAAAATCATTTTCATACAAAATGAGTAAATGGTTCCAAAGACAGTTTTCCCGTATCTCTTATGGATTCGGATATCCCCATACTGTCCCATTTAAAAAAAACACCCTGTATAGCAGCGTCAGACTGTATCGACTCCCAGCCGCAGAGTTATTTGGCGCGTGTTACCTGTGTGAGAAGAGACGTCCGGTGTAGATCGTTGGCACTGGGCTCACACAGCAGTTGTCTGACGGCTACCAGGACTGCTCTGGCAGCGTCTGGCTGGATGCTATTCAAATCGAGGGTAGGCGTCGATGGAATTACGTGGATAGGTGATCCTGGAAACAGGGAAATTACATGTCAAAACATCAATAAACATGTCTTCATTTATACTCGAGTGATGACGCAGAAAACTCTTAAAACGAAGTATACATACACACAGAAGACAATGTTTTGTTATGTTACATAGAGATATACACGCCTTTTTTCCCAGAAGGGGTAGGTAGAACCTCAAGGGGCATTTTTTCAACGGTAGGTTAACTATATAACAGTAGGTACTCTTTTAAAACATCGACGGGATGTGTCTATTCTTAGGTAGGACACACCACGGACACTCACTCGGAGGCTAAGTTATTTGCAACCAATTAACACGTTTATATGGTGTAGTGCACAAGGATTTTATATCGCGACACTGATGAGCGGCCTTAGCGTACACTCTATGAACCTCATTTTTAACCGACTTCCCAAAAAATGTTTGTTACCTCATATCTCCGGCATTTATGAACCGATTTGGAAAATTCTTTTTTTATTTGAATAGATATACTTCCAGATTGGTCCCATTTTTTTCAGAATCCAGTTCTGATGATGGGATCCATGAGGAATTGGGGGAACTCCTCAAATATTGTAGGCATACATATGGCAATTTTGATATTTTCAGCAACAAACCAAGCATTTGCATTCAAAAAGTATCATAATCCTTTCACCACTATGGTTCTTTCATCATTTTTTTTCATCCAAATATTTAGTCGAAAACTAAGGCGGAAGTCGGTTTTTTAAATGAAAAGTTATCCATACAAAAGTCCGTGTTACACAACACCAAACGTCCGTGTAAATTGCTTGTTAAAACACAGACTTCGGTCTCAAGAGTGTATCTTACCTGGCACGGAGGCGGACGGCGTATGCACTCGGCCCTCGGGCAGCGGCGGTGATGCGCCAGCGCACGGCGCACGCGTGCGCTCCAAGCTGAGCTGAAATTATAAACAGACTCTTTAGATTAGAAGCATTCAGTTATTTTTACTCACAATTTACCATCCACAATGCAACGGAGAAAGTGAGTATGGGGTGAAAAGGTTATTTGTGTACGTCAACTTGTTCCAACTTCGAAGGATGACCACTTAAATCAGGTGGGCCCAACGATCTGATTCAAGTGGTATTCTATTTTAACTGCACAGTTTCAAGGACATGCCCTAAGCATTGCACTGCGCCCGCAACTCTGAGATGAAGTCTCATATAGTCTGTTCAGCGAGAGACCCGCCGTGGGATTGAAGGGCGCTGCTGTGCTTAATTTTTTTTGTTTAGCGGGCACCAACCAGCCAAGGGAAAGAAACCAGCTCCTAATTATTGTTTTTATACGTAGTTAACAACGCTAGTTCACAATTTGCCCACGACCGCACCTCGTGTGCCTCTACCTGTATTTACATCGGCATCTATACTCTTGAAACACAGCAATTTTGTGTCTATTGTTAATATTTTCCTGGCTCCTCTTCACATCACGCACACGCACATGCACATTATATTTACCTGTAGCTGTTGGTACTCCAGTCTGACCGAGGCGATGTCGTGAACCTGTCTCGGCGGTGAACACTCGGCTCGTCTTACGGGCGAGTACCTCTCTGCGTGCTCGCGTGCTACACAAAGGATATATTATGGACGGAGTTCTATGAACCTTTTAACAGGGTGATTTAGACCAATATTATACCGATATTAAACTTATGCTCGTCTGCACTAAACTTTGACCTCAAAGTTTAAAGTTTGGTTTTAAGCATGAGCTTAGGCTCTTGCTTATCTCTCTAGGCCGTACAATTAAGGCGGTCACAAACCTGCCGGTTCCATTCTTTTCTACCTAGAACAGCAGAGAAAAGACTTGAAATCGGGAGGCTAGAATGCAATACAAAATGTACCACTCGTTACACACCTACATACCCGAACCAGCAAGAACGCCCGATCAGAGGCCCAATTCTCTTATACAAAGAACATTCTAGTCACAATATAATCTCGTGTCACTCGCACTGTCACGCAGTAACTATTACTTACCTTTGCATGCATACGCTATAATAATGTAATAGCATGGACTACCCAAAAGTAATAGTTACTACGTGACAGTGCGACTGATACGAGATAATATTGTGACTGGAATGTTTTTTAAATAAGAGAATTTGGCCTTAGAACGTTCTGACAGTTTAGAAAGAGCCTTATGTCGTCACACACAAGCACTAGATTACGACTCAGCGCCAATCAAGAAAGCCCAGCGCCCGGTAAGTGTGTGACGATGAAACCGGTTTCAATTCTGTTCTTTGCTGTTCTATGTAGAACAGAATAGAATCGGCAGGTCTGTGACCGCGCTTAACGATAAAAAATGCGTTAAGCCCGCTGCCACACGGGCGTTGCGGCTGCGCTGCGTCCGGGCTGCGACGTCGCGACAACGGAGCGGACACGCTCCGTAGTTCTACACACAAATCTGAATGACATGCCACACGGGTGTTGCCGGTGCGTCGTTGATTTGTATGTTGAACTATGGAGCGTCGTCGCAGCGCCGACGCAGCGCAGCCACAACGCCAGTGTGGCAGCGCTCTAAGATGTTGACATTAGTGCAGACGGTCATTAAAAGGCACGAAACGAGAAAATTTCGTGTTCCAGAATTATTAGAAGTGAATTGAGACTTGATTTTGGGGACAGTTTTTTATAGAAATCTGTCAATTCTGGGTGGCTACTCATGACGCTCTACTCCAATACTAATTCAGTATTTAGTGTCATTTGTCGTCAGAGAGTACTAGATTCCTTGTTCATTTGGTACTCTTGAATTCAATACTAGCGCACAATTTGGAATGGAGATTGGTGGAATTTTGGAACTAAGTGAAATCGACTTTCTGTCTCTGTTGTTCTTCACGAGTCAACACGCGTGCTCAATTTCAAACTATTTGGTTCAAGAGTGCCAAACAAGCGTTATTAGGATTAGAACTGTTTTCAAGAGTAGCCCTGCAGTTTGAGTTTAGTTCTGGAAAACAGGCACGAGAGTTGCTTTGTCAAATTTTATCGTTTCGTGCTGGTACGCCATGACGAATCACCCATCACCAAAAATTGCTAAAATATTCGCTATATAAGGAATTATTTTCAGTGCCTACTACTTACTTGATCAATTCCCAATTCTACACTACATTTTGCAAGGCAAAAACGATACTAGAAAAATTAGCACACACACACACAAAACTTCTAAATGCAATCACACACACAACACAGAAAAACATGCAAAACAGAAGCCAGTGGATTGTTTTTTTGTATGGTCTCAATTCCTATTGTACGGTGCCGAATTTAGCTGTTGGTAAAAGGAACCGATGCGGTGAAAGGAGTCAGGTTATTTGCATTTTCAAAATACACTATTAGCTTGATTTCTGTTAAAACTAGAAATTTTATGCCAATTTTATATTTTAGCCGGCTAAGATGTAAGTGGCTGCGGTTTCGATTCCCGCTCCGGGACAAATGTTTGTATGATCTGCAAATATTTGTTCCGGGTCTGGGTGTTATGGTACCACAGTACCCCTGACAAATAAATAGTCCTTAGTATACCCCTACAGTCTTATTTTACCCAAAACCTTTCCCGTAATTAACGAAAAAATTTACCCATTTCTTGTACAGTGGCCAATGCTTGCAACTTCACTCGCTGAGGTCCGGAGTACTTCCGTTGTCTGCCGTAATTGGGACAGCTGGATTGGCTCGTTCCAAAGTTGGAAGCGCTATAGTTTGACCCCTGTACCGGTGTACCGGCTGTTATAGAACCAGTTGGTGAATTTTGATTTTGATAGTTCGTCCCACTACTTGGGACAAAATTCGATCCATAATTTTGTGCTGAGGATTGAAAACTTTCTGTATTCTCGCCGAAATTAGTTGCAGTGTTCGTACCAAAATTTGTTCCGAAATTGGGCTGTGTTCCAAAGTTTGTTCCGTAATTGGAACCGAAATTCGTATTCCCACTGTTGGATCCTGTATTGGCTCCGTAGTTGGAGCAGTTTTCGAAACTGGACGGCGCGGTTTGTCCTTGGTTCTGTATTGGAGTTCCACTTGTAATAGAACCAGAGTTTGAAAATTGACTAGGGGGGGTGTAAGGGGCTACTGCTTGACTCGGGGTCACAAGTGACCCTGTAGGTGTACCAGACATTAAAGATCCTTGGACGGTCATAATAGAACCCTGTGGTATAGTTTCGAGTCTGGATTTCTGATTGGAAGTTGTGCCTGCCATCGGACCCTGGTTCTGATTGAAAGTTTGTCCCTGATTTTGGCTTAATGTATTTTGGTTGTAATTTTGCATTGCAGTTCCTGGGTTTTGGTTGAAAGGTGTGCAATTCGTTACAGACCCCTGGTTTTGACAGAAATTCGGCGGCCCTGACTTGATGGAAACATGGATTTGGCCGAAAGTAGACGTCGCTGTCAATATCTGGCCGTGGTTTTGGCTGAAATTTGGTGTCCCTGACATGATGGAACATTGATTTGGCGTCCCTGACGTGATGGACCCATGATTTGCCGTACTTGTCATTATCGAAACTTGGTTTTGGCTGAAGTTTGGTGAGCCTGACATGACGGATCCTTGATTTGGCGTCCCTGACGAGATAGATCCTTGATTTGCCGACCCCGTCATAATTGAACCCTGGTTTTGACTGAAGTTTGGTGTCCCTGACATGATGGATCCGTGATTTGGCATCCCTGTCATTATCGAACCCTGGTTTTGACTGAAGTTTGGTGTCCCTGTCATTATCGAACCCTGGTTTTGACTGAAGTTTGGTGTTCCTGACATGATGGATCCTTGGTTTAGCGTCCCTGTCACTATCGAACCCTGGTTTTGACTGAAGTTTGGTGTCCCTGTCATTATCGAACCTTGGTTTTGACTGAAGTTTGGTGTCCCTGACATGATGGATCCGTGATTTGGCATCCCTGTCATTATCAAACCCTGGTTTTGACTGAAGTTTGGTGTCCCTGTCATTATCGAACCCTGGTTTTGACTGAAGTTGGGTGTTCCTGACATGATGGATCCTTGGTTTAGCGTCCCTGTCACTATCGAACCCTGGTTTTGACTGAAGTTTGATGTCCCTGTCATTATCGAACCCTGGTTTTGACTGAAGTTTGGTGTCCCTGTCATTATCGAACCCTGGTTTTGACTGAAGTTGGGTGTTCCTGACATGATGGATCCTTGGTTTAGCGTCCCTGTCACTATCGAACCCTGGTTTTGACTGAAGTTTGATGTCCCTGTCATTATCGAACCCTGGTTTTGACTGAAGTTTGGTGTCCCTGACATGATGGAACCGTGATTTGGCATCCCTGTCATTATCGAACCCTGGTTTTGACTGAAGTTTGGTGTCCCTGTCATTATCGAACCCTGGTTTTGACTGAAGTTTGGTGTCCCTGACATGATGGAACCGTGATTTGGCATCCCTGTCATTATCGAACCCTGGTTTTGACTGAAGTTTGGTGACAAGGTGGATCCTTGGTTTTGGCATATCGAAGTTTTTGGCGTACCGGCCGTAATCGAACCCTGATTTTGACTGAAAGGTGTACCGGCCATTATAGACCCCTGGTTGGGACTCTGTGGCACAGGACTGTTCAAGTTTCCATTACTGTTCTGGTAACTGTTCTGTATAGATGGTGGTAAGTAGTTCCTGTTCATTCTGGCTTCTACCTCCAAGACAAGTTCAGGGCTTATAACTAAAAAGTTGTGAGCAAAAAAAAAAACAAATTAGCGAAAATATAATTTAAGCATGCGTCTAAGTTACGAAGATAAAATAAAACATTCTGGTGGGGATGTTGACGTTTTTTGTTTAGTTTTTTTTAGGTGTACTATATGCAGTGGCGTAGCAAAGGGGGGGCGGCGGGGGCGGGCCGCACCGGGTGTCACCTTTTTTGGGGTGACACCCACCCAGTCTCTTAACTTTGAACAATGTACAAACAAAAAAAAAATCGCTAGCACAAAAATTTCTTTTTCGGGGATTCCTCCACTAGCACTAGCTCAGCTCTATGTATAATTTGGGGATTCCCGCAAAGGGCCTGACGCTGTCGTGGGGGATTCCCCGTCCCATACTCGCGATCTTTGACGTCTCAGTTGCAACATTTCTCATTTGTTTCGTGAAGTGTGTTGTGTTTGGTTGGCGTGAATTGTTATACGTGTATTATTCTACAAGCTAGAAAAGCTAGAAAGAAGAAATTTTAATTGTATAACAATTCCTTTTCTGTCTTAGTTGTTATTGTGTTTTGTTATTTCTTCAATTTTATAAATAATAAATGATCCATGTCCTTTATCATATAAAATTTATTGCTTTTTACTTTCGATGGGGTGACACCAACTTCCGCACCGGGTGCCACCCAAGGTAGCTACGCCACTGACTATATGGCCAATTGGCCACGGAGCCAAATAGTAAAATGCGAAATCTTTATGATTTCGCCCTATGCGTATAAATACAACACAACCGAATTGAGAACCTCCTCCTTCTTTTGAAGTCGGTAAAAAATATAATTTGGAAGGTGAACCGCTATAAAACGGTGAATGGAAATTACGAAAAAAATAGGGGTGCCTGTCCATACATGCAATTGAAGGATGATAAAAAAAACAGTGCACACATAAGCGTGTACCTTATTAAGGGGTATTTTATGATAGGTCATCAAAAATTATAGAGATGTTTCAAGAAGACATTTTTATTTAAGTTGGTATATGAGCTTCTGAAGTCGTAAAAAAGTGTTTTAATCCCTTCTCTCTTTTCAACTACGGAGTGAAAAATTATGAAAAAATTTAAGATAACAAACACTTTCAATGAAAACACGTTCGAAAAAGATGTTGTGTAGTGTTTGTATTGGCTACGAAACCCTAACTAGACGTTTTTCACTTAAAAGATTTATTTGTACGTTTTTGGTACTTTGACATAGCTTTTATTCGATTATTTATTGAATCCATTTCTAATGCATTAAAAGGTAAATTCGATTCAGTACTGGAAACAGTACTGAATCGAATATACGAATTCTATTCATTAATACAATTTCAAAAATATCAATATCCCCACATCCATAGATTTTTACGAACGAAAAAATAACTCAAAAGCAATATTCATACAATATCTAATAATGAATAGAAAAAAAAAACAAGCGATATTCATACAAAATCTAAAATCACACATCTACAATACTCGCAACTTTGTGGCAGTGAATACACACTTTGCATCAAAAAAATCGAAACACTACCAAAATTGTCTTTCTGGCGACAAATAACCAAACAAGAGGATTTTTTTTTTTGAGGATTTTTTTAGGATTGATTCAGCCATCATTATATTTGCTTGCAGTTCGTAACCTTGTACTACCCACTGTTATATGATTTTTTTTTGTTTTCTGGTTATTGCAATATTTTTCTAACAATCCATTCACACATAAACGAGAGTAACACATAAGTGTTTCGATTTTTTTGATGAGAAGTGTATTACAATGACTAGGGTTACAGCGACAAAATTGTGCTGTAAGCGAATGCCACAGCCGCAATCTTATCTGGCGGCTAATACTACCAACATACCTGGTGGCCGCTCAGTGACAGTCAATAAACCGGTACGGCGGACCCTTATAGATGACGCTGACGATGGAGAAGCACTGGGCTGAAAATAAAGAAAGTAATTGTGGTTATTAAAAGATGGCGAACTCCTCATTCAAAAAGCTTAAGTATCTCCTAGATCAGAAGTTGGCGGTGACTCGACATGGTTCTGTCTTCTGAAAATTTTGCAAAAGCACCACAGAAAGCGCAACATTCTATTTTCAGTAATGCATTGGGTGAGAGATAATGTGTTTTTTTTTTATAAAAAAAAGTTGATGTCTTCCGTTTACAGAATACAGCGTGTAAAAAGACAGCTCCCGAATAGTGAAGGTACCGGTAAAGCTACCTATATCATAGCTATATAAAATAGCTTTCGTCTGAGAAGTGATTCATACCGGAGAAAACCTTTTTTTTCGTTTCGTATCGTATTTGTCAGCCAGCAATGTACGCATTTATTCCGGCCGCGCGAGTTCAACGCTACCGGTCAGCTGATCGACCCGTAGGGTCAATATTTTTCATGTTGTTTTCATTGCTTTTTTTGACGTTATTATTTATTAACGTGTTTTTAATGATGAAAAATAGGGTTAATGGATATTTATAAAGAAAACACGAAAAAAGTGGACCAAAAGTAAGCATTTTTTTTTCATGTTTTTTCAGCTTAAATATTTTCAGAATCATGGTCTGAATGCACGTAAAGGCGTAACACAGTTTTTGGGAGTAGTCTTTTTACACCCTGTATATTCTATATTTTGGACATGACAATATCAAAATGACAAAAATCACAATAAAATCAGAAGCCTTACCATGAGCTCTTATAGCGATTAAGTTAAAAACTATTCAGTACCAAAATGGCCTATGTCTATGCCCACCAGATAGAAAATGGCGAAAAAATCTGTGATTTTCGAAAAAATTCTCGTACTCTAATTTGAAGTTTAAATATCTGCATAAAAATGTTTGAAATTCGAAGAATTTTTAGAATGGTAACATATTTTCCTGGGCAGCCATGACAGTGATTGTCGCGTTTGTTGCTCTGTGGTAGCTTGCTTCATTTGTTTGTTGGGGAGTTGTTTAAAAACGTAGTGTTTCTACAACTCCCCAACAAACACAGTCTTTACAGTTGTCAACTGCTGTCGAAGCATATTGTATCCACCCCGCCTTTTTATTTTGTTATGTGTTGGTCTCCGCGAGAAAGAAAATTAGGAAATTGCATTAAATGAATCGAAATATTAAAAAATTACAGTGGGAAATGTTTTTTTTTTGTATTTAGCCACATTTATATAAGTGTACACCGACAAGGGCTAGGTTCCATACATTGTGAAACAACTCCTTTATCCACACTACACTAAGATAAGCTGTTAGAGAAAGCTTCTTAGCATTAAGTGCATTACACACGCAGCAGACGCGGTAATATTTTATATGCGTATAAAAACTTATCGCATCTGAAGGGTTTTGTTAGTAGTAGAACTTCTTGTGAAAGAGTTCGTCCGGGGAAGTACTACCACCGTACATATTTCTGCCTCCAAGCAGTAGTGTTCGCATTGCTGTGTTTCGGTTTGAAGGGTACGGGTGCCGGTGAAGTTACAGGCACATGAGACTTTTCATCTTTATGTCTCAGGGTCGGCAGCGCGCGTGTGATGCCTCTGGTGTTACAGGCGTTCATAGGCTACGGTAACTGCTTTCCATCTGGTGGGCCGTAAGCTTGTCTGCTTGATAAGTAGCATAAAAAAAAATCCCACACGTAGCAGATACGATAATATACGAAAATGATACATTCACGCGGAAACCTTCAAACTGTATTGTTTTTCAATATGTATACACAGATATAATCTGTCTATCTTTTGATATATGTCGGTGCCTACAGATGCTTGACGGTAAAGTATAAGTGATCTGCTACGTGTGTGTTGCTCCTTGAGTTTAGTATAGAAAGCGATATGGACAGATACGTGCTAAGATACAGATATCTTACCGCATCTGCTACGTGTGTGAGACACTTTAAGGTGGCGGTGATGGCCGCACGCTAAATCAACTCGAGAATAGCGCATAAGTCGGCCTGCATCATGGAAGAAGAAATTTCATTCTTCCGTGGCCTGCATATTGCTGTCCCTGTTTGGCTAACGCAGGCGCGCGCGGGGCACAGCCGAACACTTATTTCTATTCTGTGGCCGTTACCATTCATAATGAGGGGTTTTCACGGCCGTTTCATATCATGCTTTCAGCGTTGAAAATAGATGGCGCTGCTCTGTTACGTAAATGTCAAGTGTCAAAATAAAGTGAAATGTCAACAACAACTGTAACGTATAACTTTATGACTCATAGAAACAGATATACATTCAATTGGAAATATGAACCTTAAGCTATAACTTAACTTTAACATACTTATATTTTTAGTGAAATCAATACTCGCAAACTAGTAACTCAATATTATAATTTAAATTTCTACGTAGATACTAGCGCGCTCGCATCAATAATATTGCATTGGCGCGTGACCTTGGTTTTGCTACGTAGGCTTACTCATCCCGGCAGGTTTGAGCGGGCATAGCGACAGAGCGAGCCGCAGACCTCACCTGACATTACGCTCTGAGTTCTCTTACGTACAAGCTGTGACACTTTTCTCTAAAATAATATATAAACTCAGCCTCAAACTCAACTATTAATCATTTAAGATTACCTAAATAAGTGATATTAGTGTCTCGTCCCATACTGGGTAAGTTTTGCATAGTTCTTATAAATTTATACGTGTGTAGCTTTGTCATGGAACATTCGCGAACATTCTATGCCACCTTCATATGACATTCCTTTGTCTCGGTCGTACTGAGATTTGATAATTAGTTAACTTCTTGTAATTTCATCTATTCATCCTAGAATGCATTACTCAGTACCTATAATACTTTATAACTATGTTTTAGCAAATTCTTAAATATTATATTCTGATTAAATATAACTTTTCTTGCACAGCTTAACTGAACTAGCTTATTCATCTATTCTTATGCATTTCTATGGTGAAGCTAATAGTTTTATTTGTATGAGTGAAGATTGATAATCTCATATTAATTAGTGTCTTGATATCTACTTACGGTAATTCTTTTAATTCATTCACAATACTGCTAGATACCTAGGTGTGCAGGATATCCATGAATTGACAAATTAACCTAATTAAGTTTCGTTAAGTGGTACGGATACTTACTTCCTCCCGTACCTAGGTAGTTTCACTTTGTCTTCAAACTTGATTGGTAAAATCTACACACCTAGCTATTAGAGTGCTACATTTAGATAAATACGATTGCATACTTGCTAGGGTACGTATCGGTAGGTACCATACATCTTGGTTATGGCCCACAAAGTGCGTACCATTATTATGTGGGTACCTACCTATTCTACCATCATTTCACGGCTAGCATTACTACCTACTTTCATTGTTAGAGGCTTGTATCTGGTGACTAGAGCTATAAAGTACTACCGCCATGCCTCCGGCTTTGCTTGCTCATAAATTATTTAAATACTTAACTACATTCATGCCTATCAATAGATACCTATAGCTATCACTCACGAAATATAAGCCTTCTCTGCACTGCTATCACTGTACCTGGACTGCATCACCCCTCATCAGCTTGCTAAATTGTAAATACCTATCACTCTTTGCCTTGTCGTGTGATCTGCAGTCCGGGTCAGCTGACCTACCTAACTTTATTAAGCCGGGCTTTCTTCGCCCCTTCCAGGAGCTACCTACCCCCTTGGAAGCTACGTACTGACTGGAGAAGCTACCTACCTACTGAAAGCTTCCTGCTTACGGAACGTACCTACTGAGCTACCTTCCTACTGGACTACGTACTTGCCTACCTACTGGCTACCAGAACCAGCTGATTAAAAGGAGCTGCCCGGACCTACCTGCACTTGACGCAAGGGGCGTGATACTTCGCCAGAGGAATCAATTCTCCGTCTACCAAGACCAACTTAGGCAACAACTTCATCGACCCCTTACTTTCTAGCCCCTCAATTTTAAACTCAAACCTAATAATATCTAAACCTGTAATAACTTCTTTTCTATTAAACTTATATATAACTGTTTACTTGTCTATCTTATTTACTCCTTGCCACCTTACGTGACACAACGTAGATATATTTTCGTTTCGTGGTATTTATTTTTGCTACTTCTAAAAACATCACGAAATCACTAGCGCACACTCAAGAAGCAGATACAAACAGAATACCATGGCTTATAGCCACAGACTAGTAAATAATAGCTTAGTACGCGTACACCACAGATAATACATTTGACAATCTTGGCATTTACAGCTGAGACAGCGCCATCTATCGAAACAATTTGAACTACTTTTCTTTTTTTTATCGAAGTTGAAAAGCCCTCATTCGAAGGTGGTATTTATTTTTTATGCAAACTAGCATTTGACAAAAACAAATTTTTGACATATTTGGCATTTGTCACAAACTTTTACATTTACATACCTAGCAATAAAAACTCCTTGGTACCTAGTTCTGCGAATAGTTAGAACTCGCGAGCATAAAACTTTTGACGTGACAACGTCTTATAATTCGATAGAGCCGGCTGCACGCACGAAAAAACATGACTCATGCGGCGTTACCTCGCTCTGAGGCGTTCCATGTAAGGCTTGAAGTGCAAGCGAGAGCGCGGAACGAGCGACAAAGAAGCACAATCGGCCACAATCGTCAATCAATCGGGGATCGGGCAATCGTTGTCACGTTCAACTATCGTCAGTAAACCGACTTTACAGACAACCAATTTTTTTCCAATAATTGTGATCAGGGTGGTTATTCGCTATGACCTAAGAGATTCCTTGTCAATAACGTGTGAAGTCACATGTTGTTCGCCTATGTACATGATTTGTTTTTTGTGCAATAAAGAATATTCTATTCTATCGGTAGATGGCGCTATTAGCTAATAAACTATTCTACACTCACCATAGAGCCGGTATTACACGATGTGGCGGTGTTGGCAGCGTCTTCGGGGCTTGTCATTGTATGTCGTTTACTGCTGCCTCGGTTCATCATATACCTAAAACAAGAAAACACATTAAACATGACATAAAATAACACCCAACGGTCACATACCAGAACCACAATTCTCTAAATTTTTTAAAAACTACCTAGCCCCAAGCTAAGCAGAGCTTGTGTTATGGGCACTAGATAACTGATATACTTAATACAATACATTACATAGATAGATATTTTTTATTATACATAGAAAAATACCCAGAACACCCTGAGCAAATATCTGCATCGAATCCGCAACCTCTCGCATCTCAGCTGGCTATTCGCCCGTGCCACAGAGGTCGTCAAATTATAAGTAGAATAGATTAGAATAGAAAAGAATCATTATCAGCCTTTAGACATCCACTGCTGCACGAAGTCTCCCCCACGAAATAAAATGGGGGGATTGCCATAATTATCACGCTTGGCAGGCGGATTGGTGATCGCAGTACTTGCTATAAAGGTTACTCAAAGTGTCACATAGGTAATTTTAGAAGGTAAATCGGTCTTACCCCATCATGGTCCCATCTTACCCGTGACATTTTGAAAAATTATGCTCTCTTTGTTCAATTATAAAACAATAACCATTGTGTTTATCAAGACGACAGAAGTAAAAAACGGAACCCCTATCTTTTCACATGCATTTGGACGTTATTTAGTAGTAAAATAGAAAATAGAGGCGAGCCAAAAAAATAAATATCAAGACCATTTTGGTTTTCAGAAAAATAGTCCGGTCTTACCCCAAAGCACCTTAGTTGTACAAGTATAGTTGTAGGTATATTTAAGTAGATATGTTTTAATAAGTACATCGCAGTCTTTTTGTTTTTTACTATCCTATCCATCCAAAGGTTGTCTGGAAGAGATCGCTTTTAGCGATAAGACCGCCCATTGTACTTTATATTTTTTTTATGTTTCCTTTATTTTTGTATTTTTATTTGGTGTGCAATAAAGAGTTTATCTATCTATCTATCTACTTATGTTGGGTACTCAGGTGTATGCTGCCACCCATCCCCTGGTGCATGCATGTCAAACTCAAAGTCATTGGTGGGCAAAATGCTTAAATACCGTAGAATCAGTGGGCCGCAAAACCCAACCATAAAGAAAACAAACTCATTGCATAGATATACCTTACCTGCTGCCTCCCTATTACCTAACTAAAAGTCACTCGATGACTATCGTTTGACAAGTAAAATGATGATCAATTGAAAATTCTTTATGATAATTTTTATCAACTGATGGTCATATTCTTATTCGCCAAACGTTAGTACGTTCTTAAAATTGAATCGGGCCGCAGTCAAAGTTGTAAAGGGCCGCATGTTTGACATGCTTGCCCTGGTGTAATACCTTAATCGCCTTTTACGAAACATATACGATGTCATCTGGAATATGCTTCCCAAGTATGGAATCCTGCCTACGGTATCTATGTCGACAGACTCGAGGCAATTCAAAGAAAATTTTTGCGGTTTCTTAATTTTAAAATGAGGAGTTATCACTCAGACTATCTACTTAACTGTGCCAGCCAGCACCTCCTTCCCCTTTATTTGAGACGTGAGTTTGCGGATATTGTATATCTATCGCGTATTATTAGTTCAGCCATTGATTGTCCACCACTTCTAAATTTGATCCAATTTTATGCGCCCTCACGGACATCTAGGAAACACCAACTGTTTTATCTTCCCTTAGTATCCACTAACTATCGCAAGAATGCTTTTGTCTACCGTGCAAGTAGGATGTTTAACCGATTGAGTAAATACCATGACCTTGACCCTTTCGGCTGTAGTGTTTCTACTTTAAGAAAGAGACTGAATAACACTTTCTTTGAACAGTTTAATCCGTAAACAAAACATATTTCGCTATGTACTGTTTCGATTACCTAGCTCAAAATTGATTACCCAGTAAAATTTTATCGTGATTGTGAATGACCCATAGGTATTACTTAGCGTTTTTTGTGTATATAGTTATTTAAATAGTAATAAGTATTATGTTTCTACAAGTGGAGACCTTTAAATGGCCTCTAAATCACTATATAAGTTTCCATTTTATGGTTCGAAGCGGGATTGTTTGAAAATTTTCCCTGTTATTTAATTTGTTTTTTAAGGATTAAAGTGTTATTTGGGACTTTGTTTTGTGATAAACGACTGTAATTAAATACGGACTATACAGTAAATACATTTTAAGAGCAGTTGGGCTCGTTCATAAAAATGGACGAGGCCGAGGTCGCTCCTAGACCTCGGTCTAGGAGTAACAGTGATATGACTTTGAGTGAAGAAGAGATGGGTGCGCAGTTAATTACTACCGATGAGAATAAACAACGTGAAGAGTCATTCGCAATGAGCGCCGAGTCCGCCCTCCCGGCGACAGCAGGCGCCGCGTCGTCGTCGCCGTCGCGGCCGCCGACCAAAAGATTGAGGAACAGCAATAGTAGTGATGACCAACAAATTGTAGACAACGAAGGTTTTACCCTCGTGCAGAGGAAGAAAACTCTTGTTGCAACCGGAAAATATCGAAGATCTACTGAGAAAGGTAACAATAAATTGAATGTGAACTGCTTTGAGGTGTGCGTCTCGTCATACCAAATGCTGCCAAAACAAATTGGGCTGGCTATGCTTTTGAAGTCTGAAGGGATTAGAAATGTCATAAAAATAACATACAAAAGTCCATACAGGGTGGTCATCAGTTTTGAAAACAAGGAGGACGCAAATAAATTAGTCAAGAGTAAAACATTTATGGACTCAGGATACAGATGTTATATGACGGATGAAGTTGGAATTACCTATGGTGTGGTAAAATATTTGGAACTTGATGTAAAAGATCAAGATTTGATGGCATCTATACGCTGCGAACAAGATATAGTGTCAGTGAAGAGACTAAATAGGATGTCAGAGGAAGGTCAATGGGTCAGCAGCGAAACTGTACGCTTTGGATTCAAGAGCTCCACTTTGCCTTCTTATGTATTTGGATATGGTGTTAGATTCAAGGTGGACCCTTACACCTTCCCTGTGACGCAGTGCGCCTCGTGTTGGAAGTTTGGACATTTGACACGAACGTGTCCAACGAAAAAGTCAGTATGTCCAAAATGTGGCGGAGGACATGAAAACTGTGAGACCACCGAGTATCGATGCATTAACTGCAAAGACAATCACATGGCCCTGAGTAAGTCATGTCCTATTTATCTGAAGGAGAAGGAAATCCGGTCCATTATGTGTAAAAGCAACTGCACTTATAAAGTTGCCTTATCGAAGTACATGGAAAACAAGACATACAAGTTTGATGAATGCGCGCAGAATACACCATCCTTCTTCATGTTTGGAGATAAATCCAACGTTAGGACCTATGAGCGCGTACGACCAACCATGTCATATAGTCAATGTGTTGGTACGAAGACAGAGGTTACAATCAATTCAGAGAAACCAGATACTTTGATACGTATTGATGGAGGAGAGATGAGTGAAGATGAATCGAAGGACAGCAGCGAGGAAAATTCATTTAGAAAGAAACCGTCGAGGGGAAGGAAAAAAAAACATAAGGTGGAAAAGAGACAGAGGAAGGTAACAGCTGAAGCCTCTCGAGACCCACCGGTGATTACAGCGACAGGTGAGGGAACCCAGTTAGATAGTCGTCAAAAGAAAAAGATCAATTTTGTTGGTATATTTAGGAAAGCGAAAGAAATAGTGTTTTCCGACAAAAGTTTTGAAGAGAAAGTTACTCAGGTGTTGAAATTACTTTTTGAGGAGCTAATGTCTTTCGTAGTGCAGATGATCAGCAAAGGAGATGTTTTAACCAAACTATTAAGCTTCCTTTATGATGGATAACAACATCTCAAATGTAACCGCGGTCCGGGCATCAGGCCCTGTGGGTTCTGTTGTGCAATGTTTAAATATTGCACAATGGAACTCGCAGAGCTTGATGCCCAAAAAACCAGAGTTTGAGCTTTTGCTAAGTCAAGAAAAGATAGGTATTTGTTTATTAAGTGAAACATGGCTTGACCAAGATACAAACTTACGCATAAGTAACTACAATGTTTTCAGAAAAGATAGAACTGATTCTTATGGAGGTGTAGCTATAGTAGTTCATAAATCTATTAAAGCTCAAAGGTGCTCCATAGATATTAGCAACAGTGGTATAGAGACCTTATGTGTAAAAATTTTGAACTGTAAATACTTAGAACATGTTGTATCGGTGTACTGCCCTTCAACTGTAAGAACTTCACAATGCGACTGGGACCGTATTTTTTCAAAATTTTCTTCGAAATCAATAGTGGCTGGCGATTTCAATGGCCATCATTCTAATTGGTCATGTAAAATCGATACTAGAGGCTTGCAGTTACTGGATTCCTCTTTAGAGCATAATTTTGTGTCACTCAATAGTGGGGAATTCACAAGGGTTAAATTAGTTAACGGCCATTTACAGGAGTCCGCGCCGGACATAACGTTTGTGACATCGGAGTTAGCTGTGTATTTTAAATGGCAAGTAACAAGAGAGAACTTTGGTAGCGATCATCTCCTTATTAAATATTCACTTCAGTATCATGACTCACGTAGGTTTATTAGGCACCGAAACTTTAAACTAGCTAACTGGCGGCTGTATCAGGCGATATTAAAAGATAGTATCAGTGATGTCATTTGCGAAGGTGACATTCAAACGAGCTATGATTTGTTTATAAAAATTGTGAATGATGCTGCTCGAATAAGCATTCCTATGATAAAAAATTGCACTGATCCCTTACAAACCTTTCAACCCAAACCTTACTGGTGTCCAGCTATATCTTCAGCTATAGCTCAACGCCGTTTGGCCTTAAAGATGTTTAGGCGAAACCCTACACCTGATAACCTTGATAAGCTAAATGAAAAGATCGCTGAAGCTCAAAGAGTTCATAGGAGGGCTAGGTCTGCAAATTGGAAACAATTCTGCGGAATGGTAGACGAAACGATGACACCCTCCGATATGTGGCGTCGCATGCGCTGGATGAAGGGTATCCGAAGGGATCACGCGAGCGCTCCCAGTGATAAAAAAGAAGAACTTTTACGTAGTTTAGCTCCTGATTTTGTGCATACTTCACAACCAGTGTTCACATCTAGTAACACCTCCTTGGATAGAGAATTTACTTTGCCAGAGTTCCAAAATGGGTTAAAAAAGAAGGACACGGCTCCTGGAGAAGATAACATTACCTACTCAATGATTTATAATCTTCCTCTAGAAGGTAAGTTGTATTTGCTTCAACTGTTCAATCAAATTTTTAAACATTCTCTAGTTCCAGAACAATGGCGTAGTATTCAAATAGTCCCTATTCCGAAACCTAATCCCAACCCCAACTTAATGCCTAAATTCCGTCCTATATCATTAATATCTTGTGTTTGTAAAATTTTTCATCTGATGCTTTGTAAACGAATTGAGTGGTTTGTCGAAAAACATAAAATTTTAGCCCCAGTCACCAGTGGATTTAGGAAATGTCAGTCATGCATAGATTGCTTAGTCCGTCTTGTCACACAAATACAGATAGGATTTTCAAAAGATGTATCCACGCTAGCAGTTTTCTTAGATGTTGAAAGTGCCTATAATAATGTTTTGACGGACCAACTTGTTATGATGCTTGATAATCTAAATATGGGGTCCCTAACATGTAAATATTTGTGGACATTCTTAAGCAACAGATTTTTGAAAATAAAAGATGGTGATGGATGTCAGACAATGGTGAGATGGACTGGCAGAGGATTGGCACAGGGTGACCCTCTTTCTCCCCTCCTATTTAATATTGCTACACATCAAATTTGCACGGGATATGATAATGTTAGTATTTTGCAGTACGCTGATGATTTTGTTTTTTATACACAAAATAGGAACTTAGAACTGAATGAGGCATACATTCAAAGGGCTTTAGATTCTGTTGTAGGTAAGTTGGGAGAGTTAGGATTGGAAATATCTCCAACAAAAACCCAATGCTGTAGTTTCAGGCGAGGAAGAAAAGTGGATCAAGTTACTCTATATATCAATAACAATAACGTAACATGTGTAACAAATGTCAAATACTTGGGCATTTGGTTGGATAAATCTTTGCTGTGGAGTAAACATATAAATGAGACATGTGAAAAAACAATGAAAATGATAGGTTTACTGAAAGTATTAGCTGGTGCTTCTTGGGGTTTGCATCCTAAACACCTGCGCAGGTTATACATTGCCTTGATTCGTAGCAGAATAGATTACGGATGCTTTCTTTATGAAACAGCTGCAAAGACACATTTATTAAAGTTAGATAGGATACAGAATATAGCAATGAGAGTAATCGGTGGATTTATCAGAACCACACCCATACATGCTATGGAATGTGAGGTGTGTTTACATCCACTGCAGTTCAGGCGACAATACCTTGCCACCAAATATTGTCTTAAAGCCCAATCATTCTCTGATAACATCACTATCGCTCTATTTCAAGAACTGCTTGACCGGTATCGGCAGAAAAAACCTTTGCTAATCTCAATTTATGAAGAAACGAAGTTAGAAATCATAAAATCAAGTAAGCCCCTCAATATGTTTTCGTTGAATACTTGGGTATCGGATATAAATTTGGATTTTATTGAGATTACGGTAGATGGAATAGACCAGGCAAAAAGTCAGTATGATGATAATGTACTAAAGTCCCTTACATTATTTATGATAAATGATAAATACAAGGATTGGCACAAACTGTACACCGACGGGTCTAAAATAGGTGACAGTGCTGGCGCGGCATATTACGATCCTAGTCGCAATGTGAAAGAGTCATTTAAAGTTACGTCTGAACATAATACTATTATGTCAGTTGAGCTTTTTGCAATCTCAGAGTCATTATCATATGCGGCTACCTTAGATTTAAGTAAATTAGTTATCATGACAGACAGTCGAAGTGCTTTACAGCATATAGCTCGTTGTGTCTCTGGTGCAAGAGGTGCTTCGGTAGCTTATAGCATAATAAGGAAAGTGTTGTTCTTGCAAAATAAGGGTGTGGATCTGAGATTGCAGTGGGTTCCTTCACACGTTGGTCTTCAGGGCAACGAGGAGGCCGATAAATTGGCTAAAGAGGCTTTTTCAGTAGGTGCAGAAACTTTCATTGTACCTGAACACTCAGAAGTGTTGTTTAAATATAAATACAAAATTTTTGAGAAATGGAAAATGTATTATTTGAGTACTTCAGAGTTAAAAGGAATTTGGTATAGAATTGTACAATGTGAACCTCCTCGTATACCCTGGTTTGTAAATACTAGATTTAAGAGATGTCTGATTGTAACAGCTCACAGACTGCGCACAGGACACATTCCTCTTGCAAAATTCAATCACCTTATGAAAATATCAGACTCCCCCAACTGTGCGACATGCGGAGTTACAGAAGACGTTCATCATCTTCTGGTGGAATGTGTACGGAGCCAGTTTTTGAGAACACACATGTGTAGCCAATATGGTCTTAACTTATTAGATGTTGGCGCGTTTCAATGTATCTTATCCGCCCCTTTATGTGAGGCGGCTAAGGCACTTTTTAGTATAGTGTATAATATTATTTGTAGTTAAGTTTTTATTGCAAGACGTAACAGGGCTGACATAGTCGCAAAGCGACTCAAAGTCCTTATAAAAATTTAAGAATAAAAAAAAAAAAAAAAGTTTCCATTTTGTTATTATGTGCCGATGGTTTTCCTAAAATAAATAAATAAAATAAAAATAAATAATCAAATAAAAATTACCTGCACAGATTAGAGTTATACGCGGCATCACCCGCCTGTTCGTCGGTCTGTTCCGAATCGTCCACCCGGGTCGGTGTGCCGCTGTCTGATACCTGGAAGTTAGTGTTAGTGAGACTTCGATCCTTAGGTTGTGGGTTCGAAACCCAGTCGTTTGAATCAAAGGATATTTCTACTCTAAAATGTATTTGCCTACTTTTTAAAAACTTTTATTTAACTTGTATGATTGTCCGGGTGGAATCTTGCAAATGAATTTTAAATCAGTTATCTTTAACCGATTGAGCTGAAATTTTTCATACCTGTCAAGTTCAGATGACAATACAATATTATGGTGAGGCGAGCTGATCTGATGATGGAGACGGAAGGTGGACAACGGAACTCCTCGATGATTAGTAGTAGCCCGGCAGTGTTTGGGCTCATTTTGATCAGCTCACGGTTCCAATCACTAATTTAATAAAAGCTTGTTTTGAAATATAAATATTTCAACAAAAAAAATTATATAAAACAGTTACCTAATCTAGAACAAGACTACTAACCATATCATTATTATATACTAAATTAAATTTAATTAATTTTAAGTCAGCTGAAAAGTTCTTTATGAGTGATAATAAACTTCTTTAAACTAAAGTTTCCATTTTTTTTAATCATAGCCTCTTATGAAAATCTCAATTTTGCCAATGTCAAGTTAGTTATATTATTCAAATAGGACAAGACATCTAAAGTCCTCTGTCAAGTCATGTTCTAGTAAAGCGATGGCAGTTTTACTAGAATGTTCCTGGACGATTTGCACCCCTTCGAAAAGACATTTAAATTTAAATTCACTACCAGAAGCTTTTTTTTTATTTTTGCTCTTTATAAGTTACACCAGTTAAAATGCCACCGAAATTACATGATATAACAATACGTGTAGGACAGAAAACGCGTTGGACAGAATGCGTGTTGGACGGATTGCGTGTTGGACGGATTGCGTGTTGGACGGAATGCGTGTTGGACGGATTGCATGTTGGACGGATTGCGTGTTGGACGGAATGCGTGTTGGACGGATTGCGTGTTGGACGGAATGCGTGTTGGACGGATTGCATGTTGGACGGATTGCGGCAACGATTCTAAAATTGGACGGATAATTAAACAGCTGCTCTTGTTTAGTTAGTTCAGTTAGGTGTGCAGTAAAAATAAGAACAAGGCCAAACAACCATCTGTTAGAAAATGGAACGACAAAGTTTCAATTGTTTTAATTTTTTCTTTTATGTTCCAGAACTCCATGTTATGTGGGTTCGTATTTCCACGAAGTATTTATTAAAATAATAAGAAGTCAATTTATTTATTCAGATAATTTTGCAATCCATTGTGTTAGTCGGTTTATCTTAACTAGGGGTCAGTATTTAAAATTAATTTTGTCCTTTGGACCAATTTATAAATTATAGGATATTATGCTGAAATGTAAGGTTGGTAACTTAATATATGAAAATAGTAGTTACGTGGTGCGAAGGCGTGGAATGGCAGCACGTGCGCTCTCGGCCGCGAGGCACGTGCGCACCGCCGTCGGACGCGCGCCGCCCGAACGAGGACGCTGCAACAACATAACATAACACCCAACAGTCACATACGTATACATAGTCCTGCCCTCCTATTCCTAATAATCCTATCCTACTAATATTATAAACGCGAAAGTTTGTGAGTATGGATGGATGGATGTTTGTTACTCTTTCACGTAAATACTACTGAATGGATTTTAATGAAACTTTACAATAATATAGCTTATACATCAGAATAACACATAGCCTACAATTTATAAAGATATTGTGTGAATTGTCCATAATATGACGATAAGTGTCAAGTAAGTAGGAAAAAATTTACCATCTGCGAGCTATTCTGGCGTGCGCTGCCAAAACCGCTAGAGTTACACATAATATGTAATGTATGATGGAAATGTTTATCTTAAATAGTCCTACAAAAAAGCCCGCCACAGTATAATCTATATCTTATGTGTAAGCCATTACAGCCAAAATGTGTATAATATTATAAACGCGAAAGTTACCTATTATGTTTGTTACTTCTTCAAACAGCTGAACAAATTTAAGTGAAATTTGGAGTGGAGGTATCTTATACCCCGGATTAACACATAGGCTACTTTTCATCATCATCATAATCAATTTTCATCATTATTCACGCGGGTGAAACCGCGGGGCGCAACTAGTAACATAATAAATAACAATAATAAAGCTGGACATTTCACACAACATTATCTAGCCCAAAGCTAAGCAGAGAGTAAGTTTCCTCATTTTAAGGGTAATTTCATCAATGTCGGCATATCAAAATTCTGTTTTTACAGAACTGTTACCAGTATCCTGCGGTGTTGCCTGATCAAATAAATTTTCCCAATTTTAAGGGTAATTTTACCAAAGTCGGCAAATTAAAATTCTGTTTATACAGAACTGTTAGTTATCTGATTTAATGGAAGTCACCAAAGTTGATAAATATCACCTAATTTAACGAATGTCACCAAAGTTGATGTCACATACCTTGGCTTTGCATAGCGTGAGGCGGTTTCAGTAAGTGTTGATCCTTAACACTGAAGTACGCCGGCGGTTGGTGTTGGACCGCCGGCAGTTTTGCCGCCAAATTCGTATTGGGCAGCATTGACACGTTAGGTGAGGCTTGTTGCTGAAACAGAATAAAAAAATTATGTCGACTTTCCGGATCACATGGCTCTTAGCATAGCTCTATCCATAGCCAATTGAGATTACGCTCGCTTGATCTCGATCGAGTTAACTTACATTGAACTGTGCAGAAACATATAACGGTGACGGTCGTAGGTCCGCTGAGGCAGCTCCACACACGCCCAATTCTCCACCCTGAAATCAACACCATAATGTCATGTCATTACTAGTAGAAAGCCCGCGACTTCGCCTGCGTCACAGTATTTCCCAACAACATGCACTCCTTAACAGGTTTGAATTTTAGGAATTCATTTCAAAGTATATGCAACTCCACTCTACGAACTTAGATCTAGAAAGCAGCGCCATCTAGTTATGTTTTGCGTAATCGCAAATGACAACTGAAATTCATAGATTTACTTTGTTTACGATTTGACGACCTCTATGGCGCGGCGGGCGAAGCTTCGCCTGCGACGCAGGAGGTGGCGGGTTCGATTCCTGTCTCGGAACAAATATTTGTACGTTCTGCAGATATTTGTTCAGGGTGTTTTGGGTATTTTTTTATGTATAATAAAAAATATCTATGTAATGTATTGTAAGTTATCTAGTACCCATAACACAAGCTCTGCTTAGCTTGGGGGCTAGATAATGTTGTGTGAAAAGTCCAGAATTTATTTATTTATTGTTTTTTACTGTGTTTTACTAGAGAAAATTTTAACAGAAATCCCAGCAGTGGGAATTGTTATATTACCTGTGTATGCCTACAATCGCCAGGCCCCACTGTGTGCCGCCTGGTTGCGTGGGGTTCAGTCTGTTGGGTAGATACTTGTAGCGTTTCTGTTTCAACTGGGATCGAACTATCTCCAAACTGTAAAAAAAATATACCAATGACTAAAAGTTAGTAGTAGAACTTCTTGTGAAAGAGTTCGTCCGAGGAAATACCACCGTACCTATTTCTGCCGCCAAACAGTAGTGCTCGCATTGCTGTGTTTCGGTTTGAAGGGTACGGGTGCCGGTGAAATTACAGGCACATGAGATTTTTCATCTTTATGTCTCAGGGTCGGCAGCGCGCGTGTGATGCCTCTGGTGTTGCAGGCGTCCATAGGCTACGGTAACTGCTTTCTATCAGGTGGGCCGTATGCTTGTTTGCTTGCCAAGTAGTATAAAAAAAACCCCAATTGATATTAGCGACAACAAATTTTATATTGCTTTGACTTGTATTTTAATAACTAACATAAGTATTGTCTTGTAATTTTTAATTTGATTAAGATCTTGACTCCAAATTGCAGCTCCCTAACGGGGTTCATGCACCTACCTGACTAACAGTAGAAATAGGACCTATTACTAACAATGTTGTACGTACATGTGAGCAATAAATAAATAACATAACATAACATTAGGATTCCCTGCGTAGTGGTTATCAGGATCTACATGTACCATGGTACCACAACACCCAGACCCGAAACAAATATTTGCTTATCATGCAAACATTTGTTCCGCAGCGGGAATCGAACCCGCAACATCTCGCATGATGATAGAAATCACTGTGTTATTTTTAGTCCTATATTTAGTAGTTTTACCCAAAATATAAGTCGCCCCGATCAATTTCTATAGCGCGGGAACCTACTTTCGCAATAGTAAGTAGTAATTAGCAATCGCGCGCTAAAAACTTGCGCTGTTATTGGTTAATCGATTTCGCGGTAAAATCGCGGCCGGTCGTGCGCCATCTTGTTCATCAGTCGACTCTGTCCGACAGTGTACGAATCATGTCAGCGGGAAAGAGCTATACTATACGTTCGGCTACTGCCGAATATCAGTCTGCGCTTTTCTGCGCAAACGAAAACAGTCGATCGGACTTATTTTCTGGGTAAAACTGTACCACATGAGTGTACTTGTTTGTTGTCCTAAATCTTCGAGCAACACGGACTTCCTGCTGCGGGCCGGAACGGAGTAGCCTTAGCGATATATTACCATTTAAATAGTTCTGTTATTTTTTGCGGGGGGAAATGTGCAAACAAGCGCAGTTTCGCATATACACATCCAAATACAACACTGTAATGACGACACTCACACTAACAAACCTGGCACAGAATAACAACTAGTTTTATTAAACGCGTATGCCTACTTTGGCTTGTAGTTTGACAGAGGTTAACGCTGCGAATGGCTACTCCCTTCCGTGTTGCTCGAAGTCCTAAATAAATAAAAATAAAATACCTTCTCCAAGTTATCCTTAGTGTCAGTCAGGTATTCCACCGCGCAGGGGATGGAAACGAGACAGTCTTGAGAGGTCGATGTGGATTCCTCAGCTTCCATATGTTCGTCTTCTGCCTTCTGTCAGAGAATTGTTAAAGGGTAATTGTAGCGCGTATACTAATAGTAGCTACTAGCCACTGGGGCGCTCGCCCGTGCGACTGCGTGCTCTCTAAAGTGACAGAGGTTTCCTTAGCTGCCTGGAATTTGTCCTGTAAAGAGCCAGAGGCTTCAGAGGAACTTCAGCTGTTGTTTCGATTAGTGACGTAAAAAGTTACAAAAAGTCTACTATGTCTATGTCTTTAATTAAAATCGACTTAAATTGGAACTAGTTGAACAGCACTATTGAAAGAAGGCAAAAAAGTCTATGGCCCTTAAAAAAAAGGAATTCTTGATTCAGTTGAGTTTTCTGTGGTTTGTGTTTGCACCTATCGACTTTTTTCATTCGAATTGTTTGTTGACTTTTCCACTAGGGTTGCCAAATTAGACCGGACAGTACGGTTTTTTAAACGGCTCCAATGTGGCTTAGGTTTGATTTCACCAACAAATAACAATAAACAACTGTTTAGTCTAACCAATGCTTTTTGACAGGTGTTACTGCTACCACTTTCGCCGAGCGCTCATAACTCGTTGCGCGACCTATATTAGTGTACGCACGCGGTTTTGGTCACGTTATACCGGGTTAAGAAGTAGCCTATAGCTCAAAATAAACACACACCTAGTATATGACGTTCTAATAAAATAAATGAAGGAACCACTTACCTTACAACTAGTGAGGTCTAAAGGTTGCCCTGTCGTGGAATCCAGAGAATCTATAACAAAAAATATATTTGAACGAGCGAAGCGAGTTCTCTGTGTTAACTAGAGTTAGGTTTCCGTATGTGTGTTTGATAGGAGTTCGTTCGACGAAAACTTACGAACAGTTGATTTAAAAAAAAAAGTTTCTTTGAAGTGGTGTAACATTCGGGCGTTTATATTTAGGACTGTCTTTAATAAATAAATAAAATACCTCGATGCTGCAGGCTGTTCCTCGCGCTTGTTCTCTGCTGAAGCTTGTCTAATAGGAGATGATATATCGCGTATACGTGATCGAACCTCTGTTCTTGGACGGCCTGGAAAATACACACGTTTTGTTTAGAGAGAAATACTTTACAATATTGAATAGACGAACAAATATTATATAGTAACAATTCAGCTCTACTCCTATTCTGGAAGATTTCAACACGTCTTTCGTCTCTCCTCTTACTCTTTTTAAAGGTGTGATTTTTTATTTTTTTCTTCTTTACGAGCATTACCAAATCTAAGTGCAAATCTTGCAAGAATCTTACACCATATCTGTGTGTAAGAAAATTAAATGATTTATTGACCAAACAGGCATATTATACAATTGAGGAATTCTTGTCTGACAGTATTATTATTTAATGGTATAATGTATCGAATCTGACCTATCTGACATTTTTAATTTTTTCCGTATATTTGACATTTGATTGATTTATTTGATTTGGATTTTTTTACAATGTAATTTGATTTTTTAAAAAATGATTTTAAATGAATAAATGATTATGATTTGAATGTCACAGAGTTTTTTTTTTTATACTACTCAAGCATACGGCCCACGTGATGGAAAGTAGTTACCGTATATAGACGACTGCAACAACAGAGGCATCACACGCGCGCTGCCGACCCAGAGACATAAAGGATGAAAAGTCTCATGTGCCTGTAATGTCACCGGCACCCGTACCCTTCAAACCGAAACAGCAATGCGAGCACTACTGCTTGGCGGCAGAAATAGGTACGGTGGTAGTACTTCCCCGGTTGTTATATTAAGCAAGGTACCATCAACGCATGGATCAAAAATGTAGCTAGTACAAAAAGTTAACTTAATAATTTTCTAAGTCTTATAACCCGGGTACTACTGAGCCGATTTGAATGCAGTTGTCACTGTTAGATAAAGAAACGCTTACATGTTGTATATGTTATATGTTGTTATGTTAAGTAAGGTACCATCAACGTATGGGTCAAAAATGTAAAAAAGTTCACTTAATAAGTTTCTAAGTACTCGGGAACTACTGAACCGATTTGAATGCAGTTTTCATTGCTAGATAAAAAAACTCTTACATGTTGTATATGTTTTTGTGTTAAGCAAGGTACCATCAACGTATGGGTCAAAAATGTAAAAAAGTTCACTTAATAATTTTCTAAGTCTTAAAACTCGGGAACTACTGGGCCGATTTGAATGCAGTTTTCACTGCTAGATAAAGAAACTCTTACATGTTGTATATGTTGTTGCGTTAAGCCGGGTAGCGTCAACATGTGCGCCAGAACTGTGTCGCTGGCGCCGGGCGGGGCCTCTTGCTGTGCGCTGTGGCATCCGCAGCGACCCGTGGAGGCGTCTATACTAAGGTTTTCTATACCTGTCAAATAATTAGAGTCATCTATATAAATATACAAATCAATTGTCAACTGTCTAGTCTAGCAAAAACGAAAATGTAACTTCGAAAATGGCTAGACCGATTTGTTTTTTTTTTGTTCGCCTGATTTGGTTTAGGAAAAAAGATTAGTAAATAAAAAACAATCTTAAGGTGAATGCTCTCGTTGCCTTGCCCATACAAAATAATTTAAGTATTTTTTCAATCCACAGATTGTCGTTCTTTATATCGTATTTTTTTCTCGATTTTCTAATGATTATCGTACTCGCAAATGATTGTTTCAAATAAAAATTTACTAAGGGTAATTTTTAAAATTAGTTTGAAATACGACCAATTTTACGTATGTGTGAGTGTTTTTAATGTCCATTTTGAGTCGCCACCTACCATCGAAGCGTGATATTTTTACGCAGAGCACCCTGTTTTGTTTAATTTGACAGAGATGGCGGTTAAATGGACCTCGAGCACCGAGTTTTGAGAAAGATAGTGAAAGATGGCGCTAAATAAATAAAAGTATGCCTCGCGTTATTTTCGGGTCTGTCACCAAAATTGCGAAACGCGACGTTGCCAGGCAACGCTACGTCACAAGTTTAGTGCTTGCTAGTCACCCGTAATTATTAGGCTTTATGAGCTGGCTCTGATAGGGTTGCCAACCGTTCGTTATAATCATAGTTTACAAAGTTATTTGCGGCTATGTTCTTTATACTTTGCAATATCAACAAAGTAGGTACCTTCGAGAAAATACTTTATTGTAACGTACTTTATTGAAACTCAAGTTTCAGTTTTATAAAATAAAAATAAAACAACGAAAGAATATGTAAAAACTATACTTTCGTAACTTCATTCGCAGCAATAAAAAAAAATATTACTAGTCATTGACCGAGCGAGCAAAGCAAGGTAAGTCCTTGCAATATAATATGGCAAAATTTGCTATCGTCTGTTCGGATGTATGTACCTATGTACGTAAGTACTCGCGTACGTCGCATTTTTCAATTAATCTTGATGAAACTTGATATATGTACTTACTTATATATTTATTTTACAATATAGTTTTTGAGAAAAAATAAAAATGAAAACCAATATTACGTGAACTCTCATTTGTTAGAGTTTCAACGACTTGTGGTTCAAGTAAGATTGGGTATATGCTAGATCGGACTATGGATGCGATTTTTAAACTTTATCGAAAAACAAGATAGTTTGTGCTCTTGAGGTATTCTGTTCGCAAAACTACTAGTTTTTATAATCCGACCGTGTACCGTGCTGTGATTCAGAAACTCGGTGTAGCAACCCTGATAATATATCAATATCAAAGTGTAGTATGAAGTTGTCATCTCGCTCCTTAAATGCAAAAGAGCCACAAGTCGAAAATTCATTTTTTTACTGGAAAGCCTATCAAAGTTTTGATAGTAGTTTTTTTTGTATTACTTTATAAATCTTTTTTTTCTACATATATGTATGGTATATTATAAGATGCGTATTTTGAACCTTACACTACCTTGAAATTTACATTGAGATCAATGTAATTAAATGCGGAAGAAACTTATCCATAACTATCACCTCTTCATCTAGCAACATTACAAAATAAAATACTCCATAAATCTTTGACTTACTAGTAGTAACGATGAGATCTACGATCAATAATATCTAAGTCATCGCAGTAATCTCATTAAGTGTTTCATTATTATACATAAAAATCCTTTAGCTTAAATAATCAATTTTAAAATAAGTAAGTATAAAAAGTTTAACATTACTTTGGGATTACATCCTTTTCAATCAGTTTTAGGATGCTTTGTTTTTTGTCTCAGCAACTTGTAGCTTTTTGATATTATTTTATATTATTTACTTGGGAAAAATCTGTATCCTGAGAAGTTTTGTATAAAAATATATTTTAATGTTGTTGATCAGTTTTAATAACTTTGAGGTCTGCTCTTTACGACTCTTCCTTTGGAAATCTATGTCAAGAGGCTGAACACTAGGAAGTACTGAATCAACTGATTGGTAATCAATCATCTGTACTGCTGTCTGAGCTTGAAGATGAGGATTCACTTGAGTATATCTGAATCGCTGTCTGTACTTTCCTCAATGACTAAATTTATTCATTGCTCTGGACTTCCAAAATCAGATAATGTTTTCATCAAGTAACGATAGGCTAGGATTGTGTTGGCTGTCTGTCTGGTATGGAATTTGTACCGTTTTTGATGAAGCGATTAAGATAGAGACTCCAGTGAATCCTCATCTATAAGCTCAGACAGCAGTACAGACGATTGATTACCAATCAGTTATGATTCAGAACCTCTTAGTGTTCAGCCTCTTGGCATAGATTTTCAAAGGAAGAGTTGTAAAGGCATAATATATTTTTATACAAAACTTCTCAGGATACAGATTTTTCCCAAGTAAATAAAATAAAATAATATCAAAAAGCTACAAGTTGCTGAGACAAAAAACAGGGCATCCTAAAACTGATTGAAAAGGATGTGATCCCAAAGTAATTTTAATAATCTTAAAAGTGATTATTTAATTCAAAGGATACTTATGTATAATACTGAAACACTGTATTTTAAGACTGATTGTACAGACTGATTGTAATAACAGTCATTTAACAAATATTGCATGTTTGTTTATAAACAATTACAACCATAATCACGGTAATCTTATATGCAAAACAGACACATTTCCAAGTACTGCGGTTTCGTTTTAATAAAATAGTAATCAAACTTATTGAACTTTCATTCAAAAGAAACGCATTCCAAAATCTGACACTTTTATGTTTCGTAATAAAGTTATTATTATTATTATTATTAACTGGAAAGATGGCTGCTTTGCTGTGAAGTTAGTCATCAAAGTCTCAAAATGCTAAATGGGTAGTTGTGTGATTGAACTATTTTAAACGCTAAAACCATGGGTGTCTTTTTCGAATATAAAAATTGGAATCATCTAAATGCCATTTTTGCATTAAAAACGATATTGAAATTTTTTGATTTGTGGCCCTGTTGAATTTTAAGGTGTTCTGTTTGTCTGTGGTTACCTAGCCCAGTGCACTTATTTCTCCCTATATGTTCCTTGACTTTTTTCTCTATGGTCCTTGTCTATGGTGCACTGTGGGTGTCATGCGATTAATTTTCTTTGGGGCGGTGTCTTTGAAACGAGTGCAAGCCAGGTTATAACGGTTTCACGGTGAAATTTCGTAAGTAAACAGATATTTACATAATTTTAATGTGTTACCTACTAGTAGAGTAGTACTATTATAGAAGATGCCTGCCCTTTGTTTGAAGCCTTCGTTGTTGTTGTTGTTGGACATAGGCCTTCCCCTTAGAATGCCACGACGAACGGTATTGAGTCGCCTCCATCCACCGACTCCCCGCGACGTTTATAATGTCTTTATTCCATCGAGTGGAGAGCTTTCCTCTAACGCGTCGTCCGGTTTGTGGTCGCCACTCGAGAACCTTTATTCTCCAACGGTTATCACTTCTTCGAGCTATATGACCTGCCCACTGCCACTAATTCTGAGAGCTATGTCTGTGACCTTGGTTCTTCTACGGATTTCCTCATTTCGGATTCTATCACGTGGTGAAACTCCTAGCATAGCTCTCTCCATAGCCCGTTGCGCAACTTTGAGCTTGTCTATACGGCCAATAGTTAGCGACCACGTCTCAGTGCCGTAAGTCAACACTGGCGTGTAGACTTTCGTCTTGAGGCTCTGCGGTATCGGCGACGAGAAGATTTTTTTTTATACTACTTGGCAAGCAGACAAGCATACGGCCCACCTGATGGAAAGCAGTTACCGTAGCCTATGGACGCCTGCAACACCAAAGGCATCACAAGTGCGCTGCCGACCCTGAGACATAATGTGAAAAGTCTCATGTGCCTGTAATTTCACTGGCACCCGTACCCTTCAAACCGAAACAGAGCAATGCGAACACTACTGCTTGGTGGCAGAAATAGGTACGGTGGTAGTACTTCCCCGGACGAACTCTTTCACAAGAAGTTTTCACAAAACCAACAAACTAGATATGGCGTAGTTTCCCGAACGCTGCCCATCCGAGTTGGATTCGTCGGTTGACCTCTTCATCTCATCACATCACACTAATATTATAAATGCGAAAGTTTATAAGTATGTTTGTTACTTCTTCACGCCCAAACGGCTGAACGGATTTGAGTGAAATTTGGAAACAAGATACCTAATAATAATAATAATAATAATAAGCAAGCAAGTACCTTGACTTGGCCCACGAGATTACCGCCATGTGGGATGTGGATTCGACGATTATCGTCCCGATAGTTGTTTCTGTGAATGGCCTTATAGCAAAGAGCCTCGACCAATACCTTGAGAGGCTCTCACTAAATGGTTGGATCAACGGTCAGATTCAGAAGGCAGTACTCCTGGACTCGGCACGCATAGTCAGGAGGTTCCTCTCTCTGCAGCCCTAGCCTCCGACCGCTTGGGCCTTTGCTCCGCGGTCGGTGGTTTACCGTTTTGTAATATATTTTTTACTATACTGTTTTTATATACTATTTGTTTTTATAGATAAGTAGTATTTCTTTATAGTGAAAAATGTATTTTATAACGAGTTTTAAAATAAATCAACGTCATAATAATAATATCATGGTTCACGCAGGTGAAACCGCGAGGCGCAGCTCGATATTTATATTACTTGAAATATCTTTAAAAATTTAATGAATGAAAATGTAATAAGTAAATATGTTATGTTTTCAGATCTTATCTAACACCAAGCTCCCAATTTATGGACGAAATATTTTGAAGCCGAAATTGACGAAGCTGACTCTGGTTGCACGAAAAATAATAATGCACAACAGCAGTCAGCCAGATTTGATGGCAGAAGATTTGAGAAATGGTCCACAACATGAACAGCATGGAAATGATTTATACGTTACTCACAGATCGGAACGTTTTTTTTTTATGCTACTTGGCAAGCAGACAAGCTTACGGCCCACCAGATGGAAAGCAGTTGCCGCAGCCTATGAACGCTTGTAACACCAGAGGCATTACACGCGCGCTACCGACCCTGAGACATAAAGATGAAAAGTCTCATGTGCCTGTAATTTCACCGGCACCCGTACCCTTCAAACCGAAACAGCAATGCGAACACTACTGCTTGGCGGCAGAAATAGGTACAGTGGTAGTACTTCCCCGGACGAACTCTTTCACAAGAAGTTCTACTACTAACAAAACTACTAACTAGTCGTCTGACTGCGAGTCAATTTGGAATAGTGAGAGAGGCAGATTGTTGATTGTTTATCCAATATCATATATTTCCAACACAGTAATATTTGTACACTGTTATGTTTGCAAACGCCGTATCACCACACCCTATAAATGAGTTTATCAGCAGCATGATGCTAAAGCTGGTAGCATTTTTCAAAAATGCGATTTTATCTGAAATATATTTATATTGAGACGTGTTCGGAAAAATGCAAAGTGCATAGATCTCAATGAAATGACATCATGTACGTTATTTTTTCTCATACAAAAAACCCTTACAACATTGTCTAAAACAAAACTATATCAAGAAATGTATTTTTTTCTAGCCACTGATGATCAACCAGAATTAGCAAGTTGAAGTGGCAATGGGAAGGTCATATAGCTCGCAGAACTGATAACCGTTTGAGAATAAAGGTTCTCGAGTGGCGACCGAAAAACGGACGAGGCTGTAGAGGAAGGCCCTCCACTCGATGGACTAAAGGCATTATGAACGTCACAGGAAATCTGTGGATGGAGGCGGCTCAAGACCGTTCGTCGTGGCACTCTAGGGGACACCTAAGTGGACTTCTACAGGCTGATGATGATGTAGTTGATCATCAGATCAACTACATCTAATGATGATGAAGATGATACCTCATATCTCCGGCGTTTATGAACCGATTTAGAAAATTCTTTTTTTATTTGAATAGATATATGTACTTCCAGATTGGTCCCATTTTTTTCAAAACCCAGTTCTGATGATGGAATCCATGAGGAATTGAGGGAACTCCTCAAATATTTTAGGCATACATATGGCGATTTTGATATTTTCAGCAACAAACCAAGCATTTGCATTCAGAAAGTATCATAATCCTTTCACCACTATGGTTCTTTCATCATTTTTTTTTCATCCTAATATTTAGTCGAATACAATGGCGGAAGTCGGTTTTTTAAATGAAAAGTTATATTTAGAAGAGATGCAATGGGCACTAATGGTAACAATGAATACAATATACGAAGACAAAATGTGCAGTTGCACTGATCGCTTACCTATTGATGAATATTTGTTGTCAGTGTATGATATTTCTAGTGGAAAATACTTGTAATTATAAACCAATAAAAATACCTAATCTGTTTGTTTTTTCTTTTTATTAATTTCTGTAAAAAGACATTCATTTTTGTGGGGGTGTTTGCCATAATTACCACCCTTGGCAGGTTGATTGGTGATTGCAGTATCGGTTACTCAGATGGATGCTGCTGCCCATGCCCTGGTGTAAACCCTTAGTCGGCTTTTCCGACATCCACGGGAGGAGGATTATAGATTCTACGCCGCACACCACGGCACTTTTTATAGGGTGGCAGGAAGTCGGTGGATGGTGGTGGCTCATTCCTTCTAACAATCAATATCGAGATACCTTATAAACATTTTTTTAACGCCATCTATATAACATCTGGGGATAATGACAACGCCATCTAGTGAAAAACAAAACAGTGAATGTAGAAGTGTGCGTGCGTGTAATTACATGAGGCAAATTGTCAGATCTTATTTATAGTGAATTTGAAATTTCTAACGACTCTTTAACGAAAATTCATTTTGCATCAAATTCTATGACCTACACCGTGCTCGCAAACGGTAAAATTACTCACTAAAGACGCTCGAGTTTTGAACAAAAAATAAAAAAGTCAATATCTGTTTTTCCACGCCATCTAGCGTGAAACGAGCTTTAAGTAATCGAAAGCATCCCCCTTAAGTAAGTATACTTACTTTTTATTTTTTTACTTGTTTTTTATATGTACAAAATCCTATATTTTTTAATAATTTTTGCCAAAGTAGTTTCGTAAATAGAGGGAAAGTTAAATTTTTGTTTATTTTCTACAAAGCATTTTAATATTATAAAAAAAATCATTTGTATTTCTCATAATGAGTTCTTTCATATGTGACATATTCACATGATAAATTTGACAAAAGCTTTTTTTTATTAATTTTCTCTTTTACCCCATACAATTCTAGCAAAAAACCAATCCTATTTGAAAAGATTCGAACCCATGACCATAGGATCGGAAGTGTGATCCCTTCCACCAGAGCACTCTAGGCCCTAGGAAATGGTGTTGATTGGTGCAGATACTCACTAAATGGTTGGTTCTGATGCAGCCACCGATGCCGGGCGACTCCTCGGAGAGTCAGCCTCTTCTCAGGTTCCACCACCAGCATGTGTCTGATGAGGTTTTCGCAGTCTGTGGAAAAATAATACTAAGTCCAATTGCACCTATTAGGGTAAACATTTTAACCCTAGGTTCTAACCTAGGGTTACCTCACCTAAGTTAGTTAGGGTTAGAGACGACCCCTGTGGCGCGGCGGGCGAAGGTTCGCCTGCGACGCAGGAAGTTGCTGGTTCAATTCCCGCCTCGGAACAAATATTTGTACGATCTGCAGATATTTGTTCAGGGTATTCTGGGTTTTTCTATGTATAATAAAAAATATCTATCTATGTAATGTATTGTGCTAAGTACATCAGTTATCTATGTACCCATAACATAAGCTCTGCTTTGCTTGGGGCTAGATAATGTTGTGTGAAATGTCCAGCATTTATTTATTTATTTAAATAGCGTTAGGGGTTTAATATACCTTGTGACATAAAATAGGGTATCCGGAACTTCCCGCTCAATACCACCGCCCTGAGCTCGTGCAGGGTGACCCCGTCGAACGGCAGCGCGCCACACACCAGCACGTACAGAACCACCCCCAGGGACTAAGAACAGAACATTTCATTTAACATTATCTTTCAAGCATATAAATTTATCTTTATCTTTCTCTACAGCTCATACAAATAATTCGTATCATCAGCTGACATGAGACGTCCACTCCTGAACGGGGCCTCCCTTGTAGAATGCAATGGATTACCATAATCACCATGCTTGGTATTCGAATTGGTGTCAAGTACTCAGGTGGATGCTCTCATGTGCTGACCTTAGATAGATAGAAAAATTAAGCTACAGGTATATCAGGATCGTTGCAAATGAAAATCCGTGGTCTCTGCGTACCCCTCCGGGAAACAGGCGTGATTTTACTGATGTATGTATTTTATGAATATCTGACTTGTAGTTTTTAAATAAATGAGAATCAACTTTTTATTTCCATCGAGCTCTAGTTTATTTTAATTGAAATGAATACTATTTATTCAAAGCGATTACCATTTATTCAAAGTGAATACAATTTATTCAAAGTGAATACTGGTTTAATATAATTTACGTTGTTTGAACTTGCCTCCGCCTAGCGCAAGACGTCTTCAATATACCCAGTCGTTCTTTTTTGGCTCTGGCGATGTTGTCGCAGGGACATAGGAATTATATTCACTTTGAATAAATAGTAGTCACTTTGAAATATGGGTAGGTTAACACTGCGAAACCAGTATGATCCCTGAATCACACTGGTTTCGCAGTGTTAACCTACCCATATTTCAAAGTGACTACTATTTATTCAAAGTGAATATAATTTATTCAAAGTTAATAAGAATACTGTTTTAATATAATTTACATTGTTTAGACTTGCCTACGACAAGCGCAAGATGTATTCAATGTAAAGTATACCTAGACGTTCTTTCTTGGTACCAGAGATGTCAAAGATAAGGTGGCCCCTTAAAAGGGCCTTTTGACCGATGTTGAACTAACCAGACCAGTAAAACAATCCCTGCGAGATGCATTGGATTGTGCATAACATTGGTTTCACAGTATTCATCATCATCATCATCACCAGTCGGAATACAAGGGCGGATTTGCCATAATCACCACGCTTGGCAGGCGGATTGGTGATCGCAGTTTGGTGTTAAGTACTCAGGTGGAGGCTGCTTCTCAGCCACTGGTGTAATCCCTTAGTAAAGCTTTTACTACATCCATGGGAGGAGGAGAGATCTATTCTTAGGCCGGACATACCACGGCATAGAGTCAAAGTCAAAAGAATTTTATTCATTGAAATCACAAGGATTATTTTAAAATTACTCCTGTTCCAACGCGATCAAGCCTAGAAGAATCAGGCAACAAAAACGGCTTGGCTTACATAAATGGTCCGTCTTACCACTAGGTGAGAAGCGCCTGTGTGGTGCCTCGGAGCAAGTCAAAGTCAAAGTCAAAGTCAAAAAGAACTTTATTCATTGAAATCACAAGGATCATTTTGAATCGTCTTATATAAAATTAAATTACTCCTGTTCCAACGCGACCAAGCCTAGAAGAATCAAGCAACAAACTCGGCTTGGCTTACATAAATGGTCCGTCTTACCACTAGGTGAGAAGCGCCTGTGTGGTGCCTCGGAGCAAGGAGTTGCTGATACATAGTAAATGAGAACTTAAAAACCTTCGGAAGGTAGTCAAAAGTAAATAAACATCAGCAAAAATATGCAAGACAGCACACGCTACGCTTGTTATACAGCAGTGTTACCTACCCATATATCAGCCTTAGGTCCGTCGTATCGCCTCCCTTCGAAGAGTTCCGGCGCCGCATACGGTGGAGAACCACACCACGTGGACAGAGGAGATCCCGACGTGTATTCGTTACTGAACCCAAAATCTGCCAGCTATGAAATAATAATAAAATAAATGATAATCATTTTGTGTAACAGGAAATTTTCACGTACCGACAGGTTACGAAACTCGAGGGTCTTCTTAAGTACACGTGATAATTTTTCTTTGTAAATTTATGTAAACAATCTTTAATTAATAATTAATAAAAAAAAATAAAGGTATTCATTTGGAGGAAATGGCTCAAAACTGTTCATCGTGGTATTCTTTGAGGGATTCTATCCAGAAGTCATTTTTTTTTAAATTGTACTGCCGTAAAAATAGCAAATGAGTTGTTTCATTATGTATAGAACCCTTGTCGGTGTTCACTTGTATACACGTGGCTAAATATATGTAAAACCTTTTCTGTAATTCACTGTATTTTTTTTATTATTTCGCTTCATATAATGCAGGTTCCTAAAATATCTTTCTCACGGAGAGCAACACAAAACATGACAAAATGGCGGGGCGGATACAATATACTCTGTGGTAAAATGCTTCAACAGCAGTTGACAACTGTAAAGAGAATAGAAACACTACGTTTTTAAACACAACTCCCAACAAACAAATAAAGCAAGCTACCACAGAGCAACAAACGCGACATTCACTGTCATGGCTGCCCAGGAAAATATGTTACCACTGTAAAAATTTCAAACAATTTTATGCAGATATTTAAGCTTTAAATTACAATAAGAGTATTTTTTCGAAAATCACCGATTTTTTCGCCGTTCTCTGTCTGGTGGATCGACATCGACATAGGCCATTTTGGAACAACTCCTTTCTGTTTATATCTTGAATTAACTTAGGCCTTACTGCTTTAATAATACGAGCCTTAGTTACCTTTATGTTCATATGTGCGTCTAGCAGTAAGTTCTCCGCCTTCAAGTCCCTGTGTACGACACCGCTCGCGTGGCAATACCCGACGGCTGATACCATTTGTGAGAACGCTCTAGCTGCCTCGCACTCTAGCATACGTCCTCGGGATACTAGGTGATCTGAAATGACAGAAAAAACGTTAATTCAAAGTTAATGTTAATTTTATTCTGAGTGAACCTCATTTATTTTAAGTGAATATGAAGTGAACATAATTTATTTAAAACAAATATTAATCATTTAAAGTGAATATCTTTTAAACAAAATGAAAATAGCTAAGTCATTTGTTTGAAGTGAACATAATTTATTCAACATGAAAATCACTTATTCGTTGTGAATTATATTTATTCAAAGCTGATATCATTTATTAAAAGTGAATTTAATTTATTTAAAGTGAATGTAATTTATTTAAAGTTAAAATATCATTTATTCAAAGTCAAAAACAGTTCATGGTCGCATATATGGGGGAGGCCTATGCCCCAGCAGTGGACTTCTACAGGGCGATGATGATGATGATGATGAATTGGGCATTGTGCTTACCAAAAATTTCGCCGTTTGGTGCGTATTCAGTTACTAAATAAATGGTGTGATCACTTTCCATGACCTAAAAAAAAATTAAACAAAATAAGTTAAAAGTTAATAAATTAAACGTGAGAAAAGACAATAATTATCACTAGAAACGAGATATTTATCATGATTAGACATGACATGATATCCAGCTACTTCGTGGTCCGATCAATAGAACCACAGTAACTCGACAGTCCTATCAATAAGACCAACACAGTAGGACCACGCGCACCAAAAGGCACGTAGCTGTTCCAGTACGTCTAGTACGGGTTTTGATAGTTTTCGAAAACTATATGAAGTTTCGTTTCCTTCCATACATTTACTGACAGCGGCCTTAGTTTTCTCCACGTTTTCGCTAGGGGCACTGCAAGTAAATATATGGAAAGAAACGAAACTTCATACAGTTTCGAAAACTATCAAAACCCGTACTAAGCCCCCTGAAAGTTCTATAGACCGCTGCGCGAACCAGATACCCAGCTACATCGTGGTCCGATCAATAGAAAAACAGTAACTTGACAGTCCTATCAATAGGACCAACACAGTAGGACCACGCGCAACAAAAGGCACGTAGCTGTTCCAGAAAGTGCTATAGACCGCTGCGCGAACCAGATATCCAGCTACTTCGTGGTCCGATCAATACAACCACAGTAACTTGACAGTCCTATCAATAGGACCAACACAGTAGGACCACGCGCACCAAAGGGCACGTAGCTGCAGCTGTACATACCTGATATAACCTAACTATGTGCGGGTGCCGTAGTCTCTTCATAATAGCTATTTCCCTAAACGTTTTCTTCAAATTATCTTCATCTAGTCTTGATTTGTCGATTATTTTGATCGCAACCTGAAACAAAAGAAGAATTTGTTCATTAACAAAGTCAAAGTCAAAGTCAAAAGTATTTTATTTATTGAAATCACAAGGAATATAAATAAAATAAAGTTAGTAAACAAACAGGTAAACTTTTAAAAAAAATTTGTGTAAACTAAAGAAGGCGAGCGCACGCTATGAGGCCCAATTCTCTAATTTAACAACATTCCAGTCACAATATAATCTCGTGTCAGTCGCACTGTTTCGTATAGTAACTATGACATATTCTTCGCAAGAAACGCGAAGATTAAGTAATAGTTACTAACTATACGTGACAGTACGACTGAGACGAGATTATACTGCGAATTGAATGTTTTAAATTAGAGAACTGGGCTTCTAGAGGCCTAGTTCTCTAATTTTAAAAAGGATTAAATTACGCATCAGTCACTTTTAGTACGTAGTAACTATTACTTAGTCTTCGCATGCATACACGAAGATTAAGTAATAGTTACCACATGACAGTGCGACTGACACGAGATTATATTGTAATTTAATCGTTTTTAAAATTAGAGAATTGGGCCTCTGATGCCTTCGTTTTGTGTATAAAATAATTATAAATTCCCTTGTTACATTTTCTTGATGAATTCACTAACCCAATTTATAACTTATAAGTTACCAAATCTTCCAAAAATTTAAAACGTGCTAGATGTTAGTTTAAAATTAGATTTCAATTTTGAAAAGGTTCAAACGAAGGTGTCTTTGTTTATTAGTTTTATCGAGTGCAGTAATTCAAATTCTGAATTTATGATTTCACCAGATAAAAAGCTTAATAATAAGATGTAATTTTTTTTTTTTTGTAAGCTATAAGAACTCATATCAAACTTAAATATTGTAGTCATAGACATACACGTATCTATGATTCTAGTGCTCATTAAAGGCATTTTGTATACATGTATAAAGCGTCTTAATTTAGGAGAATGCCATGACATTGAATCGGAACGTGATCCGAACTTTATTTTGACTAATTTTTATTACGAGAATTGGGCCTAAATAACTTTTCATTTAAAAAACCGACTTCCGCCATTGTATTCGACTAAATATTTGGATGAAAAAACGGTTATCTGTAAAGTCGGTTTACTGACGATAGTTCAACGTGTCAACGTCGTTATTGTGCTTCTTTGTCGCTCGTTCCGCGCTCGCGCGCATGCGGCGTTAGATATATATACACGTTATATATATATATATATCACATGCACTATGCGCATGCGCATATATATATAGCATACTATACATAGATATACATACATATATACTATATATAGCATATATAGCGCATGCGCATATATATATATATATATATATATATAGCATATATAGCGCATGCGCATGGCGCATGCAGCGTCACCGCATGCGTTTTGCGAGGTGACGCATGACGAGGTAACGACGTATGACGAGGTAACGACGCATTAGTCATGTTTTTTCGAGCGTGCAGCCGGCTCCATCGATTTATAAGACGTTAACACGTCAAAAAATGATGAAAGAACCATAGTGGTGAAAGGATTATGATACTGTTTGAATGCAAATACTTGGTTTGTTGCTGAAAATATCAAAATCGCCATATGTATGCCTACAATATTTAGATATATTTACAATATTCCATCATCAGAACTGGATTCTGAAAAAGATGGGACAAATCGGTTCATAAACGCCGGAGATATGAGGTAACAAAAAAAAACAACCGAATTGAGAACCTCCTCCTGTTTTGGGAAGTCGGTTAAAAACGTGAACTTTGGTAGAATAGAATATGGTTCATAAAAAACGTTCACAATAATATTTAAAATACAGAAACAGATTTTAAATAAAGTGATACTTCTGACATTGCGAAGGTAAGGTCACAGGGCTTTTCAAAGGTCAGATCGCGCAAGTACAATCGCAAATGCCATCTCTCTGTACTTTATGGGGTACCTAGTTACCTTTCTATGTACTTTCGATGATAAGTTTGCTAGAGACTAGCGGCTCGTTCGCGACTTCTTTCGCGTGGACCACAAAGAAAGAAACCACTTTTTTTTGGGTTCCGTACCCAAAGCGTAAAACGGACTCTGTTACTAAGCTGTTGCTCCGCTGTCCGTCTGTCTGTCACCAGGCTTTATCACATGAACCGTGATAGACAGTTGAAATATTCACAGATGATATATTTATCTTGCCGCTACAAATAATAAAAAACAATTAAATAAATATTTAAGGGGGCTCTTATGTACAACAAACGTGATTTTTTTGCCGTTTTTATAGATAATGGTACGGAACCCTTTGTGCGCGAGTCCGACACGCACTCTGCGGGTTTTTTTTTTAAACTGTCGCACATAAGTCTTTATCTCACATTAGGATTCCCTGTGTCATATGTATCAGGAACTACGAGTACCAATTATACCATAACACCCAGACCCGGAACAAATATTTGCAGATCTTACAAACATTTGTACCGCAGCGGGAATCGAACCCGCAACCTCTCGCATCTCAGCCGGCTACTTGCCCGCCGCGCCACAGAGGTTGTCAAAGTACTGTACATACATAGCCAACGAATACTACTACTATATACTTTGGTACTATGGTACTCGTAGTTCCTGATACCCACGACACAGGGAATCCTAGTGTGAGATCATGACTACGTATGTGATTGTTGGATGTTTAAATAAAAAATATAAATAAATAATGCTGGACATTTCACAGAACATTATCTAGCCCCAAGCTAAGCAGAGCTTGTGCTAAGGGTACTAGCTAACTGATATACTTAATACAATACATTACATAGATAGATATTTTTATTATACATAGAAAATGCCCAGAACACCCTAAACAAATATTTGCAGATCGTACAAATATTTGTTCAGAGGCGGGAATCGAACCCGCAACCTCCTGCGTCACAGGCGAACCTTCGCCCGCCGCGCCACAGAGGTCATCGTTTATATGTTATGAATGAATTAAAACATTTTTGAAATCGGTTAAAACTATGAATGACATTTTCAATGCTATGCAACTTATTTATAAAATCAGCCTTGGGAACTTGAAGCTACTACCCCAGAAAATCCTTGAGAGACATAAAGCCAACAAGCTATCGATTGACGATGTACAATAGGACATATCACAATAAAACTGTTATGAAGTGGCAATGGGCAGGTCATATAGCTCGCAGAACTGACAATCGAAGGGCAATAAAGGTTCTTTAGTGGCGACCACAAACCGGACGACGCGGTAGAGGAAGGCTCTTCCCGATGGGCTAGACATTATAAACGTCGCAGGAAGTCTGTGGATGGAGGCGGCTCAAGACCATTCATCGTGAATACTCAAAGTCTTTTTCCTACAAACTTCACCATCTCATTTTAGGGGTAAACATTCAACTCAATTACATACATACATAACACCCGCTAGCCACATACGTTGAGCCCACACTAGGATTCCCTGTGTCGTAGGTATCAGAAACTACGAGTACCATGGTACCATAACACCCAGACCCGTAATATTTGCAGATCATGCAAACATTTGTACCGCAGCGGGAATCGAACCCGCAACCTCTCACATCTCTGCCGGCTACTCGCCCGCGCCACACCACAGAGGTCGTCCAGAGGAATTCCTCTTCTTCTCTTCTGGGTTCTTTATTTTGTGTCTAGAATTCTAGACACAAAATAAAGGAAAATGTCTAAAATTGATGAATATCGATTTTTATTTACCCTTTATATGGCAAAGTGAAGTTTTAAATTGATAAAACGGCTAATTACCACCGTTTTTTGTCACTTTTGCTGACGTTTCGAGACTGAGTTCAGAAGCCAACAAATCAAATTCAAAATGATTCCCAACCACGAAAGTTTCAATTCTAAAAAGTGAAGTTTGTAGGAAAAATTGGCTGAAACTTGAAAAGGGACCTGACGATTTCGAAATAATTTATGAACCGGAACCCTTAGGGCTTGCGTGCTACTCGCACTTGCCCGTTTCATTTCTTGGTCACCCCCCTTTCGGCATTGAGGCCCTGAAAAGGGCCTTATGCACGAGTTCTGTGTTTTTCTATGTCAAGGTTATTAGATTATACAATTTATTCAAGCATTCTCGTGAGACCTTCTTCCTCAAGGATAACGAACGAGCCAAGGTCTCAATACGAACTTGCGAGCTTTAAGCCACCTCTACACTACCGCCAAGAGTTTTATACAACCAAACAGTCATCAAAATGCTTGTCAAAAAAGTATTATCACAATTAATAATTATTAATTATTAGAATTATTGTAATTATTAGTATTGGACGATCTCTGTGGCGCGGCGGGCGAAGGTTCGCCTGCAACGCAGGAGGTTGCGGGTTCGATTCCCGCCTCGAAACAAATCTTGTATAATAAAAAATATCTATCTATGTAATGTATTGTATTAAGTATATCAGTTAACTAGCAGCCATAACACAAGCTCTCCTTAGCTTGGGGCTAGATAACGCTGTGTGAAATGTCCAGCATTATTTTGTTTGTTTATTTATTTACATATTTAGCTTTAAGCCACCTCTACACTACCGCCAAGAGTTTTATACAACCAAACAGTCATCAAAATGCTTCTCAAAAAAGTATTATATATAAAATACCCCATCACTAGCAGCTACTCTACCTAGGTGCTCTTCGTGAAATGATTTTTAATATGTTCTAGAGCACCAATAGAAAATATGAAAGACTCAAAGTGGAATAGGATCGGTGCTCTTCAAATCGGTGCTCTTAATGGAAGGCAGCTTCATCATGCAACGCAGAAGCAAAAGTAGAATATAATTGATCAGATTAGATAGATTTTATCCGGTTTAACGTACGATTATTTCGGGTATACTCGAATATAATCTACGTAAGTTAAACCGGTTAAAAGCCATCTAAGTAATATATAATAGAAAATACTTTATTGTACACCTTAAGATAATAAATAACTTTTCATTAAAAAACCGACTTCCGCCATTGAAACCAACTATCTGCGTGTTTTTGTTTGGTAAAGGTATGCAAAACAATAACTTGTTGCTGAAAATACCATAATCGTTATATAAATGCCTACAATATTTGAGGAGTTCCCTCAATTCCTCATGGATTCCATCATCAGAAATGGATTTTGATAAAAATGGGACCAATCTGGAAGTATATCCTATCAAATAAAAACAAAAATTCCAAATCGATTTATAAATGACGAAGTTATGAGGTAAAAAGTGTGAAAAAAAAAATACAACCGAATTGAAAACCTCATACTTTTTTTGTTGTCGGTTAAAAATAATAAAAAAATAACATGACAATTAAAAGTACAATGGGCAGTCTAATAAGCAAAGGCACATTAGAAAATATCTATAAACTAGCTGCGCCCCGCGGTTTCACCCGTGTGAACAATGATGAAAATTGATGATGATGATAATAAAAAGTAGCCTATGTGTTAAGCCAGGGTAAAAGGTATCTTCATTCCAAATTTCACTCAAATCCGTTCAGCCGTTTGAGCGTGAAGAAGTAACAAACATACTCACAAACTTTCGCATTTATAATACCTACTAGCGGCCCGCTCGCGACTCCGTCCGCGTCTAGTTTCAATTCACGGTGAGTAAGATAGTTATAAGTATAGGTATATAATTGCAAAGAGTAAAGAGAGACTCCATCTACAATGCTAAAATTATCGAAAAAACTTTGAATCGTTCCAGTTTCAGTCACATTTAGATATAATCACATTAGTGTTGTAATGTTTAGAGAATACCATTTCTGACATTTAAGACAACGACACAAGATCGAAACATGATCCGAACTCTTTAACTATTTTTAAGTTAGAGAATTGGGCCTCTGGTGTAAGCCTTTACAACATTGCAGGGACTTTCCCTTTACTGGATTATGTAGAATTTGAGTTGAATGAGCAATTTTGAAAAATCTAATTTTATTTAAACGCGCTTAGAGGCGTCTAATCATCATCATCATCATCATCAGCCTGTAGAAGTCCACTGCTAGACACATGCCTCCTCCCTAGAATGCCACGACGAACGGTCTTGAACCGCCTCCATCCACCGACTTCCTATAACCTTTAAAATGTCGTCAGTCACTATACTAATTGATATTAGTTTAAACAAAACTGTTTTTATGTTCCTTTCTATTCTGTACAATACGCAGCAAACGGTTTTTTGCTTATAAAACTACCTATTATGTAGGTATTCACTAAAAACAACGTTTTTGCAGTGAACTCGCCTGTTGCAAGGCCGTTAGACAAGGATGGTCAATGACTCTAGCGTACCTAGCTAACGTCACGAAGACAGACGTTCCTATACCCAAGACGCTAACTAGCAACAATATTGGGGGGAGGTCTTGGGGGAGACTTTGCCGCTTTTCAAAAAGCGTTCCTTTTTTAACCGACTTCAAAAAAGGAGGAGGTTCTCAATTCGATCCGGATGTTTTTTTTTTTGTTTTTTGTATGTATGTTACGTGATTACTCCGTCAATTTTGCATTGATTTTGATAATTATTTTTTTGTTTGGTAGGTTATTCTTCAGAGATGGTCCCATATAAATTTTATCGAAATTGATTCAGCACTTTTTGAGAAATTTGTTTTTTTTATTTTACTGTGCCACTCTTGGTTCTGTCAGCGCTAGATGATACTGCTAGACGTCGACAGATGGCGTTATAGAAATACTTAAATACCTACCCGCCGATAGATAGCCTTTATTTAAATATGAATTACCTACATTATAGGCACAGGCTTGAAGTCGGTTTATGTTTTTACCAAAAATTATATTATTAATCAATAAATAAATAAATGCTGGAACATAAAAAATTGCTTTTTTTTTTAGATTTGATTAAGTATGTGTTAGCACGCCTAAATTGTTACCACCTTCTTGGATGGCAGGTAGAAAATGACTTTGGCATTATGCCCTCCATTTATGCATTTACTTTAAGTATTTGTGTGCAATAAAGTACTTATATATAATAATAATAATAACATTTCACACAGCATTATCTAGCCCCAAGCTAAGCAGAGCTTGTGTTATGGGTACTAGATAACTGATATACTTAATACAATACATTACATAGATACATTGTTTGTTTATACATAGAAAAATACCCAGAACACCCGGAACAATTATCTGCAGATCGTACAAATATTTGTTCAGAGGCGGTAATCGAACCCGCAACCTCCTGCGTTGCAGGCGAACCACACCACCCCACAGAGGTCGTCGTTCGTTTAAAAATTGATTATAAATTTATGTTATGGTATTATCTTATTTATGTTGGTTAATATTTAGGCGGCAGTAAGCCACGCAACAATTTTATAAGTTAACAATGTATACGGTCTGTTAAATTGTAACTTTGTTAAGTTAATTTTGTAAGGTATCCCGAAATCTTGCAAGGTCGCCATTGTCCTAAGTTTTAGTCTCAAGCAAGGCAAAGTTTAAATTACGAGTTTCGTACAGTTTCCGGCTATCGCTGTGGCACATCTTGAGAATATTGACGACCTCCGTGGCGCGGCGGGCGAAGGTTCGCCTGCGACGCAGGAGGTTGCGGGTTCGATTCCCGCCTCGGAACAAATATTTGTACAAAAATACCCAGAACACCCTGAACAAATATCTGCATATTTGTTCAGGGTGTTCTGGGTATTTTTCTATGTATAATTAAATATATCTATCTATGTAATGTATTGTATTAAGTATATCAGTTACCCATAACACAAGCTCTGCTTAGCTTGGGGCTAGATAGTGTTGTGTGAAATGTCCAGCATTTATTTATTTATTATATTGGTGTTCGTAAGTGACTACAATATCTATACCCTGATTTTTAATCTTTCTTGATATTTAAGGCTTTGCTAACAGTCAACTGACTTATTTGACTTACCGCTTCTAGGTCATCTTTCGTGTTTCATATTTCAGGCAAACTGCTTTACAGGTAATTTACAGTTAGACAAACTGCTTCTTTGTCAATTTCACATTTCAGGCATACTGCTTCATTTGGCATCTTACGTTTAGGGTAAACAGCTTTTTAGGCAAATCTCATGTTTAGGTATAATGCCCTCATTGGCGTCTCGCGTTAAAAGGTAACTCGATCATAAGGGAATTTTTGTAAACAAAGAAATCCCTATGTCAAGATATGCCACTGTGTGTATTTTCATGTAAGTGTATCTTGTATGTAGCGTAAAAAGACTACTCCCAAAAACTGAAACAGTGCATTCAAACCATGATTCTGAAAATATTTAAGCTGAAAAAACACGAAAAATAAATGCTCACGTTTGGTCCGCTTTATTCGTGTTTTCTTTATAAATATCCATAAAATATCGTTAAAGGAACACAAAAACCTAATTTCCATCATTAAAAACACGTTAATAAATAAAAACGTCAAAAGAAGCAATGAAAACCACATAAGACGTATTGGCGCTACGGCTCGATCAGCTGACCGGGAGCGTTGAACTCGCGCGGCCGGAATAAATGCGTACATTGCTGGCTGACAAATACGATACGAAACGAAAAAAAAAGTTTTCTCTGGTATGAATCACCTCTCAGGCGAAAGCTATTTTATATAGCTATTATATATGTAGCTTTAACGGTACCTTCAGTATTCGGGAGCTGTCTTTTTACACCCCACATATTATGATACATGACACTTGTACACACAGTGACATTTCTTTGTTTACAAAAATTGTCTAAGATAAAAAATCAGTATACCACAATGCGTTATGGTGTCATCTAAAATACGTGAAATGCGACAGAAATAGGTAAAAAAAGGTAGCATTAAGAGGAGATCACCAAACGCCTTTTTGCACACGAACGATATGCTTCTCATTTCACGGGTGTATTAATAATAATAATTCTTTATTTACAAAAATGTAGTACGCACAAAGTTCTTATGTTTAGATTATTTAGGTGGCTCACATTTCCCATGACTGGGATACAAATGGGGTCAATTCTGTAAATTATTTTAAAACTACACTAAAAGTTAACCGAATAGAGACTGAATTGTGAATTGACAGAAAGTTGGTATTCTGCTCCCTCATAAATAACAATTTAGTATACTTTCAATTCACAGTGACTACCATTAGAGTAGGATTGTTATAGAATATATAATTGGAAAGAGTAACGAAAGACTCCATCTACTTAAGCTAAAATTATCGAAAAAAATAATAATAACATTATTATTATAATATTAATAGTAATGTTTATTTTCTCATCACAAAAGTTTCATAAGTAAACACAATTAAATTATTCGTTATCAAAATGATAATTGCTTATCAATCTAAGTCTTAGATCTAAGTCTAAGATCAAGTATCTATAAAGGTGATATAAATAACATCTATATAATTCTAACCGTTTTTCTTGACCCGCCCGACTTGCCACGAAGTTCGTCAATTAACGGAGGAGTTTCCTTTCTACGTATAATACATTTATTGAATGGTACCATTGAAGTGTTGCCAATGATAATATCGGTGTTGTCACTTACTGCCATATGAATCAATATTTTCAAGCCAATTATTGTCACATGGAAAGTTTTCTTTGAAACTGGGTTATTTAATTATTTGCTTGATCTCAGACTGTCCGAGCGTCACAGTTTTAATTGCTTACAATTTTACCATTTATTTTGGGATCCTAATCTCATCTTACCCTCATGGGATGTCATCGTTAAGTTTCGACAATTCAATGTCAGATGATGGTTGTTAAGGCTGGTTTACACATTGATTAGCGCGAGTGCAGGTGTTTAGCGCAGGTGCTTAGTGATTAGTAAAATACACGCGTGAACAGCAACTGATTAGTGCGAGTGATTAGTAATCAGCGTAGTAAAATGAACAGAAGCGAGTTCTATTTTTTTGCGATTTGCCCGGTCCACGCGCCCTTCCTTCCCCCTGACTCGCAGCTTGCCTGGTACTAAACACGTTTAGACATGCTTGTTTAGTGATTAGTGTTTAGCATTGTTGCGCGGACGACGCTCGCTGAGCGTATTTACTGTATTTGCAACTGAATTTACTAATCGCAGCAGCTAAACAGTATTGGACACAACTAAGCACTAAGCACTAGCACTCGCACTCGCAATCAAGCCTACTCGCACTAATCAATGTGTAAACCAGCCTTTAGCGTGAGTGTGAGGAGTTCAAATGAGGGGCGCGGGTGAGGTCCGCAGCTAAAATGGCAGTCGAAATATGAGCGCCAAGAAAGTTGCACGCTCCTTTCTTTTCGAAATAGTTCTAGTACTGTAATTTCCAAATCACGAATAAAACAGTATTTAGTATGTTGTGGTCACTGCCAAGTTGACCACACCAATCGCCTGCACCGATTACAATGGTACTAAACTACTATCAGAGACTAGAAATACTAAATTTTTAAAGGAAACGAAAAACCCTTTATTAATAATGATTAAATCAATTGATATTTATTCGTATTGTAATCAAATCATTATCACCTATACGTAGATGCGCGAGTATGTTTGTTTGTCGGAAATTCGGAATGCAAATGCACAGGTACTACCTAGAAATATGTTCTTAGCCAGGAGTTTCGAGCACAGTATTTAGATTATATTTATAAATATACATAATACCTGTATATTAAAGATAGTAAGTACCTGTTTAAAATATAACATAGGATATTTGATTGAAATTAAATTCACATTGAATGTTGTTTTTTAATTTTGCATAAGTTAATCCGCTTAAATAACAGCATTACCACCAACCTCTGTAGCGCGGCGGGCGAGCAGCCAGCAGAGAGGTTGCGGGTTCGATTCCCGCTGCGGGACAAATGTTTGTATGATCTGCAAATATTTGTTCCTGGTCTGCGTGATGTAGTACCATGGTACTTTTAGTTCCTTGATGACCCACGATACAGGGAATCCTAGTGTGAGTCAGGAATATGTATGTAACTGTTGGGTTGTTATCAGGGAGCCGAGTTCGTGTTGTGGGATGTATCCCTACTTTAATTCTGAAGGTCGTGAGTTTGAATTCTGGCCATGCTCAAAAGGATTTATATTCTGGAAAAATTAATGTGCTCCACCTGTGAATGAAAACATAGTCAGGAAATCTGTATGCCCTAGAACCAGTAAAAATCTAATTATTCTAGTTAGCGTTCTAATAAATACGGAGTTTTAATCAGCCGGGCACCGACAATTTGTGTACCGACCAATATTTTGTGTATTTATTCAGAAAAAATATTGTTTTTTTTCCTATAAACCCGCAATTTAGAAGAGTTTGAAGGTAAAAAAAAAACCGGCTACTAATATTTATTTTAAGCGCCATCTAGTAAAGAAAGGATGCGTTTCTTTGTTGGCTACCTTTCATGCTATCACCACGCCATCTACCATAAAGCACATGAATGGTGGTAAATTATCGATTAGAAATAAAAATCATTAAAGCGAATTTTGTGAACAATTGTGCATTTTTAAAAATACTAGATAATTTTTGAAGCATTTAACTGAGGAGTTGTCTTTAATTTATTGGTTTAAATTGCAGATATGAAATTTCTCAGGCTATGAGTCAGCGCCATCTTAGAATATTACGAAATTTTGAGCTTTTTGCGAGTTACGATTTTTTGTACTGCAAATGACAGTCTAAGTATTTCTAGTCTCTGTTACTATCAAGGAATTTTTGTCTTGTATCCATGACTAGTACAAAATTATGAAATGTACCATCCGGATCATCGAGTCAAACACAAAAAAAAACGTCAATAAAATTTACATTTATTCCACAATTCCAAATTTCGATACATCTGAAACTCATTGATGACTAAAATTCTTGTACCTATGATATTAATACAAGTGCCTCCTCCAGTACATCTCCTGAAAAACGGTGATTTGCGGCCTTTTTGATGATATTTAGTCACTCAGTGGCTTTAAAAAATAGCACTCCTGACATTTCAGCGACGATTTCGCTTTAACAGTTACTAAAATAATAATAATTCTATCAATTATTAATTAATAATTAATCAATTATGAATTATTGTTATTATAATAACCTTCAAAGCGAAATCGACGATTAATCGTCAGATGGTGGTTTATGATAACTTTATTAATAATAGTTTATAAAAATTATTTATAAAAATTGTATTGCACATAAAGAGTTTTTTCATTTGATATAACCAAATGGATCATTGTAATCTGAAATAAAATTGTTTGATTTGATTTGATTTTGATTTGATATATCACAGAATTTGACGCAATTTTTTTTTTGTATTTTTCTAGTTTGCCCCTCAAAATGTACCCATGACATCAGTTTTCGTTTATTTACACTATATATCCGTGATCGGGTCATCTAACACTGTATATGTAGCATATGAGATAGCACCCTACCGCGTCTCGCCGGCCGCACTCCTTCCTTGTATATTATGTTTCGCGTAAAAAGATACGTCTTCACCTAGACCTCGTCTTACATTTTTTTTAATACTTTTTGTAGACTGCCCATTGTATAGGTACTTAACATAAGTACCTATACTCTGATTTTTAATCTTAGATATTTTTTGTAAACAACGGAATGTCAAGATATGCCACTGTGTTTATACACACATTTCTTTGTTTACAAAAATTTCTAAGATTAAAAATCAGATTATAGTTAGTTTTTAATATTTGTTTGTGAAATTGTGTTAATTTTTTGGGTATTATATTATGGATATTATGATGTGCATTAAAGTATTTCCTATATATCTATTTATTTTTTGACTAATGGCTATACGCAAAGCAATTAACAGATTACCCTTATTAATTCAATAAGACAACGAACAAAGCTAATCACGTGGAGCGAATAAAATAGGTCCACCTACACATAGGTACACTTACAATTTTTAAGAACAAAGGTAGGTACAAAACTAACAGCCTTCCATAGAAATGAATTATCAATCTTAGGGTAAATTACAACATTTTAGATAATTAGACAACTTTTATTACGTCTCTTGTATCTGGCTTCCGCCTGCAGAGAGTCACCAAATGACAATAGTCAATAGTCATTTGTTCATAATGTATATTATATGTCAATTGGTTAGGTACAATTATGTACCATGAGCTAGCTATATCATTATATAAAATTATTTAAGACGATACTCCTTGAAAAAATTTCCCACGCTAACTCCGCCCATGAGCCCCGATTAGAAAGTGATAGCGCTATTACTCACTTGAGCCCGAGAAGAGATGCGCTATAGATTCTGTCCCGCCCAGAAGCACTCAGAAGTAAATGACGTAAGCGACATGTGATAAAACTTCGTTTTGCTTAAAAAGTAGCAAATATAAAAATAAATCATCTTCTATTTTGTTATGTGCTGTGATTTTCTACCGAATTATATAAAAATTTACCGTCAATATGTTCTATATTCGAAGGATGAACGTTAAAAAGGTTTTAGGAGGGCCGGTTTCAAAAAATAAATCGAGAAAAGTTTTACCAATCGTGTTTCTGGTCTATGATTTCGATAGATTACATCCTCATGTAATCACTGTATAAACATCAAGTTTGTAACTTTTACCTTTACTGAGTGAGAATGTAACGAAGTGACTCCAAAGTCAAGGAAACAGACAGATAGATAGAACGACTTTGCGCGCAGTCATGTCAGGCATGCAAACAAGTTTGCAAATTATAATAGATTACATTTCATTCAAAATCAAATCCAACTATATTAACCTTGTGACAGCGGCATGATTTAATTTTGGTAATTTATTGTTTTTTGAAGTAGAGTTTTTTGAGGTTTTTTGCCTCTTGAGGTCAATGACTTTTCAAGAAACAGACCACAGCAGAGTACTTTTTGAAACAGCCGCTCTTAGAGTTTCCCACTGTACTTTGCTTTAAGATGTGTATGTAGTATAAATCTCATTAAAGATATAAAAGAAAATTTTCGAAAATTGAGCCCGCCTAATCACCGATTCCACTAAGCCTAAAAAAACATACAGTTCACAGAAAAAACGTAACGTAACGTAACGTGTTATACGGTAACCCCTGCCTATTAAAACTGCAATACCTCGTAAGTCAAGTTCACGGATGTGCCATATATAATTTTTTTTATATAAAATAAATAGAAGGTATCGCGGTATTTACAACACAAGTTATACTTAGTGTAGATACTGCAAACCTAAATAAGACTACAAGCCATTACAAATGAATTAATTTAGTTACGATTATATTTGATTAGATAATTTTGTTCCTAGTGATTTAATAATTGTAATTGTAATACTGCTTGATTTGAGTTTTTTTTTTTTTTTTTTTTTCATTTTAATCGATCTGTTCTTCGAACTATGAGCAGATGTGTTGTAAGCGCTGGAATTTGCAGGATGAGCGGTCCATTGACCTCTTCTTCCTTCTTTTATAAATCTAGTTCAATTATGTGGTGTCTTTTCAGCCTCAGCCTAGTTGATTAATAAATAAATTTATTATTATTATTATTATATGGCTGCACTGAGTCTGTCACCCTGAAACGTTATTAAATCTCATATGTCTATAAAATCACTGGCACCCAAACCAGAATACAGCAATATGTCTATGAATCTCTTTGTCTTTCTCTCTTCTTACCAATATCGCAGTAAATCTAAAAATGTCTACATCGCACTATGACTAGTCATAAACCTAGGCCCTGTACGTATTAGGTACACCGATTTGAAACGAATACAAGCATTGCTTGGCGGCAGATATAACAAACGCTTCTCGGGTGTTGACATCTTCAACACTTGTAAGCAATCCTTTAATAACTTTTCATTTAAAAAACCGACTTCCGCCATTGTATACGACTAAATAATTTTGGATGAAAAAAAATTTATGAAAGAACCATAGTGGTGAAAGGATTATGATACTTTCTGAATGCAAATGCTTGGTGTCTTGCTGAAAATATCAAAATCGCCATATGTATGCCTACAATATTTGAGGAGTTCCCTCAATTCCTCATGGATCCCATCATCAGAACTGGATTTTGAAAAAAATGGGACCAATCTGGAAGTATATCTATACAAATAAAAAAAGAATTTTCCAAATCGGTTCATAAACGCCGGAGATATGCAGTAACAAACATTATAAAAAAAAAAAAAAAAAAAAATACAACCGAATTGAGAACCTCCTCCTTTTTTGGGAAGTCGGTTAAAAAGGAGTTCTTTATTATTATTTATTTATAGACTAGCAGCTTTCGCTGATGTGTCTACGTCAACAGTGTTAAAATTTAGTTGAAATATTGTCTGTTAGTTTTGGTAAATTTTTTACAACAAATAATTAATATTAATTTTTTTTACATTAACATTGTGATGTGTATGTCTCCCCCCGTGGATGATGTAACAGCAGAATAAGGGATTACACCAGGGGATGGGCAGCAGCATCTACCTGAGTACTCAATACCAATACTGCAATCACCAATCCGCCTGGCCAAGCGTTGTGATTATGGCAAATCATTGCATTCTATGGATCATCAAATTAAGCCATGCAGTGTTTGTTGCCTGATTCTTTTAGGCTTGGTCGCGTTGGAACAGGAGTAATTTTAGTTTATAAGACGATTCAAAATGATCCATGTGATTTTAATGAATAAAATTATTTTAATTTGATTTGTTTTATAGGAGACCTCGTCCAAAAGTGGAAGTCTAAAAGCTGCTGATGATAATAAATAAATGCTGGACATTTCACACAAAATTATCTAGCCCCAAGCTAAGCAGAGCTTGTGTTATGGGTACTAGATAACTGATATACTTAATACAATAACATTACATAGATAGATATTTTTACTATACATAGAAACATACCCAGAACACCCTGAACAAATATCAGCAGATCGTACAAAAATTTGTTCCGAGGCGGGAATCGAACCCGCAACCTACTGCGTCGCAGGCGAACCTTCGCCCGCCGCGCCACAGAGGTCGTCATGATGATGTGAATGTATCCGAACAGCCCCTTACTGTCAATGAACTATTAATCACTTACAATTACAATTTCACAGCACATTGTGCTTTATGCTTTGAATGTTTTAGCTCTTAAAAATAAGCTTATGTATGCAGTGCAATGTAAAGCAAAGTTGAATCATCAGCTATTATAAGTTTGTTAGACAATAAGGGGGGGGTTGTCTGTGTTTCTGTTTGCATGGATTACTGAAGCTTTACTGTATTACCATGGTACTCGTAGTTCCTGATACAGGGAATCAGGGCCGGATTATCCATAAGGCGGAATAGGCAACTGACTAGGGTCCCACTGGGGCCTAGTCGATACGGGCCACGCATCAAGAAAAAAAAACTCTCTTTTGACTCGACTTTTGTAATAGAAAAAATATGTTTTAAGAAGTTAGAAAACGGTACAGGAAACGGTCCCCAAGAATTGCTTTGCCTAGGGGCCTTGATAGGGATAATCCGGCCCTGCAGGGAATCCTAGTCTGGGATCATGACTACTTATGTCATGATCCCACAGTACGACATCTATGCATGTTGTGTGTGTGTGTGTGTGTGTGTAACAACCTCTATGGCGTGGCGGGCGAGTACCTAGCTAAGTTGCGAGAGGTTGCGAGTGCGATTCCCGCTGCGGGACAAATGTTAGCATAATCTGCAAATATTTGTTCCGTGTGTGGGTGTTTTGGATCATGGTACTCGTAGTTCCTGATACCCACGACACAGGGAATCCTAGTGAGGGATCATGACTATGTATGTGACTGTTGGGTGTTGTTATGTTATTTACTATCATGTTTTAAAGAGTCTAGTCTGTCCACTTGGCCCATATGACAAGTCAAGAACAAAGCAGATTAGCAATTTCAATTCAGATTTTATTCAGTAGTAGAACTTCTTGTGAAAGAGTTTGTCTGTGGAAGTACTACCACCATACCTATTTTTGCCGCCAAGCAGTAGTGCTTGCATTGCTGTATTTCAGTTCGAAGGGTACGGGTGACGGTGAAATTACAGTCACATGAGACTTTTCATCTTTATGTCTCAGGGTCGGCAGCGCGCGTTTGGTGTTGCAGGCGTCCATAGGCAAGAGTAACTGCTTTCCATCAGGTGGGTCGTAGGCTTATTATGCTTGTTTGCTTGCCAAGTAGTATAAAAAAAAAGTCCCACTGCTATTTTTTTGCTTCCACATAATCTTGATTTGGTACAGTCATATACAGAAGTACCTAACTCATTATTATATTTTAATACATTAACTACTTACCTATTTTTTTAATTTCAATAACAATTTTTCAAGGACACGCTCAAAGATTACGATTTTGTTATCAAGTACCTATAGATTCTTTTGTTTACCAATAAGATATTTAAAGGCAGGTTCTTACACCTGTGAAGGTATTATGGGTCACTTATTTGAAACAAAATGAGTACTTATATAGTTTGTAATTAAAATGAAAGTAAAATAAACAATTGAAATAAATACCACAGAAATTAAATACGATTTGAAAGTTGCTAGAAGAAATCAATAGTGATGTGTGTAAAAATAATCAAAGTTTTGGAACAATAGTTTCTTGTAATTTCACAAAAAAACACAAATAAACTGGCAAATTAGAAATGTACCTTCCTTACTTTAGACTCAGTGTAAACAAAGTACTTTCTACGAAGTCGAGTTATGTTATTTTTTTTATAAAAACAAGTTCGTCCTACTCTCATCCATCACGCAAAAGTAAAACTAGTTCTCGTTCTCATGTTTTGATTGGCAAATCTGACAGCATTCTGATGAAAAACTTAATATGAATGGAAAAAAACCATCTAATCCAACACTATAAACGAGCACAAAAACACACATAGACCAGCGCTTACACTAGAACACATAATACGAACGATAAATACACTAATTAAACACTAAAACCACTGAAATACGCAAGGAAACAAGATAGGTACGCACCTTGGTTTTAGTAATAACATGTGTAGCCAGTTTAACCACGGCGAAATTGCCCGTCCCGATAGTCTTTTCGAGTTCATAGTTGCCGACGCACACTAGCTGGTCTATCGGGAAGTGTTTGCTTTTGTGCATCGGCTTCACATTGCTGGCCATTTTCGTGAAAAACGCGAGATAACCGACCCGGAGTTAAGCATCCATCGGGAGATTTTCGAGTACTGGCGTTAGTTCGCCCTGTTTGCCGCAGTGGCGCCACTGTCATTCACGTCATTCGCTTTGGGACGTTCAAAAACATACCTCAAGGTTTCATTAATAAACTATATTACAATTAAAATCAATTCACTTAATTCGCATTCAACACTACTCCATAAGCATTAAAAACCCAACTGGTTACACTGATAACGTTCTTATAAGATTTACAGATGCGTTTATCAGTATATTTGATAGCATTGCGTATTTTGTATGGCTCACGTTGATCTTCACTCGCTCATGAAAAAAAAAGAACTTGATTCACAACGTTTACGCGAGTTGTTGCTTCTCGCTCGCTCTGATTCATTTGTGATAGGATAGAGGGAGCTGGGTAGCGCTGTCTCCGTCAGGCGGGTGACCGCGTGACGTCAGGGCTCCCAGTTGACGTCACACGCGGCAATTTCAAATTGCTAGACGGTGTGGGGCGTACGTCAGCCGAAATTATCGATTTTGCCCCGTTTTTCCATCATTATGTGCAAGTTCCACTTGTTCATTGTTTCGAAACAATCGTACATAGATGAAACAGATAGAAATAAATGAAGTATTTACAGTAAAACAAATAATGTAGAATAGAGGGTCAATAATGCGAGCGAAGCGAGTTATATCTTTACTAATTATATGTAATAGTATCTTTAAAGAAGCGCTACTCTTATTAGAGTGAAAAGAATTTCGCACAATTTCACATAAGTAACACATCGAAAAGAGAAGATTAAAGAAATAATTAGCATTTTCACCACCTGCTTAATTAGGTAGGTGCCTACGTAGGTACTTACTTACCGGAATCAAACACAATGCGAGAGACCTCATTCTCAAGACTTATATTTTATACATACTTACCTAGTTAGGTAGGTACATAACTACATAATCTACATAATGCGTAGTGTGTGTCGTAAGTTCGATTTTGGACTATAGTAATTTTTTACACGTACCCAGTGATGGATTAACCCTTAATCAAATTAAGCAATTGCCTAGGGCATCACGTCTGGGGGGGCACCAGAAGAAGCACAAAAAAACCGTCTTTAGGTTATCACGTCTCACTCTCACGTCACCAAAAACAACACCAAAAAAAGATTTAAAATTCGCGCGTTTTAAGTTTACATAGAGTCCGACCTAGAGTCATAACCTCGCTCCCGCTTGCCCGCTAGTGCATTCGGCAATTCGAATGCACTGGAATTGCGATCAGCCAAAGGTTTAAAGACCGATTCTAGTTGACATACGGATAGGGGGCCCACAGGCGTAGATTGCTTAGGGCATCAAGTAGTCTTAATCCGTCACTGCCTACTAGTAGTACCTGCCCGTGGTGTGTACGTACGGCGCCTGAGAATATATCCCTCTTCCCTCCATCTCTTCCCGCGGATGTCGTAAAAGGCAACTATGGGATTGTTACACCAGGGGATGGACTGCAGCATCCACCTGAGTATAAAAATACTGCGATCACCAATCCACCTACCCAAGCGTGGTGATTATGGCAATTCCACCCATTATGTTGTATGGGGAAGGCCTCGTCCAGTAGTGGATGCTTAGGGAGACGTTATTGCACAGCATGATTAAACACGGCCTGATTTTGTACAGCCTGATTATGTACACCCCGATCATTGGAAGCCAGTGGCTTCCAATGATCAGGGTGTGCAATATTGTGTTGTGAATAATCGCCCGTACAAAATCGTCACATGGTGTTTTGCACAACCTGATTATGTACAGCCCGTTTTTCACGACCACCTTGTGATTGGCCGAAAGCCCATTTATTCCCTAGCCCCCCATTGGTCAATACGTCGAGCCTTGTTTGTACTGTTTAGTGCAAACATTTTCAACCCAGGGTGACCATTCAAAAAATTTATTGAGTTTCGTGGTTTTTTTCAGACTTACCGGTTTTTACAATTATAAATTTATTTCAGGCTTGCTAAAAAATGTATCCAATATCAAATCAATAAGTCCATAGAAATGTATACATAATAATATTGCACAACTTATATCATAATCACACATGAAGACGGTGACGTGCGGAGTGGCGACGGCGAAGGCAGTGGTCTTCTTAGATGAGTGAATATAAATATGTACAAAAAAATGTATGTTGCTTAATAGACATTAAATTATAGTTTGAACAATTTAATATAATTCTAATTATATTATTACAAAACTAAAAAAATATACAAAGTGAAGCATTTTTTTTTTAATTTGTAACTAGTCCTAAACGGCATTGAGTTTTAATGTAATGTATAAAAGGTTCCTAGCTCATGGGTCCCAACATCCTGATGTTGTAACGTATAACTTTATGACTCCTAGAAACAGATATACATTCAATTGGCCATATGAACCTTAAGCTATAACTTAACTTGAACTTACTTACATTTATAGTGAAATTAATACTCATAAGCATACTATCTGATTATAATTTCAATTTCTACGTAGATACTAGCGCGCATCAATAATATTGCATTGGTGCGTGACCTTGGTTTTGCTACGTAGGCTTACTCATCCCGGCAGGTTTGAGCGGGCATAGCGACAGAGCGAGCCGCAGACCTCATCTTACATTACGCTCTGAGTTGTCTTACGCACAAGCTGTGACACTTTTCTCTAAACTTATACAAAAACTCAGCCTCAAACTCAACTATTAATCATTTAAGATTAACTTAATAAGTGATATTAGTGTCTCGTCCCATACTGGGAGCTACCTACCCCCTTGGAAGCTACGTACCTACTGACTGGAGAAGCTACCTACCCCCTTGGAAGCTACGTACAAACTGGAGAAGCTACCTACCTACTGAACTACCTTCCTACTGGACTACCTACGTACTTGCCTACCTACTGAACTACCTTCCTACTGGACTACGTACTTGCCTACCTACTGGCTACCAGAACCAGCTGATTGGAAGGAGCTGCCCGGACCTACCTGCACTTGACGCAAGGGGAGTGATACTTCACAAAAGGAATCAATTCTCTAGTCTACCAAGACCAACTTAGGCAACAACTTCATCGACCCCTTACTTACTAGCCCCTCACTTTTAAACTCAACTTAATAATATCTCACACTGTAATAACTTCTTTTCTATTAAACTTATATTTTACTTTTATTTTTGACTGTATTATTTTACTCCTTGTCACCTAACGTGACAATGTCAATAATAAATCAGTCTGAAAAATATTTGTTTATTTTGTGCCTTGCATAGCGATTCACCTCACGCATCATTGTCATTTATCTTACAATAAATCTATGACCAGTCTGACGTTTGCAATTCATCAGGCTTTATTATTTAAAATTTATACAAAGAAACTAAGAAAGAATCAATGTAAAAGATTGTTGTTTTTTCAATAATGGACGAATGAGTGAGTGGCCATCGGGCTAAGAAAAAGACTCCTCCCATGGATGTCATACATGGCGACTAAGGGGCTAACTATTACATCAGGGGATGGGCAGCAGCATTATCAACCTGAATACCTCTAACCAATCCGCCTGCTGAACCTGGTGATTATGGTTCTTAAATACATATCATGGGGGAGGCCTCATCCAGCAGTGGACATTTATCAGCTGATGAAGCAGATAAATAAGAATGAGTGAGTTAAAAATTCACAAACAAGAAAATAATTATGATAGCATAATCCTTACACTCATCATCATCAACCCATAGAAGTCCACTGCTGGTCATAGGCCTCCCCCATAGAATGCCATGACAAACAGACTCTGCAACCTTTGAAATGTTGTTGGTCTATCGAGTGGAGGGACCTATTATGTCAAATTATTTTGTCTACGCATATACCAACTACGTAGACGTGTCAAGAGTGCAATTTTTTTCGAAGTATGTACCTATAGCACAACTAGTTCAGTAATGTGGTTGGTCGGTCCTTGGGTCTGACAGGAATGGGTGAAGGAAATGTTATTAGTCAGAAATTCAGTTGGGTGTTATAAAACTACTTTATGATTTCACTAAATAAGTAAGTACATCATTTTAATAACAAGCCCTACTAAATGACAAGTACCATGTCAATAGCTTTGTCATCCATTTCTTCAATCCTCGTGTCGTGAGCCATATAGACAGGGTTACGTCGCTTCTTCTTTCAAAGCTAACCGCAGCATATGTATCCTTTGTCCACGCAGCCGTAGAGAGATAACTAATTTCTTCAACTTCTCTTTCTTGACTAGTGAAGCAGGAACTTCTGGCTACAGGTACATGGTGAAGGCAGTTGCGGTCAGTCAAAAAACCTCGCTCTAATTCCTTCAATTCGTTGGGATCGGGCATTCAAAGTGTAAAATGAATACGTACTGCTTTGGAGAGCTCGTTGTCTGAGCAGGCGAAGGCCCAGTCTCGACGTCGGTCGCCTTGAGTTTCTGATGTTCCATTGTGGAGATTATAAACAAACCTACTATCATTTAAGAAATATCAACCCATTAGAACTTCCGTTGTGATTGTGAATGACTGCCTGCCCCCAGCCAGAGTGATTCTCTTCTCAGCGCAATAACATAAAAAAGTCCTCTGTGGCAATAACTCTGAGGAGTGATTTTAACACAGACGACCAGGTATTGGAAGGTTTTTTATTCTCTTTGCTAAAGTTTGCTAGCCATCCGTAGCCACCTAGCCGGCAGCAACAGCAACCCAACTAAACGTAAAAACGTACGTAACGTACCATATACAAATAAAATCTCTGTAAGACCAAACCAAAACAAAACAAACGACCACCCACAGATAACTTTTTCTGAGTTGGCTTTTTTTACGAAATACCGTACTGACTACTGACTGGCAACACAGCACTCGCTCCTTGAAGGCACTCGCACATGAAAACAAGGCATCTTGTGTCTCGGATGATCGGGGTGTACATAATCGTGCCGTGAATGATCATGTCGTACATTATCAACACGTGTTGATAATGTACAGCCAGTTTTGTACGGCACGTTTTCCGCAGCATGATATTTGGAAGCCATGTTTTGGAAAACTGGCTGTGAAAAATCGTGCTGTGTTTAATCGGGTCGTACATTATCATGCTGTACAATATAGGGACTCGATGCTTAAAAAGGCTGATGATTATAATGAATGTGAGATCTAGTGTAATAGAACTGTGAAGTCATAGTAGTTCAACTAAAATACGAAGTTACTATCGAATATGCCATTCATTCAGTTATGCCTAAAGATTTTATAAATATCCAAAGAGGATATAATAATATTATGTACTCTCGTATCGTATTTAGCTCCCGCTAGTGGTTCAATCCATTGACGGGACATCTTCATTCGAGTTCATTCATTCGTAACGCAATTATTGATTAAATTTTAAATTGCGAACAGCGTCATCTACCGTTGAGTGGCACAACTTTTGCCTCTGCACTATTTAAAAGGAAGGAAAGGATGGTATATTCCTTGTTTTTAGATAGATGGCGTTTTTTTTCAAATTTTTCAGTTAAATCACGAAGCTTTTCACTTTGTTTTCACCATAGAAGTAATAAGTACTACGTACAATAGTACTTATTACTTCCATGGTTTTCACTTTATCAAACAGACACATGATATGACTCACATGACATGCGTCTCCTCTCGAACCACGCCGTCGTTCATTATTGTGTAGTGGACTGAAGTTTCCTCAACACAAGACTAGATGTCGCCACTAGTAGAATAAAACGCGCTATCGGTTTTATTCCTCGGATGGACAACTCTTGCACGGGGGCCGCGGGGCTTCTCCTGCTTCTCATTTTTGTTAGGGTTCATGACCAAATCAACAAACAAGCCTAAAGGTGAAAATTCATTCTTTAATTCTGTTTTATACCTAATAAATACATATATATGAGTATGATATCTGAATACCTACTTATTGCTAAAACTACAAACTTTAGATAAATAACCCTCAATAATAACTAACATTATTTTAAGTACCTAATAACAACGCACAGGATACGAGATTTAAAACAAATTAATCAAACTTTCAACAGGAACAGGAAGCAGGCATTTCAATAATTGGCAACAACTATTTACCCTTGTCTATTCTCTATTCCGGTTTGACGAAATTCTTGGCGCAGAAATATGTATGGTAGGTACGCTATAATATAATTATTACTTAGTATGTCTACTTTTAAATCTATGCTTAGGTCAGACGTCAGAGGCCCAATTCTCTAATTTAAAAACATTCAATTCGCAGTATGATCTCGTCTCAGTCGCACTGTCAGCTGTCACCTATATAGTAACTATAACTTAATCTTCGCATGCATACGCGAAGATTAAGTAGTAGTTACTACACGATACAGTGCGACTGACACGAGATTATATTGTGACTGGAATGTTTTAAAATTAGAGAATTGGGCCTCTAACCCTTTCAGAAAGAAAGTCGTTGTGGCCAAATTGTGAACTGACGTAAACTACATTATTACAACCATAAATTAGGAGCTTGTTACTTTTTAACCGACTTCCCAAAAAAGGAGGAGGTTCTCAATTCGGTTGTTTTTTTTTTTTTTTTTGTTTTTTTTTTTTTTTAATGTTTGTTACCGCATATCTCCGGCGTTTACGAACCGATTTGGAAAATTCTTTTTTTATTTGAGTAGATATACTTCCAGATTGGTCCCATTTTTTTCAGAATCCAGTTCTGATGATGGGATCCATGAGGAATTGAGGGAACTCCTCAAATATTGTAGGCATACATATGGCGATTTTGATATTTTCAGCAAGACACCAAGCATTTGCATTCAGAAAGTATCATAATCCTTTCACCACAATGGTTCTTTCATAATTTTTTTTTCATCCAAAATTTTTAAGTCGTATACAATGGCGGAAGTCGGTTTTTTAAATGAAAAGTTATTTTGGTTTACTTTTTCTGGTTTCTTCGACATTTTTAACCGACTTCCCAAAAAAGGAGGAGGTTCTCAATTCGGTTGTTTTTTTTTTTTTTTTTTTTTTTATGTTTGTTACCGCATATCTCCGGCGTTTACGAACCGATTTGGAAAATTCTTTTTTTATTTGAGTAGATATACTTCCAGATTGGTCCCATTTTTTTCAGAATCCAGTTCTGATGATGGGATCCATGAGGAATTGAGGGAACTCCTCAAATATTGTAGGCATACATATGGCGATTTTGATATTTTCAGCAAGACACCAAGCATTTGCATTCAGAAAGTATCATAATCCTTTCACCACTATGGTTCTTTCATAAAAAAATTTTCATCCAAAATTATTTTGTCGACTACTATGGCGGAAGTCGGTTTTTTAAATGAAAAGTTATGAATCATAAACTAAAGAAATAGTTACAGTTGTAATAGGATCAAAACGGAAAAGATGCGCTATTGTATTGCCCGCTAAACAAAAAGGTAATAAAACACAGGCAGGCTGTGCCTTCAAATCCCACGACGGGTCACTTTCTGAACAGACTGTACCATAGAATAATTAGTTATTCATAATATGGTATGACATCCTCTTTGCTGAAACGTATGAAAGCATTTGTCAAAAAACTCCTGCAAACTGTCACCTTTCAGGATTCGGAGCTATTCGGAGCCATGGAAGAAGTTCGGAGCTTAGAATAAAGTAGCTACAGTCCTTATTCTAAGATTCGGAGACAGCTTAGAATAAGGACTGAAGCTACAGTCTTTATTCTAAGGGAGACAGGCTTATGATCTCAGAATAATGACAAGCACTCAGTCATTATTCTAAGCTTATGATATATCTTTTTCTTTTAATCAAACAACATATTTTGGAAAAATTATAAATATCATCCACAGTTATCAATCATGCGATCGCAATTTGGAAATGAAGGCGTGAAACCAAAAAAGATGACCGAAAAAAATAAACAGCTTTGGCGGTTTAGGATGCAGATTGGTGCCACGTGCACACTTACGTGAATAAAAAAGCCGTCAGCGAAGAACAACCTTTTCAATGATACTACAAAATATAATCCTGCCATCCTGAGTAGGTAAGGTAGGCAATCAATCAATATCATCGGCCATTGTACTTGTCTATTGTATCGTACTGTTCGTGGTCACCACTCGAGGGTGTTGGTTCTGCAAGCTATATGGCCTGCCCATTGCCATTTCAACTTGCTAGTGTCTATGGATGTAAACCAGTAAAATTGTTTATTTTTCGGTAAATAACACTGAAATCCCTTACATCGTAAGAAATAATTAGCCAAGTGCGAAACAGACTCGTGTGCTGATACTGAAGGTTCTCCCCCTTAATCATAATTTTAGTTTAAAAAATGTTTTGTCTTGTTTTGACATATGACATTTTACATCAGAGAGAACAAGACAAAAGTCATTTTAACTAAAATAAATAGGTTTAAAAAATGATTATGAATAAGGTGTTTATTGTTTGTCTATGTAGCGTATGTTACTTAGTATCTATATAAGTGCATATAAATACCTTGCTCATGTTAACTGGTTGATTAGCTACTGTCTTAGGATATTGGGAGCTCTTTGGATCGTAGGGCCCTAATCCCGGGCCTATTGTAACCATGCGTAAAATACGTCCTAACGATTTTGGCGCTCTTTTTGTATACATTTGGTTGACTAAAATGTTTATTCACCCCTAATTTTTTTTGCATATTAACCGTATCTGTCAAATTTGACGGCTAACCTAAGCGGATGTGATGTTTTTACGGAAGATGGTTCATTCCGGCTTTACCATTTATTGTAACAGAAAGAATGTTGCAATTTCGAAGATTTACAAGTAAAAGCGGGACTCCACCGCTTTTAGTTTAAGACTTTTTTTACGTTCAGTTTCTCACTAGCTAGACGTGGGTATTAAATTACACTATTTAGGTAAGTACCTAAATAAACTTTTATATAGGTACTTAGCAATGGCGGATTTACATATTTGCCGCCAGTAGGTTATTCAAATTTTGCCGCCCCTACCGACCTCTACAATTTTATACCAGGCGCGGTCACAGGCAAAGATTTCGGAGGGGTCATCATAAGGGTGTCCTTTTTCATATTTCCCTGACGAACTATTCGTACCTAATTAAGAAGTGTGAACAGCCAAATTTTTACGTGACTTAATAGTTACATAGTAATATTCTTCTGCATAATTAATTCTTCTATTCATCATTCTGTGCCACGCAGTCGATATAAACAGCACAGATTCATAATTAGTTACCTACTTACTACGTAAGTCACGTCACGTTGAATACTCACCAATCACGTCTCGCAAAGTGATTGTTGCAATGCAACACTCGTAATAGATCTGTTACATTACCCTGATTTTTAATCTTGGACAATTTTTGTAAACAATGAAATGTCACTGTGTGTACCTATAAGTGTCATGTACTTATGTGTAGTATATGTGTATATACTATATACACGTATGATACCTTAGAATAAGGACTGCTCTAGTCCTTATTCTATGTATGATACGCATATTTGACACTTATAATCTACACACCAGTGGCATATCTTGACATTTCTTTGTTTACAGAAATTGTCTAAGATTAAAAATCAGGGTTATAGGTATTAGGTAGTAGGTAAGGTAATTAGTCCATGGATCCCAAATCAGTCCTTTCCTTGCAAAGGAAATATTTGAAAAAAGAACAATTTACCGTACGTGAGTATAACAATAAGTAGGTAGGTAAGTAAGTTGAAATAAATAAATCTATTTGCAGACGTCCTATTATTTGCGTTCCGTACCCTTCCCATTTCCGTTTGGGACAATAGGCTTTTTGTAAAACAGTGTTCCGCTTCTTTGTGTTCCTATTGGGACGGACGGTCTCTTTCGCAGGTCACGTACAAAATCGGTCAGATTTTTTTGGGGTATCATCTCAATTATTGTGACGTGCAAAAACACTTATTACCAACGTAAGTATTCAAAACATCACTACACTCCAAACTCCACGCTCTACAATCTCTTCTGTTGCCATTGGCTAATATTTGACATAATAAAAGCGACCTTTTGAGTTCGCTAAATTTTCGCCTACTGTCAGTTTCATAGAAGTGTCAGATCGACGTTACTTCTAAGCCATTCCTTGTACAGTTTGTTGTTTTCATACAAATAAAACTTTGTTGTAGTAATTACCGAAATAATCTCAGTTACCTACATACAATTAAAGAAGATCACGAAGTTATGTTATGTTATATAAATAGTTATATAAGTTACATTTTATCCTGGCAAGTAAGGAATGAGTTTCAAAATCCCTCCCTGTCGGATTATAACCTAAACGAATCCATATGACCCTCTATGTTCGCCTAAACGCTGCCTAACGTTACCGAGACACTGGAAGCGATTCTGCCCCCTTATTCGCTATGACCAAACGTAACATAACGCGGGCTCGTTACAATATCTGCGTGGAATCATCGCTGAATCGTATGGGTGACGTTATTGACAAGGAATCTCTTAGGTCATAGCGAATAACCACCCTGTGCAGGATTATCTAACTATACCCAGATTTTTAATTTCAGACAATTTTTGTAAACAAACAAATGTCAAGATATTATGCCACTGTGAGTATAACTGTCATGATTGTGTAGCATACGTGTAAATTCACATATGACACACATACATGACACTCATACACACAGTGACATTTCTTTGTTTACAAAAATTGTCTCAAATTCAAAATCAGGGTGAGACTTTTTCTGTTCTTTCGAAGGGAGACGTCGTCCTTTTTTATTTTATTTCAATTTCTAGTGTTTTTTTGAGTTATATCGTGTAATTTTGGTGGCGTTTTAACCGATGTAGCTTATAAAGAGCACATAGTAGTTAATTTAAATAAAATAAGTGTATTGCGTGTCTTTTCGAAGGGGTGGAAATTGTCCAGGAACATTCTAGTAAACTGCCATCAATTTACTAGAACATGACTTGACAGAAGACTTTGACGACTGGACATTGTTTGATTATATCAATAACTTGACATTGGCAAAATTGAGTAAATACTCAGAAAAAAAAAAAAAAAAAAAACAGGGTATAGATAATATAATTTTAGCGCACTAAACTTATCGCTAAAATTATCGCGCGCCCTTTAAGACTGCGTTCTGAATTCGAAATAACACCGCGATATTTTTTTAATCCCGTCTCTATTCGTAAAAAGTGGAAAGACCTAGTACAAACATGGAATGTAAAATGGCAAAGGAACAGGTACCTACCTACCAACGCCATAATTTATTACCCTTCGGCAAAAAGATAAAACATTTAAATAACAGTAAATTTTACAATCGTGTCCGTACATTATCTAGGTACTTTTACAATGAGTGTGTTAGGTAGGTACCTAGATGAAACCGGAAACGAACAACAATGAAAAGAGAGTCCATCTCAGACAAACGGACGACACAACTAATCTATTACAAACCATTTATCCGTCCTTCCGTTAGGAACGGAAGTAGATTGTAAAATTGGGATCTTTGTTAAAGATATTAGTTAAACTTATTCACAGAGTGTTCTTGATATTATTTACTAGCATTTGCTCGCGGCTCCACCCGCGTGGAACCTCTATTATAAATTATAGCCTCTATGTTCGTATGTTTATGCGATAATACTCTAAAGTTTCATCAGAATCCGTAGTTTTTGCGTGAAGGAGTAGCAAACATCATCCATCCATCCATCCATCCATCCATCCATCCATCCATCCATACATACATATTATGCACTAGGTAGGGAAATAAAAATGGGTAGGGAATTAATCATTCAGGAATTTATAAATGTAGCAATAAGCTAAGTTTTCTTATTTATAGTTTAAAGGTTTGACCAGTTCCAATGAAAAACTGACAAAGTCGATGAATTTAGTGTCTCGTACATTGACATAAGTACATATATTATATTATAATACGTTTGGTGGCTCTTAGGTGATTGGTGAAAGTGATTATTACATAAAAAAGAACTTTGACAACAAAGAGTTTAAGAAAAACTCCAAAAAAGCGTTGCGAAAATGCCGCGTTATTCTATAACCATTATGTACTACCTGGTAATAACAAGTAAATAGTAGATTTTTTTTTTTTTTTGATAAAGTAGGCAATTTAATTATGATTAGGTACGGATTCACCCGTAAGTTATTATTAACTCAGCCTGTAACTATAGCAAGGAGTAGATCGTAAAAATAGTTTTTATCACTTCCCAAACAATATTCATAAAATTGCTTCCTCTCTTTTGTGCAGGATGTTGGGTCAGGATGTATGGTCAGTGTCCCTTTGCTAATAGGATTAGTAAAAAAAAACTTTTTTGTTTATTTAATGTACGTGTACTCTCTCTATTGAATTGTTTTACTTTATGACATCATCATCATCAGTCTGTAGAAGTCCACTTCCGGACATAGGGCTCCAACCTAGAACGTCACGATGAACGGTCTTGAGCCGCCTCCATCCACTGACTTCCTGCGACGTTTATAATGTCTTTAGTCCATCGGGTAGAGGGCCTTCCTCTGCCGCGTCGTCCGGTTTGTGGTCGCCACTCGAGAACCTTATACCCCAACGGTTGTCAGTTCTGCGAGCTATAGGATTAGGGGTGATATCAAAGATTTAAATCGTTGGGTGATATGACCTGCAGATCTGATGGTGATGACTGACTTGAGACGGATAAGGTTGATAACGGAACTCCTCGAAGGATAATAAGGAAGCTAGAAAACTGTCCTATTAGGTAAAGGTACCTAGTCGTATTTGAGCTCATTTGGATCAACATTCGACGATTCATTTTGACGACCTCTGTGGCGCGGCGGGTGAAGGTTCGCCTGCGACGCAGTAGGTTGCGGGTTCGATTCCCGCCTCGGAACAAATATTTGTACGATCTGCAGATACTTATTCAGGGTGTTCTGGGTTTATTTTTCTATGTATAATAAAAAATATTCATCTGTGTAATGTATTGTATTATGTAGGTACTTATATCAGTTATCTAGTAGGTACCCATAACACAAGCTCTGCTTAGTTTGGGGCTAGATAATGTTGTGTGAATTGTCCAGCATTTATTTACTTATTTTATTTAACATTCGTTTTTGATAAGTACTTACTTATTAATAGGTAAGTAAAGTACTAATTTCATCATCATCATCATGATCAGCCAGTAGAATAATTTCATATTATTATGTAAGCTTGTTTTGATTATTATTTTTTATTATTGTAGTTAGGTACCTTTATAAGTTGTACATAGAGTACCTACTTACATAAGTACCTTAGGTACTTGATTGCTTTACTTATAACTAGGTACTTATTCCCGTAAAATGATACTTAAGTATGTAATTGAATGTTTAAGTTTGTGCTACTTTCTAAATTGATCGCCAACGATAAAATCTACCGACTGTAAAAAGAGCCCCTTGTCGTAGTAAAAAATATTCCTAATCACTTAATTATGGAAAAGGTCGTCCTGAGATGTCCCGTCGTCCGCCATTTATCTAAAAATACGTTTGCGCGGGAAACCGAAATATACCGACGGAAACACAACACCCTAATTATTTCTTAAAAAACGTCATACTCATGTGCCAAATGCGAATTAGCCAACATCTTCTTTATCTCAAGACGATAAGATCTCTTTTCAATCACCAAAAACTGAAGTAAAGACGTTTTCATCGAAATGATTCGTGCGGAAACGATTTGTTTCGGACCACATGCTGACAGGCAGGATGCGAGAAATTCATTATCGATTTTAAAAGCAAAACCTTCTGTCTCTTTTTTACGTTCTGAAAACCTCTTTCAGACGAGAGAGATAGAAAATACCCGCATCCGGACAGCTACGGCGCATGCTTGCAAATATAAATATCGAATGAATAGCATTCAAAGTAACATAAACTTCAATTACAAATTCAACTCCGTCCCCTTGATATAAGATATAAAATGCCTTGTATCCAGTTTGTCGTAAGTCTTTCGTTCATGACTCGTAGTTTTGACGTGCACTCATTCATAAACTCAGAAATGTCTAGAGTAATTTTTTTAAAGGATTTTAGAAGTCGTTGAGTGTAGACGTGCGCGTGTCGTGATAATAAATATTTTTCTGGTGTATTAATTGACGTGTTCGTGAGAATAGTTTTGTGAGGAGACGGATTGCTTTGCTGATTGAATTTTATTAAATGGTACGTAAAACAATAATATCTACTATATTTGTGATTTAAGTAAATCTACTTTTAGCTAAGTAATACCACAAAGAGAAGAGATAATCAACTTTACCTGAGTAGCTTCCCAATAAAAGCATAATATAGTAATTAGGTACATCAGAATAACATATACAAAAGGCTTTTATTAAAATTTATACTTACGCGGGTGGAGCCGCAATTTAGTGCTAAATTATGCTAGTAGCTTTATAAAGCATAAATAAAGTACCTAAGTAAGTACTTAATTATAGGTGAAATGAATATAATTATGTACATAAGCAGGTATTTTGTTAGTAGAGATATTTTTATTAAAATTTTGCACCTACTACCTATTTACTAACTTTTACAAAAATTTATATTATATTATGTAAGTACTTATATTTTAAGTTGTTTAAGTAGGTACATAAGTACATACATACAAACAACAAAAGTGTCTTTACTTTGATTAAGTATATCAAAGTGTCTATAGTCCATCGAGTGTATGGATTAACACATAGGCTACTTTTCATCATCATCATCATCATCAATTTTCATCATTATTCACGCGGGTGAAACCGCGGGGTGCAACTAGTTGGGATACAAGGCTAAGCCGTACGTGATGTACTTGCAGAGATTCAAGTGGGGGTCGCTAAGTATATGCTCTGAAAAATACCGCATTCTTTCGCTTATAACTTCTTAAGTATTGAGGCACTAATTATTTAACTGAGGTCACTATTTCACACTATTTAGGCAGTATTTATTGCTGTAAAAAAACCCGAATTCTTACTGGGGGTCGCTAATTATACGGACACTGCAAAATCCTTGTTACACTACAACCATACGTCCGTGTCAATTGTTTGCAAAAAACTTAGAATCAGCTCTGTACCTACGAGCGTTGTAGATAGATAGAAAAGATAGAAAAAAAGAAAAAAAAAGAAAGTGCTTTGTAGGTACTATGTACTTTCTTTCACTAGTTGAAATGTTTCAAATGCGCAAATCGGTGGCATTTTTAGGCCCGCTGCAATTTCCCGCGATTATCCGACAGCGACAGCTGCTTTACCGCTCTATTCTACTTCCGGCACAGACAATACAATGTACAGTAAAATTATAATACAGATGACGCGTGTATACCTTGGAGCAAGGAACAAAATACACGGCATTGTAGACACCGTGTTAAATTTGTCAATTTTTTGGTGGTTAACAATTTCTCAAAACAAATCAATAAAATAGGTATATAGTATAATTATATTATGTAAGTATATTAATTTTATTGCACAGTAAAAATATTTTCTCGATTTATGAAAAAAAGGATGGTGTAAATATCTCTTTTTCATCCTTCCTTCCTGAACTTACTTGCTTTTGACTGCTGGCAACATTATTCCCTGGGAAACATGAGTAAATTGAATACTTATTATATTGTATAAGTATTATAATACACCGCGTCACGCAATTATAGATTGAAAAGTGGCCTTGCCGCGTTGGTTCACCATTATCTTTCATTTTTCTCCGTTTGAGGAAATTATTACCTACTTGTGTGAGATCTTCCCGCCATTGTCGCATGCACCGGATATAGATAACCTCTGTAGAGAGCGCGGGAAATGGCGCACAATGGAGCAATTAGTCATTCATATGTGTGCTTCTTGTTTCTTGTCATGAATGTTCAGTCCATTTTATATTTCTCTTGGTTAAACCCGTTTAAATTAAGTTAGATTATTTTTTTTGTCCCAGGTTTATTGCAAAGGTGATGCCCACTTTTTGTACGGAGGTTGGTTTTTTATTCCGAATAAAATCTAACCAGCCCAAAATGGTACTGATTTGGAACATACAAAAACAATAAACTGCAAAAATTATATATTTTTAGAGCCCCCGTTTTTTAAAAATTAATATGTTCTTCGTTAGTGGTATACTTAACACCAAATATCCTACAAAAAAAAAACAGTTGGCCACATAAAAAATCAAAAGCTAAAAAAAACTTTTTGACACAACTCTGCTAATGTCGTTGTCGGTAAATGTCATTAAATGGTGTGTGCAGCGGTGGATACTGCAAATTGTGCAATGTTGTTCTAACTATGGTGTTGTCAATTTTGATCAGTATGATCTCTAAGAGTATGATTGATTGATTGTTTTTTTTAATGATAGAGCATATTGTCTTTTTTTTGTAGTAACCAAACCGCCGTTTCTTCCAAAGGTTTAAATGTCCACCAAAATAAAAAAAATGATTTTCTCCTTTAAGGGGGGGGGGGGGGTGTCTAAAAATGAATGATTTTCATAGAGAAGATAGGTTTAGAGATCTCTACCCAAATATATTAAATTTATCCCGTTTAGATTTAATTAAAAACCGCTATTGGACATCACCTTTATAATAATTGTCTTAATCAAAACATGTGGCACAGTGTAACAAAGAAGCAGAAGAGCCTTAGCGCTATCCAAATCTTATAAAACTTGAATAAGGAAAACTTTTGTCCTAAATATTCCTCCTTTCAAGTTTCAAAAGATTTGGACAGCGCTTAGGCTGCCAAAATGATCGCCATTGTTGCTACTGTAATTGCTGGGCTGGCCTTGAACTGTGGGTGTCTCGCTCGTTGGTAACCAGTGCAGTGAACACGTTGAACGAATATCGTTCACCGGGTGAAAACGATTCTGCCACGCAGGAGGCTCTTTTGATGCACAAAATACCAAATTTACTGTTGTTTGATTACTCTGTAGTAGATTTTATTCCGCGCTCACCTAACTAGCCTCTACCATACAATAATGCTGGCATTCATTCATAACCTGCAGATGTTTTTAAAACAAAAATTAATGAACATAGGATGTTTACAAAACCGAACATCAGTCAATTTTCATATTAAAAAGTCAGTCGTTTGAACGGAAGCACTCGCGCCTTCCCGCCAAACGGACGGACGACGCACCATAATCGAAATCGACACATCCGGTGGTTTCAAAAAAGGAACACATTGATTTTTTTATTATCCGTTCTCGCAAATGAGGCTGTCTGCCCGCGCATCCTTTTTTTAAACGATCTCCTTGTTATGGTTTATTAGTGTAAAAGAAGCTTTTAATGAGCTACCGGTTTTTAATAAATCAGTCACCCGTTTTATTTTTAGTTGTAGATTATAACGAGTTGCTATGAATGAATAACCCTGAGTAAGTAATCGAATTATTTGGGAATTATTCGGAGTTATTCTGAAGTTTTGCAACTGTAATAAAAACTAAGCTACGATGTACATCTACGCAATAAAATTATTTATTTTGTATGTTGTTTGACTGGATTGTCAAAATTTTAAAACTTGGGTTGATTTTGCAACAGAAGAAAGAAAGAAAGAAAGAAAATTTATTTATTTCACCCATAAAAACACAACACAAGATTACACAAAAAACAACAAAGAAGGACAAGACTTGTAAATAAGTCTGGAAGAGAGAACTGATAACCGCTGGAAGAAAAGATTCTCATGTAGCGAACACGAACCGGAAGACGCTGTGTAGTTTGTATTGCACGGCACTTCCACCCGATAGACCCATGGATGGGCCATGGTGTTATAACGGTCGCAATACGACCTTGAATGCCAAGGGCAGACCTTTCGTCGTGACATCCTATGGGCACAAAATATTTAGGTACAGAAGGCCAGCTCAGTACAACAAGCGATAACAGGCGCATGCACACATAGACACGCGTATATTTTGTGCTATGGATGGATGAAGCCTATGACTAGCAGTGGACGTATTTCGGGTTCTAACGGAGGGATTCTAGCAACAAAAACAATCTAAAATACATAACGTGATCTAATCCGATAAAAGGTGCGAAGTAGAGAGAGGCTACTGAGTGCAGATCTCTCGTTAGAGAGTATTATGTTCCTTGGTGCAGATGCGACGCGTGTGCGGTGTGATGCAACCATCTGTTAGTTTTTATAGCATCATTCATCCGTAGGTAGGTACCTACTTATTTTATAAGAAGGTGTAGTCTCTGCATTATTGCTAATTTTTTTTAGAAGGATTGGTAGATAGAATTTTTCGTGGTTTGCCAACGATATCTAAGGATTAATAATTGGTTGAGAAAAGAGATGTTACTTATTAAAAAAAATCATAGGATTAAAATTAAACACGGAACGATGACAAAGTGGCGCGAAATTAACATTTTATTATGTTTTTTGCTGATTACAGCTCATCAACACTAAAGCGAACACTGTTTGTTTGCGGGAATCAGATACCCATATTTTAAATTGATATATCATTAGTTTAGCTACGAATGTCAATCAACAATAACAACACTATGCAAATCATTCATTGACATTCGTAGCTAAAAAAATGATATTTATGAGATAACATGTGTATTTAGGTCTCCTGATTCCTGCTGTATTCGCTATCTCAAGAAGTTTTGATGGGCTGTAATCAGCAAAAATCACAATTAAATGTTAATTTCGGGCCATTTTGCTAAAGATTTTATGTAAATTTTTTATCAATATATTATTTATAATAATTGTATTGCAATATAACATCTCATCTGTAACGCTACTCTAATACATCTGGAGGTCTACTCTCTAATACACCGAACTACGAAATTTCGTGTTTCGTTTCGTGCGATCGGTACTCTACTCAAGCGAAAACCGAAACTTCGGCACAAAGTTCGTAGTTTGACAGCTCGAGCGTCGCGCGCCCTCTCTCTCTCTCTCTCTCTCTCTCTCGTCTCTGATTGCCGCACAAAAGCGGCCGAAAGTAAACAAGAGTAATACAAGTTACGTTTTGCGGTCGTTCTTCGTTCGGAGTCGCAACTGCGGATGTATAGAACAAGAGTAGACCTCCAAGTCGCTAACAACGGCTGGTCCAGGTCTATGGCCGCCCAGATCGAATTGAGTTGTACGGTTTAGTATTACTCGGATTTTTGTATGGGCAATGAGGTTCACATAGTGTACCTACGCTGAGGGCGCTCATCGGTGTGTCCATCCGTGGTGACACTACAACGTGCGTCCGTGTCTTTTGCTTGTCAAAACTCAGTCTATAGAGTCTCTGTCCGCCGTAACCGTAAGCACTGCAAAAGACTTTGTATTTTAATAGCAGTATTGAAATCATTGGTGTAGTTATAATATTGTCCATTTGTCCTACAAACGGAAATCCTCACTAAAATCGGGAAACGACCACAATGCCGCGGAAGCTGGTAGTTTGTCAAAACGCCGCCATTTTGGACCGGAAACCGGAAGTCAGCCACGCGACTTCTAACAGTGGACTGCACGTTGTGTAATTGTATGACGTTTTACAATAGTTATTGACTGAATAGATTAGAATTGGGCTTTTGTGAGTGACCTTGGTCTATGGAAATAGTAATTAACATAACATAACACCCAACAGTCACATACATAGTCATGATCCCACACTATAGTATTACCTGTGTCGTGGCGTGGATATCAGGAACTACGAGTACCATGGTACCATAACACCCAGACCCGGAACAAATATTTGCAGGCCATTCAAACATTTGTCTCGCAGCGGGAATCGAACCTGCAACCTCTCGCATCTCAGCCACTCGCCCGCCGCACCATAGAGGTCCTCAGTTGAAACATTGGAATATTCTTAATTTTTCGCCGTCTTTTTGATTTTTTACTATGCTATCCATCCAAAGGTTGTCTGGAAGAGATCGCTTTTAGCGATAAGACCGCCCATTGTACGTTATATATTTTTTTATATTTCCTTTATTTTTGTGTTTTTTTATTTAGTGTGCAATAAAGAGTTTATCTATCTATCTAACATTGTGGGCTGATCATGCATGCGTTAATTCCAGACCTATTCGCCCTGCATGATGCCGAGCCAAGCGAGCTTCGAGCGCGTTCCGCCTGCCCATGGCGCGTCCGCCCTGCATCACGCGCCGCCCGCCCACGAGCGCTGGGACGCGGTGGACCTCAGAATGCAAGACGACAACCTACCATTGGGTGAGTTCTTTTCTTTGTCGCGATAGTGACGACCTTTGTGGCGCGGCGGGCGAAGGTTCGTCTGCGACGCAGGTTCGATTCCCGCCTCGGAACAAATATATGTACGATCTGCAGATAATTGTTCAGGGTGTTCTGGGTATTTTCTATGTATAATAACAAATATCTATCTACGTAATGTATTGTATTAAGTATATCAGCAGTTATCTAGTACTCAAAACACAAGCTCTGCTTAGCTCGGGGCGCTAGATAATGTTGTGTGAAATGTCCAAAATTTATTTATTTATTACTAGTTGCGCCCCGCGGTTTCACCCGCGTGAATAATGATGAAAATTGATGATGTGTTAATCCAGGGCGTAAAGTATCTCCATTCCAAATTCCACTCAAATCCATTCAGTAGTTTTTACGTGAAAGAGTAACAAACATCCATACTCACAAACTTTCGCGTTTATAATATTAGTAGGAAGTAGGATAGGATAGGAAGTAGGAAGGATTATTTATTATTACTGGTTATTTCTTAGTCACAATGCTTTAAATTAGTTCCGTGATCCGTAAGTTATTTCGTAAATCGTCAGAACCCTTTTCGACTTTTAGCCATTTTTTCCTATAAGCTTAACCATCCTATTTAAGAGGAGGTTACCGGTAGGCCACTTACGCCCATTTGTACGAAGTTAGCTTCTATTTTGGCTATTATTTCTTCAAACTCCTTGTAAGTTTTGTTATTAGTAGAACTTCTTGTGAAAGAGTTCGTCCGGGGAAGTACTACCGCCGTACCAATTTCTACCCCAATCACTGCTTCTACCGAAACACAGCATTGTAAACACTATTGCACACTACAAGCAGTAGTGTTTACAATGCTGTGTTTCGGTTTGAAGGGTACGGGTGCCGGTGAAATTACAGGCACATGGGACTTTTCATCTTTATGTCTCAGGGTCGGCAGCGCGCGTGTGATGCCTCTGGTGTTTCAAGTGTTCATAGGCTACGGTAACTGCTTTCCATCAGGTGGCCCGTATGCTTGTTTGCTTGCCAGGTAGTATAAAAAAAATAAAAATAAAAATTGTGTACATTTTTTTGAAGATTTAAGAAATAATAGCCAAATTAGATTAGCGTGCTAAAAGGCGTAAGCGCCCTACTGGTAACCTCCCTTGGGGTAAAAAAGTCCAGAGTTAAATTTTAGTATATACAATTATGCATAGGTATTTTTCATCATTATCATCGTCAGCCCGTAGAAGTGCATTGCTGGACATTGGCCTCCCCCTTGGAATACCACGACGAACGGTCTTGAGCTACCCCCATCCACCGACCTCCTGCGACGTTTATAATGTCGTTAGTCCATCGAGTAGAAGGTCTTCCTGGGGGGCAATCGCGCTAAATACAGTGTAAACTCCATGTAACGTCACTCTATTTAACGACAAACTCCCAAATCAATTGGCTTTGGTTGGTTTAGCTTGTCTTTCATACAATGTTTCACTCTACATAGCATTACACCCACTCTCAATAACGACAACAATTGAGTAATAAAAAGTACCTTTTAAGTTGCTAAAATTAGTAAAAACTGCGCAGCTGTGTACGATCTATTGTCGCTTTATTATCCTAGCCCGCAATAAACTCGACTGTCGGCATCATGCATACCGAACTTTCTAAGAAACTCGTTCTTTTGTTTACAAATTGGGATTGCTTGTACGTGTAGACTAAAATAAGTAAAAAAATACAACAAAATTACTGGTGCAGCAAAAGACGTCAGACAAAAATAACAGACTATACGCAATAGCGTTCAAATAACATTCTTTTTTATGCACATAACTACTAACAATAGTCGGAAATAACCTTTTTCTTTTTCTAATTCTGATGTTTCTTCTCTCCATTTAACGACAACTCTCTATAACGCCATCAAATGCACAGTCCCTTCAGTGTCGCTATATAGAGTTTACACTGTAATCTGAGACGAAACGCAACTGAACCGCGTCGTCCGGTTTGTGGTCGCCACTCGAGAACAACAACCCATTCCCGAACGGCCTTACGTCTAGCATCTAATTCTAATTCTAATTGAAAATGGGGGAGATAAGATCTGCACTGACTTCCCGCATTGGAGTGTATTGTGCATTGTCCCCCTGCTAACACTAGCCCAGCCAGCCCAACTCCTTAAAATAACGAAGAAGGACTCTGGGTTGATGGCAGCCTGTTCCAGTGTCCCCAAATGAGAAATGGAAGAAGTCAAACTGGACTCTATCAGCTCCTGGAGTCCGGTTTTTTTCCTGGCTTCATTTGTGGCGTCTAACATGCTAGGGTTTAAAATATAACTCCTCGTTTCAGACCCTCGGAGCTGGTGCCGTGCTGACGTGGCCGCGTGGGTGGCGCGTGGGGGCGGCATACCCGAGCGCTTCCCTATGAATGGGAAGGCTTTGTGTCTGATGACGCAGGCCATGTTTGCAGCCAGGGTGCCCGGACAGGGCCACAAGCTGCACTATGTAAGTACCTCCCGTACACAAACTTTCTTGTTACATTTTTTTGATAAAGAAAATTGCATCCATAGCGCGTTCTAGCGTATACCGGAAAATAAAATTAAAAAAGCTTTAAGGCCACAGCACACCGGCTGCGTATGCGTAGATGTAAACGTGCACGTCGACGTGCCATTACGTTTGTAATGTATCACTTGCGTGACGTCCACGCGCGTCTCTACGGCCGGTGTAGAGACGCGCGTTCTACGTTTCGTGCCGCATATTTACCCGGTCTGTTTTGGCCTTTAGTTTGGATTACTGTCTGATTTTGGGCAGCTTACTTTGCTCGCTAGAATGTATCACAATCAAGCGTGATTCTTTGTGACAAAAATGTGTGGATAAGTATTTATATTAATTATTTATTTTCCAGGACTTTAGAAGGCGTCTAACGAAGGCCTTAGCGCTACAAGAGCTCATCCAGAAGATGTCCAATCAGTATGATGATTAAGTACTTATTAAGATTTTTTTATATATTAAGACAACTACTCAGGTGAACTATGATATAGGTATACTTACCTTATCAAATTAGTAATTTTATCTATATAGAAATCCGTAAATAATGGTACCCTATTGTATAGGATCACTTTAGTCTGTCTATACACCATATACTTTACTATTCTCCTGCTGAGTCAGCATTCAAAATTTTCGTAAGTAGCAATTTGTGGATCTATAAAACGCAGCTCTTTAAAACACTTTTTCATTAAAGGGCAGTCTAATCATATCTGTGGAACTAATTAGATGTAGTCATGAAAACTTTTCTAATTGTTTTGTATGGCTTAAAAATTACCTCTAATAATAAGCATAAGTAATTTCACCCTCCGGAAGAGGGTGAAATAGGGTGAAAAACCTTATAATATCCGTAACTTAATGGGGGAAATAGAAGTAGTCGGTGCAATTTGGCATAGACTTTGAACCGTTATGATTATTTTTTGATGAGTATTTTTTAAATCCGACATACGGAACATACAAAAAAAACTTTTTTTGGGTATTGCGGCTTCGGGAAAATTATGGTAGTCGGTGCAAATTGATAGAATTATCAGAAAAATGTTCGAAATACATTACCAGGCTTGCACCTTGGTGCATCTCACGGAAGGCACTTTTCCATATTTTATTGTCTATCTACTTCGGGGAAAATTAATATAGTTCTGGAAATTTACTTAAACTTATTCATTTAATTAGTACTACATCCGCCGGAAGTTTTATACTGGTATTTATTTACAGAAAATGCATTTGTTCAACACTGTGTTCAGTACATGCACGTGGTTTTTATTAAAATCATAATGCACTAAGACAGTCTCTCTATACGTAATTAAACTTGCATCAAGTAATTTCTTCCTATTTGAAAATTTACGGCCTTTTTAAGTTTGTACCTAATATTTAAAAACCTTCCGTAAGCGCCAGAAACGGTGCAAACCTAGGATAAGCTTCTTTTCTTGTCATCTAACGTTTCCATAAGAATCCACGACTACACGATTTAGGTCCACACTTTTTGCTAATTTGCCTGTACTATTATAGGAGTTTCTTGTAGAAAACACATCTTTGGAAAACACCACCTTTGAGCGCACTTAAAGGCGAACCAAGTCGTCCTTTTCGAATAGATGGGATGAAAAAATTATTATAAATAAGGGGGAAATTCTCTAAGCATGTGATTGTGATGAAATTGTACCAAAAAATACCATCATCTGTAAAATATACCGAAATAAAACAAAATCAATTTTGCGTAGCCCAAATTATACCAACATGGTACTGAATATACCAAAAACGGTCACGCTACTGCTGATGTTTCGTTGACCATTTAAGGCCAATTCACACCGGATGCGTATGCAACACGTAACATAGACAAGCGCGTCTCTAAGTTATGTACACGCTTGCGTGCACTTCACGCAAGCGGTGTGCCATGTCTCATACAGTTCCATACATTACAACGTACGTCTACGCATACGCAGCCGGTGTGCTGTGGCCTTATACCAAATACGGTTACGCTACTGCTGACGTTTCGTTGACCATTTAGAGGTCCTTCCGCACCGACCGCGACCACGCTCGACGGTTGTGTGACGGGAAACGTCAACAGGAGAATGGTTAAGTACGTGGTGTAAAGCAAAGATTTAAATCGGTGTATTTTATAGTCGTAATTTTACTAAAATTATACCAAGCGACGATAATTTCAATAGTCTGTCAAGAAACTGGCGCATATGAACGCTCTTAGCTAGAGTCTTGCTCGCAAGTGACTGTTTTATTTAAATAGATAGTTACTTATTTAGGTAAGTTTTGTATTATGTATATTGTGTCTAGTAAACTCTAGTACCTAACCTACTTAGCTTTTAAAAATAACACAAACGCCTAATTATGTTGCTTGGACTTCAGCCTTTAAAAGCTGTTTAAAAAGATTGTTGTTTTAGAAGTATTTCCCAAAAATGATTCTGAATTAGGAACCATTACACTTATAACAAGGAAGTACATGGGACAGGGTAGATTACCAACATGTTCCCAGAAGTTCGCCCATGAAATTAAGTTAGAGTGAGTTCACCCAAGTGAACTAGTGTCTGATCTGTGTGACTGTTTCTTAGTCTTTACAAGCTTTTATTTAACTTGATCAGAGGCCGTAGACAAAGTAACATTCTAATAGCGATGACGCCAGTAGAAAAGTCCAAAATGTATGGGATTGACGTTAGCTATCGATATGTCACGTGGTCTTTTGTATTGAATTACGACTGTAGAAATGGAATCGCTTCGAAGCGAATGCCGTTTGGCTAGGCCCTCAGAGGGGTTTACCATGAGCTCTTATAGCGATTCAGTTCAATAACTAATTAGTACAAAATATCGGTTCGTCGTTGACATTCGTCATCATTGAATAACTTTAATTGCAGAAGTCTACAGACCTTCTGTTCTGCTACTGTGCCTTTAAATATAGCTGCGGACATCACGGAACCGATATTATGTACTGAATAGTTTTGAACTGAATCGCTTTATGAGCTCATGGTAACCCAACTGTTATTGGTAGCGACTCAATGAATCATTCTATAAATTTAAACTTTGGTCCCTTTTATTTCAGTCTAGAAAATAAGCGCGTGATAAATTTAGCTCTCTTTATAGTGCACAGAATCACTACCACTGTATGTTAGTGTGGGACAAATCTTGAAACTGAATTTTGAACCAGTTCCACCAAACTGATTGAGCTGAAAATTTTCATAACTGTCAAGTTCAGATGACAATACAATATTATGGTGATGGCGAGCTGATCTGATGATGGAGACGGAAGTTGGATAACGGAACTCCTCAATGATTTATAGTAGCCTGGCAGTATTTGGGCTCATTTTGATCAGCTCATGGTTCCGATCACTTATTTAAAAAAGTTTTTTTTTAAATACATATTTTAACAAAAAAAAACAATTATACAAATAAATGAAAGGATTTGTTAGTTTATAAGTTACCTACCTACTTAGATTACTTACATTAAAATAAGACTGTAGACAATTGTTCAGTATTAGTGATTATGACCATGTTACTGTAATTTTAATCTATGATTAGTGAAACGTAAGATAATTAGTAAGAATTTTATATTTCTAGTCAGTTAAATTAAATGAAATAAAATACATATCGTATAATTTGTTTTTTATTAAATTTTTTTGGTGGGACATTTCGAAATCCAAGATGGCGAACATGACACATTTATTTTGTTTCACAAAATCGATGAGCCTTGCATAGTGTTGCTACGTCACTGCTTCAGTGCGGCCAGGATAAAACAACTACCTACCTCATACTGACTACCTGCATCAATGCAGGGAAGCCGCATTCGTTTACAGAGTTCGTTTATTAGCTAACGCGGTGATAGACTTAAAATTTTGACTCTATCTAACTCATTAAAGTTCAGGTAAGTTAGAAGGTGACAGATTAAAGCTCGCGAAGCAAAAAGTTAGCGAAAATCATCTAAAACAAAGATTTGCAAAATTTTTATTAATACATCATTAACTTGACTAGCCAAGTGTACAATTGGCTAGTAAAAATGCAAAAAAAACTTTGACAAATATTTGTGTGAAAGAAAAATACTAACTCAATACCGTTAAGTACTATAAAAATTTTCAAACAAAAAATGCTTCAGTTTGGATATTTCTTTTTACATTTATTTAACTTATTTCAAACGTTCAAATTATAATTTAATAACTAAATAAGCAACATAATTTATATTTTTTTCTACATTTATATTCACTCTTGAAAGAAGAGTTACATGGAGAAAACCACTTGTTAGCGTAGTTAGGAATAGACTGAATATGGTCTTCAGGAATACGAAGGTGCGCTCTTTATCCAAACTGAACAACGGATCTTTTTAACACATTTCGGATCTTTTTAGGTTCAGATTCAGAAGTTTTCGCGTTTGACTGCCGGCAACACTGATTGCGCGCCGCGCCGCACCCCGCTTTACGTCTAGCCATGGAAGAATCTAGCCTATTCTAGCCATCTTGGAATAAGGACTATTATTTATTCTTAGATTCTAAGCTATAGCCTCAGAAGCTATAGCCATCGTCTAGCACAGGCTGATAATTTTTTTTTCACAATTAGTTGCGACTGACTGTCAAAAACTTTTTTTTTCTTCTTTTGGGTTGATTTCCAATGATTTGTTTTATTTTCTAAAAAAATTAACAGTAAACATGGAAGAAACATTTAGTAACCTAAAGGAACATAAACAGAACAGTGTAGATAATCTGATAAAGTGGATAAAACACTGTAATGTATACCTTTTTGTGCTTTTTGTGAAAACTCTACAAATATTTATCTACAGTAAAATACTTAGGTACCTTTTCTCATATTTCGGATTCGATTCTCGGTACACGCATTCTGCGAGAATCGGATCCACGTACGTGAAGTACGTGTAAGTTCCTAGTTCTAGGTATTTAGGGGCCTCTTGGCGTAGCCAAGGGGGGGGGGGGGTGGGGGGTTAGGGGGTTCAAAAAATTTGGCGGTTCCAAATTTATTTTAAAAAAAGTCTTAACTCCCCTAATCTAAAACCTGGCGACGCGCTTGGTTTACCTCATAGCTTCATTATTCCTGTTCTTATGAAGAAGCTTACTTCGCTCGTAAACGAAGGTAACTTATAGTACTTACTAGTAGATAGTACCTAGTAGTAGGTTTATGATCGCCATACACTCTTACTCACTGAAATCGCTACGTTCTATTGATTAACATCTTAATTCTATAACAATAAAGCTCTTATTAGAGTGCTCTTTCCTGTTTTTTTACAACAGCGGCTTGCTTTTATAAATCACTAACATTCCAGCAAAACTAATCGGTGAAACGAAAGAAGATGAAGACAATGCTCGGAAACTATTCGCAAAAGTGAAAGACGACCAAGACGTTGATTTGGAAACGTTCAAACAAGTTCTGTCTGAGCTCGCTGAGCAGCAAAAGAAGACTGCAGATGAATTCTCTGAGACACTCAGCAAAGAAGGTCTCAATTTTGAAATGAAAATCTAGTCTAGTCTACTGAAAAATGGAACAATTACCGAGCGTGTGGTTTTAGGGGTTTGTAGGGGTTGTAGGGTTTTTTAGGGGTTCTAGGGGTTTGAAGAGGTTCTTGGGGTTGTAGGGGTTTGTAGGGGTAAAAACCACTACACCGAAATTTTATAAAGAAAAATCCTCATACAAAAATGTGCAATAATAAAACGAACATAATTTTGTAGTGTTCATAGGGTGCACATAGAAATGAGTTCTATGAGTATACACACGCCCGTGAAGTTGCTTTTTAACCCCCGATGCAAAAAGAGGGGTGGAGAGGTGTATCCACTGAATACCGGCCCCCGTATTCTCTATCTCGCGACACATTTGCAATAACAGACGTAAATTGTGCTATTATGACGTCGCTTTTCTCATACAAAAGTTACCTTTTGACAGCCCTGATTGCACAATTTACAGACGAAAGCTATTTTATATAGCTGTGATATAGGTAGCTTTACCGGTACCTTCAGTATTCGGGAGCCGTTCTTTTACAGGCTGTATATGTATAGACTAGAGTTTGGGTAGTTTGCAAGCTGCAAGTAGCTTGCATGATGTTTGCTTGCTTTAGTTTTTGTAAAACCACCTCAAATGCCTTAGAACCCCTAAAAACCCCTACAAACCCTTAAAAACCCCTACAACCCCTAAAACCCCTAAAAAATTTGTTCCGTAAAAATATATTGTGAAGTTTACGCAGATAAACCAACTCAACTAGGCCAAGATCCGTTGGTCGGTAGATGAGTTCGTAGGCACGTTGCGGTGTCCAGCTGGCATAAAAATAGACCCCTCTGTATCCTCCCGTGGATGTTGTAAACCCGACTAAGGGAACACCACGGAATGGTCAGCAGCACCATTACTACAATCACCAATACGTCTGCCGAGCGTGGTGATTATGGCAAATCCCCCCCATGCATTCTATGGGGGAGGCCTGGTCCAGTATTGGACTCTATCGGCTGATGATGAGGTAAGTAACGTCTATGTCAGTTGTTCAGAAGATCGCAAAGGATCAACTTGCTCCAAAGATTTTCTTGATAAAGATACCTTTATCTAAAATAAAGAAATAATATCTTAATTATCATTAGAAACGGGATATTTACCATGATTTTTAAGCTTTATTAATTCCTGATAATTCGGCATAGTTTCATGCGCCATGATCATGGGTAAACTGAAGTCTTTGAGAGCGAGTAGATGTATTGTTATTGGTAGCCGTAACGATCTATCCTCTTTCTCCCTCATTTAAATCATGGTAAATATCCCGTTTCTAGTGATAACTAGTGGTTCGCCCCGAACTGAGACCTCGCGATAACACCTTTATCAGCCCGACTACTTAACCAAGTAATTTCCATTTTTCTATTATTATTTTTGAAAATTTTCACCTCGAGGTCTAACAGTACAGTACAGGATCTATCAGTAACAACTCTAATTTCCTACACATCATCGAAATAACATTTGAATAGGGCTAAGCAACGGGGCGTAATACTACATACCTGTTAGTACCTATATCAAGTACCTGACGAATTAATTGATAACGTCCTTTTGACGAAAACCATAGAACTCCAACGTCATTCAAATTCCTAGAAATGGGAGGTCAACAATGGATGTTATATTGGATTTTTGTTTTATGGAGTACAAGTTTCTAAATTCTTCAGTTTCAGACTTTTCCCTGTAGTTGTGACACAAAAGCCAAACATACCAAATTTCAGCATTGTGGGATTGCAGGAAGTACCCTAGAATTTTTGATTTTTACGTTTTTTATTTTCCTTAATATCTCAAAAACTAATAAGGCTAAATACTTATTAAAAACAGTTTTGAAATGTCCAACCAAAGCGCTTTCATTAGTCACCCCACTTGATCTGACTGACTCACTTCTATTTTTTTTACCCCCTCTTGGACCCCAATATCTCAGCAACCCCCTGACCGATATAGCTCATAACCTTACCTACAAATTGTACCAATACTATCTACTCCCATACCAAATTTCATGAAGATCGGATTAACGGTTTGGAAGTTTTCATCGGACAAACATACATACATACATACATACATACAAACGCCGATTCTTCCAACTTGACTCAGAGAACTCGCTTCGCTCGTTCAATTATGTTATAACCATGATAGTTTCAAACGTGATTATCTTTTTCTTCTTTGAACGACCCTTGTATTCCACTCAGGTCCGATGTTTATCAAAACGATTCAAGGGGATGTCATGACCAAAGCTACCTGCTCGGGCATCGGCGCTGCCGTGAGGGCTGTCTCCAATGCTGTCAAAAATGTATTGAGAAAATAAAACAACCGACTTCAACTCAAACCTTTTTTGTTTATTTTTATTTTAGAAAATATGTAGTGAATAGTTCATTTTTATTTGTGACGATGACGAAACAAAAAGACAACCACAAAACAGCAAACACAATACTTCAAAAAAACTAAATTAAAACTAAAAAGTAACCAATTAACTTAATATTAAACCTAATAATAAATATATATGAAAACAATAAATGAATATGAATATTGATTATCATCAAGTATTATGATAAAACCTCTCAAAGTATGAAATCATGCAAGCGTGGCTGAGCTTATTTGAGAATTGAGGAGGCCCATGCAGTTCACGCCCCGTTTTATCCGTATGAAGCCATTTTCGCCCCAAGTTGGGCCATAAGAGTTCTTTATCAACCAAAAATCGACGCCACCCTCTGAAAAATTTAAAAAAAAACTAATTTTTGTCCGCACTAAGTTTGGAAAAACGGAACACATGGTTTCATTCGGCAGGGATAATCTCGTATCTCGCGCGCGACAGGTTTGCAACAGGCGTAAATTGTGCAATCAGGGGCCGTAGACAAAGTAACATTCTAATAGCGTTGTCGCCAGTAGAAAAGTCCAAAATGTATGGGATTGACGTTAGCTTTCGATATGTCACGTGGTCTTTTGTATTGAATTACGACTGTAGAAATGGAATCGCTTGGAAGCTTAGAGAATTTATAGTAAATTCTCTAAGCTTCGAAGCGAATGCCACTTGGCTAGGCCCTCAGGGCTGTCAAACGGTAACTTTTGCATGAGAAAAGCGACGTTTGACAACCATGATCGCACAATTTACGCCTGTTGCAAAGCTGTCGTGAGATAGAGAATACGGGGGCCGTTTGATGTCCATGCTGTACGAGGCCTCCAGTGAGCCACAAAGTCAACATCCCGAATGCAATGGGAGTGATTTGCCCTAATCACCACGCTTGGCAGGCGGATTGGTGATAGCAGTATAAATGCTAAGTTCTCAGGTGGATGCTGCTGCTCATCCCCTGGTGTAATCCACTAGTCGGCTTTAACAATATCCACGGAAGGAAACGAATAGGTCCAAATTTATCTAAATTGTTGCAAAATAAAGCGGGCGGGAAAAACTGACAACGTATTATTTTGGGGCATTACGACCTCGATTTGACGACCTCTGTTGTACGGCAAGCGAAGGTTCGCATACGACGCAGGAGGTTGCGGGTTCGATTCCCGCCTCGGAACAAATATTTGTACGATCTGCAGGTGTTGTTTAGGGTGTTCTGGGTATTTTCTATGTATAATAAAAAATATCTATCTATCTTATGTATTGTTTTAAGTATATCTTATCTAGTACCCATAACACAAGCTCTGCTTAGCTTGGGGCTAGATAATGTTGTGTGAAATGTTCAGCATTTATTTATTATTTATTAGTATTGGTTTGAAGTGTGACTTACCAGATCCATATCCGACTAGTTGAACTGCGTGGTTCACTCTATTATTCGCACAAGTTGTATCAATTCCACCGTTGTATGCATTGAATGACGCGGCGTCGACGCCTGTGACAAGAATGTATTAGTTAGTTAAAAGCGGATCGTCTTGCAATGGGAAGTTTTCTGACAGCTGACAGAGAATAGTTCTAAATCCATGCATAGGTGGCGCAGTTCAGATTTGGTTGTCTAAATTTTGTCGGTCAGCCACCAACTGTCAGTGTCACTGACTTCATCGCTCATGCTGTTCGTTGGTGAAGTAAAGTAAGTATCTGCGTAAAATTATTGTTGAAATTCTGATATATGTTAGTGTTACGTTATTGTTATAATTTTTTGTTGAAGCCAGACCAAGTAGACCGGTCTATAGTAGACTTGAAAAACGAGCGTCAGAAATAATTTTCGTTTCGTGGTATTTATTTTTATTTACTTCAAAAAATACCACGAAATCACTAGCGCACACTCAAGAAGCAAACACAAACATAATATCATGACTAATAGCCACAGACTAGTTAGATAATAGCTTAGTACGCGTACACCACAGATAATACATTTGAAAATCTTGACAGCTAGAGTTAAGTCAGCGCCATCTAGCGAACCACATCGAATATGAAAAGCCCTCATTGATGAGCAGTAACTTGCCTATGGATAATGGTCCCATTGTAGCAACGACCTCCTTCAACGCATCTTCTGAAGACAGACTGAATGTGTTGCAACTGGCCACTCTGACACACACCTTGCCGCTGTCAAACTGACAGGCACTCTCTTTAGCCTGGTACGGGTAGTCTGACTCTCCCTCCTGTCCATTTTCCTGTATAAGCTTTCTGAAAGTTAATTACAATTATTTTTATAAATCAATTATTTAAAATGACTTCAAAAAAGGAGGTTATCAATCTGTCAGCAATGTTAGGTACCATTTTAATTGTTATTTCTTTTTATATTTAACGAACTCTGTGGCGCGGCGGGTAGTCAAAAAATTACATCGGCTGCGGCCTTTAGTAGTTCCTGCGTAGATGTAGCCATGCACGTCGACGTACCATTGCGTGACGTGCACGCGTGTCTACGTTACGTGCTGCATACGCATCCGGTGTGTTTTGGCCTTAAATACCATTCAAATAGTCGCAAATCACCGTTTTTCATGAAATGTACAGGAGGAGGCACTTGTATTGATATCATAGGTATATGAATTTTAGTCACCAATGAGTTTCTAACATAGAAATTTGAAAATCGGAGATTACCTGACGTTTAGACACTCGATGACACAAAAAATTTGCACTCAAGTACGTCTAGTCTTAGAATAAGGATTGCTTCAGTTCTTATTCTAAGCGTCTAGTACGGTTTTTGATAGTTTTCGAAAACTATATGAAGTTTCGTTTCCTGCCATACATTTACTGACAGCGTCCTTAGTTTTCTTCTCGTTTTCGCTAGGGGAACAGCAAGTAAATGTATGGAAGAAAACGAAACTTCATACTTAGTTTCGTAAACTATCAAAACCCGTACTAACCCTACAGGATCTATCAGTAACTAACTAAATAAATAAATAAATGCTGGACATTTCACACAACATTATCTAGCCCCAAGCTAAGCAGAGCTTGTGTTATGGGTAAGTACTAGATAACTGATATCCTTAATACAATAACATTATATGGATAGATTTTTTGTTATTGTACATAGAAAAATACCCGGAACACCCTGAAAAAATATCTGCAGATTGTACAAATATTTGTTCCGAGGCGGGAATCGAACCCGCAACCTCCTGCGTCGCAGGCGAACCTTCGCCCGCCGCGCCACAGAGGTCGTCAATCTATAGTTATAGTATTCGATTCATATTCTACTGACTAGCTACGTTTCCTTACGTGAAAGCCCACGTCGGGAGGCCACCTGCACAACCCTGAGATACATCGTCGCAGTCTACTAGCTGCTGCTCGGAGAGGTCCAGTTGCTGACCGCCTGTCTTCCGAGCGTATTGACTCTCAATGGTTGCTGCGCAGAAAGAAACAATAATACGTTTTTGTAGTAGAATTATCTATCACCACAGAATTAATAATAGTTGCGTACTTTGCATTTATCGCCCCGCAACTAATCTTTGGCGGGAAATGCTAGAAAACCACATTAAAAACATTCAAACATTTCCATGACAACGACATTGATTGCAGCACTCCCCCATAACAACATGCCGTAAGACATAATGCTGTGAAATTAGCTGAAGTAAACCAGTTAGTTTACATGTATCTATGTCTGTCAAATTATTGTTTGATTAAAACATTCTCAAGTGTCGTTACTCTTGTACCTTGCTCTTATAGGACAAACGTAGCGTGTGCTGTCTTGCATATTTTTGCTGATTACTTTTAACAACCTTCCTAAGGTTTTTATGTTCTCATTTACTATGTATCAGCAACTTTTTGCTTCGAGGCACCACACAGGGGCGCTTCTTACCTAGTGATAAGACGGACTATTTATGTAAGTCAAGCCGTGTTTGTTGCCTGATTCTTCCGGGCTTGGTCGCGTTGGAAATCTTGGAAGAGGAGTAATTTTAGTTTATAAGACGATTCAAAATGATCCTTGTGATTTCAATGAATAAAATTCTTTTGATTTAATTTGATCAAAAAAAACAGACGCGCTATGCTGGGCACTATAACGCTATGTTATGGTATTGGCGTTATGGCACGGGCCAATAGCCCGCTAACAAAATAGGTAATCAAGCACAGCAGCACCCTCAAATCCCACGACGGGTCTCTTCCTGAACATACTCTATTTGGTGCTCTTTGCTCTTTCATGCAAGAGCGGCTTTTTAACTGACTTCACAAAAAAGGAGGAGGTTCTCAATTCGGTTGTATTTTTTTTATGTTTATTACCCCATGTCTCCGTTGTTTATAAACCGACTTTGACTTTCAAGCTTACTTAGAATGTACATGAAAACTTGTTCTATAAGCGATTACAAAATTAAATGCAAGGGAAAACGTGCTTGGAATTCAAATTAGCTTATTTCATGCTGTTATAAGTGTAAGCAATAGAACAATATCAAGAGCCTTATAAGTATTCAACTCTCATAAGTTTGCGTTACAGGATGGTTACAGGATTAATTTGCTTGTTGGGTTAGGTCGTTAGGAAAGATGCCCTAGTTAGGAAACATACCCGTAGCGCTGAAAGCCCAACATGATCCACAATCCTGCTGATTTTTTGGCGGTGTCACAATAGCCTGGTCTCTCCAGTCTAGGGCTTCAGGAGCAGTATGGGTCGCCGGGTCTCCTAGTACCTACAACATGATGATACGTACACAATCTATACTGTATTCTACACGGATGACATCATATCAGGGTGTGGTCAGAAGCAAGCTCAAAAATGTATTGACACTTCCCTATTCTAGAACCTGACAAGATTTATCTCCTTGTACTTGTCAAATAGAAAAGAAATTATCAACGATATGTAAGGTCGATCCAAAGATCAACAGATCATAATCACTGATAGACGGTGGCGACTCTCAGACGCTGGCTATATGGCAAGTTGTAAGTTAAGTGTTGAATACAGTATTTAGTTACCGTGCACAGTCCATTAACATCCTCGACCTCTGTCAATGGAAGTAAACCCTTGTAGGCATTCATCTCTTCAGCAGTTAGATCGGTGAAATATGTGATACCTGAAACACAATCATTGCATTTTGAAATACATTTACAGAGGATGTTACCGTAAGGCGCTTCGCCCTGTTGTACGCGAACGAAGTTTGCTTCTATTTTAACTATTATTTCATCAAACTACATGAAATTTAGTACACATGATCAGTACACTAACATAATAGAAACTGGTGCGTAATTAAAAAAAAAATTGTATTTTTAATTTATGATTTGGTAACCATATAGTTTAATAAGAAACTAACGCACCACGGGTCTAGATATTAGTGTATTGATCATTCGTATATGTATAGGATAGGTACGTGGTCAACTAACGGCATTATGTAAGCTAATGTCAGGTGCAACATGGTAACAAAAGTTCATTAAAAAGTTCAGTAAGAGGTGTTCAAGATTCAAAAGGTTGATTTTTTTTTAATTGAAGTTGTTTTTTATTTTTTTTATGCTTAACTCTTTAGTTTTAACTTTTATGAGGACTTTGAGTTGCTTTGCGACTATATATATTTTTTAAACTCTCGCGATTAGAACACATATTTATTATATTTATTATAACGTCGGGAATAATAAATAATAAGGTAACACGCGATAAATATCCGTGACAATATATTATATATATATATATATATATATATATATATATATATATATATGTCAGTTCTGTAACGTCTTTCAATGAAAACATAACTACTATAATAATATCATACACTATAGTAAAATCGAACAATCTAATAAAGGACAAACTAAAGATTAAAACTTACCAAAAATAGTAAGAGGATGTTCCAAATTCAAACGGTTGATTTCCTTCAAAGTTGTATGAAAGATGTGAAGTCTTTCATATTTTTCAAAACCAACGTAAGTTTTGTTGTACTCATGCAAGAAGTTTTCAAATAAGGTTTTTACATTTTCTAAACTATCGACGTTGTAATATTTCTTCTCCTTAGCGAGGATAGTATGGAACAGTGCTAAGAAAAACAGTTGGACAAACATTTTGGAAAAAAAAATATTAATAACTGGCCTTAAAATACTGGCTGATGGCAATATTCGCGACGAAAGAACTTATAGTTGCAGATAATCTTCTTTAAATTATTTATTTATATGCTCGTAAACAAAGGCATGAAAAGAATGTATGTGAAAATATCTAGATAAAATTACATATTTTAAGTACTTAAGTATCTGTCTTATTACTGAAATTCTATGCGGAATTGTTAGAATTTTAACTCTTATTGAAAACAAAATAATTTTCTTTCTGATAAGCAATTTATTTGAAGGTAAAATATTACAACCGTCATAATATTATGATGTGATGAGCAATTGAGAGCTTCCGATTCGCTGGTCGTGGATTCAAACCCGGTCGCGCAACAATGGATTTTGAAATTAAAAAAATTATGCTGGCTCGAAATGGTAAAAGAGTCGGAAAGACGAAAGTTTGATATAAACTTTCGTTACTTGTGTTCTTAAATTGACTGGATGCTTCCACAAAACTTGGAAAACACAACATCAAGTTTGCTTACCGTCTAACCGAATATATTTGAAAGATTAAAGTTGATCTTGGTGGGGAAGAAGGATTATTTTGAACCGTCTTATATATTGAACAGGAGTAATTTTAATATATATAAGACGATTCAAAATGATCCTTGTGATTTCAATAAATAAAATTATTTTGATTTGATTTGATTTGAAAGGTCCTCTGGATCGACTAATGCCATGGGGGTACTATAAGGTTCAATACTAGGCCCCTTTTTGTTTCTAGTTCACATAATGATTTTTCTTCTTTTGTAAAAATCATGTATGTGACATAATTGTGTTTGCTGACGTGCTCTAGTCATTTAGTCAAGTTGCTGACGATGCTTCTTTAGCTTCCAAAGTTGACAGATCTAACGCTAATAACCTACGTCATCGTAATTACGGTGACGTAATAGCAATATATTATGTAATTAGCTTCAGACCATGTGCTCTATAAATAACTTATATCATACACTGGTTACCGGTTTAAACAAGGTTTAAACACTAGACAATTTAAATAAACAAAAATGGTCGGCGTTTCTTTTAAAAAAAGCGGGAAATCAGTTGACGATACTTTCGTTCGTTGTAAATGACATGGCCATATTATGAATACGTAGACTTGTGCCCCCCCTCCCCACCCCTATTCCCTAACTGAAAGTCACTCGGTGACAAACGTTTGACAAGTAAAATGACCATCACTTCACTTCACTTCTTAGTTTATGGCATCTGTGGCTAACTGACACAATTCTGCCAAAATTACCATCAATTGACAATTATTTATGATAATTTTGAGCAACTGATACTGCGTAGACTCTACTCCGTAGACAGAGAAACCAATAGACAACTACATATCTTCCATCGCAGTCATACAAGAAAGAGAACAACTTATGCATACGTCATGTAAAGAAATGGGACGGAATGATATGACTTTTTGTCTCATGTCGCGTGCCGGTTTTTTACAGCACAGTCTACAACTGTGCTAAACAAGTTTGACAGATCACCTTAGTGCCGTATGGTTTACGTGAAAAATATATTTGAAATTAGACATTGAGCACGGAAATACACACTGGATTAGTTTTAAATTGTGAATAACAAATTCCTCTAACGAATTTCCTTCGAAAAATGGTTCGGTGTAGTGTGTTTGGACGCAAAAGTGTTAGTGAACAGAACTTTCATGATTTGTCTTTATACTCGTAAGTACGGTACTTTTGATCATTCGGAGCTTCGAAATTGATTGTTATAATTATATCCCAGTAGACAACAACATTTAGAATATGTTCTTGTTCGATTAAAGGCCTAACAGTTGAATTAAATTATTCATAACAAAGACATAATGCAGTTTGGTGCTGCCTTCATTCGATAGTAGTTTTTCCCCAGACTAGGTACACATTTTTATTTAGTACATTTTTAAATGACTATTAACTTGTTACAGTTTTCCCATAAACCACAATTTTCGGATGCATTGGATTGAAGCTACAGGACGAAAAACTTAGACACCAAAAAAGTCTTCAAGTATATGTAGCACTCATTGTGGGAAAAATGTCTTTATCAAAAAGAATAAGCTAACTCTTCTGTTTCCTGGTGCTGTTCCAATGCTGGTAAGTAAATATTTACATCATCATCATCAGTAGACATAGACGCCCACTGCTGGACGAAGCGTCCCACAAAATACAATGAGGGGGACTACCATACCATCAATGCCCCGTGTTAATTTTATGCAGTCCATTCCATCCAAAGGTTGTCTGGTAGAAATCGCTACAGAAATATAGTTTAGTTTTCGTTTTTGTTTGTAAAATTTAGTAACTTTTTGTATATTATGGTGAGCAATAAAGTATTTTCTATCTTTCTATCTAACTGCCATAATCACCACGCTTGGCAGGCGGATTGGTGATCGCACTGTTCGCGTAGAAGCAGAAGATAAAATCAGAAATATTAACACTAAACTAGGTAGTATTTAAGGGTCAGTAAAGAATGTTTAAATTAGTATATAATTTTACAATCTTACTAACTTGAATGCTGTTAGTATGTACCATAATGTATAAAAAAAATCACATCCCACTAACATTATAAATGTGTACTTACTAAGTAAGTTGTGTAAGTATGGTACATAAATGTGTACTTACTACTTTGGATTCTATTTAAACTTAGCTTGAATATTTTAATTGTAAACAATACCTTGATTTCTTTCCGCCTTGGGCTAGCTGGTTTGTAGTCGGGTTACTGTATGATCATTAGGTTTTCTTCTGAATCTACCTTGTGCTACGGAATCGAAATGCCTGTGTTTACGCTTCCAGGAACACCCTCTGGGTTCATACTTTGTTGAACCGAGTCCGCGCACAACGGATGACCTTGACGTTTCACCTGGTTCCTGCATCTATTTACTTGAGCAATACCAAACGGGACTAACAACCAGACAGGACGGTGGAGGGCTGTGGACGAGATTGCTAGGAGAGTGTGGTATTTCTCGACCGGAACAGTATGGAAAATGACCTTGGCCTGACCGTAGACCTTACGACCTAGCTTCTTTATTTTTAATTAAATTTGTATGTACCTATTTTAAATAGTGTTTAATTTTTCTCCTTGATTAGTTATGTTTTCTCTTTCCTTGACACTTTACGTGACTAATGGCCACTCAAGCTTTTTATCCCTTATAACGCACCTGGTTTTACCCGCGATCCTACAGAATCTGTAGGATAGCGGGTAAAGCCGCGGGCGTTGTATTACATTACGTTATACATTTAGATATGTATTTCCGTATCTGAAACCTGGGATTGCTTAAAACCAGGAAAAAAGTTTTCAGACGGCAACACTACAAATCCATCGTTCTATCTCACAAGGAATAGGGGAACTGAGCTTAGAGAATTTATATAATCTGTAAAGCCTAGTTCGGACTAGGCTAGTAATTTAGTAGAGTAGAGAGTAATTTAGTGGCTAAATGTGTGCGAACCACAAAAATTTAGTCAATTAGTTTAGTGAACGATTAAGTCGAGTCGATCCATATTACTCTATTTTTATCGGGCGAGTAGCGCCTCTTACCACGAGTCCGTACTCACTGGTTCACCGGATAAACAAGTCCGAACCTGTTGATTAGTCGAGTTCATTAGTGGCCGCAAAAATTTTGTTTCGAAAAAACAAACTCAGGAATCGCACTTCTCAAAAGGTTATTTTTAAGCTGCATTTGAATGTATTTTCGCTAACAAAAAATTCACACAACTTTCGGACATTCTCAAACTATCGAAGTATTCTCTGTGGGATCTTCCAATGCTAATTCCTTTAGAAGACAATTAGTAGCTCCTAGTTTATCTCTTTTATCGAACCATTTTCGTACCCATGACTTATTTTTCTTAATCACACAAATTTCCTCATCCACCTCTTCTAAAATAGCCGTTATGATTAGATTAATCAGTTTCACTCTATTACGTTGCAGGCCGTTCATATGCGTTGCAAAACACCACTCACTTGTATACTGCACTGGACCGTAATGCGAACGATTTCTGTGCAGTAGCGAGTAGTTTAGCCACTAAATTACAAGCTACTCTACTAAATTACTAAAGTAGTCCGAACTAGGCTTAAGCTACGTAGCTAAGTAGGGTACGTAGATCGACGACATTACAGCCCTCTAGACATGACACCTTGACACTTTGACACAAACAAACGTCACAACATTTATTTTAGTTGATTTATTTTATTTTCTAATAATTTGCAGTAAAAATGGAAGAAGCCTTTAATAAACTAAAACGAGATAAAAATAACAGCGTGGACAATCTGATTAAGTGGATGAAAGACTGTAATGTAATTTTTTTATTTAAGAATCATCATCATCATCATTACCAGCCTGTTTACGTCCACTGCTGGACGAAGTCGTCCCCCCCTAAATACAATGGGGGGACTTGCCATAATTACCATGCTTGGCAGGCGGATTGGTGATTGCAGTTTGGTGCTTAAGTAGATGCTGCTACCCATCTCCTAGTATAATCTCTAAGCCTAAGTAAGGCTTTTAATACATCCACGGGAGGAGGATTAGGTATATTCGGCTCCTCTTTATAACCGACTTCCCAAAAAAGGAGGATCTCAATTCGGTTGAATTTTTTTTTTTTTTTTTTAGTGTTTGTTACCGCATATCTCCGGCGTTTATGAACCGATTTGAAAAATTCTTTTTTTATTTAGATATACTTCCAGATTGGTCCCATTTTTTTCAGAATCCAGTTCTGATGATGGAATCCATGAGGAATTGAGGGGACTCTTCAAATATTGTAGGCATACATATGGCGATTTTGATATTTTCAGCAAGAAACCAAGCATTTGCATTCAAAAAGTATCATAATCCTTTCACCACTATGGTTCTTTCATCATTTTTTTTTCATCCAAATATTTAGTCGAATACTATGGCGGAAGTCGGTTTTTTAAATGAAAAGTTATGAGATAATACATTAACAACTCAAACACAATATTTGTTTAGTAGAATTTGGGCCCTGTACGTCTAGTACGGGTTTTGATAGTTTTCGAAAACTATATTAAGTTTCGTTTCCTTCCATACATTTACTGACAGCGTCCTTAGTTTTCATCTCGTTTTCGCTAGGGGCGCTGCAAGTAAATGTATGGAAGGAAACGAAACTTCATATAGTTTCGAAAACTATCAAAACCCGTACTAAGCCCCCAGATACCATGTCATCGTATTTTCTATATTCTTTGAAACAATGCATATAAATGTAAAGTTTACGACGTAAAGGATATACCTAAATAAGACGCACGTCATATTTATATCCTTTACGTCAATAAAAGCACTTTTAGTGACGTCCCTTTACTTATAACAATATTTCGTTCTTCATTCCAGCAAAACTAATCGACGCAACGGAAGCCGCTGAAGAAAAAGCTCGCAAACTATTCTCAGACGTGAAAGACATCAAAGACGTTGAGCTGAACAAATTCAAACAAGCTGTGTCTAAGCTCGCTGAGACACAGAAGAAGTCTGTAGAGGAATTCTCCAAGATGCTCAGCGAAGAAGGTCTTTATTTGAAGCTTAAAGGCTGCGTACGCGTCGTTGTAATGTATGGAACTGTATGAGACATGGCACACCGCTTGCGTGACGTGCACGCAAGCGTGTACATACAAAGTGACGCGCGTGTCTAGTTTACGTGCTGCATACGCATCCATTGGCGTATCTAGAACTTTTTTCCAGGGGGCGCCTGCCCCCTGAGTTGTGCCAATGAAGCCGAGTCAACGGCCAATGTAACTTATGTAGTACCTATAAGTCACTCTACAGACGCGGTCGCAGCCAAAGATTTTGGGGGAGTCACCTTAAATCACCCTCGGGGAGAATAGTTTCCTACCGGCGAGCGGAGCGAGCCGCGAAAATTTCTTATTTAAGAAGTGTGGCAGCCAAATTTCTCTGCAAAAATACTTAAAACTTTTTCGGGCGTGAAGTACCTAGCCCGGTAACCTAATATCCTGGGGTGGGCACCAGAACATTCTGGGGTGGGCACGGCCCACCCGGCCCCCCCTCTATATACGCCTATGTACGCATCCGGTGTGAATTGGCCTTAAAATCTAGTTTAGTCTACTGAAAAATTAAACAGCTACCAAGCACACTACACCGAGTATTGTGTGGTTGCTTAATTAATTTCTAGAATAGAAATTCTGCATTCTCTAGCTGCGAATCCACTTTCTAACGATTGGTCTTGGCTGGGCTGAAGTTAGCCGCTATGAATGCGTTTATGAAGCAGTAGTGCTCGCATTGCTGTGTTTCGGTTTGAAGGGTACAGGTGCCGGTGAAATTACAGGCACATGAGACTTTTCATCTTTGTCTCAGGGTCGGCAGCGCGCGTGTGATGCCTCTGGTGTTGCAGGCGTCCATAGGCAGGACCGGATTTAAATTTGTGCCGCCCTGGGGCACGAAAATGCCACCCTATGACTTAAATTTTATTTTAATAGTTTTGATATCTTATTTTTTAAGAATTAGAATAACTAATTGATTGCAGGAAATTTATTATGTACTAGTTGCGCCCCGCGGTTTCACCCGCGTGAATAAATTGTAAATTGATGATGATGATGATGATGAAAAGTAGCCTATGTGTTAATCCAGGGCGTAAAGTATCTCCATTCCAAATTTCACTGAAATCCATTCAGTAGTTTTTACGTTAAAGAGTAACAAACATCCATCCATACTCACAAACTTTCGCGTTTGATGATGATGATGATGATGAAAAGTAGCCTATGTGTTAATCCAGGGCGTAAAGTATCTCCATTCCAAATTTCACTCAAATCCATTCAGTAGTTTTTACGTGAAAGAGTAACAAACATCCATCCATACTCACAAACTTTCGCGTTTATAATATTAGTAGGATTATATAGCATTTATTATACATTATGTTTTATTTATATTAAATAATATACAAAATTTTAATGTGATACATAATACTTGAATTATATTTCTTGAAAGATAAAATGTTTATTTAAAAGAATTAGTTAATTATAAATATTGTATAGATTTTTTTTTCTCACTTTCCAAATTTTCCCGCCCTAGAAAATTTGCCGCCCTGGGCACTAGCCCCGACTGCCCCTAGTATAAATCCACCACTGTCCATATGCTACGGTAACTACTTTCTATCACGTGGGCCGTATGCTTGTTTGCTTGCCTACTACAGTTGCCCATTTTGGTAGAAAATTTTGACATTTGGCGCTCGCGGCTACCTACCTGTTGTTTTGGAAATGGACTAGGGCCGGTATATTGATCCTTAGTTAACTCGACCAATAGTTAAATATAATAACCAATGGTGAAACTCGCACATAATCAAATGACTCGAATGGTTCTTCTTGATGATAGACCCTTGTCTTCCACTCAGGTCCGAAGCTGCTCAACGCGATTGAGGCGGGAGCGACCAGCGCTGCCAGCGCCGCCATAAAGGCCGGCACCACTGCATTCAAAGATGCGATGAAATAAAACGATTTCAATACCTTTACTCTGCTATTTAGATAATTGCTATTTTGTGTTGTAAAATTATTATGATTTAGTAAAAAAGTAAGGATTGTGTAGAGTACTTAGTAGGTATGAATTGAGAAAATAAAGAGATAGGTACAGAAACTGTTTTTTTATTTTATTTTAAAACAATTTTTTTTAATACTAATATTAAAGATGGTAGGTAATATCGTCGCGTCGTCCACGAACGTCGTGTTAAAATTACCTTGGAGGAATAAAACGTAGGTACTTAGGTATATTACTCCTACATCAATCATGTATAGACAGTGGCGGATTTAAACATTTGCCGCCAGTAGGCTATTCAAATTTTGTCGCCCCTACCGACCTCTACAATTCTATACCAGGAACGGTCACAGGCAAAGATTTCGGGGGGTCATCATTAGGGTGTCCTTTTTCATATTTATCTAACGAACTATTCGTACCTAATTAAGAAGTGTGAACAGTTAAATTTTTGTGATTTTGGTAACCAAATATTATATTACCAAATTTATAATATTTTGGTAATCATTGATTAGTTCTCAATTACTAACTTGGTAGGTACTCTGTATCTATCTAAAACGTTGTCTACTTGGCATTAATATACCTATTACTTAAATAATATATGTCATTGCTACTTGTCTACTTTTATACAAAACAGTTACATAATCTAATAGAAGACTATACTAACCATATCATTATTATATACTTACTAAATTAAATTTAGCTCATTTTAAGTGAACTGTAAAGTTCTTTATGAGTGATAATAAACTTCTTTAAACCGAACCAAACCAGCCTAAAAAGAACGAAATTTGAGAAATTTTGTATTTCTTCTGATATACGAAATTTCGTATTTCAGAAGTACAACAAAAAAAATTTTGTAATTTTAGTTGCAATTTTTTTCTTGAATTTGGATCTCGAAGATGATTACGAAAAAGAAAAAAAAATTGGCCCCTAATTTTCCGCCCCTAAAATCTACCGCCCTAGGCTCCCACTAGCCTACACAGCCTGCTGGTAAATCCGCCACTGTATAGACTTGACTAATTGGCACACACGGAAACTCTAAACTCGTTATTGCTTCGTAAATCTACTAGTCGAATAAGAGTGGATTTTTCTATGGTTATTGAAGTTCGCAAAGTGTACGCTAGGGGCGCTCATCAGTGTCTCTCTCTCTTGTCTCTCCATACAAAATCCGTGTTACACTACACCGTACATTGTTGACAACTACTCAAGATGGCACTGTTCGCAACTGTTCTGTGCGGTAAGCTCTCTCACTAGATGGCGCTATCATCATCACTGTGAAAAAAGTTTCGCTACTCAACGCTAGATGCTACTTTTATAGCAATACCGAAGTTTCCGAACGAAGTAATACTGTCAACTTTTGTTTGTCGTGTGGTTTGACGTATAAATAATTATTTACTACTTATTTTTATATCCATGCAACAAGGTGTTACCCAAAGATCCTTGCCTTGTTGACACCCTACCTACTACCCCATATATTACTGTACTCTATGCTACTACCCATCTATACATCTAATGAAAAAAAGAGACAAAAAAAAATCTTCAGAAACTCAGAATACAGACTAGCACTTTATTCTGAGTTCAGAAGGCAGGAAGTCCGAGTTGCTCGAAGTTCAGAAGTAAAAATTGTATCAAAATTTTGAATTGCCTTTTGACTCCGCGAGTTTGCCGGGCAGTGGCATATAGCATTACCGAAAAAAATATTTATCAAAAAATTATTTATTGGCAGTGGCCGAAAGGGAGTTTGGTTCTCAGACGGCCGCGATCTTGAATGTAGTGGGTGGGGCGATACTGGGCGAGACTGTACATTATCTCTGTCTACCTTGGACGAATTATCACAATAATTCATCCAAGCTGTCTACGGTACAGGTGGACGTGGTGGCAGTTTGGGTGGCAGTCAAGTCAAGTCAAGTCAAGATCACAAAGGGGACATCTGCACGTCGCGGGCGATGATGTCATTCCTGCCTGATTATAACGGCCCGCCCGCTCCTGTGCTTACTCGTAGGGCTTAGAATGCTAATGTCGTCGGATAGTGTTCTACGGCTGGGCTTGGATCTGCTTGGATCCTCTTTAGATTGGCTGTCCTCTGTCTATATCGTCACCACACCACGTCATGGTCTCAGAGCATGGAAGTACAAATACACTTCCATGCACAGTACAATGGGTTGGGTGGGAGTCATCTGTGTAAAGTGCGTAGAGCGCAGACGTGAGAGAGCTTGGGGTAGCTTCTTGGATGGGTCTTGGGTAGCTCCTATTCGGTAGCATGTTTGAATTTATTCTTCCATGTCAGGTAGTCAGGTCATGGACCTAGTAGTTACGAGGCACATGACTATTGTCTTATCGAATTATGATCGATTCTTACCCATACTTCATAAACTACGACGGTAGGTAGAGTCGAAGTGTATAAGCCCCATGCTATGTCTTATTTGTTGACAATGACAGACAACAAACAAAGCAACAAAACTCAAAAGAAAATAATTTCTGTGTTCCCAATTTTTTAAATGGGATTAATGTATGAATTTTATATCAAATATTTACCGATAACATATCTTCAGAACATTATTTAAAACCAGCAGTTTAACTTTATCTTCTACCAATAAATGAAATCACTGTTGCTAAGTGTAAGTGAGAAAATTGAAATGTTTTGTGACCGTGAAAGACGTGTTGTTATTATCGGAACTCTGTTACAGTGTTTAAGTTTCTTGTGCTAAATAAAGGTCAACGGCTGTGTACAATACCTTAGGCACCTCGTGAGTACATTATAGTGCTTGATTAACGATAATTTTGCATGAGACATATAAACAAAAACTGTCTAATTACTGAAAACTAGAACGATTCTATTCAACTTTCACTATTCGTTTAGTGTTCTGAGTTTACAAAATATTTTATAAATCATTCAGTAATTAAATTAGAATCATTTAAATTACATGATTCTATTCCTAAATCCATAGAAAAAGTTTTATTTGTTATGTAAGTAAAGTTTCTTTGTTTTGAATGACTAATTACTATTCACAGTTGACTAAATCAGTAAATATTATGTCCACAAAGTAGCACAGTTATTCTGCAGCCAAAACAATGCTATTTAAACTTGCAAATAAATAATAAAGATAGATATATTTAATAAACTAATCCACTGGCACCTCGTTTGAGAAAGCTGCACAATATCTTCTAATAATAGATACCGTGCCGCCAAAAGACGAAAGTCTATAGTCAGTGTGTGTTATATACCAGTGATATCTTATGGCACTGACATGTCTTTAGACAATTGGTCTCTATCAGAAGCTCAAAGTCACCAGTGAGCTACGGAAAAAGTTAAGCTCATAGTTTCATTATAACACCCACACCTGTAGTCTTGATCCCACACTAGGATGCCCTGTGTCGTGGGTATCAGGAACTACAAGTACCATGGTACCATAACACCCAGACCCGGAACAAATATTTGTAGATCATACAAACATTTGTCCCAAAGCGGGAATCGAACCTACAACCTCTTGCATCTCAGTCGGCTACACACACTCGCACCTTATCGAACTATTCCACTAAATTATGCTTTAACTGTGTTGAAAATTGTTTCTGGGTCATTGTTTTAAAAAGCCATAACACTCCGTACCTTGAGAAGTCTTCTCCGATTATATCTACAATATGTTATGATGATCTGTCTTGTAGTTTTTAAATGTATTTGTATTTGTATTTATATTTGTATTTGTATTTATTTATTGCTCACATGTACATACAATATAGTTAGTAATAGCTCTTATTTATACTGTATACTGTGTTGTACTGTGTGTATTTTTTCTTTTTTGTTTTATCTTTTTACTGTTAGTCAGGTAGGTACATGAACCCCGTCAGGGCGCTGCAATTTGGAGTCAAGATCAAGAATAAAAATTACAGGGCAATACTTATGTTAAGTATTAAAATACAAGTCAAAACAATTTAAAACAATGTCATAATCACATAAGAGTTGAAATAGGTAGGTTTATATTTAATCTCTCGCATGTATACAATACAATAATATGTCAAAACTAAAAGAAGAAATGAAATGAAACAGAAAGTAGAGCCAAAAAACTACCACCCAACAGAATAAACACAACAAAGTGTTCTACATTTTGAATGAATAAACCAGAAATAATTAAGATAGAGTTGGAATGCTTGATGTACTTATGTAATATACATTTTCATCTATTAAATTTGTACAATGTAGTAACTTGTACTATCATATTTGTTACACATATAGTACAATGTAGTAAATCAATAAAACAATTGGAGCGCCCTACCTAAAGGGTACATGTACTTGCATAACCTACTCCTAGACCTAAGCTATAAGTTATGTACATGTCGACAATAAAATAAATACAAGTACACTAGTTACCACACAATAATACTTATCTTTGATTTTAGGCCAACGCTCTTAAGTTGAACAATGCATTTTCACCAAAGGATATGAAACTGGCAATATGGCGTTGATAAGTGAGTGATAAGATTATAAGTACTATTTAAGGTCAACGGACAGCTCTTAGAGCATCATCACGGGACACTGTGATCTCAACCACCATCTGCTGAAGGCAGAGGCTACGGACAGTGGGCTTTGTCGTGGCTGTGATCAGGACGAGGATACAGTGGAGCATGTTATATTGTACTGCACAGCCACAAATGAAGCCAGGAAAAATAGCGGACTCCAGGAGCTGATAGAGTCCTGTTTAACCTAATCCGTTACTCATTCGGGAATACTGGAACAGTGCTGCCATCAACCCAGAGTCCTTCTCCGTTATTTTAAGGAGTTGGGCTGGCTGGGGTAGGGTTTGCAGGGGGACAATGCACAATACACCCCAATGCGGGAAGTCAGTGCAGATCTTATCTCCCCCATTTTTCAATTAGAATTAGAATTAGACAGCTCTTAGAGTTAGCAAGTGTAATGGCAATGGGCTGGCCATATCATCATCATTGTGTTGCCCTTATCCTAATTTAGTAGAGGCCGGCGCTGTACGTCTTTTTCTTCCACACACTCCTCTCAACCGTCACATCATCATTCACTACTTTCTCATTCATATCATCTCTCACGCAATCCATCCATCTTCTCTTAGGTCTTCCTCTTCCTTTCCATCCACTAACCTTCATATTCATCACTCTCCTACTTACATGCGTTTCATCTCTCCTCCTTACATGTGTTTCATCCCTCCTCTTTACATGCGTTTCATCCCTCCTCCTTACATGCCCATACCAAGCTAAACGATCCCCTTTCAACTTTTCTGACACTGGTGCAATTTTCAATGGGCTGGCCATATAACATAATACCCAGCTGTCACATACATAGTCCTGATCCCACACTAGGATTACCATGGTAACACAACACCAAGACCTTTAAGAAATATTTGCAGATCATAACATTTCTCCCGCAGCGGGAATCGAACCCGCACCTCTTGCGTTTTAGGCGGCTATTCGCACCAAGGAACATAATACTCTCTCTCTCTCTCTCTCTCTCTCTCTCTCTCTCTCTCTCTCTCTCTCTCTCTCTCTCTCTCTCTCTCTCTCTCTCTCGCTCGCTCGCTCGACAGAACGACTCGCCCGAATCATGCAAAAGTTACCGTTTGACAGCAAAGATTGCACAATTTACGCCTGTTGCAAACCTATCGCGAGATAGAGAATAGCCCTGCCGGACTCCTCGGTGATTAATAGTAGCCTGACAGTGTTTGGGCTCATTTTAATCAGCACACGTTACCGATCACTAATTTAAGAAAAGCTTGTTTTGAAAAGTAAATTTTTCAACAATAAATTTTTCTCTTTCAGACGAAACAGCCGAGATGCTGGTGAACAATGCCAGGTAAATACATAGTTTAATTTATTAAATAAGTGTTTTAATTTTTAACTTTACTTTTGCTATTTGCGACGTGGTGGGAATAATTTGCATAAACGAATTATACCTTCCTTTAGTGTCAATCACAAATCACCAATTATGTACCAATTGTATCTACCAATGTTTTTTTCTTATGTAATTACGACCAATAAATAAATCTGTAATTCTACTACCTCGGTACCCAAAGGCCTTAAGAGGAGGTCACGAGGACGAGGAGGTGCCTTATGCATGCGAACGAACTTTGCTTATAATTTTGTAGTTATAGTTGCAAGTCGCGGGAAGTCGGTGGATGGAGGCGGCTCAATGCCGTTAGTCGTGGCATTCTACAGGACGATGATTATGATGAGTTGCAAATAAACAAATTGAAATTGAATCCAGCTGCGGTGTGAATTGAGCTATAAAGAGGCCAGTCGCCATTCACTTTCAATCTTGTCAATTCTCAAGGTCCCGCGGTGTATACAACTATCATCTGTGCTATGTAGGGTAAAATAGGCCACATGGCTCACGTCTGAGGACTGATTTTTTAACCGACTTCCCAAAAAAGGAGGAGGTTCTCAACTAGGTTGTATTTTTTTTTTTTTTTTTTTGTTTGTTACCGCATTATATCCGGCTTTTATGAACCGATTTGGATTTTTTTTTTATTTGAATAGATATACTTCCAGATTGGTCCCATTTTTTTCAGAATCCAGTTCTGATGATGGAATGCATGAGGAATTGAGGGAACTCCTCAAATATTGTAGGCATACATATGGCAATTTCAGCAACAAACCAAGCATTTGCATTCAAAAAGTATCATAATCCTTTCACCACTATGGTTCTTTCATCATTTTTTTTCATCCAAATATTTAGTCGAATACTATGGCGCAAGTCGATTTTTTAAATGAAACGTTATATAAATTAAGACGCTATTATAGGTTCACAATGAGCTCTAGAATATTTAAGTTTTTGACACTTACCTAACAGTTCTTAAAGAAAAAAATTATATCGTATTCTCAAGCTTATACAGGGAGTTTTTTTTTTAAATGGGACAGTATGGGGATATCCGAATCCGTAAGAGATACGGGAAAACTGTCTTTGGAACCATTTACTCAATTTGTATGAAAACGATTTTGGCATAGTTATTTTTTTGGTCAAGCGTGAGTTCTCCATAAAAATGAGTAGTTTTGATCAAAATTTTTTTTAATGCGTATCGACTCAGTTTTATGTAAGGATTGTATCATTGTAGCGGAAGAAAAAAATCTGAGCAGCAGAAGTTCGTCAAATTTAATAAAATGTTTTCTCATACAATTTGTAAGCAATCTGGTACCTACATTAGTAAAACTATTGCAATAAGTTTTCAAAATGGCCTCCCTCTTGCTGTTTCCAGGTACGGGCACGTTTCAGAACACCTCTAGTGGCCTTACATCCTTACATAAAACTGAATCGATACGCATTAAAAAAAAATTTGATCAAAACTACTCATTTTTATGGAGAACTCACGCTTGACCAAAAAAATAACTATGCCAAAATCGTTTTCATACAAATTGAGTAAATGGTTCCAAAGACAGTTTTCCCGTATCTCTTACGGATTCGGATATCCCCATACTGTCCCATTTAAAAAAAACACCCTGTATATAACAACTATTTGCAGGTCATACAAACATTTGTCCCGCAGCGGGAATCGAAACCGCACCTCTCACACTGCACACACGGATAATGGTCTATAGATAGGCTACGTTTAATGCCGGTATAAGCGAGCAAAACCGCGGGCGGACACTAGTATACATTATGTATGTAAGTTAGACGTATGCCAGGGGACTTAGTACGAGTTTTGATAGTTTTCGAAACTATATGAAGTTTCGTTTCCATCCAATACATTTACTGACAGCGTCCTTAGTTTTTAACCGACTTCACAAAAAGGAGGAGGTTCTCAATTCGGTTGTATTTTTTTTTTTTATCATATCTCCGGTGTTTATGAACCGATTTGGAAAATTCTTTTTTTATTTGAATAGATATAATAGATATAGATTGGTCCCATTTTTTTCAGAATCCAGTTCTGATGATGGGATCCATGAGGAATTGAGGGAACTCCTCAAATATTGTAGGCATACATATGGCGATTTTGATATTTTCAGCAAGACACCAAGCATTTGCATTCAGAAAGTATCATAATCCTTTCACCACTATGGTTCTTTCATATTTTTTTTTTCATCCAAAATTATTTAGTCGAATACAATGGCGGAAGTCGGTTTTAGTTTTCATCTCGTTTTCGCTAGGGGCGCTGCAAGTAAATGTATGGAAGGAAACGAAATTTTATATACTTAGTGTCGTGAACTATCAAAACCCGTACTAAGCCCCCTGATTGATGTATGTGAGAACTATTTTGGCGATTGCAAATGTCAAAATATAAGGCGCTTTTTAAAGTGTGTTAAATTTTAGGCTAATTTTAACCGACACTTAAACAGGCGGTTATCAGGGGTGCTATTTTTTAATGTAATCGAGTAACTATAACTTTTCATTTAAAAAACCGACTTCCGCCATTGTATACGACTAAAAAATATTGGATGAAAAAAAAATTATGAAAGAACCATTGTGGTGAAAGGATTATGATACTTTCTGAATGCAAATGCTTGGTGTCTTGCTGAAAATATCAAAATCGCCATATGTATGCCTACAATATTTGAGGAGTTCCCTCAATTCCTCATGGATCCCATCATCAGAACTGGATTCTGAAAAAAATGGGACCAATCTGGAAGTATATTATCTATTCAAATAAAAAAAGAATTTTCCAAATCGGTTCATAAACGCCGGAGATATGCGGTAAAAAACATAAAAAAAAATACAATCGAATTGAGAACCTCCTCCTTTTTTGGGAAGTCGGTTAAAAAGTCAGTAAATTGCCGATAATCTCTGATTTCAAAATTTTTGTATATTGAAACTCTTTGATGAGTAAAATTCTTATACCTTAGATATCCATAAATAAATAAATGCTGTACATTTCACATAACATTATCTAGCCCCAAGCTAAGCAGAGCTTGTGTTATGGGTACTAGATAACTGATATACTTAATACAATACATTACATAGATAGTAATTTTTTATTATACATAGAAAATACCCAGAACAAATATCTGCAGATGGTAAAAATATTTGTTCCGAGGCGGGAAGCGAACCCGCAACCTCCTGCGTCGCAGGCGAAACTTCGCCCGCCGCGCCACAGAGGTCATCAAGCAAATATTATTAGAGGTATTATTAAATCAAACTCCATGAAATTTTGCACACAGTACACTAATATCTAGACTCGTAGGCCCAATTCTCTAATTTAAAAACATTCCAGTCTCGTGTCAGTCGCAATGTCTCGTATAGTAACTATTACATATTCTTCGCAAGAAACGTGAAGATTAAGTAATAACAGGCCACCGCCACTCGCTCAAGGTCGCGCGTTATTTACCTACATCCAAGCCGTTCCCCAAAGCGAACAAGTGACAGTCGGTTGTCGAATGCATGCCTGAGCGCTCGCACAATAAGTTTCTCGCGCAAATATGACTTCGCGTGCATATTGTGCTGTAAATGGATGCAGTAGTCAAAAGACAAACAGAGATATATCATTTTATTTTTTAAATTGCCGAAGGACTAACATTTATTCTGTGGTAATAGTTACTATACGTGACAGTGCGACTGAGACGAGATTATACTGCGAGTTGAATGTTTTTAAATAAAAAAAAAAAAAAAAATAGAAGCCAACTTCGTCCGCGTGCAACGCGACGAAACGTTTGTTTGCATTTTATAAGAGAAATGTTTTTAATATATCTATAAAAATATATAATAAGTTACCTGAAGAACTGAAAGCATTAAATGGAAATATATTTAAGAGGCTAACTCATTGGCTATTAGATAACTGTTATATAAAGTCATACCCCCTTATTCATAATCATTTTTAAACCTATTTTAGTTAAAATATGTTTTGTCTTGTTTTGACGTATGACATTTTACATCAGAGAGAAGAAGACAAAAGCTATTTTAACTAAAATAGGTTTAAAAAATGATTATGAATAAGGGCCAAAAGAGAATTTTTTGAAACCTAAATGCTTAATTAATTTGACATTTATATATTTGTACGCCTGCATGTAGGCTGAATGTATTGACTAACATAGATTTAAGAACTAAACGTGAAAAATTATGTGTATTCTACAAATAAACGATTGAATCTTGAATCTTGCAAAACGGCGTAAGCAACCTTTTGCTAGCTACCGTCGACCTCCCCTTAAGCTTTAAAGTCAAAGTCAAAGTCAAAAAGAATTTTATTCATTGAAATCACAAGGATCATTTTGAATAGTAATGGTTTTGGAATGGATCTTTAGGTATTTCCATCTCTTGCCACTGAATTATGGCAGTGATAGGGCCCAAAAACTTACAAAACAGCTTTTATAAGTAAGTAAGTACCTATTTAATAAAATAGTTTAAACATACAAAAAATATATATTCATAGTGATCTCTGATTCGCGAATTTAAACTCAATATCACGTACTATCAAGGTGCAATTTAAATTGTTTGCGAGGTCTGAGACGTGGGATACCAGTGATCTAAGCCCTGTAATCGTCGTAGGGATGGGCGTGTGTCGATGGATTTTTATCGATGATTCGATATGATCTTGTCACATAGCCATAAGTGATAGGTTGCAAGCCCATCGCCTGCTTATTTGTAGTACTATCAACTCATCTGCCAAGCCAAAATCAGCAGCCAGTAATAAGTTAATTGGTCTAGTGATTACTATGATTGTGATTATTATGATGTTCATATGATTTGATTTATGATTGATACATTGGTTTATCATTGGTAGCTGTATGCCGTTCTAATTCAAGTAAAATAAAAATAAATTAATAAATAATAAAAATGGTGGCTTCCTTCTATAGAACCAACTCCACGTGAGTGCGACTCGCACTTGACCGGTTTTTTTCTGGGTGTTCCATTTTTTAGTAGTAGAACTTCTTGTGAAAGAGTTCTTCCTGGGAAGTACTACCACCGTACCTATTTCTGCCGCCAAACAGTAGTGCTCGCATTGCTGTGTTTCGGTTTGAAGGGTACGGGTGCCGGTGAAATTACAGGTACATGCGACTTTTCATCTTTATGTATTTGTATTTATTTATTGCTCACATCCACATACAATATTGTTAGTAATAATAAAAATTACAAGACAATTAATATGATAGTTAATTAAAATACAAGTCAAAACATTTTAAAAACAATGTCATAATCACATAAGAGTAGAAATAGGTGGGTAAGTCAAATTTAATCTCACGCATATAATACAATAACATGTCTTAATTAAAAGAAGTCGTATGAATGTTTGCTTGCCAAATATGTAGTACAAAAAAAAAATTGTTGTATGTTCATTGATACAAAACAATAAATATCAACGAAGTCAATGTCCCACGACACAGGGAATCTAAGTGTGGGGACTATGCAAGTGACTGAGAGCTGATTCTAAGTTTTGACAAGCAATTGACACGGACGTACGGTGTAGTGTAACACGGATTTTTGTGAGTGTACGCTAGAGGCGCTCATCAGTGTCGCCGTACAAAATCCTTGTTACACTACCACCATACGTCCGTGTCAATTTTATTGCTAAAAACTTAGAATCATTTCTCTGTTGGGTGTTAAAAAAAAAAGTTGGCCCAGCAATGCATGCACATCCTCACTCAATGGTAGGCCATAGTCCATTTAGATTGGCTGAACACGTCACGGCATTTGTTTACTGTGTAGCAAACGCAAGACAGATATCGAGGTAATCCCCTCACTAGTCAATAGCGCACCTTGGCTTATTCAATTGAGTCAGTTCCCGCGCACGATTACGCCACGAATGGTCGCGTCGCTTTCTCGCGAATCAAAATCGCTTTCCCGTATCGCTCAACAGATATACGATTACGCTAAATGCGTTGCTTGCAACGATTTAAAAAGAAAAAACACGTTTTTTGTGTATTGTGTAAGAGAATTTAATCTAAAATGTGTTTTTGTCTAGTTTTTTTGTGTTTTTGTGGCTCAAAAGTAGTTTTTTTCTGAGGAAATTGTTCGTTTCGTATCCTGGTATCAGTTTGAATATGGTTTGTTATACTTGTGAGCTTATTATTTTTATACGTGCATAATAGACACACGCTTTTTTTCCCAAGGTGTAGGCAGAGCTCTAATGGGCCTTTTTTATCTGTGAGTCGCATAATCGTTGGTACCTTTGATTTTATTCTAGAGCTTTGTAAAGATAAGGAAATAACAAGATTATAATAGATTATTATATCTCAACAATATCAAAAATTAAAGATATTCTTCAACACCCTTTAGACGTACACTACTGGACAAGGCCTCCCCCATAGAATGCAATTGGGGGGATTTGCCATAATCACCACGCTTGGCAGGCGGATTGGTGATTGCAGTATTGGCGTTGAGTACTCAGGTGGATGCTGCTGCCCATACCCTGGTGTAATACCTTAGTCGACTTTTACGACATCTAAAGAAAGACGGAGGGGTCTATTCTTTGCCCGGACACACCACGACACCAAATCAAAAATAGTTTCGAGATATAAAGAACATTAAAGCCATAGGGTGTTATTATAAAAAATGCCCTTAGTCTGGGTTTAAACCAGGACTATCAGTCTAGGCTTAAATATCGACCTAGGGTATATACGACTGTAATACAAAAGCAGATGGTTTGTTTTCCAGAAGCAACTTTCGAGCTAGATATGCCAAAAATGACATAAGCTTGGACTATCTCTGGTTTATCTAAAACCAGGCAGCCCCCTAGTTTAGCAATGGTCTATAAATTGACAGTTCATTGCTTGTTAGCGATAAGAATTTGGACATCTCAATTGTGATGTGACACAATCCGTCAGTTTGATACTTAGCAAATCTGCAAAGTAGCGCGAGAATTGATTTCAGAAAACAAACCATCTGCTTTCGTATTTAAAGTCGCATTATGCCTAATGTCGATATTTAATCCTAGACTAGTACGCCAGGATTAAATTCAGATTTAATCCATGTTCTGTAATAAGGCCGTAAAGTTTTATGTAGTCGAACGCTCCCGACTTAGTTTGCGTGGAGATTTTTCTACCTTAGGGAGTGAATTTCGGAAATTTATTTTTTATTGCGTCCCTAGACTGCAAAAGGAAACCCTCTAAATTCCAGGTCTGTTTAGGATTTTATCTATCATTTTATTTTAACTATCTAAATTGATACGTTAAAAGTACTCCAGGGCATAAGCATCCACCTGAGTACTCAACATGAATAAATTAACATTTGAAACTACAGAGTTTTAGATGTGCAAAAACACTAGATAAAAATAAATAAAATAATAAATTATAATAAAAAATTATCAACTACTAACTTGTATTGAGATAATTCATGATTGTTAAGCGTCTATTTAGTTATTAACCGACTTCCCAAAAAAGGAGGTTCTCAACTCGGTTGTTTTTTTTTTTTTTTTTTAATGTTTGTTACTGCATATCTCCGGCGTTTATGAACCGATTTGGAAAATTCTTTTTTTATTTGAATAGATATACTTCCAGATTGGTCCCATTTCTTTCAGAATCCAGTTCTAATGATGGAATCTATGAGGAATTGAAGGAACTCCTCAAATATTGTAGGCATACATATAGCGATTTTGATATTTTCAGCAACAAACCAAGCATTTGCATTCAAAAAGTATCATAATCCTTTCACCACTATGGTTTTTTCATAATTTTTTTTCATCCAGATTTTTTGTGGAAGTCGGTTTTTTAAATGAAAAGTTATTATGCAAACTTTCTTACCTACACATGCTTTTGATTTTGTTAAACTCTTCCTTACCTTAACAATTTAACTACAATTATTCTCAAATTGGGGATTATTGGCCTTATGTTTGTCACACAATGTTTTTCTGCCTAGATTTTAAGAAAACGCTGTTGATTACCAATAAACAAATAAATTATATCATCAGCCTGTATAGAAGTCTACTGGTGGACTTAGACCTCCCCCTTAGAATGCCAAAACAAAAAAAAAATTTTTTTTTAGTATCACCAATCTGCGTGCTAAAGCGTGGTGATTCCTTCCATAAATAATAAATTAAATAATAAATGCTGGACATTTCGATTCACACATCATTATCTAGCCCCAAGCTAAGCAGAGCTTGTGTTATGGGTACTAGATAACTGATATACTTAATACAATACATTACATACATAGATATTTTTTTATTATACATAGAAAATACCCAGAACACCCTGAACGGCGGATCGTACAAATATTTGTTCAGAGGCGGGAACCCGCAACCTTCTGTGGGTTGGCGGGCGAAGGTTCGCCTGCGGTATTCAGGTCGTCATTTTATGGGTTGGCTAGGTCCAGCAGTGGTAGTATAACCTGTATAAGTGTACATGTATGTGTATAATGTGTGTAAGATAAATTTCTGTGACGCGTTAAATCCTTTCACTCCACTGCGCACTTGTTCTGTCACCATCGATCAAGGCCCTTGTCTAGGCCACCATACATAGCTGGTACCAGCCTGCCCTCCCAATTACAGTAACAAATGGCAATGGGGATCACTTTAGCAGCCTTAGCGCTATCTTAATATTATGACGAACTCTGTGGCGCGGTGAGCGAAGGGTCGCCTGTGACGCAGGAGGTTGCGGTTTCGATTCACGCCCCGGAACAAATATTTGGAACAAATAGTGTAACAAATAGTTCAGGGTGCTCTGGGTATTTTTTTTATGTATAATAAAATATATCTATCTAATCAGTTATTTAGTACCCATAACACAAGCGCTGCTTAGCTTGGGGCTAGATAATGCTGTGTGAATCGAAATGTCCAGAACTAATTTATTTATTTTATGAGCATAACGGATCTAAACCACATGATCTATCAGATAACTAAATTATAAGCTTAAGGAATCTATTAGTAAAAGGGATCTAAACCACATCAGTATCTACTCGTATTACGTGACAAGCCCTTCGCTCTTCGACGTTTATTCAAACAATAGGGTAACATTCATAATAATATAATTTTTCCTTAATACGTCAACAATCAACGTTGAAGTCATCGTAGGTTTAGCGCAATAAAATGGGTAAAACACTTTCTAGACCACTTACTGTATTAATCATCATCATTGTCAGCAGCATTTAGGAGTCTACTGCTGGACGAGGCCTCCCCCATAAAATACAATAGTAGGAATGAGCGGGGGGGTTCGCGGGCGTTTCAAATAATAATAATAATAAATTTTTTATTCCACAAAGCAAGCAATATTACAATTTTAAAAACTAGGTACAATATACTTAACTCAAAGTAATACATTGTAAGGCTTGTGCACCTATTTGATAGGCTTGCAGTATTTACACTAAGTGAAAAACTTGTGCTGTAAATACCGGAATAATACTTTCAGCGTTGAAAATAGATGGCGTTGCTCTGTTATGTAGCTGTCAAGTGTCAAAATAAAGTTAAATGTCAACATCAACATCGTGGATATATTTTCGTTTCGTGGTATTTATTTTTGCTTACATATAAAAACAAAATAAAAAAACACCACGAAATCACTAGCGCACTCTCAAGAAGCGTGCACAAACAGAATATCATGACTAATAGCTTAGTACGACTGTTACACCACAGATAATACATTTGACAATCGTATCAGCTACAGTTGAATTAGCGCCATCTATCGAACCAATTTTAACAAAAAAAAAATAATCGACTTTTAAATGCGCTCATTGCCATAATCACTACGCTTTGCAGGCGGATTGGTGATCGCTGTTTTGTGTTAAGTACTCAGGTTGATGCTGCTGCCCGTCCCCTGGTGTTCCCTCAGTCGGCTATTACGACATCCATGGGAGGAGAAGGACGCGTCTATTCTTAGGTTAAACACGCAACGGCACATACATCAGAATAACATATAGTCTATACTAGTGGTTCGCCCCGAACTGAGACCTCGCGATAACACCTTTATCAGCCCGACTACTTAACCAAGTAATTTCCATTTTTCTATTATTATTTTTGAAAATTTTCACCTCGAGGTCTACCAGTACAGTACAGGATCTATCAGTAACAACTCTAATTTCCTACACATCATCGAAATAACCTTTGAATAGGGCTAAGCAACGGGGCGTAATACTACATACCTGTTAGTACCTATATCAAATACCTGACGAATTAATTGATAACGTCCTTTTGACGAAAACCATAGAACTCCAGCGTCATTCAAATTCCTAGAAATGGGAGGTCAACAATGGATGTTATATTGGTTTCTGTTTTATGGAGTACAAGTTTCTAAATTCTTCAGTTTCAGACTTTTCCCTGTAGTTGTGACACAAAACCCACAAGCATACCAAATTTCAGCATTGTGGGATTGCTGGAAGTACCCTAGAATTTTTGAGTTTTACGTTTTTTATTTTCCCTAATATCTCAAAAACTACTAAGACTAAATACTTATTAAAAACAGTTTTGAAATGTCGAACCAAAGCGCTTTCATTAGACACCCCACTTGATCTGACTGTCTCACTTTTTTTTTTTACCCCCTCTTGGACCCCAATATCTCATTAACCCCCTGACCGATATAGCTCGTAACCTTATCTACAAATTGTACCAATACTATCTACCCCCATACCAAATTTCATGAAGATCGGATTAACGGTATGGAAGTTTTCATCGGACAAACATACATACATACAAACGCCGATTCTTCCAACTTGACTCAGAGAACTCGCTTCGCTCGTTCAAATATATAACAGAGGTTCCACGCGGGCGCGAGCCAATAGAGGTAGGTACTACGCGGGCGGAGACGTGAGCAAATGCTAGTTAGTCTTAGTACCTACTAGCATGAAATAACCTACACATAGTAATTAGGAAAACACACTCTTTATTCAATGAATGACGCAGATATTTCGTCATTTGGACTAAGGATACTATCATATAAAATTTCACCGTTTTGGTTATGTGTGCGGTTTCAATCGGCTTGATGTTTATACAGATTAGATAAATTATTATTGGTTTACTGTACCTTTAAAATTATTAAAATGTATTTTGGAATAAATGGGAATTTCGTAACTACGATAACTATTTACTGAGTAAATAAATAATATCGATGCGTAGATATGGGCACGTTACGCCACTGGTTGATCTTATCAGTTAGATAGCATGTAAACAGACTATCAGATAGTGGCATTAGATAAATAAGAATAGACAGTGGTGAAGAGGTTGCGGGTTCGATTCCCGCTGCGGGACAAATGTTTGTATGATCTGCAAATATTTAATCCGGATCAGAAGCCCAATTCTCTAAATTAGTTTATAATGACGGTCTTGAGCCGCCTCCATCCACTGACTTCCTGCGACGTTTATAATGTCTTTAGTCCATCGAGTGGACGGCCTTCTAATACCGCGTCGTCCGTTTGTGGTCGCCACTCGAGAACGTTTATTCCCCAACGGTTATCAGTTCTTCGAGCTATTATGACCTGCCCATTGCCACTTCAACTTGCTAATTCTGATTTTCAAGAGTAGAAACATTCAAAACATACAGCTCATTGAACTGTGAAATCATAATCGAATGCGATTGCTAGTGTGTTACGCAATTAGGCTGAGAGTCGGGACTTTACGATCACTTTCACCAACCAGCTACGGGGCCACCTAACGTTTATGAGATACTTAACTTATGTTAAATTTTTAATGCTTTTTAGGGTTCCTTACTTCAAAAGGTGCCAACGGAACCATTAAAGGACCACTCAGATGTCTGTCTGTCTGTGTCACAAACTTTATTCTCCGAATCTACTGGACCAAAAACAAAAATTAGGACACACAAAACTTAAGAGGGCACTATACTACAATTTAGGCTCCCTCTTTAACGCAAGCGATAACCCGCGCGCCATCTCACTCGCGCTAGCGAGTGTCGTGCACAAAAATGAAGTTTTTTGTTTATTATGGCGAAAATAAAGTGTTTATCAAAAAACTGATTTTAGCATAAGAATAAATAGTTATAACCTACTTGTTGTAGTAAAATGAATCTTAAAACACCGTAGGAATCCTGAGATTTCATTCAAAACGTGTGCGAAACAAGGATTTTTCATTAAATAAAACTATCGATGTTTTTTTATCATATCGTGTTTTCAACTTTACACAATAAATGCAAAAATATAAAATTTTCATATTCCAAAATATTTAACTCGTAGAACCCGTAGATACTGAGTTCTAGATCGATTTTGTTGGGCAAAATCATATAGTACGCCTTCTTAAGATGAATCTGTTCAGTGTCTAATTGTCTTATAAACAGAGCAGAGTTGGAACAGGAGTAATTTTAGCTTATAAGACGATTCAAAATGATCCTTGTGATATCAATGAATAAAGTTCTTTTTGACTTTGACTTTGAGCAACGAACCAGCAAACTTTCTTACTTATAACATAACACACAACAGTCACATACATAATCCTTGATCCCAGACTAGTATTCCCTGTGTCGTGGGTATCAGAAACTAGAAACTGATAGGAGTGCCATGGTACCATAACACCCAGACCCGAAACAAATATTTGCAGATCATGCAGAGTCCAACAGCGGGAATCGAACCCGCAACTTCTTGCATCTCAGTCGGCTACTCGCCTGCGCACCACAGAGAGCTGATTCTATGTTTTGGCAAGCTATTGACACGGACGTATGGTGTAGTGTAACAAGGGTTTTGTATGGCGATACCGATGAGCCCCTAGCGTACACTCTGTGAACCTCATTTTCCATACAAAAATCCGTGTTACACAACACCATACGTCCGTGTCAATGAGGTGTTTTCACGGGCTTTTCAAATCATGCTTTCAGCGTTGAAAATAGATGACGCTGCTCTGTTACGTAGCTGTCAAGTGTCAAAATAAAGTTAAATGTCAACATGAACAACGTAGATATATTTTCGTTTCGTGGTATTTATTTTTGCTTACTTCTAAAAATAAAAATCACTATCGCACTCTCAAGAAGCAGACACAAACAGAATATCATGACTAATAGCCACAGATTATTTAGATAATAGCTTAGTACGCGTACACCACAGATAATACATTTGACAATCTTGTCAGCTACAGTTGAGTCAGCGCCATCTATCGAACCAATTTGAACTACTTTTTTTTTAATCGAAATTGAAAAGCCCTCATTGATTGTCAAAACTTAGAATCAGCTCTCAGGATGACGGGCACAGTGGCAATGCCAAGTAGGGCGCGTCCTAGGTGGACGTGACCTAGGAGTGCAGTGAGCAGTGCTATGAACCGAGCGAAAATGCTAGACCACATAATTTATTCCAATTGTTTATTCCAATGTCAGACAATTGGTTGGAACAATTAAAACAATTCACATTAGACAATTGGTATTTGCGATGCGTGTTATCGTTTCTGGCTATTTTGTTTTGATTATGTCCTGTCGTGGGCCATACGAGGCTATTCTGACGACCTCTGTGGCGCGGCGGGTGAGTAGCCGGCTGAGATGCAGGAGGTTGCGGGTTCGATTCCCGCTGCGGGACAAATTATCTGCAAATATTTGATCTAGCGCCCCAATTATAGTAGCAAATGGCAATGAGGAACACAACAATGGGTATAATTTTGGCAGCCTTAGCGCTGGCAGGCGGGTCTGGGTGTTATGGTACCATGGTGCTCGTAGTTTCTGATATCCACGACACAGGGAATGCTAGTGTGACATCAACAGGGTGATTCTAAAACGTCGGAAGCGTTTCCGATCGGATTCGTTAGTTTTTCATTTCGATGTGGTAAGTACTTTTACTAATAAAACTAAAACAATTTCCTCTAGTAAAACACAGTAATATACAATATTTATTGTTTTTACTGTGTTTTACTTGAGAAAATTGTTTTAGTTACGTACCACATCGAAATGAAAAACTAACGAATCCGATCGGAAACGTTTCCGACGTTTTAGAATCGCCCTGCTGATCGGAACCGCTTCCGACGTTTTAGAATAGTCCTGCATGACTACGTATGTCACCGTTGGGTGTTATGTTATTTCCATCAAAAGCCTACAACCTATTTGCATGTAATTGGCATGTTATCATGTTTATTTCTTCAAAATTAATTCTCTACACTTTAGGTAATTTCCTGCCGCGGACTCTAAGGCGAGTGAAAGTTGTTACGCGAACAAGAACACGCTTTCTTACAATCAGATCACACCGGCTAAACTTTCTTTAATCAAACATTGCAAAGATGGTAGCAGAGCTCCTTGTGAATGATTTCGTCCGGGGAAGTGCTACCACCGTACCTATTTCTGCCGCCAAGCAAGCTGTGCGCATTGCTGTGTTTCGGTCTGAAGGGTACGGGTGCCGGTGAAATTACAGGCACATGAGACTTTTCGTCTTTATGTCTCAGGGTCGGCAGCGCGCGTGTGATGCCTCTGGTGTTGCAGGCGTCCATATGCTACGGTAACTGCTTTACATCAGGTGGCCCGTATACTTGTTTGTTTGCCAAGTAGAATAAAAATAACTTTTCACTTTAAAAAAAAAAAAATACAACCGAATTGAGAACCTCCTCCTTTTTGTGAAGTCGGTTAAAAAGGAGCTGGAGGAGTGCTATTCTTATATAGATTACCATTAGAAAACTTAAAGTTGATGATTAATAAACGTGACTTGCCCTGACATGTTATATTATCAGATAATTTGTTATTATCGCATTATGTATAATTGTAATACATGTGATACACTGTTTAGTACCTTCTTGATTACCTACCAAATAGAACAGGCAGTGCGCGTGCGACCTATTTATTGTAAAAAAAATGTGTAACATTTCTGTGTAAAAAAAAAAGTAAAAAAAACTTTTTATAAAATTAGTCAGAAAAAATTGTGACGTGGCGTGTCCGTTATAAGAATTAAAAAAAAAATTAAAAATGTTTATTTCTTTAACTTATAATAAAATTTACATACAGGTTTTGGAATCTCCTTTTAAGCAGATATATGCTTGTGTTAGGAGATCCCGCTCTTCAATAGCCATTTAAAAAGTAAAAAACTAAAAGTACATAATAAACATTTGTAAAAAAAAAACAAGATAAAATAAAATAAAAGTAAAAGTGCACTAAAATTGAAAGTACCTACTTAAAAGTGTAAGGAAATATGTGTGGGTGCGGGTGTGTTTATGGGTGTGTGGGCTCGTGTTTATGTGAGTGGCACTCCTGCTACCACCAGTCTCTTAAGAGTCTGGGTATCATAGGAGGAGCCATTGTGTATGAGTGTGTATTTGGTTGTGTGAAAGAATGGACCCCTCCTTCCGTGGATGTAGTAAAAACCTTACTAAGGGATCACACCAGGGGATGGGCTGGGCAGCAGCATCCACCCGAGAGCTGATTCTGATTTTTGACAAGCAATTGACGTATGATGTAGTGTAACACGGATTTTTGTAAGGAAAATGAGGTTCACAGAGCGCTAGGGGCGCTCATCGGTGTCGCCATACACAATCCTTGTTACACTACACTAAGCATGTCAAACATGCGGCCCTTTACGACTTTGACTGCGGCCCGATTCAATTTCAAGAACAAAGTATATTTTTCTGTCATTTTAATAAGTATTAAGTTTTGATTGAATAAACGATTAGCGTCCTGCGAAAGTCACTCGGTGACTATAACGTTTGACAAGTAAAAATATGACCATCAATTGATCAAAATTATCATAAAGAATTGTCAATTAACAATTGAATTGAATTGTCAAACGTTAGTCACCGAGTGACTTTCAGTTAGGGAATAGGGGGGCAGGACTACTAGGTAGTTATATCAAAGCAATGAGTTTGTTTTCTTTGTGGTTGGGTTTTGCGGCCCACTGATTCTACGGTCTTTAAGCATTTGGCCCACCAATGACTTTGACATGCATGGCCTAGCCTGTTCTGATGTATAAGCTATAATATTGTTAAGTTTTATAAAAATCTGTTCAGTAGTTTTTACGTGAAAGAGTAACAAACGTCCATCCAAAGAAACTTTCGCATTTATAATATTAGAAGTGAGATAGTTGTTAAAACCAAAACCCTTCCTCATTAAGAGGAGGTTTTTAATTTGTTTCCTCATTGAGAGGAGGTTTCCCAGTAAGAGGAGGTTTCCCATAGGGCGTTTACACCCTTTTGTACGCTAACGAAGTTTGCTCCTAATTTGGATATTATTTCTTCAAACTCCATGGAATTTTGTGCGCATGATCTACACTATACGCTACTCTAGATATTAGTATACTACACCATACGTCCGTGTCAATTGTGTGCTAAAAACATAGAATCAGCTCTCTGAGTACTTAACACGAACCAACTACGACCACATGCCAAGCTTGGTGATCATGGCGAATCTCCTCATTGCATTCTATGGGGGGGCTTCGTCGTTGTGGTGGACGTCGTAAGGCTATTGAAAATGAAGAAGACATATAAAATTTGATCGTTTATTAATTTATATAAATACTGTAGTTAGAGATAAGTTGCGGAAAAGGGAATTAAAAAACCCCCCGACACAAACAAATATACTTAACTAAGAACACTCTCGATCAACTCCCCTATTCCCTAACTGAAAGTCACTCGGTGACTAACGTTTGACAAGTAAAATTACCATCAATTGCTCAAAATTATCATAAAGAATTGAAAATTGATGGTCATTTTACTTATCAAAACGTTAGTCAGCGAGTGACTTTGAGTTAGGGAACAGAGGGGCAGGTCAGCTTTCTAATAAAAAGAACTAAATCAAAATCTGCAGGTCTAAAAATGCCACTTTATATGAATCATATTACGACGATTCATATAAAAGAATTGCTAGGGATCTGCTGAGTATTCGGAAAAGGAATTACTACCAGATGAATTTGCCACATTGAGCAATTCATCTGGTAGCAATTCATTTTCCGAATTCTCTGTAGATCCTTAGCAATTCCTTTATATGAATTGTATTACGATTCATATAAAGTGGCCTTTTTAGACTTGCTGTTCATCCGTTTGGGACGTACGATACCACAGACCACACAGAGATATAAACGTCAAACTTATAACACCCCTCTTTTGCGTGGGGGGTTAATAATTGAGTATACACAAAAAAAATGGGAAGAACGAATAGTTTCATTTAAAAACTACAAATCTGAGGCCCAATTCTCTAAATTATTTTAAAACTATACTGAAAGTTGACCGAATCGAGACTGAATTAGGAATGGACAGAAAGTTGGTATTCTGCTCCCTTATAAACAACAATTTAGTCTACTTTCAATTCACGGTGACTACCATTAGAATAGGATAGTTATATATATAATTGCAAAGAGTAAAGAGATACTCCATCTACAATGCTAAAATTATCGAAAAAAAAATTTGAATCGTTCAAGTTTCGGTCACATTTCGATATAATCACATTACAGTGTTGTATTTTATGTTTAGAGAATACCATTTCTGACATTTAAGACATCGACACAAGATCGAAATATGATCCGAACTCTATTTTAACTTTTTTTTAAGTTAGTGAATTGGGCCTCAGATCTTCATCAAAGATAGATGTAGATATAATCGGATAAGAATTATCAAGGAATGTAATTGCTCTAGATTCTTGAAAAAAATTAATTGCGTACCTAATTCACACATAAACACGGTGGATATATTTAATTACCTTGAGCCATGGGCGTAGCCAGGAGGGGGTTTTGGGGGTTCAACCTCCCCACCAAAATGTTCAAAATGTTAGGCCGGCGGCAGTGATAATAATGTCATTAATTTAATTTCGCGTAAATTTTTGTTGTTTAATTTTCTTAAACCCACTTTAATTGGCAATCAATGGGGGGGGGGGTTGCACCCCCAAAACCCCCCTGGCTACGCCCATGACGTCCACCTAGGACGCGCCCTACTTGGCATTGCATTACGTCCGCCACTCGGAAACACAAAGATGAAAGCTCTCATGTGCCTGTAATTTCATCGGCAGTAAGCGGCACCCATTTTTATGGGTGCCCATGCCGCCCCGCTTCTTACTTTGTGACTCTGCCGTCACGTGACGGCAGTGTGCCCACAGAAATAACTAATTAACTATCACATATTATCACATAAATTGCTAGCCTTGTTAGTCTAGCTAGTTGGGTCTGCATAGCTATCTATAAATTTACATAACTATCACTGGGCAAATTAATACGCTCTTACACCATTCTAGAAGTGTAATTGAATTCTCATAAAAATGCTATTTAAACTTATACATGTATATAAAATTACCCCCAAGAGTCACACGACATAGTCCTTGATCCCACACTAGGGCCCACTCAACTCTGAGAACGATCTTGAGTACAACAAAAAAATATTTTTTTAACGGACTTCACAAAAAGGAGGAGGCTCTCAATTCGGTTGTATTTTTTTTTAAAAATATTTGTTACCTCATATCTCCGGCGTTTATGAACCGATTTGGAAAATTCTTTTTTATTTGAATAGATATACTTCCAGATATTTTTCAGAATCCAGTTCTGATGATGGAATCCATGAGGAATTGAGGGAACTCCTCAAATATTGTTGGCATACATATGGTGATTTTGATATTTTCAGCAACAAATCAAGGAATTGCATTCAAAAAGTATCATAACCCTTTCACCACTATGGTTTTTTCGTCATTTTTTTCATCTAGATTTTTTGGCGAATACAATGGCGGAAGTCGGTTTTTTAAATGAAAAGTTATGTATGGGAATTTTGAAATTGGAACACACTCAAGATTCAAGATTGTTCTCGGAGACCTAACACATATGTTTTAATTGATAGTTTCTCAAAAATATCATGAGTTCGATTTCAAAATTGAAACTCATTGATGACTAATTCTTAATTTATTTTCTCTCTTAATACCTATGATATCAATACAAGTGCCTCTACTAGTACATCTGTTTAAAAACGGTGATTTGCTGCCTTTTTTAACCGACTTCCCAAAAAAGGAGGAGGTTCTCAATTCGGTTGTATATATATATATATATATATATATATTTTTTTTTTATGTTTGTTACCGCATATCTCCGGCGTTTATGAACCGATTTGGAAAATTCTTTTTTTATTTGTATAGATATACTTCCAGATTGGTCCCATTTTTTTCAAAATCCAGTTCTGATGATGGGATCCATGAGGAATTGAGGGAACTCCTCAAATATTGTAGGCATACATATGGCGATTTTGATATTTTCAGCAACAAACCAAGCATTTGCATTCAAAAAGTATAATAATCCTTTCACCACTATGGTTCTTTCATCATTTTTTTTTCATCCAAATATTTTGTCAAATACTATGGCGGAAGTCGGTTTTTTAAATGAAAAGTTATTATGATATTTAATCACCCAGTGACATTCAAAAAATTGCACCCCTGTACGCGAGCACCAACATATGTACCTACATCAAATTTACAAATAATTCTGCCAGCTATTGCAAGGACTTCGTATATCGGACTCGTTCTCGTATCGTATATTAATGAATTACCGAAGACATAAATTAACCTGCGATGTGTGTCTATGTACATTATCTATGTAAATACATTATCTACGTACCTAGTTAGGTTTCAAAGCCGCAGTAAAAAGCTGCATAACAATGCTCTTTATGACAGACACTGTTCAAATAAACACTTGGAATGTTCCAAGTGTTTGTTTGAAAGGCTTCTGATAATCTTACATAAATGCGTATCAGAATCACACGATACTATAAACTCGAAAGTGTCACTACTATTCCACTTAGAGCACTGATAGAAAATATTCATAGGTGCTCAAACTGGTGTACGTGGTATCGGTGCTCTTCAATTCGGTGCTCTTAGCGGAATGCTAAAAAAATTCAACTTATATTTAGAATATTTAGACTAAAACACATTTTTTAACACAATTACCAATAAATCATCTAATTAATCTAAATAATTTATTATGTACTGATAGATCCTGTGGTTTAGACCCTGTGAACTGTGATGTTACTTATAGAACCTGTAAGTTTTTAGGTAGTTTTTGAATTAATAATTTACAGGGGCTCAAAGTGGTATAAGATCGGTGCTCTTCAAATCGGTGCTCTTAGCGGAATGCTAAAAAATATAAACTCAAATTTCGAATATTCAGACAAAAACAAATTTTTTAACACAATAAATCATCTAAATAATCGATTAGTTACTGATAGATCAAAGTCAAAGTTAAAGTCAAAAGAACTCCCGTGGACTCCTGTGAACTTTGATGTTAATAGAAAAAAAAGTTCTACTGTTCAAAAATAGTTCTCCTGTCACGAGCGGGGGACGATGCCACTTTTTCTCCCAATGTCCCCCAGTGGGACCGGATAGGTGGAGGACGCTGGGAATAAACTAGATCCTATCAAATTTTAGGCAGTTTTCGAATATAGGTCCTGTGTCGAATGTGCTATTGAAATATGTATACACAGTCTGTGAAAATTCAAGGAATAACTAACTATATTGGAATATCTTTCATAAAATAACAGGAGACTAGGAAGAAGTTAGTTTTGTTAGTAGTAGAACTTCTTGTGAAAGAGTTCGTCAGGGGAAGTACTACCACCGTACCTATTTCTGCCGCCAAGCAGTAGTGCTCGCATTGCTGTGTTTCGGTTTGAAGGGTACGGGTGCCGGTGAAATTACAGGCACATGAGACTTTTCATCTTTATGTCTCAGGGTCGGCAGCGCGCGTGTTATGCCTCTGGTGTTGCAGGCGTCCATAGGCTACGGTAACTGCTTTCCATCAGGTGGGCCGTATGCTTGTTTGCTTGCCAAGTAGCATAAAAAAAAAAGTTGTTTTGGCGCAATATTTGTAAACCTAACTTATTTATTTTTAGTGACTTGTGAAAAAGAACTTTAAGCTAAGTTATTTAATACAGTGCTCTTGGAAGTGAAAGTCTGACATGATTTTTATAAAGTGCGACAATAAAATTGTAATTTCGAAAAAAGACAAAAATGTGGTACAGTGAGATACGCTGGTAATAATTGTGTGTGTAAAGTTTGTGCAAGATGTTGTCCAGGGGATTTAAGTACCAGATATTGGAGGATGTGGAGATCGGGTAAGGATTTTTATATATTATACATATATCACTGCATAAAACGGCTTCATTCTCTGGCTCTTTCACAATAACTGCTATTCGTCTCTGGAATCATCTCCCTCCCAATTTTTGTGAAGCCACTTCAGTGGAGGTTTTCAGGTCTAGAATCTATATTATGATTACCTCAGTAAGATCGAGAGCAATTACTTTTTTATTTTTTTTATTTAAGTCTGTTATGGATATGTCAGTACACTAACAATCTTGACACGTGGTGCGTCACATTAAAAAGAACCTTTTTTTTTAAATTTATGATTGGGTAACTATACTAGCCTATAATTTTGTAAGAAACTAACACACCTCGGGTCTAGATATTAGTGTACTGATCTTTTGTGTACAAAGTTTCATGGAGTTTGAAAAAAATATAGCTTAATGGGGAGTTTTCAGGGAGGCAATTAAAAAGAAAAAATAGTTCTTAAAATTCCGGTAGATGGCGGTGACTCGCAATGGTTGTGTCTTCTGAAGATTTTGCAAAAGCACCACAGAGAACAAATTCTCTTTGTTTTATCTTTTTTTCTCCAAGTTTCGCGTTGCGATTCCGAAGCTCGTTTTTCAAGTCTACAATAGGCCGGTCTACTTGGTCCGGCTTCAAAAATAACAACAAAAAATTATAACAATAACGTAACACTAACAAATATATCAGAATTTCAACAAAAACTTTACGTATATCTTACTTTACTTCACCAACAAACAGCATGAGCGAGTGAAGTCAGTGACACTGACAGTTGGTGGCTGACCGACAAAATTTAGACAACCAAATCAGGACTAAATAATACCGCAACTAAAACTCTATAAGCGTAATTGCGTTTATATATGACAAGCAAAATATACAATAAACTGGCAAAATTGTTATTGGAAAAGAGAGGCAATGCTTTTAGTAATGCACTAAAGGAATGGCTTGCTATAAATTGTTTCTATTCAATTGAAGAATTTCTTGACATGTAAAATTATATTGTTCTGTGTGTATTGTGTTGTAAAATTGAATTGTTTTTATTTTTATCTCTTTGACATATATTTCTTAATTTTGATTTCAATGCGCATCCCAAAAATTCTTTAAATTGTTAATTATTAGGTACTATTTATAATGACATGGTAATGGATGTATCTACCAAGTACCTACTTATGGGAACTAAATTATTTGTATGTCATATGTATGACTGAGTATGTTGGACGTGTTGGACTGCGCCATCTATGCATGGATTTAGAACTATTTTCTTTCAGCTGTCAGAAAACTCCCCATTAGAAGCAAACTTCGTTCGCGTGCAAAGGGGCGTAAGCGCCTTTTTGCTAGCTATCGGCGACCTCCTCTTAAAATAAATTGATGTGAATGAACTTTACTGTACTGAAATTAAGGGTCAAACTACATCACTCTACTCACATAAATTGCGAGCCTAATTGGTAGCTAACTTCATGTATGATTTCTATAAGATTCAACAGCTGTGTCAACTGTACCAATGGTAATACAATAAATAACGTTGGCTTTGACTTTGAATATAATTGTTTAATGACATCAAAAACAAGCTAAAACAATAAAATAAATAAAGCAAATATTTATTGCTATATATACCTACGTACTGGTTTATTTCGCTAATAATGCACAAACATCGTAGTTAAGTAAAATAAAATAAATCCTACCTATAATAGGTATATTGTCATAGAATACGTAATAAGAGTTGTATACACCTTAGGAAGCGTCCATTAATTACGTGAGGCGATTTTGACGATTTTTCGACCTTCCTCCTCTCCCTGTGGTGAGAAGTCGTGAGATTTGGCTCGACCAAACCCCCCATAAACTCACGTGAGATTTTTCAAAATGCGTATTTTAGTTAATCTAAAAAAAAAAAAAAACCCAGAGAATAGTACATTGCCAGCTGACCAAACCGTACCTATTTCTGCCGCCAAGCAGTAGTGTTCGCATTGCTGTGTTTCGGTTTGAAGGGTACGGGTGCCGGTGAAGTTACAGGCACATGAGACTTTTCATCTTTATGTCTCAGGGTCGGCAGCGCGCGTGTGATGCCTTTGGTGTTGCAGGCGTCCATAGGCTACGGTTACTGCTTTCCATCAGGTGGGCCGTATGCTTGTTTGCTTGCCAAGTAGTATAAAAAAAACCACACCCCGTGTTCGGCCATATACTCACGTATAAACGCGTAGGCGTCTCGCCGACGCCCCTGCGCCCTTAACGCCTTCGCTATGCGGGGTATTTTTCATTAACTCGAATACTACAGATGCTGAGAATGTTATACATTCCTATCGATGAGACAGGCCTCCAATTGTCATAGACATTTCAGATGTGACATTAATTACCATAAGGTTACTGGTTGGAATCTAAGTATGTTTTGGGCTGTTATGGATATGTCCAATCCAATTTAAGCTATGGATTAATATTTGGGGGTACCCATCTGAACTTGTATTAGCATCTAAAATCCAAAATAAAAATGTTAAGGGAAGGTTACCAGTAGGGCGCTTACGCCTTTTTGCACACGAACGAAGTTTGCTTCTATTTTGTCTATATTCAATTTTGTACACATGACCAGTACAATAATATCTAGAAAAGTGGTGCCGTCAGTTTAAAAAAAACTTTTTTTTTTCAGAATTTATGATTTTGTAACCATATAATTTTATAAGAAACTAGCTGCCCGCGCGCGACTTCGTTCGCGTGGTCCCGGTGTTTGGCCTAATTTAAACTAAACTTCATTCGTGTGTATAAGGGCGTAACGCCCTTTTGACACCCTTTTCACTACCGATGACATTCTCTTAAGGTGGCTCAAGACTGTTTGTCGTTGGCGTTTTAAGAAGGCGTACTATATGATTTTGCCCAACAAAATCGATCTTGAACTCAGTATCTACGGGTTCTACGAGTTAAATATTTTGGAATATGAAAATATTATATTTTTGCATTTATTGTGTAAAGTTGAAAACACGATAATGTAAAAAAAACCTCGATAGTTTTATTTAATCAAAAATCCTTGTTTCGCACACGTTTTGGAAGAAATCTCAGGAACCCTACGGTGTTTTAAATTTTACTACAACAAGTAGGTAATAACTATTAATTCTTATGCTAAAATCAGGTTTTTGATAAATAAATGCTTTATTTTCGCCATAATAATCAAAAAACTTCATTTTTGTGCACGAGCGAGATGGCGCGTGGGTTATTGCGTGCGTTAAAGAGGGAGCCTAAATTGTAGTATAGTACCCTCTTAGGGGGGAGGCCTATGTCCAGCAGTGTACTTCTACAGGCTGATGGTATAAACAAACGAAGTTGACCGTCTTAGTTATGTAAGCATATGCAGCTGATTCATATTCTATTTATATTTAATATTTGATTCCTAAATATTATAGTTCCAATCATAGTTACTACAATCGAAATACTATGATTATTACAAACACATTATCATAACAATGTTATTAATTATAATAATCTACGCAGTGTATTTTCAACACTGAAGTTATGTTTGTTATATTTTCCGCACTGGTATGCTATTGGTCGGCTGGCTGTCAGTTCGTTATAGTGCGTGAAAGTTATAAGAACTTTTTTTATATAAGAGATTTTTTTTTGTATAAGTACTAGTTTTTCCGTTAAAACACAGAATTATTCAGAGACCGAAGTCTGAGTTTTGACAAGCAATTGACACGGACGTATTGGTGTAGTGTTACACGGATTTTTAACCGACTTCACAAAAAGGAGGAGGTTCTCAATTCGGTTGTATTTTTTTTTACCTCATATCTCCGGCGTTTATGAACCGATTTGGAAAATTCTCTTTTTATTTGAATAGATATACTTTCAGATTGGTTTCATTTTTTCAGAATCCAGTTCTGATGATGGAATCCATGAGGAATTGAGGGGACTCCTCAAATATTGTAGGCATACGTATGGCGATTTTGATATTTTCAGCAACAAACCAAGCATTTGCATTCAGAAAGTATCATAATCCTTTCAACACTATGGTTCTTTCATCATTTTTTTTCATCCAAAATTATTTAGTCGAATACAATGGCGGAAGTCGGTTTTTTAAATGAAAAGTTATTGTATTGAAAATGAGGTTCACAGAGTGTACGCTAGGGGCGCTCATCGGTGGCGTCATACAAAATCCTTGTTATACTACACCATACGTCCGTGTCAATTGTTTGTTAAAAATTTACCCTTATTCATAATTAATTGTGAAACCTTTGATAGTTATAACTTTTCATTTAAAAAACCGCCTTCCGCCATTGTATGCGACTAAATAATTTTGGATGAAAAAAAAATTATGAAAGAACCATAGTGGTGAAAGGATTATGATACTTTCTGAATGCAAATGCTTGGTGTCTTGCTGAAAATATCAAAATCGCCATATGCATGCCTACGATATTTGAGGAGTTCCCTCAATTCCTCATGGATCCCATCATCAGAACTTGATTCTGAAAAAAATGGGACCAATCTGGAAGTATATCTATTCGAATAAAAAAAAATTCCAAATCGGTTCATAAACGCCGGAGATATGCGGTAACAAACATATTGAGAACCTCCTCCTTTTTTGGGAAGTCTGTTAAAAAAGACAAAATAAAAAAAAAATTAGTTAATACACTTATAATTATTTATCGTTCAAATTTCCCTATTTTATATCGTCTGCCATCAACAAAGACATTTAAATGTGAATGCATATCCTTGATACAATGAATTAAATAAGAAACACGCAGCTAAATAAATACAGTCATTGTATCAATTACAATAATTTGCAATATTCTTATGACAGAACCATTCACACGACACCATGGCGAATTGATAACGCTCAGCGAAAAAGCGCTTTTTTATTCACCATAAAAATCAGCGTAATAATATCCCACTAATATTATAAATGTAATATTTTAGAAAAATTACGACTATAAACCACGTACTTTACTAATCTCCTGCTAAAAAAAAATAATAAAAAAAAAATATTATATAATTATGAAATAAAAAATAAATAAACAAATGTTTGACATTTCACATAACATTATCTAGCCCTAAGCTAAGCAGAGCTTGTGTTATGGGTACTAGATAACCGATATACTTACAAAAACATTACATAGATAGATATTTTTTATTATACATAGAAAAATACCCAGAACACCCTGAACAATTTTCTGCAGATCGTACAAATACTTGTTCAGAGACGGGAATCGAACCCGCAACCTCCTGCGTCGCAGGCGAACAATCGCCCGCCGAGCCACAGAGGTCGTCAAATAATAAAATGATACCAAGCCACGATAACTTCAATGGTGTTATAAATGTAATAGTTTGTGAGGATGAATGGATGGATGTTTGTTTCTCTTTCACGCAAAAACTACAGGGGTGCGACATTTGACAGTCATCGAGTGACTAAGCGTCACTAAAATTGCCGTTTATTCCACGATTTCCTTTCTACACATCTGAAACTCATGATGACTATTAATTGTATACCTATGTTATCAATACAAGTGCCTCCTCCAGTACATTTCCTGAAAAACGGTGATTTGCGGCCTTTTTAACTGACTTCAAAAAAAGGAGGAGGTTCTCAGTTCGACCCGTATGTTATTTTTTGTATGTTACGCGATTACTCCGTCAGTTTGGCATTGATTTTGATGATTCTTTTTTTTTTTGGTAGGTTATTCTTCAGAGGTGGTCCCATATAAATTTTATCGAAATTGATTCAGCACTTTTAGTATTATACCTTCCAACAACAACAGAGGCCCAATTCTCTAATTTTAAAAATTAAAATTGCGAATTGGGCCTCTGATGTTGTTGGAAGGTTATAAAACATAATAATAGAATTATTCCGCTTGCGCCAAAAAATAGTACACACATACACATACATAGTGTATTTAGAACAATACTAATTCCGGCGGGTGAAGGTTCGCCTGCGACGCAGGAGGTTGCTGGTTCGATTCCCGCCTCGGAACAAATATTTGTGCAGATATTTGTTCAGGGTGTTCTGGGTGTATGTATAATAAAAAATATCTATCTATATAATGTATTGTATTACGTATATCAGTTATCTAGTACCCGTACTACAAGCTCTGCTTAGCTTGGGGCTAGATAATGTTGTGTGAAATGTCCAGCATTTATTATTTTATTATTATTTGCTTCCATGAAGGGAACCTGGTTAATTTTTGTGTCAAAAGTCGCACTACCTTTTGCAATGGCGCATTGAAGCGCTTGAAGCGATGACGGAGTAACGCCTTTGCACTCCGCGCCAATACACTGTTCTCAGTTAGATATTGTAAACATGCGTCGGTATCAAGTATGCGTTATTCAGTTTTCGAACGAACCACCTATGTCGCGTAGTCGGATCAGCTCATTTGAATATCTGATTTATTCTCTTTACGCTAGAGTTCAACTACGCTTGTAGTTTTGTAATTTAAAAAAAACCGTGAAGTTAAAAAGTGTAAAATTATATTTGAGACTTGTTTCATTGGGAATAGGATCGAATTTTGTTTGTTAAGAAGATTATATTCTGTGTTGTGGTCCGTTATCTTATTTTGTTCAGTGGTATGTTGTGTTTTATGTATTTGGCATTGAATTTTTCCTGCACATCTGTTTATTGACAATGTTAACCTTAAGTTTTTTTTTTTAATTCAATGTCTCCGCTTACGCCCTTTTGTACGCGAACGAAGTTTTCTTCTAATTTGGCTATTCTTCAAACTCCATGAAACTTTGTACATACCTACACTAATATAATATGTATAGACCCGTAGTACGTTAGTTTCTTATAAAATTATATGGTCAGGTACTAAATCATAAATTAAAAAAAAACTGATTTAAAAAAAACTGACGCATCACGGTTTTAGATATTAAGTGTACAGAGGCCCAATTCTCTAACTTTGAAACATTCCAGTCACAATATAATCTCGTGTCAGTCGCACCGTCTCGTATATTAACTATTACTTAATCTTCGCGTATACATGCTAAGATTAAGTAATAGTAACTATATAGGTGACAGCTGACAGTGCGACTGAGACGAGATTATACTGCGAATTGAATGTTTTTAAATTAGAGAATTGGGCCTCTGATCATGTGTACAAAACGAAACTAAACTTCTTCTTTGTTTTTTTAAATATTTAAAGTTTTTTAATTTATGATTTGGTAACCGTATAATTTTATAAGAAAGTAACGGACCACTGGTCTAGTTAGTTAGATATTAGTGTACTGATCAGTGATCATGTGTAAAAAGTTTCATGGAGTTTGAAGAAATAATAGCCAAATAGAAGCAATCTTCGTTTGCGTGCAAAAGGGCGTATAAGCGCCGTTTTGCTAGCTTCCGGTGACTTTCTCTTAAAACTCGGACTTTGGCCTTAGTTCCTTAGTCCGAGAGATATATTTAATATTTTGTGTGACACAGAAAGCGATACAGTGTATACTAATACACAGACACAGAGGTATGACAACCTCTGTGACGCGGCGGGCGAGTAGCCAGCTGAGATGCGAGAGGTTGCTGGTTCGATTCCCGCTGCGGGACAAATGTTTGTATGATCTGCAAATATTTGTTCCGGGTCTGGGTGTTATTGTACCATGGTGATCGTAGTTCCTGATACCCAGGGAATCCTATGTTATGTTAATATATTATTATATTATAATACACTGAGAATAACGCTCTCGAGCACCCATCTTAACGACCATGTAACAACCGAGATGAATCTGTTTAGACATGCAAAGAGATTCTGTACGCCCATTATGTGGGTAGCCTCGTAAACTTGACAGACCAACGTAATTGCATACCTGAGGGCCTAATACGAGTTTTGCGTTGCAACTATCACTTTGCGAGTCGTGAGTATTCAACGTGACTTACGTAGTAACTATTTATGAATCTGTGCGGTTTCTATCGACTGTACGGCACAGAATGATGGATAGTTACTATGTAAGTCACGTTGAATTAAATAAAATAAAATAATAATAAAAATAATTAAAAATTAATTAAACCGCAGGGCACGCTTGTGGCGAGCGTTCGGTGAGTGGCGACACCGCGGAGCCCCATTACTCCCTGGGGTCAACAGAGACCCCCGACCCTCGGCTTGCCTTAGCCGGCTGGCCGAGGGTGGAGGCGCAAGAGCGAAGCCTATGCTCCAAGGGTGGAAGTGTTAAAGGCATAAAGCCGGGAGTAGCGCTTAGTGAAACTGCAGCACACCTCTCAACACCCTTTAGCCGTCCACGCCAACGTTGCCCCTTACGCTGCCTTCATTGGTGGCACATTTAAGGGGCCCGTTTAGTGAACGGCAAGTCACCACCTGACTAAATCGTTTTCAATAATTTGGAATTGGCAGGTGCCCTTTCTCATATTATAATAGCCAAATAAACATTCAATTAGCATATTCTCCTGACAATAGCACCAACTTTCACCCATTTCCACAATAGTTTAACTGTCTTCCATCCACCATAACAATCATGTTTTTTTCATCTTAATTGTAAAAGGGCCTCTTACTGTTGGTTAATACGGCCCCGGTAATGTCTCATAAAGGTCCTATGTTTAAAAATAAATAACGTGAAATAATAATTAAATAATTAAATTTAATTAAATACTCACGACTCGCAAAGTGATTGTTGCAATGCAAAACTCGTAATAGGCCCTCTGTATTGACCGGAACACAACGTGATGAATGCTGAGTAAACACTCCAAGGTTGAATGTAACTGGTATAGTGGAAGAGATTCCGACTTCTGATCATAGGGTCATAGGTTCGCGGATCATCAGTGGAATTTTCCCCTCAAATAATTTACGTAATGTTATATTCGGAATAGACCCCTCCGTCTGCTCTCGTGGAGGTCGTAAAAGCTGATTAAGGGATCACCAGGGGCTATCCAGCAGCATACACTTGAGTGCATAACACCATTATTGCAATGGCTTCCCCCATTGCACTTTATATGAGAGGCCTCGTCTAGCCGTCAGCCGTGATGATGATGAATCTATATGCTCTCAATCCTCATGAGGAAACCGACATGTTCGAAGACGTCTGCTGAATCCTTTCACCAAGCTGGTTCTTTCAACATCGCAAGGCGTTATAATAATAATAATTCATTTATTTATTCAGATAATTCAATAAATAAATAAATGCTGGACATTTCACACAACATTATCTAGCCCCAAGCTAAGCAGAGCTTGTGTTATGGCAACTAGATAAATGATATACTTAATACAATAACATTAAATACATAGATAGTTTTTTTTTATTATACATAAAAAAATACGAACACCCTGAACAAATATCTGCAGATTGTACAAATATTTGTTCCGAGGCGGGAATCGAACCCGCAACCTCCTGCGTCGCAGGAGAACCTTCGCCCGACGCGCCACAGAGGTCGTTAAATTAAAATCCATTTTTTGTTAGTAGGTACACTTAAACTCTATGTTAAAAAAAGATTAATATTTTAAAAAATTAATTAATTTATTTTATTAAATTATTTAGTTGTTCGTGTTAAAGTTTATTTTCCCTTGTCAACAGAGAGTCGAACCCAGATCTGGTGGCTGTCAGAGTGCCGATCAATGGCATGACATGTCAGTCCTGCGTGCGCAGCATCGAGGGCTCTGTCAAGGAGCTGCCTGGCGTCGCACACGTGAAGGTAAAGATAAGCTTTGTCACGCTGCTAGCTTTAGATTTAGGCTGCGTTTCCACCGAAGATGTGCGAGGTAGATGAGCGGTGCGAGGATGCGTAGCAAGGCTGTGGAAAGGTGTTAGTGTTTCCACGTGTAAGCTGATTAACATTCATTGATTTTTACTTTTACTTACTTACTTACTCTACTTACTTTTTTTTTTTTACTTTTTGATTGATTATTATTGGTTGTTTTAACAAGCAATTGACAAGGACGTCTGGTGTAGTGTAGTGTGGATTTTTGTATGGAGACACTGATGAGCGCCTCTAGCGTACACTCTGTGAACCTCATTTTCCATACAAAAATCAGTGTTACACTACACCATACGTCTGTGTCAATTGCTTGTCAAAACTTAGAATCAGATCTCAGAGATGCGAGGTAGATGAGCGGTGCGAGGATGCGTATGGCGAGGCTGTGGAACGGTGCGTAGATGAGCGGTGCGAGGATGTGTCGCGGGCTCTTTTCAGACTGACTGCTAGTAGTTTCTCGCTCGCGTCCATCCCTCGCAACACATTCCTCGCAACACATTTCTTGTACACATCCCTCGCGCGCACCTCGTTTGTTTTGTACGTATAAAAACCTCGCTCGGTAAATGAAGTGAGTTTATTGGTTCTTAACAAACCCATCCCTTGCTACGCATTCTCGCTCCTCTCTGGTTGAAACGCAGCCTTAATATGGCATAACGTATCAGTCCTACTTAGTACTCTTATTTCCTCTGTGCTTGGAAGGCTAACCTTTTCGTGGGTTATGCAAGCCTAGTACTTGTGCTGTGATACAAAATAAGTTGTTTTAATTAATTTAATTAATTGTTTTAATTTTAATTTTATTTATTTTTAGTTAATTGTAGTTAAGTATAAGTTGTAGTTGTTAGTATAAGTATTTTTTTTTTTTGTTTTTTTTATTTTGATGGACATTTGACATATGCAATGTGTATATAATGAATTTAGAGTCTGCTGCCCATCCCCTCAACGAGAGGAGACGGAGGAGTGTATTCGTAGGCCGGACACACCACGGCAAAATCTATAAGAGTGCATCTCTCACGCTGGATCATGTACTATTCAATTCAATATGGCAGGACATGTCCTGCGTTTCCACTGTGCTCGAATGGTTTACTTTTGGTGGGTTATGCTAGCCTAGTACTTTTAGTCCGATACCAACTCAGATTTAAATGCTTTAGGGGAAGGAAGACTCTAATTTTTTTTTGGCTCACATAAATAGCATATGTCACAGGTTGCAAAACTGTGACATATGCTATTTTAAATGTGACATATGACATTTTAACTGTCTACCTGCAGAAGCTAAAAATTAAATGAATTATTTTGACTTGACTCGTGATTAAACACTATCTTCACGGACTTGAGATAGGAGGGTTTAAGAATACGCATGTTGAAGTGGCAATGAGTATGCAATATAGTTCTCAGAAATTACAACTGTTGGGGAATAAAGATTTTCTAGTGGCGAGCTCGAACTGGACGACAACGCAGTGTGGGAAGACCCCCCCATCTCTCCCCCCCTTCTCGATGGACTAACTACATTTTAAGGTGGAACGTTTCGCAAGAGGCGCGAAATTAAAATTTTATTGTATTTTTGCTTAAATTTGGACACAATCAAATTTGAATTTCGCGCCTCTTGCGAAACGTTAGAGAAGCAGGCCGATTCTAAAAAGTCGGAAACGTTTCCGATCTGATTCGTTAGTTTTTCATTTCGATGTGGTAACTAAAACAATTTTCTCTAGTATAACACAGTCTTCTTCTTCTTCTTCTCAGTCGTTACACTCTTGACAGAGTGGTCGTGTTCATCATGAAGTATTGTTGTTGGGGGCAGATGTGGCTCGCCTCACGATATCTCGCCATTTATCCCTATTGGTGGACATCCTCGTGCATTCATGCAGGTTGCTACCCACTGCAGACTTGATCTGGTCGATCCAACGCATGGGTGATCTTCCGCGCGGTCGGGTATCTACAACACTTCACAAACAGCTTCTAAAACACAGTAAAAAACAATAAATATTGTATATTACTGTGTTTTACTAGAGAAAATTGTTAGAAAATTGTTTTAGTTACTTACCACATCGAAATGAAAAACTAACGAATCCGATCGGAAACGTTTCCGACGTTTTAGAATCGCACTGAAGGTCACCGGTAGCTAGCAAAAGAGTGCTTACGCCCCTATGCACCACGGGTCTAGATGTTAGTGTACTGATCATGTGTACAAAATTTCATGTAGTTTTAATGAAATAATAGCAAAAATAGAGCAAACTTCGTTCGCGCACAAAAGGGCGTAAGGCTACCCTAAGGTGTCTCTTAAGGCCGCAAGAAGTCTGCGGAATGAGACGACTGAAGAGTGTTCGTTGTAGCATTCAATGGGGCCCTATGGCCAGCAGTGTACTTCTATAGGCTGATGATGATGATGCACATTCGTGAGATTTAGGTACACCTTACCTGACATGAGACTGACACTGATAATGTAATCGTCACGTGAAACCTAAGATGAATGTTTTATCCATGAAAATTATCTTTGCTTTTCTGAGGAAATTGATAAATTTTATACACATTACACACATACACACGCCTTTTTGCCCGAAAGAGGTAGGCGGAGCCTCAATATATATGTCACAAAGACTCTTAGCATTCAAAATTTCAGAATAGTAAGGCTACTAAAAGTACCCTATAGAGGTTTTTACTTTCGCGATTTCTATACAAAAACTAGACATTTTATTGCCATACATTTAAAACATAACATAAAATAACACGCAACAGTCATATACGTTATCTTGATACCACACTAGGATTCCCTGTGCCTCGGGTATCAGGAACTACGAGTACAATGGTACCAGATCCGGAACAAATATTTACAGATCATACATACAGTTGTGTTGCAGCGGGAATCGAACCCGCAACCTCTTGCATCTCAGCCGGCTACTCGCGCGCCGCGCCACAGAGGTCCCCCCTTCCCCCCTTCCTTCTTTGAGGGGTAACCTCACTTAAAGGTCTAGGGAAGTCAGTGGATGGAGGCGGCTCAAGGCAAACGTCGTCGTCTATCTGTGGACTTCTATAGGCTAATGATAATGATGATGTATGTCTTATTTTTAGGTGGAGCTGTCAGAACAGGCCGGCTACTTCAGATATGACCCTCGCGCGACCTCTGTGGAGGCCCTCCGCGGACACATAGAGGACATGGGGTTCGAGGTGCCAGCCGGGCTCGCTGACGAAGAGACCAGGTGAGTAGCACATACCTTGCCGTTTAAGAAGGTTGGGTAAACCAACCTTATATACATAAATGAATAAATAAAATAATGCTGGACATTTCACACAACATTACCTAGCCCCTAAGCTAAGCAGAGCTTGTGTTATGGGTACTAGACAACTGATATACTTAATACAATACATTACATAGATAAATATTTTTTTACTATACATAGAATATACCCAGAACAACCTGAACAATTATCTGCAGTTCGTACAAATATTTGTTCCGAGGCGGAGATCGAACCCTAAACCTCCTGCGTCGCAGGCGAACCTGCGCCCGCCGCGCCAAAGAGGTCGTCAAATAACATTAAAAAAAACATACATAATAAACATAAATAAACATAAAGTTTTGGCGTTTAAGATGCTGATGATACGCTGATGATAAACAAAGATGATGAGGAATTGTTTTTTTTTTCAGAAATCTCCTTCCCAAAGAAATACCTACAGATCTCTTGATAGACATGGGTCCTGGATCAGAGAGTGAAATTATCATGTCTGTCACTGGTATGACGTGTCAGTCCTGCGTCAACACCATTGAAGGTAAGCCTAGGACACAGTAATAGTATTTTAGTTAGGGTACAGTAGGCAGTAGGGTTTTGTAGGCGTAAGTACCTTAAAATTGAACATGACACACTAAAATAGAACATGACACACTAAAATTTGAATATGTCACACTAAAATGAAACATGGTACCTTAAAATGGAACATGATACACTAAAATAGAACATGCCACACTAAAATGGAATATGTCACTCTAAAATGGAACATGGTACCTTAAAATGGAACATGATACACTAAAATAGAACATGCCACACTAAAATGGAATATGTCACACTAAAATGAAACATAGTACCTTAAAATGGAACATGATACACTAAAATAGAACATGCCACACTAAAATGGAATATATCACACTAAAATGGAACTTGGTACCTTAAAATAGAATATGATACACTTAAATAGAACATGCCACACTAAATTGGAACATGTTACACTAAAAGATTACACCAGGGGATAGTCCACCTAAGTACTCAACACCAATATTACTTCTTTGATTGGTGTGAAAGTTTAAAATAAATAAATTAATATTGTGATCACCAATCAAATAGTGTGGTGACCATGGCAAATCTCTCCATTGCTTTCTTTGCAGAAGGCCTCGTCCAGCAGTGGTCGACTGCGGCTGATGGTGATGATTATATACCTAATGAAATATAATACACTATATAAATGAACATGTCACACTAAAATGCCAAAGTAAAATGGAACATGTCACACTAAAATGCAACATGCCACACTAAAATTGATCATGACACACTAATGTGGAACATGGCACACTAAAATAGAATACTTACGCCACATTCAAATGGACATGATATACTAAAATATAACATGACAAACTGAATTGGAATACTAATGAAACACTATAAAATGGAACATGACACTATAAAAATTAATTACTTATGCTACATTACCATGAAACTGGACACATCAAAACGGAATACTTATTTAACATTAAAATGCAATATGACACACTAAAATAGAACATCAAAATGGCCATTGACACACTTAAATTACCTATGAGCTAAGTTAGGATACGCAAAATTTGATGGATCTATATTCAGTAGTAGCGTTTCTAACCAGCAAACTTTCTTAGTTATAAATTGGTAAGAGAAGATAAAAATTTAAAAATAACGACCTCTGTGGCGCGGCAGGCGAGAAACCGGCTGAGATGCGAGTGGTTGCCGTTTCGATTCCCGCTGAGTGACAAATGTTTGTCCATCAGCAAATATTTGTTCCGGATCTGGTACCATTGGCACTCGTAGTTCCTCATACTCACGACACAGGGAATCCTATTATGGGATCATGTCTACGTATGTGAGTGTTGGGTATGTTTTTTTTTATACTACTTGGCAAGCAATCAAGCATACGGCCCACCTGATGGAAAGCAATTACCGTAGCCTATGGACGCCTGCAACACCAGAGGCATCACACGCGCGCAGCCGACCCTGAGACATAAAGATGTAGTCTCATGTGCCTGTAATTTCACCGGCACCCGTACCCTTAAAACCGAAACACAGCAATGCGAGCGCTTCTGCTTGGCGGCAGAAATAGGTACGGTGGTAGTACTTCCCCGGCAAACTCTTTTACAAGAAGTTTGACTACTAACAAAATGTGTTATAATTATGTTATCTTAATTTGCTTACAGGAGCATTGCAGGAAACGCAAGGCGTGATCTCGTGTTCAGTGAGCCTCTCCGAAGAAACGGCGTGGGTTCGATTCTCGAACAGCACACCACAAGAGATAGCTGACTGTGTCTACTCTCTGGGCTTCGACGTTACAATACTCACATTGAATGGCGATAGTTATACAGGTACGTAACAAGAAATTTACGTGCTGTTGGTGACCTGGGGTGCGATTTTTTATTGTCACTCAGTGACTAAATATCATTAATAATTAATTTAATAACCAGGTTCCCTTCATGGAAGCAATTAATAATAAAATAATAAATGCTGGACATTTCACACAACATTATCTAGCCCCAAGCTAAGCAGAGCTTGTAGTACGGGTACTAGATAACTGATATACGTAATACAATACATTACATAGATAGATATTTTTTATTATACATATACCCAGAACACCCTGAACAAATATCTGCACAAATATTTGTTCCGAGGTGGGAATCGAACCAGCAACCTCCTGCGTCGCAGGCGAACCTTCACCCGCCGGAATTAGTATTGTTCTAAATACACTATGTATGTGTATGTGTGTACTATTTTTTGGCGCAAGCGGAATAATTCTATTATTATGTTTTATAACCTTCCAACAACATCAGAGGCCCAATTCACAATTTTAATTTTTAAAATTAGAGAATTGGGCCTCTGTTGTTGTTGGAAGGTATAATACTGTAAAGTTTCATCAAAATCCATTCAGGGGTGCGATTTTTGAATGACACTGAGTGACTTTAAATCATCAATAATTCATTTTTGGAAAAAACATAAACCGACTTCAAGCCTGTGCCTATAATGTAGGTAATTCAAATTTGAATAAACGCTATCTATCGGCGGGTAGGTATTTAAGTATTTCTATAACGCCATCTGTCGACGTCTAGCAGTATCATCTAGCGCTGACAGAACCAAGAGTGGCACAGTAAAATGTTAGGTTTTTTCTATGGGAACCACATAAAACCAAATTTCTCAAAAAGTGCTGAATAAATTTCGATAAAATTTATATGGGACCACCTCTGAAGAATAACCTACCAAAAAAAAAAGAATCATCAAAATCAATGCAAAATTGACGGAGTAATCGCGTAACATACAAAAAAAACATACGGGTCGAATTGAGAACCTCCTCCTTTTTTTGAAGTCGGTTAAAAAGGCCGCAAATCACCGTTTTTAACCGATTGCTCAAGAAAGGAGGAGGTTCTCAATTCGGTTGTATTTTTTTATTTGTGTTACCTCATGTCTCCGGTGTTTATGAACCGATTTGGAAAATTCTTTTTTTATTTGAATAGATATACGTCCAGATTGGTCCCATTTTTTTCAGAATCCAGTTCTGATGATGGAATCCATGATGAATTGAGGGAACTCCTTAGATATTGTAGGCATACATATAGCGATTTTGATATTTTCAGCAACAAACCAAGCATTTGCATTCAGAAAGTATCATAATCCTTTCACCACTATGGTTCTTTCATCATTTTTTTTTCATCCAAATATTTAGTCGAATACAATGGCGGAAGTCGGTTTTTTAAATGAAAAGTTATTAAAATACGTTTTTTTTAATATATGATTTTGTGACCATATAATTTTTTAAATAAATAAATGCTGGACATTTCACACAAGAAACTAACGCACCACGAGTCTAGATATTAGTGTACAAAGTTTCATGGAGTTTGATGGAAATAATAGCCAAAATAGAAGCAAACTTCGTTCGGCTACCGGTGACACTCTCTTAAGCGGATGCTGCTGCATCCTTTTTTGGGAAATCGGTTACAAAAATACTCACTTTTGGTCCAATTTTTTTCGTGTTTTCTTTATAAATATCCATAAAATATAATTAAAGAACCTAATTTCCATCATTAAAAACATGTTAAAAAATAAAAACGTCAAAAAAAGCAATGCAAACCACATAAGAAATATTGCTGGATAGATCAGCTGACCGGGAGCGTTGAACTCGCTATACTACATTTTTTTTTTTTTTTACAATTATAGACCCTCGTTTGACCGCGATCTCACCTGTTGGTAAGTGATGATGCAGCCGACGATGGAGCACGAAGGTCTAGAAGGCACCTATTCACTCTTGCCTTGAAAAGACCCAAATTATAGTTTACAGGAAAGACAGACGACGGCAGCGAGTTCCACTCCTTAGCAGTACATAACTATATATATGACTAATATCTAGACCTGTGTTAAAAACTGACGCGCCACGGGTCTAAATATTTAGTGAACTGATCATGTGTACAAAGTTTCATGGAGTTTGATGAAATAATAGCCAAATTGGAAGCAAACTTCGTTCGCGTACAAACGGCCGAAAGCGCCCTACCGTTGTCCTTCTCTAAAAGGCTACACGCACGGGTGAAGTGAGCGAGTCAGCTAGTTAATACTAACTTGTCAATTTCAGACTTGGGCTCAGATAGTAAGAGCGAGCAAGAAGGTTCTGGTGATGGCACAAAAGGATTATCACCTGTCAAATGCAAGACGCAAGCAAATGTAAGTATTATTACTTGGTTTAGTAGAACTTCTTGTGAAAGAGTTCGTCCGGGGTAGTACTACCGCCGTACCTATTTCTGCCGCCAAGCAGTGTTCGCATTGCTGTGTTTCGGTTCGAAGGGTACGGGTGCCGGTGAAATTACAGGCACATGAGACTTTTCATCTTTATGTCTAAGGATAAGCAGCGCGCGTGTGATGCCTCTGGTGTTGCAGGCGTCCATAGGCTACGGTAACTGCTTTCCATCAGGTGGGCTGTATGCATGTTTACTTGCCAAGTATTGTAAAAATACAGGTGTTCTACCAGTTACCACGTGAGCAACATTTCCATACACATAACACCCAACAGTCACATACGTAGCCCTGATCCCACACTATGATTCCCTGTGTGGTGGGTATCAGGAACTACGAGTAACATGGTACTATAGCACCCGGAACAAATATTTGCAGATCATACAAACATTTGTCCCGCAGCGGTAATCGCCCCGCAACCTCTTGCATCTAAGCCAGCCGGCTCCACAGAGGTCGTCTGAGAGGAAACGAAGAAGGATGCTGAGGAAACACTGCTAGTTTTGATCTTAGTTTTAAAATGTTAATTGTTTGTGTTAGATTTAACTCTCCGGTAACTGAACTAATACAAGTTTATACATTAAAAAAAAAAAGAATTAAAAAAGTTATCTAATGACCGTTGTTAACGATCAAAAGATAGCTCAACTGACCCAGATTGCTTGAGCTATAATACTATCAAACAGAAGTCCTTAATAATTTATTGCTTCTAATTCATATATTTTAAAATTTCACTTTGATTATCAATTAGAGTTTGTTCAAAAAGAGAGGTGTCGTGGCCAAATTGTGAACTACATATTAAAAACATAATTAGGAGCTGGTTTCTTTCTGTCGGCATTTTGAATTAAAAACTAAAGAAATAGTAAGTTGTGATAAGATCAAAACGGAACAGACGCGCTATTGTGACGACCTCTGTGGCGCGGCGGGCGAAGGTTCGCCTGGACGCAGGAGGCTGCGGGTTCGATTCCCGCCTCTGAACAAATTTTTGTACAATCTGCAGATATTTGTTCAGGCTGTTCTGGGTATTTTATATGTATTATAAAAAATATCTATCTATGTAATTTATTGTATTAAGTATATTAGTTATCTAGTACCCATAACACAAGCTCTGCTTAGCTTGGGGCTACATAATGTTGTGTGAAAAGTTCAGCATTTATTTATTTTTATTTATTATTTATTGTATTGCCCGCTAAACAAAATAAGGTAATTAAGCACAGCAGCTTCCTCCAATCCCACGACGAGTCTCTCGCTGAACAAACTCTAATCTATTTTTAAAGATTCTATGGCAAATTTTATGATAATGATATCATGAATACCAAAGTAAAATCATATTAATATTATATTAAATGTTACGTTTCAGGGCACGTCGTCTCCTGTGAAAGAGAGTGAGTTCGCGCGTTGCACGTTGGAGGTGCACGGAATGACGTGCGCGTCGTGCGTGGCTGCCATTGAGAAACACTGCGCCAAGTTATATGGTAACTTATATGGTCTATTATCGGATTAAATTTAGAAAACAGAGTTTATTGAAAATTTTTACCACAGTTTGGAAAATGTTACTCTGGCTGCGTTTCCACCAAAGATGAGCTAGGATGCGTACCGAGGGATGTGTTTTAACCGACTTCACAAAAAAGGAGGAGGTTCTCAAATCGGATGTATATTTTTTTTTTTTTGTATGTTTGTTACCGAATTTCTCCGGCGTTTATGAACCGATTTAAAAAATTCTTTTTTTATTTGAATAGATATACTTCCAGATTGGTCCCATTTTTTTCAGAATGCAGTTCTGATGATGGGATCCATGAGAAATTGAGGGAACTCCTCAAATATTGTAGGCATACATATGGCGATTTTGATATTTTCAGCAACAAACCAAGCATTTGCATTCAAAAAGTATCATAATCCTTTCACCACTATGGTTCTTTCATCAATTTTTTTACATTCAAATATTTAGTCGAATACAATGGCGGAAGTCGGTTTTTTAACTGAAAAGTTATTAAGAACCAATAGAATTACATCACTTCATTTACCTAGTCTCGCTTAGTGCAGCTCTAGTGAAAACGGCTTAGCGAGCGAGGTTTTTAAACGTACAAAACAAGCGAGGGATGTGTGCGAGGGATGTGTACGAAGAATGTGCTGCGAGGGATTTGTGCGAGAGATGTGCGCGAGGGATGTGTGCAAAGGATGGCCGCGAGTGAGAAACTATTGGCAGTCAGTCTGAATAGAGCCCGCTACACATCCTCGCACCGCTCATCTACCTTGCACATCTTTGGTGGAAACGCAGATTAACTCTCTTACGGCACGATATAATTATCTAGAAAAATACTGCACTAAAACATGATACTTTAAAACACTTATTGAAATAGGCACATAATATACTAGCTGGGTCAAAATTAACCCATTTTTATATGAGATTTGCGTCAATTTCGACCCAATTAAAATAAATTTGGCCCATATTTGTACATAATTCCGCTAAGTGACCCATGGCCGCCATAGTTCACTCATCGGAATTAAATTTACAGACCAAAATTAAGCTAAGTGGGTGTTAATTTTGACCCAAAAAGACCAATTTGCTTTTGACCAGTATAACTATTTATTATCTTTGAAAATGTATTAATCATTCATTTTTATTTGTGCTGAGTACTCAGGTGGATGTTGCTGTCCCTTCTCTTATACGGCTTTTTTCGACATCCACGGGAGGAGACGGAGTGCTTTTGACCAATTATAAAGCAGTAACTAATAATAATAATAGTTTTATAACGAGATTATAAATATATTAATGTCATAATAATAAACTTTTATTTAGGCCTAAATATTTGTAACTTATAGGTACATAAAATATTATATATTATGGTACCTTGGTACTCGTAGTTCCTGATATCCACGACACAGGGTGAATCCTAGTGTGGGATCAGGACTACGTATGTGACTGTTGGGTGTTATGTTATGTTATATATCTTAAGAGTAAACAGTAATTCATACTAAAAGTTACATATTTACAAAGCAGTTATATCCTTTTTCTAGGTGTTAACTCAATACTGATAGCCCTATTAGCAGCCAAAGCCGAAGTCAAGTATGAGCCTCGTAAGATCTCCGCGCCGGATATAGCGCAGTCAATCACAGAACTAGGATTTCCGGCGGAAGTTATAAGTGATTGTGACGGAAGTGGACAAAAAGAGCTGCAAGTCTTAGTGAGTATAATATTTATGTCAATGTTTATGCGGTCAATTTCGACCCACAGTAAAATATGGATCAAATTTGATTCAAGTTAAAAAACGAGTCAAATAAATTCTAACTAAATTATCTGTCAATTTCGAACCACATTTAAAATACGAGTCAAAGACTCAATTTAAAGTACGAGTCAAATAAATTCTAAATTAAATTTCCTGTAAATTTCGAACCACGTTTAAAATACGGATAAAATTTTGTCCCAAGCTAAAATACGAGTTAAATAAAATCTAAACTAAATTACCTGTCAATTTCAAACCACATTTAAAATACGAGTCAAAGACTCAATTTAAAGTACGAGTCAAATAAATTCTAAATTAAATTTCCTGTAAATTTCGAACCACATTTAAAATACGAGTCAAATTAACCAACAGCGTTGATCAATTTTGATTAGTATTATGCTAATATATGGTTCAATTTAGACCCACACTAAATTACGGATTCATTCAGGGCCGCAAAAAAATAATTGTTATGGGTATTCAAAAAAATATCCATGATTCTTTTCATTAACTGATTCTGTCTCGGTGCACCTCCGGAGCCTTTGATTGTGGTCATGAGTATAGAAGACTACTGTGGTGAAAGGATTCAGAAAACTTTAACCAGAGTAACCATTTAAATTGTATTTTTTCAGATAAAAGGCATGACATGTGCGTCATGTGTCAACAAAATAGAAAAGAGTGTTCTTAAGCTGAGCGGCGTAACGTCGTGCTCCGTCGCCTTAACTACTAGCAAGTACGTATGCATTCCCACCGCTGGGACCCGCCCCTCAATTATAGTATCAAATGGCAATGGGTAACGCAACAATGGGTATCATTTTGGCAGCCTTAGCGTTATCTAAATATTAAAAAAACAAAAAAAAAAGCTAAGCGTTCTTTATGTTCCTCTTGTTAGGACTAATTATAGGCAAAATGCATTTTTGATCAGAGCAAGCGGCTCGTTCAACTCCTTGGCTAAAGGCTGGTTTACACGTATTAAGTTGTTCAAGTAGGTAACTAAACTTTAACATAAATTTAAGTGATTAATTGCATGTAAACACAGAATTTAGTAACAAGTTGCAAGTTAAAATTTAGTTAACAACTAAACAAATGAATTAGAATTTTGTCTAGGTATTTTTCGGTTAAGTTGGTGGGCGGGGCTTGTCACTTGACACGTTTGGACAGGCACAATATTAGTTAAATGCATAAGTGTAGTAACGCGCTCGGTTTCAATTGTTCATCGTTTAGGTATTTCTTATTGTAAAATGTCGAAGTGGACGGAAGATACGAAAATGAAGTTTGTCGAAGAATATTTAAAGAAAGAGTGCTAGTGGAATATAAGATGCACGAATTTTAGAAATAAACTAGCCAAGCAACGCGATGAGCGATTCTCGATATAGTATCAGCTATGGCAAAATCTATCCAAAACCTCACTTAAAACAAATTTAAGCACAGAATTCACGACTGCATTACGTTGTTGAGCGCCCATATTGAGTGAACCAAAGAGCTTAACTACTTAAATACGTATGGACATGTACTTAAATATTAGTCACTTAAATTTAACTCAAAATTTAGTTACCTACTTGACAACTTAATAAGTGTAAACCAGCCTTTAAGCAAACATTGATGTAGATTTATTTAATACTTCAACAAGTAAGCTTAAACGCTTGCTTAATGACAACTTTTTTGAAGCATAACATTGTGTTAACTTTTTTTTTTGTTTAATTATTAGGTACTTCATTATGTCGTCTACTGTTACTATTTTCATTCTTACTCATTCTTGCATGTCTGCGGAAACTTTTAATCGGCCATCTGCGTACATGTAGCAACTTAGGTATAGCTGCATGTATTTATAAATCACCCTACTCTATTGTATCCACCTAGATGTAAGTTTTCCCAAAACTTTAAAAATAAATAAATAAAATAAAATAAATAAATTATGAAACTCGAATAGGGGATAGCAATAAACTTCTTGAGCTATTTACACTACACACAGTGTTACCATATGAAAAAAGAAAAGTATTGCCACATAAAGAATATAATAATTTATTGGCACAAAAGGAACATATTAACAAGATTATTATGAAATAATAAATACTTAATTAAGTGCTACGTACTTAAAATTAAAAGAACATAACATAACACCCAACAGTCACATACGTAATCTTGATCCCACACTAGGATTCCCTGTGTCGTGGGTATCAGGAACTACGAGTACCATGGTACAGTAACACCCAGACCCGAAACAAATATTTGCATTAAATTTGTCCCGCAGCGGGAATCGAACCCGCAAGCTCTCGCATCTCAGCCGACTACTCTCTGTTCTGACTGTTTGTTCAGGCCACAGTGGCATGTGAGTGTCCCTACGATGGTACGAAGGTCTGGTGGAGCGTGGGGGGAAGTAGGTATTTATCTCGGTAGTATCGGGGCACATACAAAGAGAGATTACGTAAGTGGCACTTCTAGAGAGTATTTAAATAAAATAAAATAAATAAATAAATGCTGGAAATTTCACACAACGTTATCTAGCCCCAAGCTAAGCAGAGTTTGTGTTATGGGTACTAGATAACTGATAAACTTAATACAATACATTACATAGATAGATATTTTTTATTATACATAGAAAATACCCAGAACACTCTGACAGAATTGTTCTTCCTAGGGTTCCGAGGACAAAGCTTTATTTAAATAACTGTTATGCTATGTGCGGCAAAATTTATAACACCTTACCCTCTGACATTAAAAGCCTTCCGCTAAATAAATTTAAGACACAATTAAGACTCTGGCTACTTGGTAACAGGTTTTACCATCTGAAGGACTTCCTAGGTTAGAGTATTATCTTTAGAGTTAATTTTTTATTAATTTAAAAAAAAAAAAAAAAACACCCTGAACAAATATCTGCAGATTGTACAAATATTTGTTCCGAGGCGGGAATCGAACCCGCAACCTCCTGCGTCGCAGGCAAACCTTCGCCCGCCGCGCCACAGAGGTCGACAACCATCTATCCTATGGTTATCTATTCTATGTACGTAACGCGCCGCTATTCTTTTGTGATTTGAATTGCTCGCAGCCCAGACGTGAAGATCGTGGGTTTTTAATTTTAATAACATGTGTTTTTGTATTGTTTAAGGGGTAAAATTAAATACAGCGCAGAGCAAATAGGTCCCAGAACGATATGTGAGGCGATCAACAATATGGGCTTCGAAGCGTCGCTAGCGACTTCTCACCGCGGGACCACCAACTACTTAGAACACAAGTGAGTGACATTCACCATTTTTTAACCGACTTCCCAAAAAAGGAGGTTCTCAATACGGTTGTATTTTTTTTTTTTTTTTTTTTATGTTTGTTACCGCATATCTCCGGCGTTTATGAACCGATTTGGAAAATTCTTTTTTTATTTGAATAGATATGCTTCCAGATTGGTCCCATTTTTTTCAGAATCCAGTTCTGATGATGGGATCCATGAGGAATTGAGAGAACTCCTCAAATATTATAGGCATACATATGGCGCTTTTGATATTTTCAGCAACAAACCAAGCATTTGCATTCAAAAAGTATCATAATCCTGTCACCACTATGGTTCTTTCATAACTTTTTTTCATTCAAATATTTAGTCGAATACAATGGCGTAATAAAAAATTACATAGATACAAAAATACATAGATAGATATTTTTTATTATACATAGAAAAATACCCAGAACTCCCTGAACAGATATCTGCAGATCGTACAAATATTTGTTCAGAGGCGGGAATCGAACCCGCAACCTCCTGCGTCACAGTCGAACCTACGCCCGCCGCGCCACAGAGGTTCAATGTATCCTACCATGTTCAAGCAAATAAATTAATTTCATTTAATTTTATATTAGTACATACATACCTTTTTAAATTAAGTTTATATACTACCTACTTTTAAATTTTTTTGTGAACTACCTCGGAATGGCTTTCCACATACACAAAGGTTAGCTGGAAGATAATGCTATCTAGTATTAAGTTAGCCTTGACTACTACTCAACTAAATTGAGCAAAAAATAGTTGAGCTATAGTGCATAAAATGTTCGGTAGTGCAAACTATGTCCTACTGCTCAACGCTCAACTAGTTGAGTAATCTAGTTTAGCACTGCTCAACTAGGTGAGCTATCTAGTTTAGCACTGCTCAACTACTCAAAGGCTCAACTAGTTGAGCAATCTAGTTGAGCTGTGAGGAAGAATCGTTTAAAATGTGTGATACACGCAACCCACATCCAGTGTTTGATGTTACAGAGAGGAGATCCGAAAATGGCGGACAGCGTTTTTAATCTCACTTTTATTCGGTGCGCCATGCATGGCCGCCATGGCGTACTTCATGGGTGAGATGGCGCGCCACTCGCACTCGGCGGAGGAGATGTGCTGCGTGCTGCCGGGGCTAAGCCTCGAGAATATCATCATGTTCCTGCTGGCAACTCCGGTGCAGGTATGTACAGTGCTACTGGCAACTCCCGTGCAGGTATGTACAGTGCTACTGGCAACTCCCGTGCAGGTATGTACAGTGCTACTGGCAACTCCCGTGCAGGTATGTACAGTGCTACTGGCAGCTCCCGTGCAGGTATGTACAGTGCTACTGGCAACTCCCGTGCAGGTATGTACAGTGCTACTGGCAGCTCCCGTGCAGGTATGTACAGTGCTTCTGCCAGCTCCCGTGCAGGTATGTACAGTACTACTGGCAAATCATATATTAAATCATATATAGATTGCCCCTTTTTAGTATCTTCAATCAACATAAATATATCTTACAGGACTCGTAAACCCCAAACCTTTGCATTAAGGATATATAAAAACAACACCTCATTTAACAATCCTCTTCCTCGAATGTGTCGTCGGTATAACGAGCTGGCTTGTTCTTTTAACGACTTGGATGTTTTTGATCCTAATACCAACAGGTTTAAGCGATGTCTCTTTAAAATCTTGATATTAGGTTTCAATGATAACAATGTTTAATTTTTTATGGGTAATTTAGTTTATAAGTTTGCAACACTGTAACTTTGTCGTGTTTACATAGTTGATTACGAATCTAGATCTGAACTATTCTCAATGTTTATGTGTACGCTTATTTGATTGTAATCTGTTTTGTGAACCTATTAAATAAATAAAAATAAAATAAAAATAAATCATGTGCAGGTATCTACAGTCTTACTGGTAATTACCTTGCAGGTATCCAGTACTGCTAGCAACTTTCTTGCATATGTTATATATACAGTCTTGCTGGCAATTCCGTTGTATTATATTATAGCTCGCTTCGCTCCGCATTCGTTTGTTAGACGCTTAGCTTCAATGAAAGTATGTGTCTTGTTCACACTGCATTTGTTGTTCCAGTTCATAGGCGGCTGGCATTTCTACCGACAGGCGTACAAGGCGCTCCGACACGGCACCACCAACATGGACGTGCTCATATCCATGACCACGACTATCAGGTGAGCTGATATCTCAAATAATAATAATCAATGAAACTCTATATTCATTGTAAATTCCGTTTACAATGAAATTTATGTTTATAAAAGCCAGTTTGTCAAAAATAACTAAAGTTAACAATGAAACTCAAAATTCATACAAATTTTACTAATAATATACTTATACATGTTGCCCTTCCTTTTATTATTTGGATAATAAAAAGCATACACATTTTATAACAAATTGAAACAATGAAACTCATAATTCATGGTAAATCCCGTTTACAATGAAACATTATCGGCCTTAATTACAGTCGTATATACCCTAGGTCGATATTTAAGCCTAGACTGGTAGTCCTGGTTTAAACCCAGACTAAGGACATTTTTTATAATAACACCAATAGGGTGTTATTATAAAAAATGCCCTTAGTACACCTATTGGGTAAACACCCTATTGGTGTTATTATAAAAAATGTCCTTAGTCTGGGTTTAAACCAGGACTAGTCTAGGCTTAAATATCGACCTAGGGTATATACGACTGTAATACAAAAGCAGATGGTTTGTTTTCCAGAAGCAACTTTCGAGCTAGATATGCCAAAAATGACATAAGCTTGGACTATCTCTGGTTTATCTAAAACCAGGCAGCCCCCTAGTTTAGCAATGGTCTATAAATTGACAGTTGATTGCTTGTTGGAGGTAAGAATTTGGACATCTCAATTGTGATGTGACGCAATCCGTCAGTTTGGTACTTTGGAAATTTGCAAAGTAGTGCGAGAATTGATTTCGGAAAACAAACCATCTGCTTTCGTATTTAAAGTCCCATTATGCCTAAAGTCGATATTTAATCCTAGACTAGTACGCCTGGACTAAATTCAGATTTAGTCCATGTTCTGTAATAAGGCCGTATATGTCTAAAGAACCTTGAAAAAAATACAAATAATTAATCTATGTTGCAGCTACGCGTACTCTGTGTGCGTGGTGGTGGCTGCGATGGCGATGCAGCAAAAGATAAGTCCAATGACGTTCTTTGACACGCCACCCATGTTGCTGGTGTTCGTTTCTCTCGGCCGTTGGCTCGAACACATAGCCAAGGTATGCGCTTCTCATGTGATGCAGGAGCACTGCTATCCCTATTCCTACATCGTTATTCCTATCCCTCTTCCTACACCCCAATGTTTTTTCCTATCCCTACATCCGAACCCGTACATTCGTATCTTTATCTTAACATCGCTATCCCTATATTCCTACAACCGAATCCCTACATCCCTATCCCTATATTTCTATCCCTATATTCTTACATCCGAATCCCTACATCCATATTCTTATCCCTACATCCTTATATTCCTATCCCTATGTTCCTACATCTGAATCCCTACATCCCTATTCCTATGTCTATATCCCTTCATCTCTGTATCCCTATCCCTATATTCCTATCCCTATATTCCTACAACCGAATCCCTACATCCATATCCTTATCCCTGCATCCCTATATTCCTATCCCTATGTTCCTACATCTGAATCCCTACATCCCTATTCCTATGTCTATATCCCTACATCTCTATATCCCTGCATCCCTAACCCTATATCCCTATCCCTTCATCCCTATCCCAACCTCCCAATCACTAAATCCCTTTCCCTATGTCCCTACATCCCTAATTATATATCCCTGCATTCCTATCCCCAATAGTCTGAATTTCCCGTTAAAATTTCCGATCTAATAGTGTTTTTTTTTATACTACTTTGCAAGCAAACAATCATACCTATTCTTCATTCTAATAAATATTTCGTAATTGAAGGGTAAAACCTCAGAGGCGCTATCGAAGCTGCTCTCCTTGAAGCCGACGGAAGCTGTGCTAGTGACCTTGGACTCTGACGAGAGGGTCATAGCCGAGAAGAACATACCGGTGGACTTGGTGGAACGGGGGGACATACTCAAGGTGAGCTCTCAGAGGCACTGGTACTTTCATGGGCACTCTGAGGTTGATATTCTCAAAGCGAGTTCTTCATAGATTCTTATTTTAAACTTTTTTTTGAATGGCATCTGAGGATATACTCAACTTTGCCAATGTCAAGTAGCATAGATAATAATCAAGCAATGTCCAGTCGTCAAGTTCTCTGTCAAGTCATGTTCTAGTAAATCGATGGCAGTTTACTAGAATGTTCCTGGACAATTTCCACCCCTTCGAAAAGAAACGCAATACACTTATTTAAATTCACTACCATGTGCTTTTTATAAGCTACACCGGTTAAAATGCCACCAAAATTACACGATATAACTCAAAAAAACTCTAGAAATTGAAATAAAATAAAAAAAGGACGACGTCTCCCTTCGAATGAGCAGAAAAAGTCCATTTTAAACATTTGATAGCTAAAATCAAGGAACTTTATAAGTTCCTTGGCTAAAATAGCTTTTTTGGCATATGTCATTTTACATCAGAGGTATATTCGGAAGAGGCTTCTGAATTCAGTCTCGAAACGTCAGCAAAAGTGACAAAAAACAGTGGTAATTAGCTGTTTTTTAGGGTTCCGTACCCAAAGGAAAAATTAACATGTAGATAGCGTTGTGGATTATATTATTAACAAGTCTTACATAATTAAATTTATGTACTAACACAGATTGTACCTAAAATATATGATGTAGTTGATTGTTGTCTCAAATAAATAAAATAAAATAAAAAGGGTAAAACGGATCCTATTACTAAGGCTCCGCTGTCCGTCCGTCCGTCCGGCCGTCCGTCTGTCACCAGGCTGTATCTCATGAACCGTGATAGTTACACAGTTTACATTTTCACAGATGATGTATTTCTGTTGCCGAAATAACAACAAATAATAATAAAAAATGGGGCTCACATTAACACAAACATGATTTTTGTGCCGTTTTTATAGATAATGGTACGGAATCCTTTGTGCGCGAGTCCGACTCGCACTTGGGCATTTTTTTTTTTGTTTTTTTTTTTCAGTTTATTGTGACACATTATATATATATTTTCATATTCGTATCAAAACGTGGATAGGTTAAACAGAAAATGATTTACCTGTCATTATGTCTCATTAATTTGATGTCTATGTGTGTGTGTATCCAGGTAGTGCCAGGAGCCAAGATACCAGTGGACGGCAAGGTGCTGTCTGGACAGAGCACTTGTGATGAGTCACTCATCACGGGCGAGTCCATGCCTGTGCCCAAGACCACAGGTTAGTACACCGATTAAAATGCCAAAAAAATTACTTAAGAGGCCTGCGGAGGATAAAATGCCCAACCAAACGCAATACCAAACTCATTTGTAAGTCGTACATATTTCCACCATATTATGGCATTATTCGGATTTGGGTAGTATTTACCTAGGTTCCTGGATATTTCTTGTTTCAAAATACTTACCTTTTTAGGTTCGTTTTCGAAATGTAAGCGAATTCCATTTTGTATAATTTTTCGGTTTTTACGACATGTTTTCATCTTATTTTTTTCGCATTAAAAACAACGTATTTTCTAGTATTCTGTGATTAGGTACATAGCATGTATTGTCAAGTTACAGAATAACAACAAGATATGAAAAAAACATTAGGTTTTTATTCATCATTTTGGTATTACGGAACACGACCTAATTTGATACAAATTCCGGACAGCTCGTACACCCAACGCGCATGCAGGGGGAGATGTCCCGGTGCCAAACAGGGATAGCTGATTTTGACACTCGCTTCAAATTGAATTTGCTTGCCTTCGCAGGCCCGTTTTTGCCTTAAAGCTTGTTGGGACAATGCAATGTTTGAAAAAGGAGGAGTGTGTGTTTAGACCTTTGCATGTCATCATCATCATCATCAGCCTGTAGAAGTCCACTGCTGGACATAGGCCTCGACGAATTCTAGAATGCCACGACGAACGGTCTTGAGCCGCCTCCATCCACCGACTTCCTGCGACGTTTATAATGTCTTTAGTCCAACGAGTGGAGGGCCTTCCACTACCGCGTCGTCCGGTTTGTGGTCGCCACTTGAGAACCTTAATTCCCCAACTGTGTGTTCTTTACATGTCAACTAACTGTCAAACGACATTATGACGTACCTAGTGCAAACTAGTGCTAGATTATTATCTAGCACTAGTTTGCACTAGGTACGACAGGTTCTGTATTTTTTGTGTTCTTATTAGAACACAAAAAACATACAGAAAACCAAACACACTCACACACATACACACACACACACACACACACACACACACACACATATGCACAGTAAGAAAAGCGCCAATGGAAACATTCTTCGCTAAAAATTATTTTATAAATCTAGTTCAATGTTTTTTAGCCTGTTTTACGGCTAGATTGTCATGCTATTAGGGCACATAAAGATGAACGCAAAGGGAAAAAACGACTTTAATTGACATAAATCGTATTGTTGACAGGCGCAGTAGTGATTGGCGGCAGTATCAACCAACACGGAGCTCTACTAGTCACCGCTACACATACAGGTTACTTTTGTTTATATATTATGATATACAACGTGTAAGAAAATACCCCAATAAGCCCGAGGGGAGGGTAATACAGACGTCATTGCGAACTACTTTAGCTCTACGAATTTATAAATTTCAAAGTTTTACATTCATGAAATGGCTCCTAAACTTTCCTCCAGATATGTACATAGCACTACATGGAGCTACCCTACTACAGCTGTTCATTTGATCTCTATGCGTGAACTCTGAATGCTGTAATAGGGAAGCCCCATATTGACGACCTCTGTGGCGCGGCGGGTGAAGGTTCGCCCGCGACGCAGGAGGTTGCGGGTTCGATTTCCGCCTCGGAATAAATATTTGTACGATCTGCAGATATTTGTTCAGGGTGTTTTCTATGTATAATAGAAAAAAATATGTATGTAATGTATTGTATTAAGTATATCAGTTATCTAGTACCAATAATACAAGCTCTGCTTAGCTTGGGGCTAGATAATGTTGTGTGAAATGTCCAGCATTTATTTATTTAAGTATTTATAATAATATGTTACCAGGTGAGGCCAGCACCTTAGCACAGATAGTTCGTCTGGTAGAAGATGCACAGAGCAGTAAGGCCCCCGTGCAACGGCTAGCCGACACAATAGCCGGGTGAGTAATTAAAAATACTATCTAGCATTGAAAACGTGTTAGTAGTAGAACTTCTTGTGAAAGAGTTCGTCCGGGGAAGTACTACCACCGCACCTATTTCTGCCGCCAAGCAGTAGTGCTCGCATTGCTGTGTTTCGGTCTGAAGGGTACGTGTGCCAGTGAAATTACAGGCACATGAGACTTTTCATCTTTATGTCTCAGGGTCGGCAACGCGCGTGTGATGTCCCTGGTGTTGCAGGCGTCCATAGGCTACGGCAACTGCTTTCCATCGGGTGGGCCGTATGATTGTTTGCTTGCCAAGTAGTATTAAAAAAAGTGTGTGTTTGTATGGTTCAAATTTTGAGAGACAATTTTCACCTAAATCTTAATGTTTTTAACCGACTTCAAAAAAAGGAGGAGGTTCTCAATTCGTTTGTTTTTTTTTTGTTTTTTTTTTATGTGTTTTACCTCATATCTCCATCGTTTATAAACCGATTTGGAAAATTAATTATTCGAATGGATATACTTCCAGATTGGTCCCATTTTTTTCAAAACCCAGTTCTGATGATGAATTCCATGAGAAATTGAGGGAACTCCTCAAATATTATAGGCATACATATAGAGATTTTGGTATTTTCAGCAACAAGTTATTGTTTTAGTATACCTTTAGCAAATAAAAACATGCAGATAGCTGAATTCAATGGCGGAAGTCGGTTTTTAATGAAAAGTTATTTTGATTTTCTGTCAAGTCCCAACGACAACACAATATTATGGTGACAGCGAGCTGATCTGATGATGGAGATTGAATGGTGGAACACTCCTCGATGGATAAATACGATGAATCAAATCAAAAGTATTTTATGAATTGAATTCACAAGGATCATTTTGAATCGTCTTATAAACTAAAATTACTCCTGTTCCAACGCGACCAAGCCCAGAAGAATCAGGCAACAAACACGGCTCATACTCGTACTCATTAAAACCATAGGAACAATTATTTAGAACACTTGGTCACGTCATACATAAGTTAGAAATTAGGTAGGTTATGTAAGTAACCACCTACTTAACTGAAGGGGCGCTAGAAACAGAAAAGCATTTCACATAGTAATTAAATATGTAAATTTAACAAAGCATAGAATAACCAATTTTCAATTTTTGTTTCTGCTGTAAAAAGCATTGTCCATCAAATTAAATACCAAATTTAAATTACATAATTTAATTAAAATTACATGTCAAAAATTATTAGCTGCTGTCAATACAACATCATGTACTTACTTGCATGTCAAATTAGAAGTAAACATTGAAATTAAAATAACTGGAAAATCAGAATTCGATAGGAAGGCTAAGAATAGACCCCTCCGTTTCCTCCCGTGGATGGTTTGTTATGTTATTAATAACTGCCGAGCGTGTACATGTCTCCCCCCCATTTGCATTCGATGGGGGGAAGCCTCATCCAGCAGTGGACATCAAACGCCTAATGATTTGTTAGACGAATTTGATAAATCTATAATATCCTCCTAACGACCTCTGTGGCGCGGCGGGCGAAGGTTCGCCTGCGACGCAGGAGGTTGCGGGTTCGATTCCTCGGAACAAATATTTGTACGATCTGCAGATATTTGTTCAGAGTGTTCTGGGTATTTTCCCGAACACCCTGAACAAACCCTGAACCCTGGGTTTGGAGAATGCTTTCTAACATTAAGTTCGCCATCTAGTTAGTTAGTTATTCTAGTTATCAGTTATCTAGTACCCATAACACAAGCTCTGCTTAGCTTTGGGCTAGATAATGTTGTGTGAAATGTTTCATTTATTTATTATTAAGCAAATAAATAATAAGTAAAATGAATGTACTTACCCAATGTGTTGTGATGAATAACGATGTTATTGATATGGCTACTGATTGTGAAGTCCCTAGAAGGAAAGCAGAACCTGCAACACAAGTCTCCAGACTTAGTGTAGGTTCTGTCTGTAATACTTGCTTATCGAACTAGCCATTTTATGTTATTTTAATTTGTAATTCTAATATCTTAATTTATTAATTTTATTATTTATTTATCTTTGACAGGTACTTCGTACCAATAGTGGTGGTCTTGTCACTTCTGACATTAGTGTGTTGGATCATCGCCGGTGCCATTGACATTAACGCAATCAAGTCCATCACGCCGGTAAGGGGCAGGCAGAGACGCCAAAATTACTTCATAAGCCTCATCAGTCTTCTACTGATATATCATAGGCCTCCCCAAAAGAATGCATCGATGATCTTGAACCGCCTCCATGCACCGACTTCCAGCGATCAATACAATGTCATTAGTCTGTGAAGAGTGGGGGGGTCTTCCTACATTGCTTCGTCCCGTGCTCGAGAACCTTTATCCCTCAACAGTTGTTCATAGGCCTCCCCAATACAATGCTTCGATCTTGAGCCGCCTCCATCCACCGAATTCCAGCGATCAATACAATGTCATCAGTCTGTGAAGAGTAGGGGCTTTCCTACAATGCCGTCGGTCGTTGTCCGGTACTCAAGAACCTATATCCCCCAACGGTTGTCTGTTCTGCGAGCTATATGGCTTGCCCATTGCCACTTCAACCTGACAATTCTGAGAGTTATGTCGGTGACCTTGGTTCTTCTACGGAGTAGATTTACTTTAGTATATAGATACTACACAAAAAAAAAAGGTTTTGTACTGTATGTAGAGTACAAAATCTTTTTTGTGAAAGAGTTCATCCGGGGAAGTATTACCACCGTACCTATTTCTGCCGCCAAGCAGTAGTGCTCGTATTACTGTGTTTCGGTTTGAAGGGTACGGGTGCCGGTGTAATTACAGGCACATGAGACTTTTCATCTTTATGTCTCAGGGTCGGCAGCGCGCTTGTGATGCCTCTGGTGTTGCAGGCGTTCATAGGCTATGGTAACTGCTTTTCATCAGGCCTTATGCTTCTTTCCTTGCCAAGTAGAATAATAAAAAAAGAAAAAAAAAGACCGACGGACAAACGGCGTCGGCTTTGTAATAGGGTTCCGTTTGGCACTCTTTGGATAAGGAACCCTTAAAATAACGTTCTACTGACTGATTATAAGTAATGATAAATCCCTAAAAAGATATTAAGTGATAGTTTTTTAGGTTCTTATAAAATATGTATCTTAAGGTTATATGTGCTTATTGTTTAGGTAGAATTTATTGTACATTTCCCATGCAACCTGAAATAAACAATAATTATTATTATGTCACTATTTTTTTTTAATCTTTTAAAAAAATGTTCTTAATAAATAGTTTTGGTGACATTTTTTGCAGGAGATGTATCTCAACGCAGGCTACTCAGACTGGGAGTTGATCGTGCAAAGCGCGTTCCATTTCGCGCTCGCCGTGCTCGCCATCGCGTGTCCGTGCGCGCTCGGCCTGGCCACCCCCACCGCTGTCATGGTTGCCACGGGCGTGGGGGCGCGCCTGGGGCTGCTCATCAAGGGGGCCGAGCCCCTCGAGAATGCACATAAGGTAGAATAGAATACATTTATTCATTGTTTGATAGATAGATAGATAGACACTCCAGGGGATACCGGAGGGCACCAATCCGCCTTCCAAGCGAGCTGATTATGACAAGTCCCCCGTTGTATTTTATGGGGGAGGCCTCACCCAGCAGTGGACGTCTGAAGGCTGCTTATGAAGATGATATATAGCATTTGCTAGGTTTTATTAATTTATATGTTTATTAAAATATTTGTATTGTTTGTCATATATTCTTTTTTATTCAACTGTTGTTATAAGGTTCTAAATATAATTAATCTAAAGAATGTAAATTAAATAAACAATTTACGATTTTTTTTTGAACAATTTCATTTTTTTTTCAACAATTTCATATTTTTTTCACCATTTGACGACCTCTGTGGCGCGGTGGGCGAAGGTTCGCCTGCGACGCAGGAGGTTGCGGGTTCGATTCCCGCCTGGGAACAAATATTTGTACTATCTACAAATATTTGTTCAGGGTGTTTTTCTATGAATAATAAAAAAATGACTATCTATGTAATGTATTGTATTAAGTATATCAGTTATCTAGTACCCATAACACAGGCTCTGCTTAGCTTGGGGCTAGATAATGCTGTGTGAAATGTCCAGCATTATTTATTTATTTATTTAAGTGCACACCCTTTAAGGGTAGATTACATTGCATCCATTATAATAATTACGACATCTTATAAACAGCAATATAGTAACAATTCCGCTCCTGTCCAACGAAAACTCTGATGTCGAGATAAATAGACGTTACTTAGCACAAGCTTAGCACGTACTAATGCTTAGACCTGTCCCTGTCACACTAATGTTAAAACTAGCGTATTAGAGAGAGACAGGGACGATTTCAAAGTAAGACTTAGATTTAGTCACCGTGCAGTACGTTCTATTTATCTGGACCTGAAATAATTCGACACGTGTTTCGCCTCTCAACGAAGCATCCTCAGGCGTTAGTTGTATATTCTTTCTATGTAGGATGTGTTTATTTTGTAGGTGAAAACGGTGATCTTCGACAAGACCGGCACCATAACGCAGGGTGCCACATCGGTCGCCAACATGTGGTTGCTGACCGGCGACGCGACCAACCTGCCCGACATCGTGGCCTGTCTGCTCGCAGCCGAGCTCAACTCGGAACACCCTGTGGCTTCCGGTCAGTCTTATACTCAATAGTCAAAAATTAGTCTTGATAGTAAATAATCATATAGGCAATACTCTTATAGTCAAAAAGTAGTCTTGATAGTAAATTATCATATAGGCAATAGTCTTTAGTCAAAAAGTAGTCTCCTAGTCACTAGTCAACATTATTTTAGTCAAAAAGTAGCCTCATAGTAAATAATCTTACAGTCCATAGTCAATAGTCTATTGTCAAAAAGTAGTCTCATAGTCAATAATCTTAATGTCTGTTGTCAACAGAGTAGCTGTCTTACATAAGAATCTTGTACGTACCACATTTATGCAAATAAAGATTTATACATATAGAGTATATATATATAAAACAGTTTTATAGTCAAAAAAAACAGTTTTCTTGTCAATAGTCTCATAAATTGAAAATACGGCTAATTACCACTGTTTAAAATGATTTCCAACCACGAAAGTTTCAATTCAATAATCTTATAGTCAACAATCTTATGATCAATAACTTTTCATTTAAAAAACCGACTTCCGCCATTGTTACACGACTAAAAAATTTTGGATGAATTTTTTTTTATGAAAGAACCATAGTGGTGAAAGGATTATGATACTTTCTGAATGCAAATGCTTGGTGTTTTGCTGAAAATATCAAAATCGCCATATGTATGCCTACAATATTTGAGGAGTTCCCTCAATTCCTCATGGATCCCATCATCAGAACTGGATTCTGAAAAAAATGGGACCAATCTGGAAGTATATCTATTCAAATAAAAAAAGAATTTTCCAAATCGGTTCATAAATGCCGGAGATATGCGGTAACAAACATTTAAAAAAAAAAAAAAAAAAAAAATATAACTGAATTGAGAACCTCCTCCTTTTTGGGAAGTCGGTTAAAAAGTAGTCTTATAATCAAAAATCTTATAGGCAATAGTTTAATGTCTTAAAGTCAACCCTCTATTGGTCAATATACAATACCCAACAATCACATGCTCAATCCAATTTCTCTCCTTAGCTATCGTGACGTGGTGCAGTGCGGTCCTAGGTGGCGCCAGTCCCTTGCACTGCACTAGTTTCATAGCGGCCCCCGGCTGTGGCCTCAGGGCTAAACTACGCGCGCACGGCCCCAGCACGGTGCCGCCAGAGCTCAACAACGTCATCAACCAAGCCAGGTAAGCTCAACAACGCCACCAACTAAGCTAGGAGAGCTCAACAACGTCATCAACTAATTAAAACGACACATACAGAACAGGAGTAATTTTAGTTTATAATACGATTAGAAATGATACTTGTGAACTCCAAAGAAAAAAAAATTATTTTGATTTTAAAAAGAGCTCCACATCGTCAACCTAGCCAGGTTAGCTAACCAACGTCAACCAGGTAGAAGAGATCTACAACGACATTAACCAAACCAGGTGAGCTAAACAACGACTACAACCAAGCCAGGTGAGCCAACTGGAATAGAGATTGATTTAGATTTATCAATCTCTATTCGACGACCTCTGTGGCGCGGCGGGCGAAGGTTCGCCTGCGACGCAGGAGGTTGCGGGTTCGATCCCCGCCTCGGAACAAATATTTGTGCGATCTGCAGATAATTGTTCCGGGTGTTCTGGGTATTTTCTATGTATAATAAAAATATCTGTCTATGTAATGTATTATATTACGTATATCAGTTATCTAGTTGCCATAACACAAGCTCTGCTTAGCTTGGGGCTAGATAATGTTATGTGAAATGTCCAGCATTATTTATTATTATTATATTTTATAGACTTATGGATTTATTTGCAACAACATTCAGAAAATTAAAAAAAGACATACCATTTTTGGCATACACAAAAAATATACAAAGTCCTTATTTAAAAAATGTTGTTGCAGAAAATTTATATGCTCTGTGGTGTGTTCCCAGGCCGGGATCCTCGTTCCAGCTGGTCGGCGTGACGGTGGAGGTGGTGGAGGGGGCGGGCGACGCCGCGCTGAGCTCGGCGCAGGCCGCGCGGAGACTGCACACCCTCATCCGCACGAGCGACCAGGGCGAGGTATGTACCTGCTGGGTCGTTCTACATAACACAGAACACACACACAACAGTCACATACATAGTCATGATCCCACACTAGGATTCCCTGTGTCGGGGGTATCAAGAATTAAGAGTACTATGGTACCACAAAACCGCAAACCCGAAACAAATATTTGCAAATCTTACAAACATTTGTGTCGCAGCGGCCAACTAACTAACACCTAACTGAGCCAGGTTTTTCCATCCAACTGCTCTAGGGGCCTTCCATTTTCTCCAGGTTCTTTCATCCAATTGCTCCAGGGACCTTACAGTTTCTCCAGGAACTTGCATCCAGCTGCTCTTAGGGCCTTTCAGCTTCGCCAGGTTCTTCCATCCAGCTACTCTAGAAACCTTACAGTTTCTCCAAGTTCTTCCATCCAGCTGCTCTAGGGGCCTTACAGTTTCCCCAGGTTCTTCCATCCAGCTGCCCTGAGGGCCTTACAGTTTCTCCATGTTTTTCCATCCAGCTGCTCTAGGGGCCTTACAGTGTCTCCAGGTTTTTCCATTTAGCTACTCTTGGAACGTAACAGTGTCTCCAGGTTCTTCCATCCAGATGCTCTAGCTAGGGGCCTTACAGTTTATCCAGGTTCTTTCATCCAATTGCTCCAGGGACCTTACAGTTTCTCCAGGAACTTCCACCCAGTTGCTCTGAGGGTCTTACAGCATTGCCAAGTTCTTCCGTTCAGCTACTCTAGAAACTTTACAGTTTCTCCAGGTTCTTCCAAATGGAAGTACCAAGTAGTAGTTTGGAGGTTCCAAGAGTAGCTAAATAGCTAAATAGCTACTCTTGGAACCTAACAGTGTCTCCAGGTTCATCCATCCAGCTGCTCTAGGGGCCTTCCATTTTCTCCAGGTTCTTTCATCCAATTACTCCAGGGACCTTACAGTTCCTCCAGGAACTTCCATCCAGTTGCTCTGAGGGTCTTACAGCATCGCCAATGTCTTCCATTCAGCTGGTTTAGGGGCCTTACAGTTTGTCCAGGTTCTTCCATTTAGCTACTTTTGGAACCTAACAGTGTCTCCAGTTTCTTCCATCCAGCTGCCCTGAGGGCCTTACAGTTTCTCCAGGAACTTGCATCCAGCTGCTCTAATGGGCTTTCAGCTTTGCCAGGTTCTTCCATCCAGCTGCTCTAGGGGCCTTACAGTTTCTCCAGGTTCTTCCATTTAACTACTCTTGGAACCTAACAGTGTCTCCAGGTTCATCCATCCAGCTGCTCTAGGGGCCTTCCATTTTCTCCAGGTTCTTTCATCCAATTACTCCAGGGACTATATATCAACTTAAACTGCTTTGTTTCAGGAATTGGAACACGTGGTGCTGATCGGTAACCGTGAGTGGATGCACAGGAACGGCGTGCTCGTGCCGCGCCGTGTTGCGAGCGGCATGACGCGCGATGAGCAGCTCGGACGCACCGCAGTGCTCGTCGCTATCAACGGTGAGCACACCATCAACATCAACAGACAGTTCAGTCACATCAACAGAACAGTCATGTCAACAGCTTAGTCATATAAACAGCTCAGATATATCAACAGCTGGGTCACATCAACACCTCGGTCATATAAACAGCTCAGATATATCAACAGCTCAGTCATATCAATAGAACAGTCAATCTGTATTCTAGAAGCTTGTAAATTTGTTAGGAAATATCCTGACCTTTTTCTAAAAAAAGAAGACCAGCCGCGTTTTTATGAATACATGCATAAACACCGACTATACCTACCTACTTCAAAACTAATGCATCGCTATGCATAGTTCCGGGTCAAATACAATGGCCACTAAAATCCTCTATCCTCTATCCTCATATATATATATAATATATATATATATATATATTATATATATATATATATATATAAATCAATTGCTGTTCGTTTGTCTCGCTAAAACTCTAGAACGGCTGGGCGGATTTATTTGATTTTGGTTTTGTTGTGTTCATAATTGTCACGGAAAGGTTTAAATGTACCGGGACCACGCGAACGAAGTCGCGCGCGGGCAGCTAGTCTATAATAAAATATCAGATGACTACTAAAACTTACAAATTATTCATAAAAATTATAAAAAAATATTGGTGGTTTGTTTTAAGGCAAGACATTTACTATTCATTTGAATCTATATAATATCCAAATAATAGCATTGTTATTGTATTTTAATTTGAATGGTGTTATTTTTATACTTTATACTTGATTGTAATTTTTTTAATTACCTACCTTTTAATTTGGATAAAATAAATTGCGACACTCTGACCTACCTGTACCTGTATCACACACACACACACACACACATACACACACACATAAACACACGCTTTTTTCCCCGAAGGTATAGGCAGAGCCTCAAATAGCCTCTACTCACCGTGGGTGGCACAGTCGTAGGAATATACACGTGACAAATGGTGAGCTCATCGCTGCCATTGCTTTCCACGAACTACTCGGCTAACGCTTTCTTCCAGTAATAACACACTCCTAAATAAGCCAGCAGCCAGGACAAATCTTATACCAACGAAAATTGCCCAACAAGTCCGGGTACACAACACACATATTAAATATAACAAATAGTTCTGTATGTATTTCAGAGCAGCTAGTCTGTACTCTCGGCGTGGCAGACCAAGTGAAGCCAGAGGCACACCTAGCAGTCTACCAGCTCAAGAAGATGGGCCTCAACGTGTGTCTGCTCACCGGAGACAACCGCAAGACGGCGCGCGCCATCGCGCAGCAGGTGAGACCACCGATTAGCACCCGCTCGCGGTTTCTCTCGCGTGGTACCGCGATCAAATGTAGCCTATGTGTTAATCCAGAGTATAACGTATCTCCATTCCAAATTTCACTCAAATCCGTTCAGCCGTTTGAGCGGGAAGAAGTAACAAACATACTTACAAACTTTCGCATTTATAATACGCATTGATAGCACGGATGAATATCGCTCTTTTGGCGCTAGAGAACACAGAACCAAATACGTTCCGTTACCGAAAAATATTTTTATTATTTAATATTTCAGGTCGGAATTAACAAAGTGTACGCGGAAGTGCTGCCCTCTCACAAAGTGGCCAAAATACGCAAGTTGCAAGAGGAGGGGCAGAAAGTGGCCATGGTGAGTACAAGCAAATTAAAATATTTTAATTGAATTAATTTCCAAGTGCGCTTTGAACTCGCGCACTAAGAGTTCCGTACTGTACGGAGACCTCTCTGGGTTTTTATTTTAGTATATTATTAGCTATATTAGTTACGTAACTATGGATATCTGCACGTCCCTCGTGTGTGGTCCCAGCACGGTGCCGCCCGAGCTCAACAACGTCATCAACCAAGCAAGGTGAGCTAAACAACGACAACATTTAAGTAAGGAGAGCTCAACAACGTCACCAACTAATTAAAAGAGCTCAACAACGTCACCAACTAAATAAAAGAGCTCAACAACGTCAACAGCTAAGTAAAAGAGCTCCACAACGTCAACCAAGCCAGGTGAGCTAACTTAGGGTTCCGTACTATACGGAGACCTCCCTGGTATTATTTTAGTGTATTGACTATATTAGTTACATAACTATGGATATCTGAAATAAATAAAAATAAAATAAATATATGAATAATAAATAATACTGTTCAGGTTGGTGATGGAGTAAACGATTCCCCGGCGCTGGCGCAAGCAGACGTTGGAATCGCTATTGCAAGTGGCACAGATGTCGCCGTGGAGGCAGCCGACCTCGTACTCATGCGGGTAACTTACTCTTATACTCATGCGGGTAACTTACTCTTACACTCGTGAAAGTAACATACTCTGCATTACACGAACTCATGCGGGTAACTTACTCTTGTACTCATGCGGGTAACTTACTCTTGTACTCATGCGGGTAACTTACTCTTGTACTCATGCGGGTAACTTACCCTTACACTCGTGAAAGTAACATACTCTGCATTACACGAACTCATGCGGGTAACTTACTCTTGTACTCATGCGGGTAACTTACTCTTACACTCGTGAACGTAACATACTCTGCATTACACGAACTCATGCGGGTAACTTACCCTTACACTCGTAATGGGTAACATACTTCTATACTCGTGAGGGTAACATACTCTTATATTGATAAGGGTAATGTCTAGAAATCCCTTCGACTGCGCCAGATTGTTTCCCATATTCACAACCAAAACAACTTAGCTTTGCCTACCTTTCACCGCGCTGGTTCATTTTGGGTCATAAGGCCCTATTCGGGATGACCAAGAGAACCAGTGATAAAAATAAGAATAAATTTATTTGACAAAAACTAAAAAACAGTTGTATACCTACCCTACAAACCCCAGAGTAAATAGTTCGTAAAATCTTACAATAAAATGTCTGTTAAATGTTTACAAATAAAAATGAAGGTAGGTAGGTATAATGTTCGAAACCATTACCTCCCGTGCTAGTTTGTTAGTAGTAGAACTTCTTGTGAAAGAGTTCGTCCGGAGAAGTACTACCACCGTACCTATTTCTGCCGCTAAGCAGTAGTGCTCACATTGCTGTGTTTCGGTTTGAAGGGTACGGGTGCCGGTGAAGTTACAGGCACATGAGACTTTTCATCTTTATGTCTCAGGGTCGGCAGCGCGCGTGTGATGCCTCTGGTGTTACAGGCGTCCATAGGCTACGGTAACTGATTTCCATCAGGTGGGCCGTATGCTTGTTTGCTTGCCAAGTAGTATAAAAAAAATAGTTAGAAACTGAGTTACGACGAATCAATGATTCTTGTCCCATACAAATACGGGTCATAAATTATGGTTTATATAAATTAAAAAAATGTAAATCTGTCATTGGCTTTAAGTAAAGTGCGTTAGACCAGAGACAAGTAAATTAGTCTCTGGTTATACTTAGCATATACAATTTATGAGATGTGGATTTTATTAAATAAATAAAATATAACTTTTCATTTAAAAACCCGACTTCCGCCATTGTATTCGACTAAATATTTGGATGAAAAAAAATTATGAAAAAACCATAGTGGTGAAAGGGTTATGATACTTTCTGAATGCAAATGCTTGGTTTGTTGCTGAAAATATCAAAATCGCTATATGTATGCCTACAATATCTAAGGAGTTCCCTCAATTCATCATGGATTCCATCATCAGAACTGGATTCTGAAAAAAATGGGGCCAATCTGGAAGTATATCTATTCAAATAAAAAAAGAATTTTCCATATCGGTTCATAAACGCCGGAGATATGAGGTAACAAACATAAAAAAAAATACAACCGAATTGTGAACCTCCTTTTTGTGAAGTCGGTTAAAAATGAATGATTACTTTCAGAACGACCTCCTGGATGTGGTGGCATGCCTCCAACTGTCGCGCACCACTGTGCGTCGAGTGAGACTCAACTTCCTTTTCGCGTCGGTGTACAATCTACTAGGGATACCGCTGGCAAGCGGAGCCCTAGCATTCCTGGGATTACAATTACAGGTAAATGTTACAACTACAGGTAAATGTTACAGCTACAGGTTGATGTTACAACTACAGAAATATTATAACTACAGGTAAATGTTACAACTACAGAAATATTATAACTACAGGTAAATGTTACAACTAAAGGTAGATGTTACAACTGCTGGTAAATGTAACAACTGCAGATAAATGTTACAACTACAGGTTAATGTTACAACTACAGATTAATGTTACAACTACAGATGAATGTTACAACTACAAGTAGATGTTACAACTAAAGAAAAATTATAACTACAGGTAAATGTTACAACTACAAGTACATGTTACAACTAAAAATAAATAAATTAATGTTTCAACTACAGATAAATGTTACAACTGCAGATAAATGTTACAACGGTAGATAAATATGTGTGGCATTGGTAACTGAAACTAACGGGGTTTTGGCAACGAAAAACTCGGTAAAATTGTCTTTTAAACACCACAAAAGTTTTTTCTAATTTTCACATAGCTCCTATCACTGAAACCCGCCATTGTTCTTCTGTCCTTTTCTCTCTTTCACATAATTGTATGTTTTGTTTCAGCCGTGGATGGCGTCCGCAGCGATGGCGATGAGCTCCGTGTCCGTCGTCTGCTCAAGCTTGTTGCTCAAAACGTAAACTTATTTATATCATCATCATCATCATCACCATCACCATCATCATCATCATCAGCCTGTAGAAGTCCACTGCTGGACATAGGGCTCCCCCTTAGAATGCCACGACGAACGGTCTTGAGCCGCCTCCATCCACCGACTCCCCGCGACGTTTATAATGTCTCTAGTCCATCGAGTGGAGGGCCTTCCTCTACCGCGTCATCCGGTTTGTGATCGCCACTCGAGAACCTTTATTCCTCAACGGTTATCAGTTCTTCGAACTATGTTTTCTCAAACCATGCCGTATCGTGGCGGGCGAGTACCTGGCTGAGATGCGAGAGGTTGCGGGTTCGATTCCCGCTGCGGGACAAATGTATTATCTGCAAATATTTGTTCCGGGTCTAGGTGTTATGGTACCATGGTACTCGTAGTTCCTAGTACCCACGACACAGGTACCTAGTGTGGGATAAGGACTACGTATGTGACTGTTGGGTGTTATGTTATGTTTCTGTGAAGTTTGTTATCGAAAGTACTATAACTATTGTCATGTTACAGATTTAAGAAGCAAACGATAGAAGAGTTGCGTACAACGGAGTATCTTCAATCCTTGCACCGCGAGGAGCTAGACACGGTGTCCGTGCATAGAGGGCTAGACGAGCGCGTCGACGTTAACGAAAGAACCGCCTCGCCTTTAGCTAAGTAAGTCGCTCAGTCACTCTTACAACTCACTCACTAACTCTTAAAACTCATTCTTACAACCACTCTTATAACTCACTCTTACAAATCACTCGATCACTCTTACAACTCACTGACTCACTTTTATAACTTACTCACTCACAAGAGTGAGAAGACTAACTTATTCTTACAACCACTCTTATAACTCACTCTTACAATTCACTGACTCACTCTTACAACTCACTCACCACTCTTACAACTCACTGACTCACTCTTTACAATTCGCTTTCTGGTTTCCTACAACTTACAAAATTTACTAACTGATTTCTTTATGGACTCATTTGTGTACGAGACCGTACGCGCTTAGACTTGGGGGGTCGAAGTGAGATAATAGTTTAAGATAAATCAAGTATATTCGTAGAACTAACGCTTCGCAAAAGGAGGAAAGGAGTTCGCTCGCGCGACTTTGCCAAAGTTGCTAAGTATCGAACAAATTTATTGACTTCCTGATTTTCACTACTTACTACTTGTCTTAAGTCCCTTTTTCACTAACCAATTGTTATTTTATGGGAAATCTTACGTGTGTCAAATATTGACAGATTTCTATTTAAGGTGATTCCTCTCGCATGTGGCGCGAAATTCAAATTTTATTGTGTTTTTTGTAAATCACAGCTAATCAACACTTCTTGAGATAGAGAAAACAGATTTAGCGAAAACTGGGAGACCTAGCACACATGTTTTAATTGATAGTATCTCATAAATGTCATTAGTTAAGCTACGCATATCTTTAAACAAAAAAAAACACTGTAAAAATCATTGAAGAGTATTCGTAGCTGAGGTAATGATCTATATGTGAAACTATAAACTAAAACATGTGTGTTAGGTCTCCTAGTTTTCGCAAAATCAGTTTTTACTATCTCAAGAAGTGTTGATGAGCTGTAATGAGCAAAAACGCAATAAAATTTGAATTTCCCGCCACATGCGAGAGGAATCACCTTAAGTGAAAGTGAGCATTAATCTTTCAGAGTAAAAGTTACACAGAAAAATATTTTAAATATTTTATTTTCGTTAATCTTATTCATTCTAATTCGCTCAGCAATTTAAAAACCTTGATCTTACATTAATCTTTTGCTGTTTACTATCTCTTTCTAACTGTGTGTTTCTGTCTCACTCACACTTGTAGCAAGAAACGGGACTCGTGGAAGTCGGCGTTACTAACCGTCTGATGATTTGGTTTGTACAACATTTTGAAATGTGTGTTTTTGTGTGTTATTGTCTTTTCAAAATATTGTGACCCTGTCAAAATGTCCTTTTTCAAAATGTGGCTTTATTACTGGTGCGCTTCGATACATACATGTTTAAGAGGCGGTCGCCGGTAGCTTGCACGCGAACGAAGTTTGATTCTAATTTGGCTATTATTTCATCAAACTACATGAAACTTTGTACACATTATCAGTACACTAATATACCCTTGGTGCGTTAGTTTCTTATATAATTATATGGTTACCAAATCTAAAATATTTTTTTTTAAGAACTGTGATGTTAGTGTACTTATCATGTGTTTTTGACAACATCTGTGGCGCGGCGAGCGAAAGTTCGCCTGCGACGCACGAAGGTTGCGTGTTCGATTCCCGCCTCGGAACAAATATTTGTACGATCTACAGATATTGGTTTAGGTTGTTCTGGGTATTTTTCTATGTATGATAAAAAATATCTATCTATGTAATGTATTGTATTAAGTATATCAGTTATCTAGTACCCATAACACAAGCTCTGCTTAGCTTTGGGGCTAGATAATGTTGTGTGAAATGTCCAGCATTTATTTATTTATCCAGACCCGTGGTGAGTTAGTTTCATATAAAATTATATGGTTACCAAATAATAATCTATTTTTTTTAAACTAACGCACCTTGGGTCTATTTATTAGTGTACTGATCATGTGTCCAAAGTTTCATGGAGTTTGAAGAAGTAATTGTCAAAAACTTCTATCGCATACAAAAGAGCGTGAGCGCCCGTTACCCTCCTGCTAAACTTGTTTTTCTCTTCTTCATGAGTCGGTGGACATCCTCTGCTGGATTAGGCCTACCCCATAGCATGCATAGCGTGCGTCATCTCTTGGAAAAGCGTAGCTTAAGGGGTCGGGGAAGGAGTAACGGCCAATGTAAACGTAATACCAACATCATTTGTAATTTGAGCATATTTCCACCATATTATACAGGTTCCTATATAGTTTTTGTTTCAAAATACTTACCTAAAACTAAATTTAAGCAAATTTCATTTTGTATATTTTTACGACTTTTACGACATGTTTTCATCTTATTTGTTTTATTAAAAACAACGTATTTTCTAGTATTCTGTGTTTAGGAACATAGCATATGTTGTCAAGTTACAGAATAACAACGAAATAAAAAAACATTAAGTTTTTATTCATAATTTTTGGTAATACGGAACACGACCTAATTTGATACAAATTCCGAACGGCTCGTACACCCATCGCGCATGCAGGGGGAGAAGCCCCTGTGCCAAACAGGGATAGCTGATTTTGACACTCGCTTCAAATTTAATTTGATTGCGGCCTTCGCAGGCCTCTTAACTTCGTAACAGCGTTATGTGGTTATGTTATATAGTCCTTGTTTTGTCGATGCATGATTTCGTTTTATGTTTGTTTTGTCACAAGAAACATCTTGTGACTAAATCAGTTTGATCAGTGTGATCCCTTATTAAGGCTTTTATTACATCCACGGGAGGAGAAAGAGGGGTCTATCTTAGGACCGGACACACCACAGCACATACACGGTCTACTATATAGACGAGTTTGAAAATATACCGTCGGCTCAAAGTCAAAAAGAACATTATTCATTAAAGTTCTTTTTGACTTTTTTTTTTTTTGCTAAATTCGTAAACCTCGTATCGGTTTACGGTTTTTAAACGGAAAATTGTTTGTGATGCAGTTTGATAGAGATTTTCTGAACGCATCTTATTGTAAAACTCATATTTCTGTATAAAAAAATCGTTAATTTTTAAACCGAAAAAATCGAAAACCTTGTAGGTATGTTTTGCCTGCCATTTTGCTAAAACCTTTTGTGCCTACTGTAAAAATCACGTCTATGGAGGTACGAGGTTTACGAATTTAGCCGACGATACCCTTATCGTGAGACTTCGTTGTGTCCGCAGTGTGTTCACACCGTTCATACCCGTCATAGGACTGCCATCTGTAGTTTTTCGAATTAATTAAAGTTATATTTTTTTTATTAATATAATAAAATTTAATAAAATTTACCTCTCGACATATTTTTTTTGTAATTTTTACTGAAATAGGTTTTTTTTATTATAAAAAATATTATTATAACTCTAAGACTCTAATTTTATTTATTTTTTACGAGCTTGAGGGTTTTTTTTGCATAATCTGCAAATATTTGTTCCGGGTCTGGGTGTTGTGGTACCATGGTACTCGTAGTTCCTGAAACCCACGACACAGGGAATCCTAGTGTGGGATCAGGAGTATGTATGTAACTAGGTGTTAATGTAATGTTATGAAATCTTTTTTGCAGACTGTTCTCTCGAGGTAAGGCCGAGGGCTGCCTACTGCAAGCGGACGATGACCTCATGACCGTCTCGTTCATACCGAAGCGAGCGACGGACGAAACCGCGCTTGAAGGCTGAATACGCGCTTGACTGCTGAATACGCGCTTGAAGGCTGAACTATAAGCATTCTCTTTTCGCACCGACTCAAAACGTATTTGGACTTATTTAAGTAACAATTATAAAAAATATTTTTAACAAATTAAGTTACAAAAAAAAAACTTAAAAAATTGTGTAAATATTTTCTTAGAACCTATTTTATCTTTTTGATATAATCGACTCTTATACTCACTTTCATCAACACAATACGGGATACTTACGCTTACGAGACACTTAACGTATGTTAAATTTAACAGTTTTTCATAAAAACCTGTCAATTTGCTACCGATAAGTGTCCCGTAGCTCTTAAAAATAGCAGGTTGAAGTGGCAATGGGCAGGCCATATGGCTCGCAGAACTGACAACCGTTGGGAAATAAAGGTTTTCGAGTGGCGACCACAAACCGGACGACGCGGTAGAGGAAAGTCTTCCACTCGATGGACTAAAAGCATTATAAACGTCGCAGCAAGTCAGTGGATGGAGGCGGCCACGATGGTCTTTAACCGTCGTGGCATTACGGTTCGTCATGGTGGCCTATGTCCACCAGTGGAATTCTACAGGCTGATGATGATGAAGTGTCCCGTAAGATATACATTGGTTGGAGAAAATGGACATTATTTACTAAGTAAGGCACAAATTTAAAGTTACCAAAGGGAATAAAAGACTTGAAAATGTATAAATTCAAGGTTTTGACGTGGTTGCCGGAGAAATTACAGGCACATGAGACTTATGCCATACAACGCTTATGGGACACTTAACGCATGTCAAATTGACCAATGATCTCAATCCTATTAGAATATCTTCGGATCTGTAACAGATATATCATACTAGGTGTAGCCAGAGGCAAGTCCAAATTATTTGGTACATGCCAACTTTATGCATAGTAGTTATCATTGGAATACAAATCGCAAACCCATCTATCTAGTTCCAAACAATTAGGAGCCATGTAACAGATCTTACTATCTCAACTCTCTAGAAACCGTTAAATAAGACGGCCAAGTGTGAAGTAAGACATGCGTTGTGAAGCTTCCGTAACAATGTTTTAGCTAAGTTTTGCTAAAAAGTAAATATTGCAACATACAAAGGTATGTTCTACATGTGACACTAAGCTACTTTTAGATTAGGTCATGATCTGGATTGAGACTTTAGATTAGGTCATAGGTCATAAATAAGGTACATTCCTTTATAGTCTAAGGGTGCACTAAAGAAGGAATGTCCGAAATGCAGCACCTGGGAAAAAAATCTTCACGGACCGACTAACAAAGTGATCGTATAATGTGTCCGTTGATACGGAACCCTAATAACTATACTTCTCCTAAATTTTTTCCCATGAGTAACACTGTTACTGGATAGGAAAAAAACCAACTAGTAACAGTGTTACTCATTTTGGTCTTACTCGTTGGGAACTAATGTTCCTAACGACATACACGATACATACGAACACACACATTATATGACATATACTATGTGTGTTGTTGGCATCATGACATGCGTTAAGTTTTCCGTTACATAAGTATTGGTTGCTGAAAACGGGCATTACGAGCCATAAGGCGTAACTAAGCATTGCCTGCATTTCATTTGGCAGAGAGTAATAAGTATTATTGTTGAATTATGTATCTCAAAATATATTCAGTTTAAATCTGGCTTTTATTTTAAATTACGTTTTTCTTATTTTGTTATCTGTACATTAAGCAGCTTATACTTAAAAACTGTCATAACTGATCAGAGGCCCATCATGAGCTCTTATAGCTATATTCAGTTCAAAAAATATTCAGTACAAAGTATCGGTTCCGTGATGTCCGCAGCTATGTTTAAAGCTAAGAATAAGTGCTTGAGTCCTTTTTCTAAGATAGGTCTATAGGTTTTTTTTTTATAGTTGCATCTGTGGATTTTCTAAATTTTTCCAATGTCAAGTAGCATAGATTTATCAAACAATGTCCAGTCGTCAAGTACTCTGTCAAGTCATGTTCTAGTAAATCGATGGCAGTTTACTAGAATGTACCCCTTCGAAAAGACACGCAATACACTTTTTTTATTGAAATTCACTACTATGTGCTCTTTAAAAGCTACACCGGATAAAATGCCACCAAAATTACACGATATAACACAAAAAAACACTAGAAATTGAAATAAAATAAAAAAGACGTCGTCTCCCTTCGAAAGCGCAGAAAAAGTCTCGCGATTAAAATTATTCAATGATAACGGATGTCAACGACGAACCGATATTTTGTGCCGAATAGTTTTTGAACTGAATCGCTATAAGAGCTCAAGGTAAGGTCTCTGTTAAAATTGACAGCGCTAAAAATATCGGTACCTTTTTCAGTTTAGTAGAAAAGGAAGGATATATTTTACGTGCTGTCAAAATTATAGTGCGGTCATTTTAGAATTCCTTTTTGACGTAACAACGTTATAAAGTTCGTTGATTTTGACATTATGCTACTTCATAGTTGTAGTGAAATATATTTTAGTTAGAAAATACATTATTGCACACCATGCTATAAAAAAAACAACTAAAACTAAAACTAAGTCGGCCTTATTACAGAATATGGACTAAATCTGAATTTAGTCCAGGCGTACTAGTCTAGGCTTAAATATAGAGATCAGGCATACATGGTTTGTTTTCTGAAATCAATTCTCGCGCTACTACACAAATTTCCAAAGTATCAAACTGACGGATTGTATCACATCACAATTGAGATGTCCAAATTCTTACCTCTATCAAGCAATCAACTGTCAATTTATAGACCATTGCTAAACTAGGGGGCTGCCGGTTTTAGATAAACCAGAGATAGTCCACGCTTAGTAATTTTTGGCATAAGCGCGGAATATCTAGCTCGAAAGTTGCTTTTCGAAAACAAACCATCTGCTTTTGTATTACAGTCGTAAAGCCAAAAGCCAAAGGTCGATATTTAAGCCTAGACTGGTAGTCCTGGTTTAAACCCAGACTAAGGGCATGTTTTGTAATAACACCCCATATGTTATGCAATGGGCGGTCTTATCGCTTTCGAGATTTCTACCAGACAACCATTGGATGTAATGCACTGTATAAAATTTACATAGGGTATTGATGGTGTAGCTACATACATACATCTTTTTTCTTTTCTTTTTTTTCGTTATTTTGACATTTTCAAAATTGCTGTCAACATTTGTGAAACTTCGTTATGTCAAAAAGTAATTTTAACGTGTCCTTACTGTAATGTATTTATGATTAGTCTACCCTGTTTTAGATATGTTATTGTAATTTAGACTTATTAACTTTATTTTGAGAGTATCTATATTTTTTAACAAAGTGATATTTAGTGTAAAAATAAATATTAATTAATTTTGAATGCATTGTTTTATTTACCTTTTGAACTTACGTAGTTACATAGTCCTAATTATTTCCATTGGTTCGATTGATCGGACCACACCGATCGGACGAACGGTAAACCCCCGCACGGGAGGACCTACAAAAATAGTTACCACCATACGGCCCACCTGATGGAAAGTAGTTACCGTAGCCTACGGACGCCTGCAACACCAGAGGCATCACACGCGCTCTGCCGACCCTGAGTCATAAAGATGAAAAGTCTCATGTGCCTGTAATTTCACCGGCACCCGTACCCTTCAAACCGAAACACAGCAATGCGAGCACTACTGCTTTGCGGCAGAAATAGTGGTACTTCCCCGGAAAAACTCTTTCACAAGAAGTTCTATACTAACAAAATTAAAAGTAGGTATTTCATGTTTTATTTGTATTCGTCGTTTCTCCTAGACTCCACAACTTCTTCAATAATAGATTGCTTCACAGTATTAAATTTCTCCACAAAAACTTGTATCTCTAATTTGCTGTGTCTTGAAAATATTCCTAAAAGTTGTATGAACTGAGTCTGTGAGAGGTCTTCCCTGTTAGGGCATAGTCTTTCATACGATCTGTTAAACAGATCCTCTGTTATGAACCTTAAAATTAAAGCAATAAGCATCAATATTCGCCATCTGATGTATTCCACAGAGTGGATGCGACTAACCACACAACGGTTCGCAGATCAACGACTAACATTAGAGTAGGATGGGTATATTATATCATTGGAAAGGGTAAAGAGAGACTATTTAAGCTTAAATTATCAAAAAAACTTTCAATCGTTAATCGTCTTGCAAGTGGCGCGAAATTATATTACGCTATGTTACGAGCAAAAAACAATAAAAATTGAATTTCGCGCCACATGCGAGACGATCCACCGTGAGATATCGACACTAGATCGGACAGTGATGCGAACTTTATTTTGACTAATTTGTGTAACAGAATCGGGCCTCCGTTTCTCAGTAGGCCTAGTGTGAGCATCGCGTTTACGTGGCAACCGCGTAAACGCGCGTTTGTTGAGTAACAGGCAAAATTAAAGTACACGTAAAAACTACTCGGACTCCGCAGTTTTTACGTATACTTTAATTTTGCCGGTTACTCAACAAACGCGCGTTTTCGCGGTTGCCACGTAAACGCGATGCTCACACTAGGCCCTCTGCTCTCTCAAAATGTCTCAAACGGTGAGTCTTGCCCCGTAATTGTTAGCCGAAAAGTTCCACGAGGTTTACGGGGACCTCTTGACGAGGGGGTCTACTTACATTCCATCAATAATATCACATTGGCTAAACCACTTTTTGAGAATGTCGTATTTGACTCCGTAACTGTTGCTAGCGCTGTACAAGACCATGTAAATTGCTTCCAAATCCATTGTATGAAAACCATATCATTTTAGTGTAAAACGAGTAGGCTTTGAAATAACATAAACATATAGACTACTTTTCACCCGGTTTTCAATGCAGTTATACCAATACAATACCCAGATAACAACAGTTTAATACAGGATGTAAAAAGACTACAACCAAATATTTGTAAAAAATTAACATTCAATGTGTGGTTTCTCGCAGACGTAAAAAGATTAGAAAAATTGCCGGGGGTGTACGTAAATTTTACAAGACTGAAAAAACTGAGAATGAAGTAAATACTAATATTACTGTACACCCTGTATACTAATTTTCACCCAGCATTGCTCGTGATTAGATCAACCATATAAATAAAAAGTAAACGCGCGCGTTTGTTAGATTAAGTTTTCCTAAAACTGTAAAATAAAATAATAAATAAATATATATATTACCGGGAGTACCTCCCCTTAATAAATAAAACCACAGTTCAAGGACAAGTACCTTTTATTTATTTCCATTGTGCATATTTTGGTAAATATAAAAAAAATATGCCAAAATGAAATGAACTGAGCGTGCTATAAAACAATTAGCGGATCATACAATAGGTTCATACGTCATACGCTAGGCTAACATATTCCAACGAAACACCATACATACAAAATAAGGTTATATCTATATAAACAGGTTTTAAGATAAAAAAAACTGCTTTTTATCAATAATTCTATGAGACGGAAGCCGTTTTAGACTAGAATGATTTTTAGGGGTCCGTGCATGGTTTATCTTGTCAAAGAACACTACATGTCAAGGAATTTATGACGCTACTGTTCACCAATATATTACCGGCTGGTAAACGGTTATTATAGTGACTGACGATTAAATCCAAACAAAAACGACAAAAAAAATTATACAAGTTAATATGCATGAACAAGTTACTTGTGTTACAAGGGGACAAAATAATATATTATTCATCGAGGGCGTTAGTTTGAATTCAGAGCGAAGCAAAAGAATACTGAGCGTAGCGAGATATTCAATATACGCCGCTCGAGAACAAAATATTTTTGGGCCCGTGTGATAAATACTACTATTTCATCACTACCTATAAGAAAGAGAAAAAGCTACATGAAAAAGATAAATGCAGTTATTTTTTCAGCGCGCTTTGCCGCCAAATCCTAACCGGCCAGTAACTTCTTCATACATTATGCGTTCGACCTCTTTGATTAACTTGTATCAACAAAGAGTTAGTATTATAATACAAACTCCTTAGCACGAGCGCGGACCGATAAAAAGAGAAAAACCGAAACTCCCTAGGGAACAAAGTTAAATTTTGCTCCCACTAGGCAATTGTCGTTTTTGAAAAGGATATTAACTTTCACCGCATTAACATTGGTCACAAGGCCCTTTTTAGGACCACGTCTCTCAACCGGGTCACTGACTAACCAAGAAAGAACCAGTAATTCAACAAACGAACTCTGTATTAAGCTATTTCAATGGTACAAAACGACTATTCGATAACTGCAATCGAAATTTATTTATAGAATGAATTCTGATCATACGTGATGTGATTCTATCGATAAACCAAACATTTTCTTATCGATAAAACGAAAAGTTTATCATTTTATATAATACCATACACGGCTACATCCCAAGCTTAAAAATCAGCACAAAAAATCACCATTTTATTTTTAATAATGGCGACGAAAATTATGCGGCACCGCTCAAATTCTCTCAGAAGTAATAAGTATCATACTTTACCGCTAACAATATTTTAACTGCCGTAATTTTAGTTTAATTATTACATAATATTTTTTTATCATTTTTTTAACTATATCTAAGCAGCGAGACTAGAATTAAATGGCATCTACGTAACGTATATATATAAATATAATAATCATTTTATACACATGTATAGTTTTGAGTCTTTCTATACTGTAGATAATATAAAACCTAAAATTTTAAATACAACGGTTTTTTTACGATCATACTTTTTCTGATGAAGCCTCAACCCTTTATTTCCGTAGCAAAATGCAATGGGGAAAATTTTGACGGACAAATCTTTGAAACTTGTCAAAGCGAAACTTCATTACAAGTTTTTAAGATTTGGACAGCGTTAAGAATGTCATCATGATCTTCATTCCTTAAGTTCCCCATTGCCATTTGCTACCGAATTTGGGAGGTGGGCAAGCATTATAGATTTTTTTATTCGTGACTTATCTGTATAATTTTTCAAAAAGCTAAATATCTAACCTACTATCCAATTTGTGCTAAATTTATCTAAAAACTAATCAATAACGTTAGAAAGACTCAAAATCAGAGTATTTAAGACGAGTGCAACATCAATTATCATTACGCAAATTTTTAACATTGTTTATCTTAAAACGATGCTTTTCCCATCCCTAGTTTTTATTATAATTATATAATTTCTTATACAATACAACATTCAGCTAACGCAGTCCTTTCCGATCACTTTCAAAAATATCTTTCTTTTACGATGAAAGTTATGTTAACGTGAATATCATTATTAGAAATCAGGGCATTCTACACACTTACACGGATATATCGATATCGATGAATCACAATTTCAAAATAATAGCGTCACATTTTAGTAGAAAGCCAAATTCAGGAATAATAATGTAAAAACATATTTGGAAATATAAAAACAAAATTTACCTACATATTTATTGCAGTTATATTTTGAAATAGCGATTTCAGTTACAATCAGAGACGTAATACAAAAACAACTTAATGTTACAATAAATAAGTTAAAAATGCAATTACAATTGCCCAATATACAATATTACAAAATGCCATTTTTTACATCAAAATTTTTCGTGTCTTTGTTCTTACCATCGACTCACTAGGTGATGGTCCAACTTTTTACATCAATGTAATATAGTTTAAGCTTCACAATAACATTGGCATCCGAGCCGGTATACAGATTGCTAAGTCAGCAATATTCACATAATTTTGTACATGCATCATTATAAAGATTATTTGACAAAAATACGTTACGATATTTTGCTTTCAAAAAAAATCACCACATTGATTAATGAGAGCCTTTAAAGTAATTTCGCATTAGCACCAAAAACAAAATATTTACAGTAATGATTCAAAATCTACCAATCACGGTTTTGAAGTAGGTTTATAGGGGACTTATAACAGCAAGATGAAAAGAGAAAAGAGAGCGAAAATACAATAGATTTAAATACTTATCCATTTGTTTTTAGGATTTAGTAAACATCAAAACAAATTCTTATTTATTACAAACTTTTAACTATTTTTATTAGTTAAAAAAATCAAATAAGTTAAATAATTTTATTACTTTCATGTGGAGGAAAAGTTATTCAAAACCAAAACAATTCCAACTGACATATATTCAAAAAATTATGATAACTGGCAGGTTGTAGGGTTACCTACAACTTACTACTACTTACTAGGGTTTTAAAAAAAAATTAAGTTTGCAAAATGCAGAGGTTTTTTTTACAACATTTTAATGCAGCTTATCTGAAGTTGATTTTACAGAAGTTTATTTTTTTTTATTGAAAACTCAAACTGTTTTATTACCTTAAAGAACAATATATAAATTAGAACATTTTACTTGACTACGCGGTTTCACGATGCCCCATGTGTTTGACGTGTGTTTAAGTTTCTGTTGACAAGACTGATTTTTAATAAAAAAAAATACAATAGCTTATTGACAGCAGCATCCACCTGAGTACTAAACACTGCGATCACCAATTCGCCTGGTGATAGCAAATCCTCCCATTGCTTTCTAACTTCTACTGTCTGATGATGACCATGATCTATTTTATAAATCCCATACAAACCTACTATAATAATAAAAATTACAATAATTTATCTAAGCCGGTATTACACCGTTAAAATAAATATTATTTACAAAAGCAAAGAAAATAATGTTATTTTTAACTAATAAATAACATAATGAGCTCAATTTATTAAAGTCTTTACAAAATAATTGTTAAGATGTTTAATATCATTTTTATGCTGAAAAGTGTATTCGATATTCGAAAATTATAAATTTATAAACATAAATTATGAATTTATCGATAATTTACAAATAACATCGACAAGATCACATCACTATTCTCAAAACGAATTCCGTATACACTCTTCACCCAAAATCTCAACACATTCTCTCCCTGTACATTCAAAGCCGCACCGAAATCGGCTCAGCATAGCTAAGCTAGCTATGCAATGACAAAATTGGCATACTTAAGCCATATTTGGCTTTATTTTGGTCTAGCCCAGTGGTAGTTGGTATACCGATTATACCAACGGTTGGTTAGTTGGTTGGTTTTTGGTTGGTAATCAATTATGGAGCGAATAATATTTTCAAAATCAATACAAATTTTGAAGACGAAAGACTATAATCAGTGAGTGATTGCCAATTATTACTTACGGCGCTGAGAACGTGGTCGCTAACTATTGACCGTATAGACAAGCTCAAGTCGCGCAGCGGGCTATGGAGAGAGCTATGCAAGGAGTGCCTCTTAGTGCTTTTATAATCGTTGATAAATAAGAATTTACACGTTTTTTTAGGGTTAAGTACCACAAAAGTTACCAACGGAACCAGTATAGGCTTTTCTATCTGTTTGTATGTCCATCCTTTTTTAACCCATTCAAAGGTTCTCAGATCGGTATACCACAGGCCTCACCATGAGCTCTTATAGCGATTCAGTTCAAAAACTATTCAGTACAAAATATCGGTTCGTCGTTGACATCCGTCATCATTGAATAACTTTAATATACTAATAATTACTATATAAATGATAAAGCCGCGTGGCCTAATGTCGCTCTGCCCCCCCGACTGTTAAAATGGAAATTTGCAATATCCGTACTTACCTATTTACATGTTTCTATTAGATTATTATTCATAAGTATAACAAGCGTAGCGTGTGCTGTCTTGCATATTTTTTTTTGCTGATGTTTATTTAATTTTGACTACCTAAGGTTTTTAAGTTCTCATTTACTATGTATCAGCAACTCCTTGCTCCGAGGCACCACGCAGGCGCTTCTCACCTTGTGGTAAGACGGACCATTTATGTAAGCCAAGCCGTGTTTGTTGCCTGATTCTTCTAGGCTTGGTCGCGTTGGAACAGGAGTCATTTTAGCTTATAAGACGATTCAAAATGATCATTGTGATTTCAATGAATAAAATTCTTTTTGACTTTGACTTTTAATCGCAGAAGTCTATAGACCTTCTGCTACTGTGCCTTTGAATATAGCTGCGTACATCACGGACCGATATTTTGGGCTGAATAGTTTTTTAACTGAATCGCTATGAGAGCTCATGGTAAGACCTCAGGTAGTACACACTAGTTACACCTATATACATAGTCTTGCAAATTTCAGCTCTAAATATACGCCTTTAAAAGCTATATTCGCTCGAAATTAGATTTCCTAAGGAGATCTGTCAATAAAAATGTGTCAGACACGTAGCAGATGCGGTAAGATATCTGTATCTGAGCGCGTATCTGTCCATATCGCTCTCTATACTAAACTCAAGGAGCAACATACACGTAGCAGATCACTAATATTTTACCGTCAAGCATCTGTAGGCACCGACATATATCAAAAGATGGACAGATGATATCTGTGTATTACAAATTGAAATACAATACAGTTTGAAGGTTTCCGCGTGAATGTATCATTTTCGTATATCATCGTATCTGCTACGTGTGTGATGCACTTATCACTTATACGTACGGTACAAAGTACAGCGCACGGAAATTTAGAGAAATTCCAGATGCAATAGATATGTTTAGATACTTTTTGTACTTTGCTCAATCTTGTTTCAGTTAAAACTATGCACCATAGGTCGCATTCGGTGGATGGAGGCGGCTCGAAACCGTTCGTCGTGAAATTCTGTAGGATGGCTTATCTCCAGCAGTGGGACTTCAATCTGATGATAATGATTCAACTGGAATTGAACCCACTATATCAATGCTGGTCTTAATGATGGCACTGCTTAACCGACTGCAAAAACAGGAGGTATCATGTATAATTATGTGCAATTATCTACGAAATTAGGATTCACTGTAAAATCGACTTCGCTCAAAACGAAGGCGAACTAAATCCTTTCACCACTCTAGTTCTTTTAACATCACTAGGACCTTTACAAGGCCATTACACCGCAGGCGGGTCACTGACCTATCGCAATGTTACCACGAAAGAACCATTGACACTAATTACGTCACATCCAGTATTTCTCTAAATTCGCAATTAACACCGCAAGCTATTAACATTCTTATAATTATATAAATAAGAATTAAAATAGCAACACCAAGATTTATAGCTCACATTTTTTTTTCAAAATCTTTTATGTTAGTGATATTTTAAAAATTTACTCATTCTAATACTAAAGGAGTTACGTAAGATCATTCATTTTCATTAACTAATCAAGGGAATCCTTACCCTTAAGAGACACTTAACTCAAGTTAAATAACATAACACCCCAACAGTCACATACGTAGTCTTAATCCCACACTAGGATTCCCTGTGTCGTAGGTATCAGGAACTACGAGTACCATGGTACCGTAACACCCAGACCCGGAACAAATATTTGCAGACCATACATTTGTCCCGTAGCGGGAATCGAACCCGCAACGCAAAAAACGCAAAAGGTCGTCAAAAGTTATATGTTTTTACTAGTTGCGCCCCGCGGTTTCACCCGCGTGAAAAATGATGAAAATTGATGATGATGATGAAAAGTATATATAGCCTATGTGTTAATCCAGGGCGTAAACTATCTCCATTCCAAATTTCACTCAAATCCGTTCAGTAGTTTTTACGTGAAAGAGTAACAAACATCCATACTCACAAACTTTCGCGTTTATAATATTAGTAGGATAGAAACCATTCAACTAATTTAAGTGTCTCGTAAGTGTTAGGTGTCCCTTTATTAACAGGTTAAACTGAGCACAAAATAATGTAAATGTAATAATTTTTGAAAATTATTTCTAACATTTTGGTAGTTTTTTTTTAAAGAAACTCATACGGTCTCGTAACGTAACGAAATACGAATATTGTCGATGCCACACGAGTGTTCGTCGTATTGGAGAAGGGTCTGGGGAGACGAGGTGGGGAAGGGGAGCTGCGTTGAAACGACGAAGCAGCAACGCAGCATTTAATAGCATACCGAAGCATAGCATAGCTGCGTTGGCGCAGCGCACGTGTGGCAGCGCCCTAATATCTGCTGAAGTTTGTACGAAAAAAAACTCCACGCGAACAAAGTTACGGGCATTTCACAAGTTTGTTATATGAGAAATTTGACGCAATTTTGAATCGTATATTATCGATATATAGCTTACTTTTGTTCGACAATGCTCGAGTTGTCACGGTGTTAATCGATGTCCAGTCCTGAAACATTAATAAAAAAAATATTATAATTAAACAAAGTCAAAGTCAAAAAGAACTTTATTCATTGAAATCACAAGGATCATTTTGAATCGTCTTATATAAAATTAAATTACTCCAGTTCCAACGCGACCAAGCCTAGAAGAATCAGGCAACAAACTCGGCTTGGCTTACATAAATGGTCCGTCTTACCACTAGGTGAGAAGCGCCTGTGTGGTGCCTCGGAGCAAGGAGTTGCTGATACATAGTAAATGAGAACTTAAAAACCTTAGGAAGGTAGTCAAAAGTAAATAAACATCAGCAAAAATATGCAAGACAGCACACGCTACGCTTGTTATACTTATAAATAATGATCTAATACAAACATGTAAAAAGGTAAGTACAGATATTGCAAATTTCCATTTTAGCAGTCGAGGGGCAGAGCGACATCAGGCCACGCGGCTTTATCTAAACTATATACAGAATTCAACAGCTGCCGTGGTGTGTCCGGTCTAGTATAGACCCGTCCGTCTCCTCCCGTAGATGTCGTGAAATCTAACTAAGGGATAACACCAGTACGGCTAACATGCGCAGCACGAGAAAATTTTCTCACATCATTATCTCGTGCTGAGACGTGAACTGCCGTGATATGTCTCGTTATGTCTTCATGTCGACCGGTTCGTTTTTCCTAACATGGCCGCCAACTCGAGTGCACTCGAGACAACTCGAGACTATTTCGTTTACTCGCGGTAAGAAACCGATAACCATAGACTAACATTGTTCTCATTAAATTTTTGTGAAACGGGCCGAAACGTGAATGAAAATAGATAACATACCTACACATGACTTACATAATACCCACCTACCCGCGCCCATCCACGGGAGGATACCCATCCATGAGAGGTGACCCTTCCATGGGAGGTGACCCATCCATGGAAGGAGACTCACCCATGAGAGGAAACCCATCCATGGGAGGTGACTTATCCATGAGAGGTGACCCATCCATGGGAGGATACCAATCCATGGGAGGAGACCCACTCATAGGAGGTAACCCATCCATGGGAGGATACCAATCCATGGAACGTGACCCATCCATGGGAGGTGACCCATCCATGGGGGTAGACCTATCCATGGGAGGTGACCCATCCATGGCGGTAGACCCATCCATGGGGGTAGACCTATCCATGGGAGGTGACCCATCCATGGGAGGTGACTCATCCATGGGAGGAGACCCGTACATGGGAGGTAACCCATCCATAGGAGGTAACCCATCCATGGGAAGATACCCATCCATGGAACGTGACCCATCCATGGGAGGTGACCCATCCATGGGGGTAGACCTATCCATGGGAGGTGACCCATCCATGGCGGTAGACCCATCCATGGGGGTAGACCTATCCATGGGAGGTGACCCATCCATGGCGGTAGACCCATCCATGGGAGAATACCAATCCATGGGAGGATACCCATCCACGGGAGGTGACCCATAATGGAAGGAGCACCTCCATGAGAGGAGACCCATCCAGTTTTCAACGCAAACGGTGGATTTTATTTATCTCATATCTAGTCTACGATGAAAATGTTAGACGAGAGAGAGGCCGTGTAGACATGAGAAAATGCTATACAATTATTGCACCACGTTAGGGTTTAAAGACAAAACACCACAGAATACCACAAAGTAGTCGTAACATTTAGGTTTAAGCCAATCATACGAGTTAGCATTTCGTTTTGTCGTGGGCGCGTGCTAAACGAATCGAAATCGACAACGTTTTCTCTCTCTCGCGTGACATATGTCTTTGTCTGCCATCTTAGCCCTACAGGGCAGCAGCATCTATCTGTGTACTCTACTCCAATACTGCTACCACCAATCCGCCTGCCAAGCGTGATCATTATGGCAAAACCCCTTAGCCTGTGGGGGAGGCCTAGTCCAGCAGTGGAAGTCTTACCGGCTGATGAAGATACAGAGAATCTTTACTTAAGAGCATAGAGCGTCTGGCGCAGCCGGTGGGATGGAGTCACATGTACAGCGGAATGGGACTATTACTGACCTAGGGCGCGATGGACAGGGGGCGGAAGCGGCGGGCGCGCGCCGCGTTGTGCGCCGGCGTGGGGGCCGCTGGCGGCGGTGGGGGCGAGCCAGAGGGGGACGAGCAGGCGGAGCCAGGGGGCGAGCCCATCAGAAGTGACGGCACGCCACGCGAACCGCTGCGGCTGACAAAGACGAACACAATTTATTAATTAAATCCGCAAGAACTATTTTGAAACGTCTTATAAGTGGCTCGACTCCTGTTCATCGCGACCGAACCTAGAAGCATCACTGTGTAGTCCGGTTCGTGGTCGCCACTCGAGAACCTTTATTTCCCAACGGTTGTCAGTTCTGCGAGCTATATGGCATGCCCATTGCCACTACAACTTGCTGATAAATCATTCTGAGATCTGTCGGTGATCTTAGTTCTACGGATCTCGTTTCAGATTGTATCACGCATTGAAACTCCGAGCATAGCTCTCTCTCTACAGCCCGTTGCGCTACCTTTAAGATATTTTTTTTAAACTGAAGCGTACGTCTTCAACCCTGCATGTCTTTGAACCAAAAATTCGAAGACATGTGTGTCAGTCATGTGCACACTGAATCCGCTCACCACATTGGTCCTTTATCCTTGGTCACTAGGCTCAACTGGTCTCTGACCTAACATATCATCCCAACAGTCACATACGTAGTCTTAATCCCACACTAGAATTCCCTGTGTCGTGGATATCAGGAACTACGAGTACCATGGTACCATAACATCCAGAACAAATACTTGCAGATCATACAAACATTTGTCCCGCAGCGGGAATCGAACCCGCAACCTCTCGCATCTCAGCCGGCTGCTTGCCCGTCGCGCCACAGAGGTCGTCATCACATAACCAAGAAAGAACCAGTGACACAAGTGTTATTGCACCGACCTGGTGTGTTGCGGCGGCTGCCGGTGGCGTGGCCTCGCGAAGCGCAGGTTCAGTTCCCGCGCGGGGTCGGCCGCATACTTGTCTGACGCGTTCTGTCGCCGGCGACGGAGCGCTGCGGACAACGTTTACCACCACATTTAGTACACAATGGGCATGGTTATCACCATCATCATCAACCAATAGGAGGCCAATGCTGGACAAAAAAAAAATGCTGAACATTTCACACAACATTATCTAGCCCCAAGCTAAGCAGAGCTTGTGTTATGGGTACTAGATAACTGATATACTTAATACAATAAATTACATAGATAGATATTTTTTTATTATACATAGAAAAATACTCAGAACACTTTGAACAATTATCTGTAGATCGTACAAATATTTGTTCAGAGGCGGTAATCGAACCAGCAACCTCCTGCGTCGCAGGCGAATAGGGAAAATAAATAATAATAATAACGAAATAATAATATAATAATAAACATAGGGCGTAGAATGTCACGATAAACGTTCTTGAGCATGAACGGTCTTGAGCAGCCTCCATCCACCGACTTGCTGCGACGTTTATAATGTTCCTCTACTGCATCGAGAACCTACAACCAGCATGGTCATGGTACTTCAGCTATTTATTAACTTTTTTTAATTTCTAAAAAGCTGCTCAAGACCGTCCATACTCAAGAACGTTTATCGTGACATTCTAGGGGGGGCCCTATGTTTATTATTATATATTCGTTATAATTTTTATTAGTTTTCCCTATGTAGTTTTTGTAATTAAATTACAAAAACTAAAAAAAGTTAATAAATAGCTGAAGTGCCACCTTCGATAGAAAAACGCTCATATTTCGGTTTGTAGTTAGCCCCATTTGGCTGCCTTCTGCATAACTCGGTCCAATTGTGGTTCGTAATAGACACGGTTGTAGATCACAATGGAATAATTGCCAGCGGACTTCCTGCCGCGGGCCGCCAACGGACACACTTTTTTTTATACTTCCTCATTATTTATTGGAATAACTTCTTTTTTTTCTTTTTTTTTATACTTCTAGATTTATTTATTAGAATATAACTTCTTTTTCTTTTTTTTTTATACATACTTCTTGTTTTTTTTATAAGAATATCTTTTTTTTTCTTATTTTTTTAATTTATTTATGTTCAATATTTCTTACAGTACTTAATATAATATTGTACCTTAAAAACCTCCAAAGGTTTGACTAGGTACTCACATTCGTCATAATAAAATAGAATGAGTGAACACACACAATCTCATATCATATCATCTCTCATCTCTCGCGGCGGGCGAAGGTTCGCCTGCAACGCAGGAGGTTGCGGGTTCGATTCCCGCCACGGAACAAATATTTGTACGATCTGCAGATATTTGTTCAGGGTGTTCTGGGTATTTTCTATGTATAATAAAAAGTATCTATCTATGTAATGTTATTGTATTAAGTATATCAGTTATCTAGTACCCATAACACAAGCTCTGCTTAGCTTGGGGCTAGATAATGTTGTGTGAAATGTCCAGCATTTATTTATAAAAACAGCAGATTTGCACTCTTAATACGGCTGAGTTACGAAGCAACAATAAAAATACGCAACCTCCGAGGTATTTCCTCTGAGTACGCAACACTTAGTCGGCCTTATTACAGAACATGGACTAAATCTGAATTTAGTAAAGGCGTTCTAGTCTAGGATTAAATATCGACATTAGGTATATGCGACTTTAAATACGAAAACAGATGGTTTGTTTTCCGAAATAAATTCTCGCGCTACTACACACATTTCCAAAGTATCAAACTGACGGATTGTGTCACATCACAATTGAGATGTCCAAATTCTTACCTCTAACAAGCAATCAACTGTCAATTTATAGACCATTGCTAAACTAGGGGGCTGCCTGGTTTTAGATAAACCAGAGATAGTCCAAGCTTATGTCATTTTTGGCATATCTAGCTCGAAAGTTGCTTCTGGAAAACAAGCCATCTGCTTTTGTATTACAGTCGTATATACCAAAGGTCGATATTTAAGCCTAGACTGGTAGTCCTGGTTTAAACCCAGACTAAGGGCATTTTTTATAATTACATCCCGTAGGTACATCTCGGCCGCTTGGGCGTCCGAATGCGAAATGCGAGTGAGAGGCACGATAGCGCGAACCTCATGTGAAAGAAAATGGCTTCACATAATCATAGTCACGGAGCTGACCTGGAGTGAGGTCTGCCGTCTCGACACTGTCGCCGCTCCACGAGGCGCACTTTGCCAGTCTATTCTCGCACGCCACGGGTATGCGCGACGCACTGCCGCTGCCGCTGGACCGCTAAAAACATTATTATACACTTTTCAGAGCCATTTTCAGTTTTGGTGATGTTTCAGAGAATTCTGTTCCAGAGGTTTTTTTAAAGTTACAAGGGTATGTTACGTTATGCAGTATTTTCTGGTATTTGCGACAATGGTATACGGCGTTATGCCGTATTTGTGACAATGGTATGGCGTTATGCCGTATTTGTGACAATTGTATATGGCGTTATGCCGTATTGGTGACAATGGTATATAGTGTTATGCAGAATTGGTGACAATGGTATAGCATTATGCCGAATTGGTGACGATGGTATATAGCGTTATGCCATATTCTCTGGTAATAGTGGTATATACTTATCATTATGCCGTATTGTCTGGTATATGCGGTATATGGAGGTAGGCCGTATTGTCCGGTAAATGTGGCATATGGCGTTATGCTTTATTTGTGATAATGGTATATGGCGTTATGCCGAATTGGTGACAATGGTATATAGCGTCATGGCGTATTTGTGACAATGGTATAGCATTATGCCGTATTGGTGACAATGGTATATAGTGTTATGCCGAATTGGTGACAATGGTATAGCATTATGCCGAATTGGTGACGATGGTATATAGCGTTATGCCATATTCTCTGGTAATAGTGGTATATACTTATCATTATGCCGTATTGTCTGGTATATGCGGTATATGGAGGTAGGCCGTATTGTCCGGTAAATGTGGCATATGGCGTTATGCTTTATTTGTGATAATGGTATATGGCGTTATGCCGAATTGGTGACAATGGTATATAGTGTTATGCCGAATTGGTGACAATGGTATATAGCGTCATGGCGTATTTGTGACAATGGTATAGCATTATGCCGAATTGGTGACAATGGTATATAGCGTTATGCCGTATTTTCTGGTAATATTGACAGAGCTACTTACGTCTCGTAAACTTTGTGACCCATCTCCCGCTCCTGAGGGTTCCTTCTTTATTATTGAGTTTGCCCTGAAATACAATCGAACGATTTAAGTCAATTAAGGATAGAACAAGTAATCATTTAATTAAGTGAATTATTTTTCTGTAACAGGACCCTAGGTGACGCTCTATTGGTTAAGTTTTCGCGCACTTAGACCTACAGACTGGCGTCGGGTTTTGAGTACTCAGTTGGATGCTGCTGCCCATCCCCTGGCATAATCTCTTAGTCGCCTTTTACGACATCCACATGAGGAGTTGGAGGAGACTCCTAATCTAAGGCGGAGACTACTACGGCACTGCTTACCTATCATGAATAGTTTCAAGTCTCGCTTTCTCGATAGCGGGACTTTGACTCTTCTCACCGCTCCGGGTCGATGAGCTGAGAACATAATTAACAAAAAATTTACAAAACTTAAGGCGAGTACACATTAGGCGCTCGGCGTTGCGTTAGGCGCGCGTTGGTAGCGTACATACAGCGCGCTTAGCACGGCGTTTTACAAGCGTTAGTAGGGCGTCCATACTCGGCTCAGTTCGGAAATGGACGTCGAAGTGATTGCTTGTGTGTGGCTTCTATACCGTCGCTACAGAAGACGACGGCAGAGACAAAGAGAATTTTGGGTGCACCCAATATTAAGACAGTATGAACCTAAGTTTTTTAATTATTTTAGAATGTCCATAAAATCCTTTGATGACTTACTCCATGTTATAAAGGTGGATATTACTGGTGATTCATAAATAAGTCTGTATCGAAGTGCTCGGTCTCCATTTTGGTGAATTGTGTCCACTCTACACGAAAGCGCGCGTTCAAATGTACAACAAAATGGCGGCTCATGTATCTCGAAGCGCGCGGCTGAAGCCCTCCCAACGCGCGTTTGAACGTAAATCTCAAAGCGCGCGTTCGACGCGCGCTTGATCAGAAACGCGTGATCGTTTTTCGATCGATTGCGTGTGTACACCTAGATAAGAACTACTGGTTCTCAAAACGCGCTTTACCAAAGCGCGCGCTTCAAAACGCCTAATGTGTACTCGCTCTTAAGCAATAAATAAATAAAATAAATAAATAAATCCTCAATTCTTGATCTTTCCCGTTTCAATGTTTTATAAGTTTAAAATAAAACAGTTTGTGGATCCCAGTTCTACACAAAAAAAAATATATAAATTTTATTTAAAGCATCAACAAACCCGGTAATAAGTTTTAATAAACACAGTAACAAACACACATTTCTATTCTCCTATCATATTATTATTGACGACCTTTGTGGCGCGGCAGGCGAAGGTACGCCTGCGACGCAGAAGGTTGCGGGTTCGATTCCCGCCTCGGAACAAATATTTGTACTATCTGCAGATATTTGTTCAGGATATTCTGGGTATTTTTTTATGTATAATAAAAAATATATCTATGTAATGTATTATATTAAGTATATCAGTTATCTAGTACCCATAACACAAGCTCTGCTTAGCTTGGGGCTAGATAATGATGTGTGAAATGCCCAGCATTATTATTATTATTTCACTCATTTATTATCTCGTTAAAAAAGTACATTTTTTACTATAAAGGACTATCTACAAAAACATTATCATTATTATTATTATTATTATTGCGTTTTTGCTAACAAAACTGTTAGCAAAACATGTTATACGTTTGTAAAACAGCAAAACATGGCGCAGCAGACACGACTTAATACACACAGTATTCTATTCGATATAGAAATAAATATAAAAAATACAACTGAATTGAGAAACTCCTCTTTATTTTGAAGTCTGTTAAAAATAAGCGATTTTTCATTCCATTTGCTATTGCAGCGACAACCCTATCTAAGGAACCTTCCTTGTACGTACCGTTTGTCTCTTTGGTGCTCCGTGGCGTCGTAGTAGATGGAGGTTTCGTCATGGTTCAGTCGGGTCGGCTCGCCGCCACTCACCACCGAGTGGATTTTAACTACGAACAGAAAAATCATATTAACTACAAACAGAACAGTCATTATTAACTAAAAATAGAACAGTCATAACTAAAAATAGAACAGTCATAACTTAAAATAGAACAGTCATTATATTTTTCGCCACGCAAAAAGGGCCCACTGGCGGCCTAGTTGCGGAAAAGAGTCTGCGCTACAAGTATAACCACAAACAGAACAGTCATTATAACTACAAATAGAAACGTCAATTTAACTACCAAAAGAACAGTCATTATTTACTAAAAATAGAACAGTCATAACTATAAATATTACAGTCATTATAACCACAAACAGAACAGTCATTACAACTTAAAATAGAACAGTCATTATAACCACAAACAAAACAGTCGTTAGAACTACGAACAGAACAGTCAATATAACTATAAATAGAACAGTAATTGGCCGAGTTGGTACGCAATACGTTCACAATTAGCGTTCCGAAAATTAGCGACTCAAAGGTCCATGCGCTACCGAGTACTAACTCATACTTTATCTATGGCACATCTGTGGCACGCGCACGTGACATAACAATTAAGTTTGTTATATAACTCTGCTAATTTATTTTCTATTTGTAGTTATAATGACTGTTCTGTTCGTAGTTCGAACGACTGTTCTTTTTGTGGTTGTGTTGTTCAAAAAAATTTATAAATTGATAGTAAACGTGAGACTTTTAGTATTTCCTGACCTGAGTGTCCGGGACTAGTGCTGTCCGGCGGTCGCACTCGTATCTCCAGTCGACTGGACACGGTGGCGCCCTCGGGCTCCGGCTTCGGCTTGGGGGGAGCGCAGTATGATGCCGATAAACACTGCAACAAACAAACTCGTGATGTTGATAAATATTGCAACAGACATGTCCATGGTGTTGATACACACTGGAAATATATGTTCATGGTGTTGTTAAACACTGGAATAGACATGTTTATGGTGTTGATAAGCACTTTATCACTTGAAATTAGATTTCTATGTACAAATAAGTGTTAAGGAGTCCAAATTAATTTTGATCTTGAGCCGATTCATTCGTTCTCATTTACGATGTATCAGCAACTCCTTGCTCCGAGGCACCACACAGGCGCTTCTCACCTAGTGGTAAGACGGACCATTTATGTAAGCCAAGCCGTGTTTGTTGCCTGATTCTTCTAGGCTTTATCGCGTTGGAACAGGAGTAATTTTAGTTTATGAGACGATTCAAAATGATCCTTGTGATTTCAACGAATAAAATTATTTTCATTTCATTTGATGCAACTCGGTCTCTGAGTCTGTGCAGCAGTAGAAGTCTATCGGGTGATGATGGTGTGTACTCACGGGCGCGGTGTTGGCGCGGCGTGGCGCGGGGCGCGGCGCGTCACGTCGCGCGACGTTGCGCATCACGTCCACGCTGTAGCGCAGCGAGCCAGCGGCACATTCAAACGACGCTTGTTGCACGAGCGGCGGCTTTAGCGAGCGGATGTGCGACCCTGGAATAGATTATAAAATCATAAATATAATAATAATATATGGCTTCACATGCGGCTTTTACAAATAGTCGGCAAAGATAGTCGGCCGAATATACAAATAGTTAACCAATTTCACTAACTACTACACTAGGAAGTATGTAGTAGTCGGTTATTTTCACAAACAATGGGCTAAAATTGTCTGCTAATTTCACAAACAAACGGCCTAGATAGTCGGCCTGTTTTACAAACAAACTGCCTAGATAGTCGGCCTGTTTTACAAACAAACTGCCTAGATAGTCGGCCAATTTCACAAACAGCCGGCTAATCTCACCAATAGACGGTAGTGTCCAGCATCGCGGCAGCACGGGGTGTAGATGTGGGTAGGCCTCTATGCCGGGTATCTGCACGCATCTTCTGGGCTTGACCCCTGCGACCTCAAGAGGCGCCTCCGCGGGGGGCGCGGGCGGTGACGGAGGGGGAGACTTCGGCGCTACTGCCTGGTAAAAACAACAAACGTAAAATTATTACCAATAAACAAAATCAGCACGGTCACATACCAAAGTTTTTATTTTATTTTATAAACTACTTGGCAAGCAAACAAGCGTACGGTCCACCTGATGGAAAGAAGTTACCATAGCCTATGGACGCCTGCAACACCAGAAGCATCACAGGCGCGCTGCCGACCCTGAGACATAAAGATGAAAAGTCTCATGTGCCTGTAATTTCACCGGCATCCGTACCCTTCAAACCGAAACAGCAATGCGAACACTCCTGCTTGGCGGCAGAAATAGGTACGGCGGTAGTACTTCCCCGGACTAGCTCTTTCACAAGAAGTTCTACTACGAACAAAACAGAAGCAAAAAGTCTAAGTTCAGACCTTTCTAAACCTGTGTGTCGTTGTTGCCTCGCCTTCCTTCACAAAACATGGAACATGGATGTTTTATAAACCAAAACCTTCCTCGATTAATTACACTACATCATCATCACACCAGCCAGTTTACGTCCACTGCTGGGCATAACCTCTTACACAAAATACAAAATTACCATAATCACCACACTTGGCAGGCGGATTGATGATCGCAGTTTACTGTCGAGTACTTAGGTGGATGCTGCTGCCCATCTAAGTCGGCTTTTAAACATCCACGGGAGGAGATAAAGGGGGGCTATTCTTAGGCCGGACATACTATGGTGTTATTACACTACACGGCACGGAAAATCGCATTAAAATCCATAACATAACACCCAACAGTCACACACATAGCTTCATGATCCCACACTAGGATTCCCTGTGTCGTGGGTATCAGGAACTACGAGTACCATGTCACCATAACACCCGGACCCGAAACAAATATTTGCAGATCATAATATTTTCCGCAGCGGGAATCGAACCCGCAACCCGCATGCCGCGCCACAGAGGTCGTCAAAAATGATAATAGTGACGCTGCAGCTGGGCCAAGTGAACTGGGTAGTACATTCATTTTGTAAAAACGGGAAATTTTCACGTACCGATATGTTGATGGAAGCACCAACAGGTTTCGACCCTAATCGAGGGTCTTCATCAGGGTGGGTATAGGATCCGCGATACACTCCCTCCGCGTGCTTCCTCGCACTGCGTCTCTGAGCTCGCTCCTCTCGGACCGTCCGGCGCGGGGGTGGGGGAGTGCTTGTGTCCGCGTCATCACGCGTTCTTCGGTGACGTCATTCCGGTCGGGTTGCGGTGCTCCATCATCGTCGTTGCCACTCCCGCCGCAACCATCGGGCGCGCCAGGAACGGCCAGACAGGCTACACAGGCTAACAGTGTCTCCATCAGGCTCAATCATTTCACTGTCGTACGTCCCATAAAGACAGGATTTCCAAGCCTGTGGTAGAGCCCATCCTCCATCCTCACTCCCCCCCAACCCCCGCGCCGGACGAGCCGAGAGGAGCGAGCTCAGAGACGCAGTGCGAGGAGGGACGCGGAGGGAGTGTAGCGCGGATCCTATACCCACCCCGATGAAGACCCTCGATTAGGGTCGAAACCTGTTGGTGCTTCCACCAACATATCAGTACGTGAAAATTTCCCGTTTTTACAAAATTAATGATATAATTCACGAAAGTTACTTAGTGAACTGGGTAGTACATACCCGAGGCTGATCCCTGCGTGTTTGCTGCGTCACGTATGTGGTTGACGTGTGGTGGAGCTGCGTCATAGTGACGCTACAGCTTGATCCAGCGGACTGGCTAGTACATACCTGTGTCTGCACCCTACGTATTTTGATGCGTGATGGATATGTGTGGTGGAGCTGCGTCATAGCGACGCTACAGCTGAACCCAGTAAACTGGAAAGTACATACCTGAGGCTGCTCCCTGCGTGTTTGCTGCGTGATGTGTGTGGTTGAAGTGTTGTGGAGCTGCGTCCTCGCGACGCTGCAGCTGGAGACAGCGGACTGTGCCCGCGGGCAGCGATGCTCCGGAGACTAGAAACAAAAGTAGACAAACAATAAGAAAAAGTTACGCACTACAAAGCTCGTACAACTGACAACCGTTGGGGAATAAGAGTTCGCGATCATGAACCGAATATATAGGGTAGGATAGTCCTACTCAGGCGCGTTGCGGCTCCGCTGCGTCAGCGTGTCGGTTGCGTCGTCACGAAACGCGACGCATCGGCAACGCCCGTGTGGCATGTCGTTCAGATTTGTATGTAGAACTACGGAGCGTCACCGCTCCGTCGTCGTTGCGTCTTCGCAACGCCCGTGTGAAGTTGGTGGATAGAGGCGAGCAGTGTACTTTTCCCGAAGACCATAATTATCTAGATCGTTTTTTTGAAAAACCACAAATAAAAAGTACAAGTAGGTATATAAGATTTGTTGATAAGAAACGCATCCAAACGAAATTTTATAATTGGGAAGGCAATTGGTCCTTTGAGCCGGATACGAATGAACCTATGGATCCGGCTCGAAGTAACAAGGTTTTTGTGTGTCTCACCTGTAATTGTTCCTGCTTCCATTCATTGTCTGTGGTCTCTTCAGAATCGTCGAATTGAGATTTCCACAGAGATACCAACGTTAGAGCGCCGCCCTTTGTCACCTGCAAATATCAAACAAAAAATTTATACAAAAATTATAACTCAATTCAATACTCGCACCGAATTTTATGAAATTTAAAAAAGAGGCTAACATTAAAATTCAGCTTAAACTTTGGTAGAAGTCGAAATTTGGTTTCGGTTTCGGCAAAAATCCATGCATCCGTACCCTGACCAATATAAAGCTTCCGGAAAGCTGCCAAGAACATTTTCGTAGCTTAAAAATTCTAACATTATCAAGCATCTACATATTCGAAGCCTGTAAGTTTGTAAGGAAATTACCCGCAATTTTTCGTTAAAAAAACTGACCTACCACGGCGTTACCCATGCAGGTATTAGCACAAATTAGTACTGTCTAACTCTAAATTAAAAATACACAGTTCCGGTCCAACAACAATGGCATCAAAAATTTATAATAAAATTCCCGAACAAATTTAATATTTAGAAAAGGATAGGACATTTGAATGTAAATTACGGGAATTACTAATTAAAAAATGCTACTACAATCGACTTCTTCAAAGATACGCTGCCTGCGTTGTAATTTAATTAAATTTAATTCACAACACAATATGAACAGCTAGCTTTTTATTTTGTTTTTTCAAGCTTCGCCCCGCTTCCACTCCAAATATTGCTATGCCCTAAACTTAAGGGTAATATTTTACCATTTTTAACTTTAAGACCTCACCATGTAACATAATAATTGCAATAAATAAAACAAATATGAAAAATTTTGAGGCAGAATTTCGTTTTCGGCCATACTGTTCACTGGTATTAAAAATAGTTTCTTACCTGTTGCAAAGCGGATACGTTTTCGTCGTCCATCACCGCGAACTGCGTGTAACTCTGGTCGGCTCGCGCACGCGCAGCGCGGCGCCCGCCTGTATTTATTAATTTATTTATTTTTCTACGATTCAAAGATTAAGGTGGAACGTTAATAAGGCTAACGCTAAGTGGCGCGATATTCAATTTTATTATTTACAATTTTTTTTTATTATTTTGGTACTGAGTGTACTGGTACTGAGAGGCACATTATTATAATATAACACAAGTCATTCTTGTCTTCTGTTTAGTTTTAATTTCCTTTGTTAATCTTTGTTGTATGTGTGTGTGTCTTTTGTATTTTCCCGTGTCTTTTTTATGATCTGCATCATTGACACAAATAAATGCTTTTTCTTTCTTTTCTTTCTTTCAACACAAAACAAAGTAAACAAAATAAGGTACACAGTATTTTTATTATTACAAGCTTTTATTTAATTTGCAATGTATGTATGTTTGTCCAAATGGAATCTTGCAAATTAATTTTAAATCAGTTATCTTTAACCGATTGAGCTCAAATTTTTCATACCTGTCAAGTTCAGATGACAATACAATATTATGGTGACGGCGAACTGATCTGATGATGGATACGGAAGGTGGACAATGGAACTCCTCGATGATTAGCAGTAGCCTGGCAGTGTTTGGACTCATTTTGATCAGGTTCCGATAACGAATTTAACAAAAGCTTGTTTTGAAAAAAATACATTTTTCAACAATTAACTTAATATTTTCTTATTTTCTTAATAATAATAATTAATAAATGCTTAACATTTCACACAACATTATCTAGCCCTAAGCTAAGCAGAGCTTGTGTTATGGGTACTAGATAACTGATATACTTAATACAATACATTACATAGATAGATATTTTTTATTATACATAGAAAAATACACAGAACACCCTGAACAAATATCTGCAGATCGTAAACAAATATTTTGTTCCGAGGCCGGTATCGAACCCGCAACCGCCTGCGTCGCAGGCGAACCTTCGCCCGTCGCGCCACAGAGGTCGTCAATATCGTAATCTAAATAATATGATGTGTTCAAATGTTGTACACACACTTACCTCTTTTAAAATGTGTATCAGAATGTACACTGTCCACATCCGCCACAATTCTAGGGCTTGAAGATTCACCTGTTAATAAAAAAAGAATTGTCAGTATTCGGTGTTAAGGAGGTGGAAGGAGGCGGCTAAATACCGTTCGTCGTGGCATTTTATCGGGGTGGCCTATTTTCTGCATATTTTGCAGTGGACATCAACCAGTTGCTGATGACTTAATATAAACGTAATTTATAAATTACTAAAAATAGACTAATCAATAATCTGTTATTGGTTACCATGATCGGTTAATGGTTAATATGATCGATTTTTCGTTACTATGATCGATTTTTTATTACTATGATTAGTTTTTTGATACTATGATCGGTTATTAGTTACTATAATCAGTTATGGGTTAATATGATCACTTATTGGTTACTACAATCGGTAATTGGTTACTATGATCAGTTATTGACTACTATGATCGGTTATTTGTGACAAAGATCCGTGTTTGAATACTATGAACGGTTATTAGTTACTATGATCCGTAATTTGTTACTATGAACGGTGTTTTGTTACTATGATCGGTTATTGGTTACTAGCTATGATCGGTTATTGGTTACAACCTATGATCGGATATTGGTTACTATCATGATCGGTTAGTAGTTACTAATCATGATCGGTTATTGGTTACTAACCATGCTCGGTTGGTGGTTACTAACCGGGTGTAGACGATGCTTGAGCGGCCAAATCTTGTACGCAAGTAGCCGGCGCGGTCACCACTCGCAGTCTAGCTAATGTTGGACCTCCGCCTGAAAGTATTTTTTTCAAATTATTCATGCATTCTTCGTGTCACTGGTTCCTTTTTGGGCACCGTACGTGAGATCATTGACCCAGGTTGAGGTTGAATGGTTTCAGTGGCTCTGTCAATCGCGACGAGCGCCCGTTGTTCGTCATAATCATTATCAGCCGATAGACGTCCACGGACGAGGCCTGCCACACCCTTGGCCATAATCACCACGGTCGCCTGATGGATTGGTGATCGCAGTATTGGTATTAAGTACTCAGGTGGATGCTGCTGCCCATCCCCTGGTGTAGTCCCTTAGTCAGCTGTTATGACATCCACGGGATGAGACAAAGGGGTTAATGGTTTAAGTTTTGGATAATTATTACATAGCATCCAACAGTCACATACGTAGTCATGATCCCACACTAGGATTACCTGTGTCGTAGGTATAAACTACGAGCACCATGGTACCATAACACCGAGACCAGGAACAAATATTTGCAGATCATACATTTGTCCCGCAGTGTGAATCGACACCGCAACCTCTCGCATCTCAGCCGGCTAATCACCCGCCGCGCCACATAGGTCATTGTAACTAGGAACTAACTAGTTATTTTATTTTATTTATTTATTTATTCACCAAAAAAAAACAACAAAATACATAAGAGTTACATTAAATAAATTTTGCTAACAATAAGTAAGTAAGTACTTATAACTAGAAAAAATAAGTTAGGCTTAAGTGGTTATGTACTAGTAATGAACACAAGCTCTCACACTAGGATACCCTGTGTCGTGAGAAGCTTGCCTCTTCCAATATGGTCATTATAATTATTATAGGTAAGTAAATACTTTCTTACTTAACTGGTTAGGTTTAAATTTATAAGTTCTCTGCTAGGCACTTGGTACGAAGTAACTAAGAAAATTTATTTGAGAATTACATAGGTATACCTACAGTTACTATCAGTCATTCTTCAAACGTTTAGATATGAATAGAAGGACCTAAATCGAAGATATGTAGGTATAAATAAACAGTAGGTTGCATGTGATACTTACGCTTACGTATGATCAAGCAGTATTTTTATAACAATTAAGTTAAAAAACCCTGCAGCGTACTACATCTATTCAATAGCTTGATTCGATCCGTTCTTGAGTATGCCAGTCCAATTTGGTCGCCGTACTATGACGTGCATACGGACAGAATTGAAGGTGTTCAAAATAAATGCCTAAGGATCCTTTCATATCGGCACAATATGGGTCGTTCGCTCTCAGGGTACGTAAATAGGCTTAATTATTTTAAAGTTACCTCACTTTCTGCTCGTAGAGAATACGTCAGCCTTATTTACCTCCACAAGATTCTTCATTCTACCATAGATTGCCCCTTTTTAGTAACTTCAATCAACATAAATATATCTTACAGGACTCGTAAACCCCAAACCTTTGCATTAAGAATATATAAAAACAACACCTCATTTAACAATCCTCTTCCTCGAATGTGTCGTCGGTATAACGAGCTGGCTTGTTCTTTTAACGACTTGGATGTTTTTGATCCTAATATCAACAGGTTTAAGCGATGTCTCTTTAAAATCTTGATATTAGGTTTCAATGATAACAATGTTTAATTTTTTTGTTTTTCAGTGCCCGGTTTATGGGTAATTTAGTTTATAAGTTTGCAACACTGTAACTTTGTCGTGTTTACATAGTTGATTACGAATCTAGATCTGAACTATTCTCAATGTTTATGTGTACGCTTATTTGATTGTTATCTGTTTTGTGAACCTATTAAATAAATAAATAAATAAATTAAGTAGTGGGTAGGAGGTAAAGTGATAATTGAATGTTTCCTAAGTGTGGTGAGAGTGCATAGGATACGTACCAGGCGCGGGATGTCGTGGCTTGCAGGGCGGTACGCTCTGTCGTTCGGGACGAGTAGCCGTTGCACCCGTCACTACGGACGAACTCGGTTCCTGAAATCAACATATAATTTATTTATTTATTTATTTAATTAATTAGAACGGCCTTAACCAATTACACTAATTAACATACATTAGGTAATTATAAAATAAATTTTACAAAAACAAATAATATACCTACCTACTTATAGCAAGTATTAAGTATATAAATTATTTATTATATATTTTATTAAGTATTTATGCTCGAGTGAACTTTAGTTACGGTGGATCGTGATGTGGCGCGAAGTTCAAATTTTATTATGACCTCTGTGGCGCTGCGGGCGAAGGTTCGCCTGCAACGCAGGTTTCGGGTTCGATTCCCGCCTCGGAACAAATATTTGTACGATCTGCAGATATTTGTTCTGGGTGTTCTGGGTATTTTCTATGTATAATAAAAAATATCTATCTATGTAATGTATTGTATTAAGCGCCACATGCGCGACGATCCACCTTAAGTTATGGAATACGGCCCTGCATTAAGGTTCCCACGTACACTAAGTAGAAATTTTCAGTTGAATTAAGTCTTCATCAACCTGTAATCATCCACTGCTCGATGAGGCCTCCCCCATAGAATGCAATGGGGGGATTTACCATAATCACCACACTTGGCAGGCGGATTGGTGATCGCAGTTTGGCGTTCAGTACTCAGGTGGATGCTGCTGCCCATCCCCTGATCCCATAGCCACGTTTTTGCGACTTCCACATGAGTTGGAGAGTCCTATTCTCAGACCAAGACTACTACGGCTGAATTACAGGCACATGAGACTTTTCATCTTTATGTCTCAGGATCGGCAGCGCGCGTGTGATGCCTCTGGTGTTACAGGCGTTCATAGGCTACGGTAACTGCTTTCCATCTGGTGGCCCGTAAGCTTGTCTGCTTGACAAGTAGCATAAAAAAAAAAAGAACTATTTCACATTAATTAAGAAACACATCGTCGGCTAAATTCGTAAACATCGTATCTCCGTTAAAGGAGGTTGCCTGGAAGAAATCGCTCTCAGCGATAAGGCCGCCCATTGTTCTGCTAATGTTATTAAATCCTGTTATGTATGGGACATCATGTAACGTCATTTTGTCCCTTTAACCCTGGAAACTCTAAAATCGAGTGTGCAGCCACTTATATCATACATAGATAAGATAATTAAACCCGTTTATTCCAATCTTTCCTACCAACTGCCTGACGGAAATAATTTTCCCCATTTTTAGGGTAATTTCAAAAAGTTGGAAAATCAAAATTCTGATGATGCAGAACCATTTCGAGTACCCCAAAATGTTGCCTGATGGAAATAATTTTCCCCATTTTTAGGGTAATTTCCAAAAAGTTGGAAAATCAAAATTCTGATGATGCAGAACCATTTCGAGTACCCCAAAATGTTGCCTGATGGAAATTATTTTCCCCATTTTTAGGGTAATTTTCAAAAAGTTGGAACATCAAAATTCTGATGATGCAGAACCATTTCGAGTACCCCAAAATGTTGCCTGATGGAAATAATTTTCCCCATTTTTAGGGTAATTTCCAAAAAGTTGGAAAATCAAAATTCTGATGATGCAGAACCATTTCGAGTACCCCAAAATGTTGCCTGATGGAAATAATTTTCCCCATTTTTAGGGTAATTTCCAAAAAGTTGGAAAATCAAAATTCTGATGATGCAGAACCATTTCGAGTACCCCAAAATGTTGTCTGATGGAAATAATTTTCCCCATTTTTAGGGTAATTTCCAAAAAGTTGGAAAATCAAAATTCTGATGATGCAGAACCATTTCGAGTACCCCAAAATGTTGCCTGATGGAAATAATTTTCCCCATTTTTAGGGTAATTTCCAAAAAGTTGGAAAATCAAAATTCTGATGATGCAGAACCATTTCGAGTACCCCAAAATGTTGCCTGATGGAAAGATCTATATGGAACAAATTTGAGCGAAAATCCAAATTCCAATCTGTCCGACTAGTCAGGCTAACAGTTTTGAATAATTTTGTCCAAACAGTTAGACTAACGAACTGTTGGTAGGAAAGATTGGAATAAACGGTTAATCCAGGGCCTAAAGTATCTCCATTCCAAATTTCACTAAAAATCCATTCAGTAGTTTTTACGTGAAAGAGTAACAAACATCCATCCATACTCACAAACTTTCGCGTTTATAATATTAGTAGGAAGTATATTTTGTTCTACCGGGAGAAGTCGAACATTGAGGATTTTTTCTTTGTTATATCCATTTTTAGCGTAGAAAACGTAAATCTTTAAAAATGAGGTAGCAAAACTACAAATAGATGGCAATGCTTCATTAAAAAAAATTTTTTTTTCTTCACAAAATCTCTCATGTTAGAGAAATTGACTCGGTGGTTTTAGATGTCTGGTGGATCATCCATACTAACATACTTACATAGCCGTTAAATACAAAACCGTTTCTTCCCCACTTAAGTAGTCGGGCTGATAAAGGTGTCATCGCGAGGTCTCGCGAACTCGGTTCGGAGCGAACTACCAGTTATTAACAATGCCATTGTCAAACAGGGACTGTAAAATCCTTTCCGGTTGAAGTCAAACGATGTACCTACTAGGGCGTGTAAAAACCGGGTTGTTTTAAAAAACCGGGTTTTCCGGTTTTTGTATTTCAATAACCGGTTAAACCGGTTAATCGGTTATTTTTCGAGTTTTTTATATAGGTGTCTTAGGATAAAATAAAACCATAAATTTTAATTAAAATGAACTTATTATTTGAATAAGCAAGCACCAATTAAATTAGCTTGTAATTTTTTTAAATATTATTGTACAGAACTCACTCTTACTCGAATAAAGTAATAAAATTCAACAACTTGATAAATCAGTCCTAAAAGTTAGTTACTAAGTGTAATTCACATTTTTTATTTGGTAGTATTAAAACTCTCTCTCGCTCCAGGTTATAGAATATTTATTATATTAAATTATATTCTTTATATATATTTAAAAGAAATTTTATCGCTCATTCAGCCTGCTCTCTCAAGTATACAAACTGTTTGCCAAAGTCCTCAGCAACAGGTTGTGTCGATCCCTTGATGATTACCAGCCTATAGATCAGGCTGGCTTCCGGAGTGGATACTCGACTATGGACCACATCCACGCCGTCAAACAACTGATGCGAGAGGTGCCGAGAGTACAACCAGCCTATGTGCCTTGCGTTTGTTGACTACGAAAAGGCTTTCGACAGCGTTGAGCACTGGGCTGTGTTTCACTCTCTTCATCGTTGTAACGTTGACAAGCGATATGTGGATATCCTGCGGGAATTATATAGGAACGCCACTCTTCAGGTGCGTATGCATAGACTTTCTGACTTCGTGTCAATACAACGAGGCGTGCGGCAAGGAGACACCATCTCTCCTAAATTATTTTCCAGTGTGCTTGAAGACCTTATAAAAACACTGGATTGGGATGAGATAGGTATGAACATCGATGGACGTAGAATATCGCACCTACGATTTGCTGACTACTTAATACTTATAGCTGAGAACGTCAATGATCTCCAGAAAATACTCGAAGACCTGCACCAAGCCTCCCTCAAGGTGGGCCTGAAGATGAATATGTCTAAAACCAAGGTGATGACCAACCTTCCGGGACCCAAACCTAACGCAATCGTAGGTAACTGTCAAATAGAGGCAGTGGACGACTACATATATCTTAGACATTGTTTATCCTTCGGCCCTCATTCCTAGGTAAAGGAGATTTCCAGGCGAATTCAGCTAGGATGGGCTGCTTTTACTAAGTTGGTGGACGTCCTGAAATCCAAAATTCCCCAATGCCTAAATACCAAGATATTTAACCAATGTGTCCTGCCCATACTCACCTACGGATCCGAGACATGGCCGCTGACAAAGGAGTACATGCATAAGATTGGAGTAGCATAACGGGCAATGGAGCGCGCCATGCTCGGAATATCACTTCTGGACCACATACCCAATGCCGAAATCCGACGTCGCACGAAGATTGTGGACGTGGGCACGAGGATCGCAAGACTGAAGTGGAGATGGGCGGGACTCTCGGTTAGAAGGGACGATGGGAGATGGACGAAGGCGATCACAGAATGGTGGCCAAGAGATGTACGACGGCCAAGAGGCAGACCACCTGCCCGATGGTCGAATGACATCGTTGAAGTAGCCGGCAACCAATGGACGAGACTTGCGATGGACCGAAAAGAGTGGCGTCTTAAAGAGGATGCCTATAATCAACAGTGGGTGCAGACGGGCTGAAATGATGATGATGAGAAAACTATAAAAATCAACAAAATATGTAGATAGGTATCTTTAAACAAAAGCAGTTTAATTAAAGCAGCGACGACGGTGGCGCCCAGTGCGCTCATCCAACGCTGCCTTCGCTATCTTGCTCTGCTTGTTTAATAGTAATAGCTTATTACCACAACGACTTAGAGAATTTATAGTAGGGAGATGGCAAGCATACGCTTTCCCCTCTGCCGAAGTACATGAACGGTCGTTCGTGTCAGTTTATAAAAACTAGTTTAGCCACGATCGTTCGCCATTCTGCGTTCATACCTGTCGCTATACGGAGCTCCTAAAAATGGTTGGTTGTGCTGTGGTTTCGTGTAAATGGCGGTCAGAAACATCAAATTTAACAAAATATGGAGAATCTTATCACATTTAGGTTATTGACAACACAATTAAGCCATTAATTTCACCGAAAATACATTTTCTTACTGCAAGCTTACGACAGAAATAACGATACGTAATTTCTTGGTACGGGGACAAGTGATGTGAAAACAACGAATGAATGAATGAATGAAACAACGAGGCTGCTACGATTTGTATGAAATTAACAGGGTAGGGAGTTTTCAGGCCGAAAAAAACGATCTCAAAGCTGTAAAAAAACCTGATTCCAAAGAAAATATCAATACCTACGTCGTTCAATACCAGCCTAAAATATAGGTGTTTAAAGGGGTTGTGAGGTTATTTTAGAGGTTTGTATTTCCGTTTTTTTTCGGTTTTAGGGTTATTTTGTCAATCACAATATGAAATTAGGAAGGTATGCAAAAGTATACGGATATTCGAATCTCGTTTCGTATGAAATAAGCAGAACCACGAAAATACATTACTTAACAATAAATTGATCCATTTTAAAACCAAAAACTTATATTTTCATTAAAAAATACAATATAAAATGTCTTAATCCCAGCTTATAATTGTTAAATCCATGTATCTGGCACCGAATCATAGACCTTCTTATAATCAATACAAGCAGCCGAGAGGTTTCCCTTGCTCGTCTTGACCTTCTGTCTGATGGCCATGTCAATGAGGAGGAGCTCCTTAATACCACGGGACCCAATCTTACATCCATTCCGAGCAGGAGCCAAAGTATTGTTTTTTTTAACACTCGAACAGTCACATACGTTGTCTTGATCCCACACTAGGATTCCCTGTATCTTAGGTACCTACGTATCCAACTACGTACCTATCGTAGGAACTACGAGTACCTGGTACCATAACACCCAGACCCGGAGCAAATATTTGCAGATCATACATGCCTGATGCGTGTGATTTGGAAACCATATAATTTTATAAGAAACCAACGCATCACGGGTGTGGTTAATGTACCGATCATGAATACATTGTTTTTAGTTGCATGTAGTTTGAAGAAATAGTAGCCAAAATAGAAGTAAACTTCGTTCGCATGCAAATGGACGTACGCGTCCTACCTTTTGACGACCTCTGTGGTGCGGTGGGCGAAGGTTCGCCTGCGACGCCGGAGGTTGCGGGTTCGATCCCCGCCTCGGAACAAATATTTGTGCGATCTGCAGATAATTGTTCCGGGTGTTCTGGGTATTTTCTATGTATAATAAAAATATCTATCTATGTAATGTATTATATTACGTATATCAGTTATCTAGTTGCCATAACACAAGCTCTGCTTAGCTTGGGGCTAGATAATGTTGTGTGAAATGTCCAGCATTATTTATTTATTTATTATTTATTTATTTTACCGGTGACCTCTTAAGTCCTAAAAATCAATTTTTAACTTACTATGTTTTTTTTGTATGTTACGCGATTACTTTTGATCAATATGAATCAATTCACCCATTCAAACATAATAAACATACATCCATAGACTAGATCCATAGACAATGAATAATCTTAATTTCATTCAGTCTTTTACACCCCATCACTAGTTTTTGCGCTAGTGTGCAACTAACCAATAGTGTAATTACAGAAATTATTTATTTGTGTGCTTGTTTTATGTTTGTGTGACAACTTTTATTTCCGTGTGCGTTTATAGAGACGCCTCAACTTTCTGCATGAGTGTGCGTGAGTAAGTAAATGTGTGCTGTACGTGTTTACCTCGCCTCCCGCAAAAAGTGGCAGAAATAATTTAGTACTAGAAGTTGAGCATGCCATCTCCCTACATAAATTCTCTAAGCCACAACGATATTCACTAACGATGTTGTATGCGGTCCAATGATAAAGTTTTCTGAGAAGTGTTTGTTTGTATTTTTGCAATTTTAACGTATTATGTTGTAATATAATTAGATGGATTATTATGGTCGTTCTAAATAAAGTCTGCAAGGCATAGTTTTAAATGAATTTGTGATTTATTACTCATTAAAAAAAACCGAAAACCCGGTTATTTTGCAAGAAAAAAACCGGTGAAAAACCGACCTAAAATCAGTCGGTTAATCGGTTTTTCGGTTAATCGGTTAACCGGTTTACATGCCCTAGTACCTACCTTAGTAATAGAGCTCGCTATAACGAGAAGTCGATGTAGCGTGGAATCGACATGCCGGGAACAATTCGTAAAATGTAGCATAGGCTACGTGTAGCGCAAACCCTCTTTTCTATCCCCCTGCCCAGCATGGGTTAAAGGTACTAATGGGACTTTTTTTTCCCACTAGTCCCTTTGATTATTTCAAAGGAACTAGTGGGAAAAAAAAGTCCCATTAGTACCTTTAAAGGGACTGCCCAAAGGGACTAGTGGGAATGAATCGTGACCACACCTACCGAATAATATATTTATACTAGTTGCGCCGCGCGGTTTCACCCGCGTGAATAATGATGAAAATTGATGATGATGATGAAAAGTAGCCTATGTGTTAATCCAGGGCGTAAACTATCTCCATTCCAAATTTCACTCAAATCCGTTCAGTAGTTTTTACGTGAAAGAGTAACAAACATCCATACTCAGAAACTTTCACGTTTATAATATTAGTAGGATTTCTATGTTATAGCTGCCTGAGGCCGTAGACAAAGTAACATTCTAATGGCGATGACGCCAGTAGAAAAGTCCAAAATGTATGGGATTGACGCTAGCTATCTATATGTCACGTGGTCTATTGTATTGTATTACGAATGTAGAAATGGAATCGCTTCGAAGCGAATGCCGTTTGGCTAGGCCCTCTGGTTTCTTTTCTCCCAATTTAACAAACCGAAAAAAACGAAAACCTTGTAGGCATGTTTTGCCCGCCATTTTGCTAAAACCTTTTGTGCCTACTGTAAAACTCACGTCAATGGAGATACGAGGTTTACGAATTTAGTCGATGATATTCAGTTCAGTGCCATGGTGTGTCCGGCCTAACATTAGACCCCTCCTTCTCCTCCCGTAGATGAAGTTAAAGACTTTCCAAGGGATCACACCAGGGGATGGGCAGCAGCACCCTGAGTATTTAACGCCAAACTGCAATCACCAAAGCGCCTGCCAAGCGTGGTGATTATGGAAAATCCCCCCATTGCATTCTATGGGGGAGGCTTCGTCCAACACGTGGACTTCTAAAGGCTGGAAGAATCCCTTATGATCGAATTACCTTAAACGCGAGATGCCAATGAAGGCATTACACCTAAACATGAGATTTGCCAAAAAAGCTGTTTACCCTAAACGTAAGATGCCAAATGAAGCAGTTTGCCTAAAATGTGAAATTGACAGAGAAGCAGTTAGTCTACATTTAAATTACCTGTAAAGCAGTTTGCCTTAAATACAAGATGACCTAGAAGCGGTAAGTCAAATAAGTCAGTTGACTGTTACCAAAGCCTTAAATATCAAGAGAATTGGCAGCCATAAAGTCGATTTCATAGTAAAATATTGTCTCGTAATATTTGCTAATCTCTATTGAAAATTACTGTTATTGTGTTTTTTTTTTATGAAGTAGATCTCTGAAGGATATTTTACGAATTATACTGGAATGAGACAGTCATCAGTTAAATGAGTCAGAATAGAAGGTAGCCTGCATAATTATTACTTAAAGGCTGATAGGTAAAATAAAAACCATAAAAAACGAACCACTATGTAAATAGACATTTACCTGTATAGGCTTTTAACCACCTAGACATTCACCTTTGTGGGCATTTAACCACTTAGGCATTTTGTTTTGTAGGCATCCACTTTAGACAAACTGCTTCTTTGTCAATTTCACATTTTAGGCATACTGCTTCATTTGGCATCTTACGTTTAGGGTAAACAGCTTTTTTGGCAAATCTCATGTTTAGGTATAATGCCCTCATAGGCATTTCGCGTTTAAGGTAATTCGATCATAAGGAGAAGAATTCAGTACAAATACGGCATCTAGATGGCGATGCATGGGTATACGTACGGGTCAACCTTGAATCATTCAGTAGGTATAGTGATAGGCATTCGTACAACACCCGACGGGCTGATAGGCTTACCACCGTGGCCCGCACTCTGGCCAAGTCGAATAAGCTGACACACGTAATGGGGCCGACAGTATAACATAAGCTACCCAGTAGTGTGACTGAGGCAGCTAGTTTTAACGCATTTAAATGTAAACTGAAGCACTGGCTCATAAGCAACACTTTCTATAGCTATGAGGAATTCATTGACAAGTAATAAGTGTCACACAAATTTATTTATTGTATTATAATTGCTATTATTATTATTATGACTAATTTTATTATTTTAATTGTAATATGACTCTAATTGTAATTTTATTATTATTATTATCTTTTTCTGAATTTATTTTTATTATTTAAATTGTAAAATGACTTTACTTGTTTTTTTTTTTTTTTTTTTTTATTAATGCTATACTGTAGTATAGTATATACGCCTAGGCATGTGCTTATGTGACGTGTAATACTCTTACCAAATAAATGATTATTGATTATTATTGATCATACCTTGGCATGTCTGTCAGGCGATGGCGCCGGCGTGGTGCTAACTTCAGGATCCTTTTCAGTCGTACCCTTGTCAGTGGCAGACTGTTGACAGATAACGCATGACGAGTTTAATACCTTATACTGTTCCCCAAAAGGTAGACAGATAATGGGTGACGAGTTAATACCTACAACTATACTGTTGTAAAAGGAGTAGAGACAGATACGGGGTGACGAGTTGATACCTTCAGTCATGCGGTTACCCAATGGGTAGAGACAGATAACGGGTGACGAGTTAATACCTTCAATTATACTGTTCCCTAAAGGGTAGAGACAGATAAAGGGTGACGAGTAAATACCTTCAGTTATACTGTTCCCCAAACTGTAGAGACAGATAACGTATGACAAGGTATAATACCTTCAGTTATTTTGTTCCCTAGAGGGTAGATACATAATGGATGACGAGTTAATAACTTCAGTTATACTGTTCCCCAAAAGGTAGAGACAGATAACGGGTGATAGCTACATTTGTCTGTGTACACTTTTAATTTGTCGTTTGGTAATTTTAGATATAGAACTCACATATCCGTTGAGGCGATGCCGCGGAGAGGCGGGCGCGGCGCGCTTCGCCTCGGCGCGCTCGGGCCGCGTGTTGGTCGTGTCGGTCATCGCGCCTGTCGCCAGCTCCGTCTCCAGCCGGGGTCGCGACGAGCGCGCCGCCTAGCGACAACATGCTATGAGATGTCATGTCATCAATTAGGTCCACAGGTAATCTCAACAGAGCGGCATTACATACCAAGACTGGTACAAGAGGCAGTTGAGATTACTAAACACAGGAATTTCAATAGAGAAGATGGTTTTCAATTGTCTGGAGTCTGGAATCCTGTGGTGAGAATGTGTAGCAATCGAAAGAATTGTGTGGTACCAGTTGCTCGTCCGGATACCGTTAGTGTGGTGTGTCGAGATGGAGTTAAGTGTGACAATGAAACTGATGGTAAGGGTGTTCGTAATAAAAGAGTGAGAAAGAGGGTAGATCGTTACGGCTACCTATAACAATAAAAATCTACTCGCAAAGACTTCAGTTTACCCGTGATCATGGCGCATGAAATTGTGTCGAAATATCGGGAATCAACAAAACTCAAAAATCATGGTAAATATCCCGTTTCTAGTGATAATTATTATATAGATGTCATGTTGACAACATTCTATGAGATGTCATGGACAACATTCCATGATGACCCTTGTAGACAACGTCACACAGTGTAGAACCTCCACTAGACGGGTCAATGATATTGTAACGATCGCAGGAGGCCGGTGGATGGAGGCGGCTCTAGACCGGCTGGCCAGCTGATGATGCGATACTCACGTTGTCAGGCAGCGTGTCCGTAACAAGCGCGTGCTCTGGCGCGGCATGCAAGGCGGCGCGCGCGCGTGCAGCCGCTAGCGCCACCTGCCGGGAGCGAGTTTACGTCATCATAAATTGGAAAAATCCATGAAATCAATCCATTCAAATTTTTTATGAAAATTAAATTGGATTTATCTGAGATTATCATCTAACATTCTTAGTTATAAACTCCATGCCAAGATGTACGTCAGGTCTAAATAAAGTTTAAAATGTTGTGGATATATTTGTATGATCCTTCTATCTCGAGAAACTGACTGAATCTATTGTGACATTATTAGTATATTGTCTCTGGTTTTGTTCCAGCCCCAGTGATGTCTAACAAACTGATAATCGCTTTCAATTGCGATTTCGCAATACATTGCGCCGCATGCTTCAGCTTATTGTCACAAGCAGAAATATTCAAAACATAAGGCGCAATGTACTGTAAAATCGGAATCGAAAGAGATTACCACTTCGTTAGCCAATAAAGGGGCTGGTCAGCCCACGTTAAGTCAGAAAACAGATTAAAAAATAGTGGCCTTTACCTACCAGATTTTGACAAATGACATGTCAATCGATTGTGGACACTTTTTAAACACTGTTTCTGAGCAACTTTTGTTTAATAGACATACATTTAATTTAAATTACAGTATGGTCTAATTACTTTGATTATTAACAAATGAATCCTCGTATCGATAGATAATTATGTGCAGTCAAATTAATTATCGTACGTCAAATGAATCCTCGCATAGATCGACCATAATTATGTGCAGTCAAATGAATTCTCGTATCGGTAGACAATAATTGTGCAGTCAAATGAATTATCATATGTCAAAATGAATCCTCGCATAGATCGACCATAATTATGTGCAGTCAAATGAATTCTCGTATCGGTAGACAATAATTATGTGCAGTCAAATGAATTATCGTACGTCAAATGAATCCTCGCATAGATCGACCATAATTATGTGCAGTCAAATGAATTCTCGTATCGGTAGACAATAATTGTGCAGTCAAATGAATTATCATATGTCAAAATGAATCCTCGCATAGATCGACCATAATTATGTGCAGTCATATGAATTCTCGTATCGGTAGACAATAATTATGTGCAGTCAAATGAATTACCATATGTCAAAATGAATCCTCGCATAGATCGACCATAATTATGTGCAGTCAAATGAATTATCGTATTGATCAACAGTAATTATGTGCAGTCAAATAAATTCTCGTATCGATGTACAATAATTATGTTCAGTCCCGGGTATCGTAAGGTTAATTTATAAATTTTTCAATGCTCAATTCTCAATTTTTCAATTTTCGTATTAAAAATTAGTCAAAATAAAGTTCGGATCACGTTTCGATCTAGTGTCAATATCGTAAATGTCAGAAATTGTATTCTCCTAACTTAAAATACAACACGGTAATGTGATTATATCGAAATGTGATCGAAACTTGGAACGATTCAAAGTTTTTTCGATAATTTTAGCTTAAATAGATGGGAGTCTCTCTTCACTCTTTCCAATTATAATGTATAACTATCCTACTCTAATGATATTCACTGTGAATCGAAAGTAGACTAACTTTCTGTCAATTCACAATTCAGTCTCGATTCGGTCAACTTTCAGTATAGTTTGAAAATAATTAAGAGAATTGGGCCTCAGATAACGTGACAAATACTGTTCACCAGATACTTGTAACAAGTAACAACATAACATCCCACAGTCACATACATAGTCTTGATCCCACATAGGAGTCCCTGTGTCGTGGGTATCAGGAACTACGAGTACAATGGTACCATAACACCCGGAACAAATATTTGCAATACAAACATTTGTCCCGCTGCGGGAATCGAACCCGCAACCTCTTACCCGCGCCACAGAGGTCGTCAAAAGCGATGGCATATATTTGACTCACGATATATTTTCTTCTTAAAATTCACAGTCGTTAAGGAAACGCATACATACATGAGTGATAATGTTTCAATGTACACATGTATACATAATGTCGCGCTAATGACTTCCAACATAAATCTCACCCGGTATCTCTGATATTGAGTGGCTTTTAATCAAACCAACCGCCTGAAATGTCAAATAAACTTTACGAAATTTTTAGGGTTCCGTAACCCACCAGGAAAAAGCGGAACAAACACTTTACTATGGATGTAAACAAAAATATATTTTCATAATTTTGTTTGAAGACCCTCGATTAGGGTCGAAACCTGTTGGTGCTTCCACCAACATATCGGTACGTGACAATTTCCCGTTTTACAAAATGAACGATATAATTCACGAAGGTACTTTAGTAAAAATATATGTGCAAAAAGTGACTAACGACCGCCAGGATTCGAACCCACAAACTATGGATCAGTTCACCGCGGTTCTTTGTTAGTGCATTACTTACATCTTTCTCCCAGTCGTAAGGATCAAGGTCTCTGATGCCACGCCGCTTGCAGCAACGTTCCAGGAGTGACGTGAGCATTGTGTAATCTGGAGTATCAGCGTATTCCAGCTGCTGCACATGCTCCAAGAACTGACGCAGCTCCGAGGGCAGGTGCTTGAGTAGCAGTCTGTGGTCGTATTTCTCCTTCATGAGGCCAACCTGGTGGAAAAAAAAATTGTTTTATTTTCAACAGTTTGCAGTTTCGGTTTGCTGCGATGTATCTCTTCACCGATAAAAGATAGTAGAAACGCGCACAAAAAAAAACTAGTGCAAAAACTGGCATACCGCCACCGCGATTCGAACCACCAACCGTTGAATGAATGAATGAATGAATGAATGAATTATTTATTTGCTTAGAATGTAGGTACAGTTTAAAACATAAGATGATAAATATAATTAAAGTTTCCAGTACATTCTGCCGTTAAGCGTGCAAAATATAAGCAGTCCTTAAAAACAAACTAGGTACCTATGGCTAAATATGGAGGTTACATGAGAGTTGGATCTGTCAACTCACTATGATTTTTTGCCTATTTGAAACACGGATCGAGATGAAACCGACATGTCCAACGATTCAAAGACAATTGACTCGCAATGGGTGACCAAGAAAGAGCCAATAACACAACGAGCTCAAGTAGACATGTATACCTGTTCCTTGTCCTTGATCTTCCTCCAGGGCAGCTGTCCGTTGACGAACTCAACGAGCATGTAGAAGAGAGACCACAGGTCGTCGTGACGGCCCATCTCCTTGTTCTTGTGCGCGTTGATGGACGCGTAGCGCACCGTACCTGCGGACAAACATCCATACATAAAACGTCATTACTCGTCACTATTTATAATATGACGAGCTCTGTGACGCGGCGGGAGAAGGTTCGCCTGCGACGCAGGAGGTTGCGGGTTCGATTCCCGCTTCGGAACAAATATTTGCACGATCTAGTTCAGGGTGTTCTGAGTATTTTCTATGTATAATAAAAACTATCTATCTATGTAATGTATTGTATTAAGAATATCAGTTATCTAGTACCCATAACACAAGCTCTGCTTAGCTTGGGGCTAGATAATGTTGTGTGAAATGTCCAGCAATATTATTTAATATTTAATTTGATGGTCTGGTGGGATTTCCGATCCTAATGTCGTGTGTTCAAATCCTTGTTGTGCGTCGATGGTAATTAAATTATTTGTTTTGCTAGACGAGCCTGACGGGTGTAAAATGTAATTTAAAAAAATCTATAAGTAAATTATAGGTACTTCACCAAAAATAGTTATAGTTTTTGTTAGTAGTAGAACTTCTTGTGAAAGATTCGTCCGGGGAAGTACTACCACCGTACATATTTCTACACGCCAAGCAGTAGTGTTCGCATTGCTGTGCTTCGATTTGAAGGGTAAGGGTGCCGGTGAAATTACAGGCACATGAGACTACATCTTTATGTCTCAGGGTCGGCAGCGCGCGTGTGATGCCTTTGGTGTTGCAGGCGTTCATAGGCTACGGTAACCACTTCTTCCATCAGGTGGGCCATAAGCTTGTCTGCTTGCTAGTAGCATAAAAAATAATAATAATAATAACATAAAAAAGTTGTGTTGTTTGTCGTAAATTGTAGGTAGGTAATTCAGAAAAACAACGGGGTTCCAGAAAGTAGGAGAATTTAAGACACAGACACTTAACAATATCAGAAGATCAAGATAAAGATTGGGGGGTGTGAGGTAGGGAAGGTTACCTCGGAAGCCGGCCGCGGCGCGCGGCGGGCGCACCTGACCGCTGCTCGTGGTGTACTGGCGCGCCAGACCAAAGTCCAGCATGAATACCTTGCGGCAGTTGGCGGGGTGACGGCCAATGCTGAAGTTACTCTGGAAGGGAACCGTAAAATAATTCAAAAACAACATAACCTACCTTACCTTTTGTTTACGTACCTACTCGTACATCTCACACTACGCTCACATTTCACACTCTACAAATACACACACACACACACACACACACACTTGTACCTGTTTTTAGTTTTTAATGTTTAATTTTAGTTTATATCTATTCTTTCAGTTTTATTTTGTCAATGCATGCGTACCTACCACAGACTACCACTGTATAGAATATCTGCCTATAAAATGTGGATTCGATTTGGTTTAAGAACGGCAATATCTGTACTTACCTATTTACATGTTTGTATTAGATTATTATTTATAAGTATAACAAGCGTAGCGTGTGCTGTCTTGCATATTTTTGCTGATGTTTATTTACTTTTGACTACCTTCCTGAGGTTTTTAAGTTCTCATTTACTATGTATCAGCAACTCCTTGCTCCGAGGCACCACACAGGCGCTTCTCACCTAGTGGTAAGACGGACCATTTATGTAAGCCAAGCCGAGTTTGTTGCCTGATTCTTCTAGGCTTGGTCGCGTTGGAACAGGAGTAATTTAATTTTATATAAGACGATTCAAAATGATCCTTGTGATTTCAATGAATAAAGTTCTTTTTGACTTTGACTTTGACTTTGGCATATATTTAATAGCATAAAAACTAGTATAAGATAACTGTGAATCTTAGATTAATAAAATAAATAAATAAATAACACCCAACATTTACATACATAGTCCAGCAGGGCTACACTTGAAAACAGTTAAATCCCAATCCAGCATTCCAATTACAGAAGCAAATTGCAATGGGGAACACAACAATGGTGATCATTTTGGCAGCCTTAGCACTGTCCAAATCTTTTGAAACTTGGATAGAGGAATATTTAGGTTAAGAAGTTTCCCCTATACAAGTTTCATGAACCCGTCTCGATGGACATTATAATGGTCGAAAGAAGTCGGTGGATGGAGGCGACCGTTCGTTTTGGCATTCTATCGGAGGGTCCAGCAGTGGACTTCTACAGGCTGATGATGATGATGATGATGAGGATTTGGGGGAGACCCTTGCCCAGTAGTGGGAACAAAAAGGTTAGAAAAAAAAAGTAGTTATGTACTTACAGGTTTTATATCTCTGTGTAGAAAACCGACAGAGTGGATAGAATCTATGGCTTTGAGTATTTGCAGGCCCAACCTGAAATAAAACTGAATTTTTAGAACCGACAACCGCTGCGGTAGGTATTAGGTTCTCGAGTGGCAAACGCGAACCGGAAAACGCGGTGTTGGGCGGCTCTCGGAATCACTTTATCAAAAACTCAATTTACACAATAATATATACGTTAAAATTATTCTGAATTTATATTCTATTGGATTTTGGATAGCTAAAAATCCGTTTTTTTTTTGGGCAAATTTAGTAACCCACTTCCTGAACGTATATCTTTTTGCTTTGGTATACCATTTGTTTACAAAAAAATTCAAAGCTTAAAAAAAGGAATTTAATAATTTTTTTGGTAGTAGTAGAACTTTTTGTGAAAGAGTTCGTCCGGGGAAGTACTACCACCGTACCTATTTCTGCCGCCAAGCAGTAGTGCTCGCATTGCTGTGTTTCGGTTCGAAGGGTACGGGCGCCGGTGAAATTACAGGCACATGAGACTTTTCATCTTTATGTCTCAGGGTCGGCAGCGCAAGTGTGATGCCATTGGTGTTGCAGGCGTCCATAGGCTACGGTAACTACTTTCCAGCAGGTGGGCAGCATGCTTGTTTGCTTGCCAAGTAGTATAAATAAAAAAAAAAGAGTATATTGTACAATAAAGTATAGTTAGTGTTATAAATAAAGCGAATAAAGTGTTCATCTAAATATCTAAAATTTTAAATTTCAGGTTAAGTAAATTTCCAAAAAATAAAAATAGTTATGTGTGGTCATCTCCTGGCTGATGAAGGAACTCACCGCAGGGTTGTAGACAGTGAGAAGGCGCCTCTGGGCTGAGCTCGTCTCAGCTCCGCCAAGTTCCTGCCTTGGAGCTGCATCACCACGTAGTTGAAGCGGGCGTTGCGACCGCACCCTATGAAGCGGCAAACGTGCTCTTTGCCTGCGAACAGAATTAGTTCAAAAAACAATTAGTTCATTTTGTAAAACGGGAAATTTTCACGTACCTATATGTTGGTGGAAGCACCCAAGAGCGGACCCAGGATTTTCTTTAGGGAGGGGCACAAGAGGCGGACGGACAAAAAACCGGCCAAGTGCGAGTCGGACTCGCGCACGAAGGGTTCCGTACCATTATCTATAAAACGGCAAAAAAATCACGTTTTTTGTATGGGAGCCCACTTAAATATTTATTTTATTCTGTTTTAGTATTGGTTGTTATAGCGGCAACAGAAATACATCATCTGTGAACATTTAAACTGTCTAACTATCACGGTTCATGAGATACAGCCTGGTGACAGACGGACGGACAGCGGAGCCTTAGTAATAGGGTACGTTTTACCCTTTGGGTACGGAACCCTAAAAATCAACAATAACTGTTAGAAATAAACTTGAAGTATCCATACTTCAAGTATTTCACGTGCCCCCCAAATTCCGCCCTTGGAAGCACCAACAGGTTTCAACCCTAATCGAGGGTTTTCATCAGGGTGAGTGCGATCCGCGCTATACTCTCTCCGCGTCCTCGCACTCAAACTTCTAGAGCCTGCTAGAACGTACCTTGTAGTTTCTTGAGTACAGCTACTTCCATCTTGAGTACCTGTTTCGGTTGGCGCGCAGACTCCACCTACGTCACAAAATACAATATTATATTATTAAAAATATGTGATTTTGATTTATTGTGGTTTTCTTGTCTAATTACTAAAAGTGGAATATCCAAATGAAAAGGGCAAGATTTCTATTTTTTTTACGTTAGGGTTCAGTTTTCTCCCCTAAGGGGGACTCTCTCAAGGGGGGTTAAGTGGAACAAGCCATTTGTCACAGCAATACACTAATGCTCGATTTCACCAAACTAATTATGAGACAACTTACACTTCCGAGACGCTCAACTTATGTCAAATAATCTTAATTTATAAAAACATGTCAATTTGACATGAGTTAAGTTAGTTTTTAACCAAATTAAATAATAAATGCTGGAAATTTTTACACAACATTATCTAGCCCCAAGCTAAGCAGAGCTTGTGTTATGGGTACTAGATAACTGATATACTTAATACAATACATTACATAGATAGATATTTTTTATTATACATAGAAAATACCCAGAACACCCTGAACAAATATCTGCAGATTCTACAAATATTTGTTCCGAGGCGGGAATCGAACCCGCAACCTCCTGCATCGCAGGCGAACCTTTGCCCGCCGCGCCACAGAGGTCATCAAAATAAGGAGGAGGTTCTCAATTCGGTTGTATTTTTTTATGTTTGTTACCTCACAACTTCGTCATTTATAAACCGATTTGGAAAATTCTTTTTATATTTGATAGGATATTACTTCCAGATTGGTCCCATTTATTTTATAACCCAGTTCTGATGATGGTATGACTGAGATGAGATTATTGTGAATTGAATGCCAAATAATTCCGAGAATTAGACTTCAAGGCTGTAGAGGGGTTACCTTCAGCGCAACTTGTTCTTGCGTAACGAGGTCCAGACCCTCGTAGATCTCGCCGAAGCCGCCCCCGCCAATTTTCTTCACCACCTGATGATAATACAAATCAAATCAAATATCATTAAGAGTGAGACATAGGTATACCTGTGGTGGTATGATAGGTATACAATAATATAAATTTTATTAAGCTATACTCTGATTTGTAACCGACTTCACAAAAAGGAGGAGGTTCTCAATTCGGTTGTATTTTTTTAAAAATGTTTCGTTACCTCATCTGGTTTATAAAACGATTTGTAAAATTCTTTTTTTATTTGAATATATATATACTTCCAGATTGGTCACATTTTTTTCAGAATCTAGTTCTGATGATGGAATCCATGAGGAATTGAGGGAACTCCTCAAATATTGTAGGCTATTGATGATATTTTTAGCAACAAATCAAGCATTTGCATTCAGAAAGTATCATAACCCTTTCACCACTACGATTTTTTCATCATTTTTTTTTCATCCAAAATTATTTAGTCGAATACAATGGCGGAAGTCGGTTTTTTAAATGAAAAGTTATTAATCTAAGACATTTTTTATAAACAAAGAAATGTCAAGGTATGCCACTGTGTGTATAAGTGTCATGTATGTGTATACATATATATATATGTGCTACCAGTATCTTAAAATATTTACTACTGGAAAATATTAATTTTTCATATAACTTTATCAAAAACTCAATTTACGCAATGATAATTATATACGTTAAAATTATTCTAATTTACTATTCTATTGGGTTTTGGCTAGCAAAACCTACCTATTTTTTTTTAACAAATTTTGTAACCTGAACGTATATTTTTTGCTGTGGCATCCCCTTTGTTTACAAAAAATGTCTAAAATACCTTTCGTGAATTATATCATTCATTTTGTAAAAAAAAATGTTTTCCAAAAAGAATTTCAAAAAAATTCCCATTTTACAATATGATAAATGTCTAAGATTAAAAATTAGAGTATTGGCATGTCTAATAATAATAATAATACAGTTCTGTCAGACTTTAAATTAATCAAATATTCAATTACACAAAAATTATACGCACAATACACAAAAAATCTCAAAGAAGCTACAGCCACCAGCGCTATCTAAATCTTAAGAAACTTGAATAGGGGAAACATCTTGACCTATTCTTTTTTTCAAGTTTCAAATGATTTGGACAGCGCAAAGGCTGCCAAAATGATACACCATAATGCGTTCTCCATTGCCATTCGCTACTGTAGATGGGGGCTTTACTGACCTTCCATCGTTCCTTGACCACGTGCCCGGGCTGCAGCAGGTCCTCGCTCGCCATGGTGATGTGGTGCGCGCGGCGCGAGGTGTCGCAGCGCGAGGCGGGAGACGCGCGCCCGCCGCCGAAGTTAGGGAGGGTGCGCGACCTATCATAGAAGAACATCTTTTAAGGTCGGGACTGTGGCCGAGGTGTTCTGGAGTGCGACACAATTAGCACCTTGCGTACGCAGCTTTGTATCCGTGAACGGGTTACTGCCTCTCCCCCGCCGCCTGTCACATACTGTCCAGCCGGGCGGAGCGTGCGAAGAGACGAAGTCGGTTCCCGTCTCACGGACCTTCGAGCGTGGTCGCGGTCGGTTTTCATGAGGAAAGACCTCAAAATTATCAACGAAACGTCAGCAGGAGAATAGTAAAGTGCTTGGTGTGTAGTCGTAATTTTTCTAAAATAATACCAAACCACGATAATTTCAGTTTGATGACCTCTGTGGGGCGTGGCGGGCGAAGGTTCGCCTGCGACGCAGGAGGTTGCGGGTTCGATTCCCGCCTCGGAGCAAATATTTGTACGATCTGCAAATATCTGTTCAGGGTGTTCTGGGTATTTTTCTATGTATAATAAAAAATATCTATCTATGTAATGTTATATTGTATTAAAAATATCAGTTATCTAGTACCCATAACACAGGCTCTGCTTAGCTTGGGGCTAGATAATGTTGTGTGGAATGTATCCAGCATTTATTTATTTAATTCTATCTTTTAAAACACTATATACAAGGAATATGCCGTGGTGGTCAGTGCCGTAATGCATCACTGGCAACACGCACTGATAAAACACTTTCTTCTCGAGGCTGCGGTATCTGTGACGAGAAGATATTATGGCGTAGTTTCCCGAGGTTCGACTTTTAATGATGCCCTGGTGCGTCCGGCCTAAGAATAGACCCCTCTTTCTCCTCCCATGGATGTAGTAAAAGCCTTAAGGGATTTAAGACGACGGCTTCACCCTCGTGGAGAAGAAACGTCGAACAAGATCTTGCCGTAATCAACGCGGCACGGGCAATATACCGACAGAGTCGACGACACTGCATGCAGTTGAGCCGACTATCAAGATCTACCTCTTGATAGCGAGAAGACGTCAGGAGATGATGTCCTGCGATTTGTGAAGGAGAGGTGCCGGGGCCGGATTGAGGGGACGATTCGATTGTCCCTCCAGAGGCTGGAGACCAATAGGGCCACTGATTTCAAGTCCTACGCTCTCCAGGTTACGGCGAGGTACAAGGATGAGCTCATCAAACCTGATTTCTGGCCAGCTGGTATTGTTTACCGACGCTATAGGGAAGCGGTATCGAAACAAAATCCCTCAAAAGATGTAAAGTGTTAGTTTTAAGTGTAAAATATATATGTTAGTCTATAAGGTATATATTCTATGGGCTTATTGTTTAGGTATAATTTTATTATAAATTTCCCATGTAGCCTGAAATAAAACATTATTATTTATTATTTATTTATTACACCAGGGTATGGGAAGCAGCATCCACCTGAGTGCCGACCTCTGCTGCGGCGGGCGAGTAGCCGGGAGGTTGCGGCTTGTACTCCCGCTGCGCAACAAATGTTTGTATGATCTGCAAATATTTGTTCCGGGTCTAGGTGTTGTGGTACCATGGTACTTATAGTTCCTGACACCCACGACGCAGGGGATCCTAGTGTCGGATCATGACTACGTATGTGATTGTTGGGTGTTATGTTATGAGTACTTAACGCCAAACTGCGATCACCAATCCGTCTGCCAAGTGCGGTGATTATGGCAAATCCCCCCCCCCCATTGCATTCTATGGGGGAGACTTTGTCTAGCAGTGGACGTCTAAAAGCTGTTGAAGAAGAAGAACCAGTATTTTTTTTTTACTTTTACCTTAATAAAGGGTTGGTTTGAACCCGGAGCGGTGCAGCGGCTTCCTCTCGCCGCTCTTCTCTCTGGAAATAAATAATATATCAATAAACAATATTATAATAACGTGTGTAAAAAGACTACTCCCGAAAACTGAAACAGTGCATTCAGACCATGATTCTGAAAATATCTAAGCTGAGAAAACACGAAAAAAATGCTCACTTTTGGGCCGCTTATTTTCGTGTTTTCTGCTTTCACAAGAAGCTCTACAATAACGCAACAGATCTGTGGTACATTGCTACGCGAAAGTTGCACCATCGCATATCCGCCGACGATGATTACGACTCTGCAATGAGGAGTTCACCTCTTTCACAAGGAGCTCTACTAACGCAACAGATCTGTGGTTCATTGCGAAGCGATGTCCGCTAACGATGATTACGACTCTGCAATGAGGAGTACACCACTTTCACAAGGAGCTCTACTAAAGCAACAGATCTGTGGTTCATTGCTACGCGAAAGTTGCGCCATCGCATATCCGCTGACGATGATTACGACTCTGCAATGAGGAGTTCACCTCTTTCACAAGGAGCTCTACTAACGCAACAGATCTGTGGTTCATTGCGAAGCGATGTCCGCTAACGATGATTACGACTCTGCAATGAGGAGTACACCACTTTCACAAGGAGCTCTACTAAAGCAACAGATCTGTGGTTCATTGCTACGCGAAAGTTGCACCATCGCATATCCGCTGACGATGATTACGACTCTGCAATGAGGAGTTTACCTCTTTCACAAGGAGCTTTACTAACGCAACAGATCTGTGGTTCATTGCGAAGCGATGTCCGCTAACGATGATTACGACTCTGCAATGAGGAGTACACCACTTTCACAAGGAGCTCTACTAAAGCAACAGATCTGTGGTTCATTGCTACGCGAAAGTTGCGCCATCGCATATCCGCTGACGATGATTACGACTCTGCAATGAGGAGTTCACCTCCTTCATAAGGAGCTTTTCTACTAAAGCAACTGACCTGTGGTTCATTGCGGCGCGGACGTTGTGCCGGCGCGGCGGAGCCGGAACCCTGCGACGCGGTGTCTGCCGACGATGTTGACGACTCTGCAATGAGGAGTTCACATTATTACACGCATTTATTAATATTCACCATTCCTTTAATAACAATAATAAGCCTTTGTTTTACAATGTATGGTTAGATTTATATAATTAAATTAGAATCTATCTAATCCTAAATTATTTTTTTCTAAATTAGATATAAAAATTCAATTAGATTAGATTTTATATTAAAATGATATTCATTCATTTATAATTTATTATTAAGATCCCCTCTTTGGGTAAAGGACTCCAGATTCTTTCCAGTCCTGTGCCATCTCAATCCATTTTTTTTCCTGCTACAACTTCTATTTCATCCTTTCATATTTCATGAGGCCTGCCTTGGGCACGGTTTCTTCTGGGACACCGTTCCTTTACTAGGAAGGAACTTTTTTAGGCATTAATGGGGCCCGAAGACAATACTTGAGTCTCAATTCCGTTTGAGTTTAGTTGTGGAATACAGGCTAGAGCTTGAGCTAATGGTGCTACCATTCTTTGAGTCTACAGATTCCTTCTAATACAAGATCCTTTTATAATTATTATGTATGATTTATGTCGTAGATAGAAGAGGAGATTGTTGGCAGTAGGATTATAAATCAGGGCTATTGTGGTTACAGGAACAAGAGTAATTTTAATTTAAGAGGAGGTCACCGGTAGCTAGCAAATGGGCGCCATTTTGCACGCTAACGAAGTTCAATTCTATTTTGGCTATTATTTCATCAAACTCCATGAAACTTTGTACACATGATCAGTACACTAATATCTAGACCTGTGGTGCGTTAGTTTCTTATAAAAATAAAATATATATTTTTTTCAAACTGACTCACCATTTTTTCGTGTTCTTGCATGTTAGTTCCATCTGACTTTGTATGCCTGATTACCTACCTACAGAATTTGTATAAGTAGGTATCTTCACCTGCTTATATGTATCTTGGTTTTTTGCATGTATCATATCTACCTGAATCTGTTTATTTACTAGACTCCTGGAAGAGACTAATTACCCACAACACAGGGAATCCTAGTGTGGGGGTTAGTAAATTACCTACTTACTTATGTATAAGTACCTTCTGTTCTGGTTTAAAATTTTGTTAATAGTGATTACCTACGGTACTTACTACTTACAATAATATTAAGGTACCTATAACTTATTTACATGATTAAGTGTATGGATTCAGTGTTTTTTGGAAACAAATAAATTATTTGTAATTTGTAATTAATAATAAACAAATAATTTCACCAGGATGGTGGTTACCTGATCGATTTGATTGGTGGGGAGCTTGCTTCTTGAACGAGGACTCTTCCCGCTCGCAAGCCGGGTCGTGTTCCCTGTAACAAACAATCAAATACTTATTTATAGCTTTCATGAGTGAAGAGTTTAGGCCGAAGGGAGTCAAGTTCAGGAAGTTCATTGGATGCCTGACACGATACGACCTGGCGACCGGACGACCTGACGACTTCTGTCTGTGGCGCAGCGGACGAGTAGTTGTATTATTCCGAAGTTTACTCAATTCAAGACTAGATGTCGCCTCTAGTAGATTAGAACGCGCTCGCTATTATGTTTCTTGGTTTGAGAACTCTTGTTGTTCGTCCTTGTAATTTGATTTATTATTTGCATAGTTCATACCCAAACATGACATAATCTGTGAAAATTTCAGACGGACGGAAGGCGTAGGCTTGGTAATAGGGTCCCGGAACCTTAAAACATATAATTGATATATCGGTCCGTGCTGGCGACCAAGTAAATTATAGGCAATATGTAACATAACCCAACAGTCACATACATAATTGCTTCCCACACTAGTCGTGTGAATCAGGAACTACGAGTACCATGGTACCGCAACACACAGACACGGAACTAATATTTGCAGGTAATGCAAACATTTGTCCAGCTGCGAGAATCGAACCCACAACTCTCTCATCTCAGCCGGCTAACCGCCCACCCACGCTACAGAGGTCCTCGTTATTTCTTAATTAGGCTACAGAATTGGTTCGCACGTGTCCTAAATACGTACACCTGAGGCCGTAGACAAAGTAACATTCTAATAGCGATGACGCCAGTATTTCTACTTTTCAGTCCAAAATGTATGGGATTGGCGTTAGCTATCGATATGCCACGTGGTCTTTTGTATTGAATTACGACTGTAGAAATGGAATCGCTTCGAAACGAATGCCGTTGGGCTAGGCCCTCGGGTTGAACCATTTAGGTGAATGACGCTCAATGGCCCAATTATTTTAAAACTACACTGAAAGTTGACCGAATCAACATATTTCGCCCTTGTTCCCCGTACATAACCAAGTTACAAAACCAGCACTGGAAGAGGACAAATGATTCCCATTCCAAAACCGGGTTTGGTAAAGAGATTTTTTTTTCCTTGTACAAAACCTTAGTTATGGGCTGGTTATGTACTAGTAAAATAAATTCCTAATACAATACCCGGTTTTAAAGTAGGAATTATTATTGCCTTGTACACAACCAACGTTGAAATCGGTAATGTACGAGGATAAATATTTCCTGCCGCCAAACCGGGTTAAGTAGCAAAATTTTCTCACTCTCTTTACAAAAAACCAAAAACGTGACAAACCTCATTATAGCTCGATATAATACGAAAGGATACGGACTAGGTGGATACTTGTGTTTGCGTGTTCGCGTATTTGCTTTATTCGGCCAAAACGACTATGTGTACGGGATTCATTTGTCTATTTTGCACGAAAAAGCAAATTACGCAAATACGCAAACACAAGTATCCACCTAGTCCGTATCCTTTCGTATTATATCGAGCTATAATGAGGTTTGTCACGTTTTTGGTTTTTTGTAAAGAGAGTGAGAAAATCCTGCTACATAACCCGGTTTGGCGGCAGGAAATATTTATCCTCGTACATTACCGATCTCAACGTTGGTTGTGTACAAGGCAATAATAATTCCTACTTTAAAACCGGGTATTGTATTAGGAATTTATTTTACTAGTACATAACCAGCCCATAACTAAGGTTTTGTACAAGGAAAAAAAAATCTCTTTACCAAACCTGGTTTTGGAATGGGAATTATATGTCCTCTTCCAGTGCTGGTTTTGTAACTTGGTTATGTACGGAGAACAAGGGATATTTCGCCATAAATAAGCATACAATTTTAATAATAAGTACATAAAGTACTACCTAATTCCTCCAAGTATTATTCACCACCTACATAAATCTATCCGCACTACATAAAGGTTAGCTGGTAGAGAATGCTTCCTAGCATTAAGTTCGCCTATGTTCATGATTTGTTAAAGAATATTCTATTCTATAAGTAAGTTCTTCACTTGTCTTCAACAATTTAACCTCTGTGGCGCGGCGGGTGAGCAGCCACCTGAGATGTGAGAGGTTGCGGATTCGATTCCCGCTGCGGGACAAATGTTTGTATGATCTGCAAATATTTTGTTCCGGGTCTGGGTGTTATGGTACTACGGTACTCGTAGTTCCTGATACCCACGACACAGTGAATCCTAGTGTGGGGTCAGGACTATGTATGTGACAAACGGGTTAAAAAAAATATTTAAACCCTTGTTATTCAGCCTAAATGTTCGACGAGGTGTACGTGGGAACCTTAAATGTAGTTAATAAGACGTGAGCTATGTAGGTATTTAGACTATCAACAAAACAACATAATTTATTAATAGCATTATGACGGCAATCTAACTGATTTATTTGTGTATCGATCTAACACAATTATTTTAATTTATTACAAACTAGTTGCGCCCCGCGGTTTCACCCGCGTGAATAATGGTGAAAATTGATGATGATGATGATGAAAAGTAAAGCCTATGTGTTAATCCAGGGTATAAGGTATCTCCACCCCAAATTTCACTTAAATTCGTTCAGCCGTTTGAGCGTGAAGAAGTAACAAACATAATAACAAACTTTCGCGTTATAATATTATACACATTTTGGCTATAATGGCTTACACATAAGATATAGATATATACTGTGGCGGCCTTTTTTGTAGGACTATTTAAGATAAACATTTCCATCATACATTACATATGTGTAACTCTAGCGGTTTTGGCAGCGCACGCCAGAATAGCTCGCAGATGGTAGATTTTTTCCTACTTACTTGACACTTATCGTCATATTATGGACAATTCACACAATATCTTTATAAATTGTGGCCTATGTGTTATTCTAATGTGTAAGCTATATTATTGTAACGTTTCATTAAAATCCATTCAGTAGTATTTACGTGAAAGAGCAACAAACATCCATCCATACATACATCCATCCATCCATCCATACTTACAAACTTTCGCGTTTATAATATTAGTAGGATTACACACTGGTAGCCAGTCTGGGCATAGTTCTCTAAATTAAGGCAGGGTACGTTCCTGAGATGTGGTCGCTAACTATTGGCCGTATAGAAAAGCTCAAAGTCACGCAGCGGGCTATGAAGAGAGCTATGCTAGGAGTTTCACTAAGTGACAGAATCCGAAATGAGGAAATCCGTAGAAGAACCAAGGTCAACGACATAGTTCTCAGAATTAGCAAGTCGAAGTGGAAATGGGCATGCGATAATATGCGATTTTCAAATTTAAGGAAAGCCACAAAAAAATACAAAAAAATGATTTTAGGATGATACCGCGCCTTTAAAGTTTTATCAAAAAAATCTACCCTTTGCTTTTCGTTGACCTTTTATAGATAAGCCGTGCACACGCATTCTACAGTCCAATAGTAATAATTATCATGTACTCTGTATCAATGTAGGTTGGCAGTGTTATTGCTTAGGGGAGTAAGTGCCTACTTAGTTGCTAAGTAATAATATCAGTAAGATAGTTACTAAGGGAGATTTGAGCATCGATTTATCAGTATCTGCTGGTTATGACACTGATGGTCTTGTGGGATTTCCGATCCTACGAACGCGAGTTCAAATTCTGCCCAAAATTGCAGTAGCAACAATGGGGATCATTTTGGCAGCCTTAGCGCTATCTTGTTCTATTAGATTATTATTTATAAGTATAACAAGCGTAGCGTGTGCAGTCTTGCATATTTTTGCTGATGTTTATTTAATTTTGACTACCTTCCTAAGGTTTTTAAGTTCTCATTTACTATGTATCAGCAACTGCTTGCTCCGAGGCACCACACAGGCGCTTCTCACCTAGTGGTAAGACGGACCATTTATGTAAGCCAAGCCGAGTTTGTTGCCTGATTCTTCTAGGCTTGGTCGCGTTGGAACAGGAGTAATTTTAGTTTATAAGACGATTCCAAAGGTCCTTGTGATTTCAATGAATAAAGTTCTTTTTGACTTTGACTTAATCTTATGAAACTTTAATATGGGAAACTTCTTGACCTAAATAATCATACTTTGAAGTTTATTAACATTAACAATAAAGTGTGGCACACACGTAGCAGATGCGGTAAGATATCTGTATCTGAGCGCGTATCTGTCCATATCGCTCTCTATACTAAACTCAAAGGAGCAACACACACGTAGCAGATCCCTTATATTTTACCGTCAAGCATCTGTAGGCACCGACATAATATCAAAAGATGGACAGATGATAACTGTGTATACAAATTGAAATACAATACAGTTTGAAAGTTTCCACGTGAATGTATCATTTTCGTATATTAACGCATCTGCTACGTGTGTGATACCTTCAGATGCGATAAGTTTTTATACGCATATAAATGATTACCGCATCTGCTACGTGTGTGATGACATCTGGGACAAAGAAATGCTCTTGGTACCTACATAAAGCTAGGACTACCTATAGGTACCTACTAGCTACCTATAGGTAGTCCTAGCTTGCCCTAACCTTTAAAAAACGACCTTAAACAAGGGAACGCGTGAACGCATGACCGCATGGCAGCTTATACCTACACAACCAGAGAATATTGACTTGGAGTCAATAACTTTTCATTTAAATAACCGACTTCCACCATTGTACTCGACTAAATATCTGGATGAAAAAAAAATGTTGAAAAAACCATAGTGGTGAAAGGGTTATGATACTTTCTGAATGCAAATGCTTGATTTGTTGCTGAAAATATTAAAATCGCTATATGTATGCTTACAATATTTGAGGAATTCCCTCAATTCCTCATGGATTCCATAATCAGAACTGGATTCTGACCAATCTGGAAGTAAATCTATTCAAATAAAAAAAAAAAACAAATCGGTTTATAAACGACGGAGATATGAGGTAACAAACAACATCCGAATTCAGAACCTCCTCCTATTTTGTGAAGTCGGTTAAAAACCAGTGTACGGTTGTACGGAACCGTACATTTTTTTTTTTTTAAAGTTACGCACTTCAATTGTAACAACGGAACCATTATAGGATCACTCATGCATGTGTCTGTCTGTCACAACTTATTTTCTCCAAATCTACTGGACCATATCAATGAATTCTGAGCCCCATTTCTCTAAATTATTTTAAAACTACACTGAAAGTTAACCAAATCGAGACTGAATTGTGAATTGACACAAAGTTGATATTCTGCTCCCTCATCATCACTTTCACATCACGGTGACAACCATTAGAGTAGGATGGTTATATATGTATATATATAATTGGAAAGAGTAAAGACAGACTCCATCTACTTAAGCTAAAATTATCGAAAAAACTTAAAAACGTTCAAGTTTCGGTCACATTTCGATATAATCACATTACAGAGGCCCAATTCTCTAAGTTATTTTAAAACTACACTGAAAGTTGACCGAATCGAGACTAGACTAGAAATTCAACTTTCAGTCAATTTACAATTCGTAAATTGACTGAAAGTTGAATTTCTAGTTCCTCATAAATAAAAATTTAGTCTACTTTCAATTCATGGTGACCACCAATAAAGTAGGATAGTTATATATATAATTGGAAAGAGTAAAGAGAGACTCCATCTACTTATGCTAAAATTAACGAAAAAACTTTGAAACATTCAAGTTTCGGTCACATTTCGATATAATCACATTACAGTGTTGTATTTTAAGTTAAGAGAATACCATTTCTGACATTTAAGACATCGACACAAGATCGAAGCATGATACGAACTCTATTTTAACAATTTTTTAGTTAGAGAATTGGGCCTCAGATTTCGGGAGTTCGTTTTTAGGGCAAACTAGAAAATTAAACAAAAAAACTTGGGTCAAATGCATCATGAGACATGATGTGAAGCTTGTTATGAGAAATATTATTTACATATTTTTTTTGAAATTTAATTGAAAATTTGCAAAAATTAACAATTCCCAACCCCTCCCTTATCTCCATAATTACGGATCATTCCCAAAAATCCCACCAGCAAAACCTAAACAGAGAGCTTTTGGGAAAATTCTAAAAAAAATCTTCACAAAAAACCCCACCGATCTGGCATGACAGTGAGGATTTTAAGACTCAAATTAGATCAAAAACTACACCAGCAATGGGGTTTTGTGGAATATTCAAAATAATCTATTCCCATCTAGGACAATGACGACCTCTGTGGCGCGGCGGGCGAAAGTTCGCCTGCGACGCAGGAGGTTGCGGGTAAGATTCCCGCCTCGGAACAAATATTTGTACGATCTGCAGATATTTGTTCAGGGTGTTCTGGGTATTTTCTATGCATAATTAAAAAATATCTATCTATGTAATGTAATGTACTAAGTATATCAGTTATCTAGTACCCATTACACAAGCTCTGCTTAGCTTGGGGCTAGATAATGCTGTGTGAAATGTCCAGCATTTATTTATTTATTTATCTTCCTCACCACGCGATCAGTTACTGAGCCAAAATTTAAGTAATTCAATAATAATAATGTGAAACTTCAAGCATAGCCCTCTCCATAGCCCGCTGCGCAATACCGCTGTTAACTTTCTTAAATGCTAATAAATGCTAGCAAATTATTTAGTACAGCCATAATCATTTAATTTAAAAATATTCCAAACGAAGGCAAATTCCTTAGGTAACTTAAATTGCTTTAAAAGTCAAGGTTAATCAACCTTGAATTTGAAAACTCAGCCGGTAGACATCCACGGATGAGTCCTCCCCCATAACATAACACCCAACAGTAACATACGTAGTCTTGATCCCACACTAGGATTCCCTGTGTTGTGAGTATCAGGCTCTACAAGTACCATGGTACCATAACAGCCAGACCCGTGACAAATATTTGCAGATCATACAAACATTTGTCCCGAAGCGGGAATCGAACCGCAACCTCTTGCATCTAAGCCAGCTACTCGCCCGCAGCGCCACAGAGGTTGTCATAGCAAGCATTTAGCATGCAATGGGGTGATTTGCCATAATCACCACGCTTGGCAGGCGGATTGGTGATCGCAGTTTGATGTTAAGCACTCAGGTGGATGCTGCCCATCCCCTGGTGTAATCACCTTTTAAAACAGAGAGTTGGAGTTCTTTTCTTAGGCCGAGACTACCATGGCTCCGAGGTTAATATTGCTTTGTAACCGACTGCACAAAAAGGAGGAGGTTCTCAATTCGGTTGTATTTTTTATTTTTTGTGTTTGTTACCTCATACCGCCGGCGTTTATAAACCGATTTGGAAAATTCTTTTTTTATTTGAATAGATATACTTCCAGATTGGTCCCATTTTTATCAGAATCCATTTCTGATGATGGAATCCATGAGGAATTGAGGGAACTCCTCAAATATTGTAGGCATACATATAGCGATTTTGATATTTTCAGCAACAAACCAAGCATTTGCATTCAAAAAGTATCATAATCCTTTCACCACTATGGTTCTTTCATCATTTTTTTTCATCCAAATATTTAGTCGAATACTATGGCGGAAGTCGGTTTTTTAAATGAAAAGTTATAATACATCGAATTGCAACATATTAATAAAATTCAGATGTAATTTAATAATCATAAAAATAAAAGTATAATGGTAATGGCTCTTTATTTTTATCTTTTATTTTATTTATCCTTCACCAATATCACTCCAGCTTCCTAACCATCGCTTGATTGCTTACATGGATTTATTGATAACCTTCATTGATAAATATCAATACAACAGTGAAAACTGCATTTGAAACAGTTCAGTAGAACTTGAGTTTTATATTGTAAATAATTTTACATATAAAACTCAAGTTTTAGCCTTTCGGAAACAGATAGCCTTTGATAAATTATTCAAAGGTTCGTTCTAATACAAATCTTAAAAGTCTAGTACATTGGATTATTAATATTTTTCTTGATAGCTCAGCTTTTATTTATTTGAATATAACAGACATCAAAATAAATAGAATCCAATTACAATAATTATGCTAGGAATAGCAATTTTTCTCTGTCTCCAAGTATGTGACCTTCCAATTTCCATAGTTATGTAGGTAATACAAGTACAAGACGAGAAACCATTTCCCGATTTCGGGAACAATAGTGGGCAGCGAACAACTGCGGTGAAATGTCAAAACCTGTCATACTATTCCGGCATTTACTACCCTCCAGTTAACGACTATTATAGCGTGCATATCCCACATTATAAGCAACCAAGGTGCGGCAAACTGTACGTAGAAAATATCGATTAAAAACATTATTTTATATGGAATTTTGGTTAAAATATTGGAAATAGATTCAAAATTATAATAAAGACGATGCCGCATTATAACTCAATGCGGTTTTACATAGAAAAATGTAAAAAGTCTGGACTAAAATTACCAGGCATAGCGATAGAGCGAGATGCAAACAGTTATGCGGCGGAATTAAAGAATCGTCACCGCTATGCGGTCCCGCAATCTTACGTCATTCTCGTTAATCGGTCGGATTATACAAAAACGGGACAACTTTAGACGGGTTACCCACCCACTAATAATCGATTTTCTCTAAACCTAACCGATTTTGTTACACAAAAACGATACAAATAACAAAGAAAATACATTGTCTTCGCTCTATAAAGCCGCCTACGTGTTTAGACAAGCGATATATACACAAATACTCACCGAAAATTTTTGTGTCGTCCAGATTGACAAGGAACAAAATTAGATTGGCTCAGAACTCACAGATTAAACACTTTACGGATGTAGTTATAAGTCAAATATAACTGTTAGACGCTAATAAACGCACGGGGGACGTCTTTTATCGCATGTCGCGGCATATTTTAATGTTTTCTCGGGATTTTAGCGGAGGAGTAACATCGATCGCGTAGCCATGACAGAAACATTTTTCACTGACTTATCTGAAGTTAGCAGTTAGCCGCTCAGCTGACTGACAGCACGGCTGACGGCCGACAAGATTTTCTGGACACCATGCTGAAGTTAGCGAATAGCATGAGTGAGGTCATTGACCTTTTCATGAGTAGGTTAATTTACTACCTCTTAGAGAATTTATGTACTAAGTACTACCTATTCTATTTGAAAAACTTTTTACAGATTCATTTTACAATTTTACAAATAATTTAATCGTTTCATTAAAATTATTAGGTTTAAAAAGAAACAAATCAGCTGTACATTTTCTTTAACACAAAATAAAAGCAGGGCCGGACATAGGTAATGGAATTTGGGGGCAAAACTATTTTTTATGAAAACGTGCATTATCTTTTAGGGTTGCAAAGCGAAATGGCGAAAACGGGACCCTTACAATTTAGACGTGTCCGTGTTTCACATTCCGATGAGTCCCTCAGATTTATGTAGGTGCTACATGACTACGCTACGTGTAGGTGTACCTACACGTACCTATATATTTACGTGTACCTATTAAGGTACAGTCATGTTCTGTTATTAATATTTTTTAGACAAAGCGCGAGACGATAAACTTTTAAAAATATATAGTATCAGACATAGCCGGAAACGATATTTTTTTTCGCACTATCCGTACTGACGTATTTTCCTACCTAACGTAGTAGGTGCCTGCTAGGCACTGCCTAGTTAAGTAGGTAGGTACCGAATTGAGAAATAAGTTATTAGGTTAGGTGTCTGTGCGGATAAAGAAAAGGCGTGCGTGCTAGAAAAGGGCGCTCTATTCCGTAGCAAGATATAGGGACCATAGCGGCTGAATTCAACTACAAACAATTGAAAAACTATTCCACTATTATTATTATTATTATTGTCTTATTTTTCTAGTCTTGAAGAGGTTACTGACTACTGATACTGATGGTATGTTGTTTGCAACACTCGTCATAAAAACTTGCATTACTTGCACGGTAATTTCTAATTAAAATCTTAGATGTCCTGCGAAAATCTGATAATCTCTATCTCAGCATCATCGTCAGTTGTCGTCCACTGCTGAACGTAGACCGCTTCCAATGCCACGTCTTGTTCTAATTGTCTTATTAATTATTCTAAACTAAATAACTCTTTAATAAATTCATATTTTTCGTAAGTCTCCATGCAACTTCCAGGGTGCGATTTTTTTATGTCACTGAGCGACTAAATTTCTAAAAAAAGACTGTAAAACACCGTTTTTCAGGAGATGTACTGGAGGAGGTACATAGGTATAAGAATTTTAGTCATCAATGAGGTTCAGATGTATAGAAATTTGGAAATCGTGGAATAAACGGCAATTTAATTGATGTTTAGTCACTATGGATGATGGCTATCAAAACTCGCACCCTTGCGAAAGGTACAATGTCATCGGTCTATCGAGTGCTCCCACTGAATGGCATCTTACCATGGTATGGTGGGAGCCCAGTCTAACTGCACCCTCCGAGGTGCGACCAGCGACATCTTCAGTTTCTCGAGTTCCGCCACGCTCAGTTATCAAGCTTCGGTCAGCTTTCAGTTCCCATTTATGTTGTAGATTGAGTGATAAATTGATAATCGTTTTTCTTTCTTCTGCTATGTAAGTTTTACCTGTAACAAAAGACACACAAGTCAAAGAAAGTCTTCTTCTGCGTCTTCATTTATTTAATGGTCTGTGAGGAAACTTTCTCAATTTTGCCAATGCCGAGTAATTTATCTATTTTGATAAAGTTAGGTCAAGTCGTCAAAGTCTCAGTCAAGTCATGTTCTAGTAAAGCGATGGCTATTTCACTAGAATGTTCGTGGACAATTTCCACCCGTTTGAAAAGTCACGCAATACGCTTATATTTAATTTCACTACCACGTGCTCTTTAAATAATCTACACCGGTTAAAATGCCACCAAAATTACGCGATATAACTCAAGAAAACACTAGAAATTGAAATAAAATAAAAATGACGACGTCTTGTTTCGAAAAAGCTGAACTTTTTCAGCTTTTTCCTCACAGAAAGTCCAAAGTATTTTATTTATTGAAATGACAAAAGTATAATTTTGAATTGTTTTATGAAATGTCAGTTTTCTACGATGTTTTTTATTCAATCATTGGGAGTACGCAGTGCGTGCAACGGAACACAATTTTAAGATGAAAACAAAAACCGGGTTGTGGCTGTGTCGTGGGCATGGCCGTGTGTTTTACGTGAATATGAAATTATGTGATGCAGTGTAACGACCTCAAAATAGCAGCGCTTCCCCCTCCACTGCGCGCGGTGCGTCACTGTCACAGTCCTCCCTTGACGTAACAAAAACGAATATTTGATCCTTTAGCTATTGAGTGGTGTAATCAAATTTTGAATTTAGATCATAGATATTGTGTAGCTGTGACACCAAACTGTATCCCCCGATTTCGTTACAATCAGTTTTCTGGATTGCCTCTCGCTTTGGAAGCAAATTTAATGACGTATTCACGCCAAAATTTATTGTTGCACGACAGGGATAATGTGACCAGCCATCATGGCTTTTGTGCAGGTATAGATAAATAAAAACCAACTGTCAAATATTGACAGATTATTACCCATTGATATATCTATCTCTATATGAGTGTGTTGTTACTGGTAGAAAGCGTAAGCCGAGTTGGTCATGGAAAGCAATGGTGGTGATAAGCTCACCACTTGTCACATCTATATTCCTGTAATTGTGCAACCCAAGATGAAAAGAAGCCTTTTGAGGCTCTGCCTAACCCTCCGGGGAAATAGGCGTTTGTTTATGTATGTATCATATGTATGTATTATATGTATGTATGTATGTATTATATGTATGTATGTATCTATTATATGTATGTATGTATGTATATCCACTTATTTTACTGTCTAATAATTTAATAATCCATATATTGTCCAGTATAATAGTATAATAAAATTTATTGAAAGCTTATGCAACTCTAGGCGAAACTATAATACTACTCTTCCACGAATAAAATAGAAAATACTTTATTGTACACTTTAAAATACTAAAACTCAAACAAAACTTAACATGACCATTAAAAGTACAATGGGTGGTCTTATCGCTTAGAAGAGATTTCTTTCAGATAACCTTTGGATGGAGAGAGCTCTGTAAGATTAGAAGAATTATCCAACCAAGAAATCTTACGGAACTTATTTCTACTTCGTAACACAATAATGGCAACCATTTCAGTTTATTTTCAGATACTTTAACTGAAACGAGCGGCCTTGCCCCGATATAGTTCAGGTGTGCCAATAATGGGTTGAGATAAGATGTTTTGATGGCTATTAATGATGACTGAAATAATAGAGTGTCAGTTCTGAAGTATGCTTTACATATTTTGAAAAGCATTAATATCATAGGGTAATTTTTTTTTTATAAATTTAGTTTCATGGTGGGCGCTGACACCTATCATACAGGATAGTATTATCTTAGTTTAGGGGTCAGTTGTGACACTAAAACTGTTACTATAGTTACCTTTAAGCCTGTGTACCTACTTACTATGTCCTATATATTTTTGTACCGTGTTAAGGTTTTAAGGTGTCAATAAAATATATTTGATATATTTATATATTTAATATATTTGATTTCATTTGTACCGCTGAGCTTTAACAAAAAATCTGGCCTATTTTTGTTGTACGTTTTATCCATTTACAGTACCTACCTACCTAACCTACATTAAATGTAGCATGATTCCTGTGACAGTTGTTATAAGGAGAATTATAAGTTTTGAATGTTGATTTTGACACTGTCATAAAGTCAAAGTCAAAGTAACTTTATTAATTGAAATCACAAGGATCATTTTGAATAGTCTTATAAACTAAACTTTTCCAACGCGACCAAGCCTAAAAGAATGTTCCAACGCAACCAAGCCTAGAAGAATCAGGCAACAAACACGGCTTGGCTTGCATAAATGGTCCGTCTTACTACTAGGTGAGAAGCACCTGTGTGGTAAAAAAACTTAAACTTTTGAGACCCAAGAAACAGAAATATCTTGACCTGAGCCAAGTTTTAAAAGTGACAGCATTTTTATCATCGATATATTATTGTATAATTACTAAAGCTCAATAGTTTTTAGGGTTCTGGACCTCAAAAGGTACCACCAGGACGGACTGCGTCTGCCTGTCTATCTGTCACAGCCTATTTTCTCCGAATCTACTGGACCAAAGTTAAAATTTGGTCTCCCGCTATCTCGGAAACAATTTTACCAGATTTTGTAAAATAAATATGGAATATTGGGTCTCACTTATACTTTACAGAAAAACCTTATCTTCAAATTCCCAAGGGAAACGAAAAACACTCTTAATGAGAAAATGCGTATAAAGTTGTGTTGATTGACTAATTAATAACACAATTTTACGCACACATTTGTATAATTAATTGTTGATAAGTTAATATGTAACAGTGGTTATTATGGTAGCCTACGTGTAGTGAACCCTAACCACGCGAGTTCGACTTGCACTTGACCAGTTTTTTATTAACGCTATACCTAACACTTACGAGAAACTCAGTCAGTTTATATGAAAAAGTTTCAATTTGACATGAGTTTGTCTCACGTGTCCTTGAAATTCATTGAAAAAATTTGTAGTAATTAGTACCTACAATATGACTTTCAACATTATTCCAATACTGTCACTAGTATCAAACTAAATTATTTTAAGTACCTAAGTACTTTTAGAGTTCATAAAATTGAAAACTTTTCATAAAAACATGCAATAAACCTGTCCAAGACAAATAGACCAATTTCAAACCAATTTTTACCAGCACACTCATTGTTTGAGTAGTAAAAACATTACAGTAATGTTGGGAATCTATATTTGAGAGGCGTAGGCGTCAGGTGGCTTCACTAAAATACCTAATTTTACAACAACGGAACGGCCTAAATATTTTTGTCCCAGATACATCAGTGACGAGAGGTTGACGTGTTTTTGAATAGGCTATTAGCTGTGCACAAGTGGCATTGCATTTAAATGCTTTTCATAACAACACTACGTTACAGCTAGAGTTGTATATTCCTTGTAATACACCACAAAGCTACAAATACACCTAACTGGATTGTAAATCAAATGTCACTATATTACGTATGTACTTGTAACTATATAGAACTATGTTATACTAAAGCATAGTCGTACATAGTACCTACATAACCTAGGATTATTGAGTAGACCTAAGATTTAAAGTTATTGTACGTCCGAAATGGGCAGACTGTTGCAACATACAAAATATAAGCGACCACATTTATGCACACAGTTTTAACAAATAATTACTTTACTTAAAACTGTGACAGATCAGAGCACGGAATGCCTGTTCTGTCGTCGTCGCCCATGGGGAGAGAGCACAGAGAGCTGATTCTACGTTTTGACAAGCAATCGGCACGGATGTCTCGTGTAGTGTAGTGTGGATTTTTGTATGGAGACACTGATAAGCGCCCCTAGCGTACACTCTGTGAACCTCATTTTCCATACAAAAATCCGTGTTACACTACACCTGACGTCCGTGCCAATTGCTTGACAAAACGTAGAATCAGCTCTCAGAACAAATATAGCTACTCTTTATCGAATACACTATCAGCTGTGGTGATCTACGTTATATTATTGCTTCCATTTTTCATTTTGTACATCAGACTTTTGACATCAGAATAACATTTGCCCATACTTTATAATTTGATAGTTTCCACGCGGGCGCAGCCAATAGGGGACCCACGCGGGCTAATGCCAGTTTTCTGATAAAAAGTGCCCTAACGTAGATCCAAAAATGCTTATCCCCAAAATTCTATATCTACGGTCCTGCGGCCTGCCCAGCTAATATAATAAGCTGTTATTTCGAAACTTTTTCATAGGATTGCTTAGTAGGGCATCAAGTAGTCTTAATCCGGCACTGCCACAGCTCATTATTACTTACTAGCCCTAGGCCCTGAAATAGTAGTTATAATCTCTATTCCCAGAGGTTGGTTGAGTTAAGAGCTAGAAATAGATAATTTTGTTTACAATTAGCGGACATGCGGCTTCACGAGTCAAATTTTATTTGATACATCAGATTATTATGAGCTGTTGTTGAGCAAAGTTTGTTTTTTGTTTATGAAAATTTGCATAAATAATATCACGGTGTTCATAAGACTCCGCAATCGCCAATACACGATTAATTTATAAACCTGGGTATATAACAATAATAAAAACCAGTCAAGTACGAGTCGAGCTCTCGTGGAGACGGTTCCGTCCGTCCAAGTAGGCAGTTATTACTAGAACAATTGACTTATGAGCCAATCAACATAATTTTATATGGATTTTATTATTACGAGTATTTTCCGATTCCCGTGGAAGTTTACAGAAAAAAGAATTTTCATTTAGGTTTTCCTGTAAACTATAAATAAGAAAGGCCCAACATTCAATAATTTTTCAAAATTTTGGCTCTGTATCCGAGGGGATTGGCTTCACTTTTCTTTATCCCTGCAAACTAATGCTAATGACCGAATTACAAATCTTTTGTCATATTTCGCAAGATCAATCAACTAATAAATGTCGAATAAATTAGTTTGAGTTATTGCTGCTTTGTTGGACAAACAGACGGAAATAACTATAGAGGATGAAGATACGTCGGTACGATGACCTCTGTCTAACCCTGAACCAGGTGAAATCAATTTGAAAAAAATTGGTGTGTGAAAAACTAAACTATCAGGTATGCGACTTTTGATTGTCACTGAGTGACTAAAAATCATCAAAAACACCGCAAATCACCGTTTTTCAGGAGATGTACTGGAGGAGGCACTTACATTGATATAGTAGGTATAATAATTTTAGTCATCAATGAGTTTCAGATGTATAGAAATTTGGAAATTGGTGATTAACGGCAATTTTACTGACGTTTTATCACTCGATTACTTTCAAAAATCGCACCCCTTGGTTATTAAAAAAGGTTAAGATGTTTATCACAAACTATACAATGGATTTTTGAAAATTCCGTTGTTTAATAATAAGAAAACACCGGCCCAGTGCGAGTTAGACTCACGCACGAAGGGTTCCGTACCATTATCTATAAATACGGTAAAAAAATCACGTTTGTTGTATGGGAGCTCCCTTAAATATTTAGTTTATTCTGTTTTTTAGTATTTTTTGTTATAGCGGCAACAGAAATCTGTGCAAATTTCAACTGTCTAACTATCACGGTTCATGAAAGCCTGGTGACAGACGGACGGACGGACGGACAGCGGAGCCTTTGTAACAGGGTCCGTTTTACCCTATTGTTACGGAATCCTAAAAATAGATGATGGTGTTATTTTAGCCGGTAGCTACTTTTGAGAGCTAAGTATGCCGGTGTTCTGGTTTATCTACGAATCTATCGTTCCACATGACTACGATGCGTTCGTCATCAGACATATTCTTTCCGGGTATAAATCTGAAAATTTAAAGTAGGTCTGTTTGTCTTCCTGTCTTTTGTTCTCAGGTAAATAAGATCGTGCTATTTCTGTAGGTACAGCTACGATGAATTCCCTGCTGTAAAATATAATCTAGTAAAAAGATTAAACCAGTCGAAACAAATTATTTTTAATATTTTGTAACTTGTGAAAAATAAATTGTGTTTTGAATGTTTTACTTGGTCAACCTATGTTAGGTCAGTGAGTAGCTTTTCATTTTAATTTATTCAATAACAATTAAAAAAATCGTGTCTGAACTAAAATAACCTAAAACCTTTCTTGGTACTTATAAGAATTTTAGTTATCAATGAGTTTCAATATATAGAAATTTGGAAATTGGATATTAACAACAATTTTACTAACGTTTACTAACGTCGGTTTTGATAGTTTTCGAAAACTATATGAAGTTTCATTTCCTTCCATACACTTACTGACAGCGACAGACTGTTTTCTTCTCGTTTTCGCTAGGGGCGCTGCAAGTAAATGTATGGAAGAAAACGAAACTTTATATAGTTTCGAAAACTATCAAAACCCGTACTAACCCCCCTGATTTGTATGAGTATTAAATAGTTTGCTAGCTTTTGAAATAGGTAACTTTTAGGTGAGGCCTATAGATATAAACAATAGTGGTTGGCATGCAAAATTTGATAACCTCTGGAATAAGTTTTTTTTATAGACAAATCATATGTAAAGTTTCATTCCTGCTTCTGTCCTAATCCTGCTCACATTTTACTAAAACCTGCTCACATCTCTGCAAAATTTAGGCACTATTTTTTGTTACATTTAGATTAAAAATCCCATAATTCAAATCTCCATATTTTCTAGTTAGAATGTCAATTGGGTTTCATTGAAATAAAACGAACCAATTTCATATAAGTAATATTTTAAATGAAAGTGATCGTGATTATATTTAATATTGTATTTTTGAATCACGATGATTCTATTGAGTGACATTTATTGGAAAATTTAAAAGTATCGAAAAAGGGGTTGTTTTCCCGGTGGCCGGACCTTTAATACCTACTGATATTATAGACGCATATATTATACCAACTTACAGGACACTCGCAATACGCAACCAAGCTTTTCAAAAACCCCGTTTATCTGTAAAAGTCGTCCGTGATATAATGAAACATTTTAATGTATAAATGAGACTACCTACTTAATTTCCGATTATAAATCTCGATCTATTCGCGAACCGACATTGACCTTCAATTTACGTCTTGTGTTTTTGCGTTCCATCCACCATTTCTTATTCCAGAAAATACGCGGTTTTTTTTTCGCGGTAACGGCTTGGCTTTGGCCCGATCTTTGTTTGTTTAGTTTTTAAATGAGTTTCTGAACTGTCGTTAATTTTTAGTCATGCCGCCAGCCCTATTCTTTTATAGAACCTACTTCTTAAATAGGTACCTAGGTAAAATAAAGTTTTCTTCTGAAATCGGTTTTAGGTCCCTACCTAGGTTTATTCTACTATTCTTTCCTTTATTCTAGCAACTAGTATTGAAGTACGCTTGCATAGAATGAGAGTTTTCCTTTGTCTGTGACAAGTGTAAAGTGTTTATAGTTCTTCCTAGGTGTACCTACAGATTGGTCTTTCTATCAAAATTGTCTACACACCACACCTCCTCATGTTCCATATTAAGTTCCTTGCATGGACTTAAACTTAATATGGTTCCTTGCTCCAAGCACCTCCTAGCCTAGTATTTATTTTCCCTATGGCACGGGAACCCTGTCATGTTTTTGACACACTGTCAAAAATTTACTCCACATGTATCTTTACTTGTACTAGGCCCTACAGATAAAAACCTTTAATTATCCTATCCACTCTCGTCACATCCTAAATTATACTGTTCTGGGCTCCGTCATGCGTGTCCAAATATTTTGATTCTACCACAACCACAGAATAAATCCACAACTCTAATCACCTAATATGCCACAGCCAGAGTCAGTCTATTATGGCTTTTACGGACATATTTCAACTTTTCATTACACGTATCAAGATTTGCAGTCGAATAATGTCATAAAATAAATAGGTAATAATGTCGTACGAAACAGTGTCGATAACAATAAAAATTCAGTATCTAGGTAATTTACCACTGACACGCCCTTGTCTCCCACGCTGATTTTCTTTTTGCACAGACTAGGTAGATCTAGGTATCATCACCATTCAAAAAAAGTATGAAAGTTTTGGTTTTAAGGATTTTTGAGTAAATTTCGTTATGTCAGTGAACGGGGTAAGTTTTTTTACTTTCTCTGTCAGGTACTGGGTACCTACTTAGATATTTTCAGTTACAGTTTGTTTCAGTAAAAACATGTCTGCAAAATTTAAAGCATCTTGATTTTTGGCACTGGTAGAAGACTGTAAACAATATTTAATGGATTACATTATTAGTACATACATACGTGCAACGATTTAAGAGTTTCACGAGAAAGACAATTTCAAATCACTTTTAGCGGTCGTGTAATTTTTCATCACATAAATGCTGTGAAAGTAGGTATACTATTACACAAAACAGGACTAATTTTGGTTTATAAGACGATTCAAAATGATCCTTGTGATTTCAATGAATAAAATTATTTTGATTTGATTTATAAATTATTCATAGGTAAGTTACTATTTACAGCAGCCGCCACGAGACTTGAACATGGAATAGAGGAGTGGGGGACGCGAGTAGCCAATAGTCGACGACGTTCGACTGACTGTTCGTATATACCGCCAATCATGCTTCGCTAAAACACGTGTCGTCGTGTTCACAAAATCACGTCACAACTCGTGGCGCAAGGTTGTTATGAAAATTTTACGGCTGCCCCATTTTTTTAGTCCTAGCTCCAGACCCTGGCTGGAAGTAAATTTGAAAATCGAACGAGGCTCTTTCCATTATGTTGGTAGGTAAATTAACTGAATAAAAATTGTCTAACCCGGAAGACCCCTCCACGGATATCGTAAAATCCGACTAAGGGATTCACCAGGGGATGGGCATTGGGCAGCAGCATCTACTCGAAGCAGTGTCTTTCAACAACAATACTGCGAACACCAATCCGCGTGCCAAGCGTGGTGATTATGGTAAATCCTCTCATTGTATTCTATGGGAGAGGCATCGTCCAGTCCAGCCTAATGGCTGATGCTGATGACAGGTCAGTAATTATGGATTGTTTTTAATTCGATTGACAAATTAATATCACTAGAATAGCCGAGAACTGTATTTATATCACTTGACGCCTTTTGCTCTAAGCTTGACGCGTTATTTCCGAAAAATCATATTTCCTTCATCGTGTTCAATTTTTAAAAAGTTTTTCAGCGAAACAAGATTCGGTGTGGGTCGTTGACCTCATTATAAACTTTGTCAATCTGACTCATAAGCACAGTCTGTATAATTTTATTGGTCTGTATAGGTATTATACAGGTGTTTTTTTTAAATGGGACAGTATGGGGATATCCGAATCCATAAGAGATACGGGAAAACTGTCTTTGGAACCATTTGCTCATTTTGTATGAAAACGATTTTGGCATACATAGTTATTTTTTTGGTCAAGCATGAGTTCTCCATAAAAGTGAGTTGTTTTGATCAAAATATTTTTTTATGCCTGTCGACTCATTTTCATGCAAGGATTTTTTCATTATATAGGAAGAAAAAAATCTGAGCAGCAGAAGTTAGTCAAATTTAATAAAATGTTTTCTCATACAATTTGTAAGTAATCTGGTACCTACGTTAATAAAACTCCTCGAAATCCTTACATGAAAATGAGTCGACAGGCATTAAAAAAAAATTTTGATCAAAACAACTCATTTTTATGGAGAACTCACGCTTGACCAAAAAAATGATGATGCCAAAATCGTTTTAATACAAAATGAGTAAATGGTTCCAAAGACAGTTTTCCCGTATCTCTTATGGATTCGGATATCCCCATACTGTCCCATTTAAAAAAAAACACCCTGTATACTTACCGTGGGTTTATGCATAGATATATACCATGGGTAAGGTATATAAATCGTATATATAAATTAAATAATAATAATATAATATAATTAGATATGTGAATTCAGCTTTACACCACGTTTTGCGTTTTTAGGCCTTTTTTTGTAAGATTTGACTGGCCTAATATACCTACCATGGATATAGGTAGGTATATTATTATTGTAGGTATCTATATCCATGATACCTACATGTTTATGTTGGTAAGTGAGCTACTACCTAAAGCCGGGTCTGTTGCGCTAAATTTTCTGACACAACATGGCAAAACATGTTATTAAAACAACAACATGTTAGTAAAACAACCAGTCCGATTCGAGTTTTGAGTCGACAGTGTTTTGTTAGAAAATCTATTTTCAAATTATGAGTTCTGATGTCTTCCTCTAGAGAACACTGACACGAAATGAATGACTTCACCCCTCGCCGGCAAATGCGGGGGATGTTTTTCGTTCGTCGCGGAATACATGTTTGTGTTTTGCTAACACAAAACAGTTAGGCCACGCCCCCTTTCTGTTAAGCCGGGTCCACCTGCACCATGCTTTGGTGTTTTACAAACATTTAACATTTTCTAACACATGCATCAAGGCACCAACCCACACTGTGCTAGCGTTGTAAGCCCTAAGTCCCATTTATAATTAAAGTTGCCAATTTTGTACCCTAATTTGCACACCTGAAACCGGCTAGTGGGGCAAAAAAGTAGACAATAAATATGTTTGGATTGAACTTTGCCCCAGCAGGGTGGCTTGTTGGCAATTAAAACATAATTGATTAACTAGAGAGTTTATTTATTATTATTCTAAGCGAAAGCATCTGACACTAATTTACTGGTTTATTGCAGTTTTAAGGTCAACACCACATCGCGTCGCGTCGTCACTCTGTACGTATTAGACAAAGGAGTTGTGGAACAGTGGAATTAAATTTGGAACCCGTTCAATGTTCCACATTATCCTCGGAAGAATGAGAGCAGCACTTCCGGTTACATGTCAGGAAACATGGAGATTCTTGAAATTACATGACAGGTAAAGCGGAAGTAACTCAAAGTAACTAGGTACTTATATTTTTTAGGTAAGTATACATTAGGTTTTTTTGTCTTGAAAAAATTACGACTATACAACATGTTCGTTTACTATTCTCCCTGACGTTTCCCGTGTCACGACCTTCGAGCTCGTGCGAGTAATGTTGTTCTATGCCTTCGAGCGTGGTCGCGGTCGGTGCTCATGAGGAAGGACCTCAAAATGGTCAACGAAACGTCAGCAGGAGAATAATAAAGTAAGTCGTTATTTTCTAAAATGATACCAAGCCTCGATAATTTCAATTCTATTTTTCTTAGTCATCCCGAGTTTGGTCCAAAAAAAGAAAAAAGACCAGCTGGTATGGTGACCCTGAGAAGGGCCTCGTGACAAATGATGAAGGAACCACTGTGGTGAAAGAAACCAGTGCGTACCCTGTCATGCACATGTCACATGTCTTCGAATTTTTGGTTCTAGGAAATGCCGGTTTCCGCACAATGTTTTCTATCACCGTGTAAGAGCACGTAATATAGCGCATATACATTTTCCGGGTCACGGCCGGGATTTGAACCCACGACCTTTAGGATCGGCCCCCGTATTCTCTAACTCGCGACAGGTTTGCAACAGGCGTAAATTGTGCAATCAGAGGCCCAATTCTCTAAATTATTTTAAAACTACACTGAAAGTTTACCGAATCGAGATTGATTTATGAAGTGACAGAAAGTTGGTATTCTGCTCCCCTAAAATTAACAATTATTTAGTCTACTTTCAATTCACGGTGACTACCATTAGAGTAGGATAGTTATGCATATAATTGCAAAGAGTAAAGAGAGACTCCATCTACAATGCTAAAATTATCGAAAAAACTTTGAATCGTTCAAGTTTCGGTCACATTTCGATATAATCACATTACAGTGTTGTATTCTATGTTTAGAGAATACCATTTCTGACATTTGAGACATCGACACAAGATCGAAACCTGATCCGAACTCTATTTTAACTATTTTTAAGATAGAGAATTGGGCCTCTGGTCTGTGAAACGTCGCTTTTCACATACAAAAGTTACCGTTTGACAGCCCTGATTGCACAATTTACGCCTGTCGCAAACCTGATTGCACAATTTACGCCTGTTGCAAACCTGACTGCACAATTTACGCCTGTTGCAAAACTGTTGCGAGATAGAGAATAGCCCTGCGGGTTTCAAGGCCTCCCGCTAGACCATCGGTGAAAGGGAAGAAGCATTTTAGTTTAGGCATAACAAATTACTTTGTAGGTAGGTATTTAATAATTCTAGAACCCGGCCGAACAAACCACAGCACCTATTAATAGTGCCGTGGTGTATCCGGCCGGGGCGCTTCAGTCTCCTCCCGTGGATGTTAAAGCCGAATAAGGATTAAACCACGAAACGGGCAGCAGCATCCACCTTAACACCAATACTGCAATCAATCCGTCTGCCAAGCGTGGTACGGCACGAAACTCTAGCGCTGACTGTTATTGCGCAGAAGTCAAAAGTAAGGTATCTTGGGATCTCTATCTCTCTATCTCATCATCATCATCAGCCTGTAGAAGTCCACTGCTGAACATAGGCCTCCCCCTTAGAATGCCACGAGACACGGTCTTGAGCCGCCTCCATCCACCGACTCCCCGCGACGTTTATAATGTCTTTAGTCCATCGAGAAGAGGGCCTTCCTCTACCGCATCGCCCGGTTTGTGGTCGCCACTCGAGAACTGTTATTCGCCAATGGTTATCAGTTCTTCGAGCTATATGACCTGCCTATTGCCACTTCAACTTGCTAATTCTGAAAGCTATGTCGGTACCTTGGTTCTTCTACGGATTTCCTCATTTCGGACTCTATCACGTAGTGAAGCCCACCTGTATAGGTACATATCTGTATCTATCTTATAGGTACTAATTGTATTGCGTGCGCGACAGTAAATATGCGCAACTATCCCCTCCACGTTTCGTTCAGCGCTAGACTTACGTGCCGCTACTTATAACTTTAGATAGATATATAAAAAATACTGTTGCACAGGACAAAAAATAAGTAACCTACCCTACATAGGCGAACATAATGCTAATTAACATTTTCTTCCAGCTAACCTTTGTGTAAAGTCATTGACTACACAGCTTATTTGATGTGTGGTCGGTGTGCTAAGTAGAGTGAGTGGTAATAGTAAGTGGTAGTAGGTACTATGGCAAATCCCCCCATCGCAGTCTATGGGGAGGCATCGCAGTGACGGATTAAGACTACTTGATGCTCTAAGCAATCCACGCCTGTGGGGCCCCCCTATCCGTATGTCAACCACAATCGGTCTTTAAACCTTTACCCACTAAAAACATTAGTTGTTTGAAAATAAGATGATGAGATGTAACGTACCTTAGAAGTGGAGTTGTATGATTGTGAAGTGAGAAGTGGATTGGCGGGGGCGCCAGGCCGGGGGCCAGCGGGGAAAGGGTGGGTTTTGATTGGCTGATCGCAATTCCGGTGCATTCGAATTGCCGAGTATGACTCTAGGTCGGACTCTAAATTTTCAAATTAGTCCTAGAAACTTTTTTGGTGTGGTTTTTGGTGACGTGAAAGTGAGACGTGATGACCTAAGGACGGATATTTTTTGCGCTTCTTCTGGTGCCCCCCCAGACGTGATGCCCTGGTTAATCCGTCACTGGGCATCGCCCATCAATGGAAGTCTATTGGTTGATAATGATGATGAAATACTTACTGAGGTACCTGCCTATATACATTGATGGTATACATCTAACAGAATCCGAGCGAGATCTCAATAATATACCTATTAACATACTTCGGTAAATTTGGCACTAATCTATCAGATATAGGCTTGTTTGGCACTAGTGCGGTACATCAATCTATCGATAGGTAAAAAGGTCGTCGTCCGATTAAAAATAGATGGCGCTATTATTAAAACTGTTGTAGGTCAGACGGTGGTCTCATTTGTTTGTGATCTGAGATTCAATTACGTGTACATTATAGTATGTTTAGTTATCTGATTGCGATTATGTTGTTTTTAAATAATAATAGGTAGGTAATAGTAATTTAGTTTTGATAAATAGTGATAAATAGTTTGACGACTGGGTATTTTTCTATGTATAATAAAAAGTATCTATCTATGTAATGTTATTGTATTAAGTATATCAGTTATCTAGTACCCATAACACAAGCTCTGCTTAGCTTGGGGCTAGATAATGTTGTGTGAAATGGCATTTATTTATTTATTATTTATTTATTATATCTAAGATAATACAATACACATTTGTAAGTCAGACTATTTCACCGTTTAATAAGTTAGCAACCCTTTTTATAAGGTAGATACTTACCTACTTGTATCACGCAAAATATATGCCATCATAATTTCGTGTACACTCAAGACGTAACTAAGATGAATGTTTTCCTTAATATTTTCCACGTCTAAGTATTATTTTCGCGCACAGTTACAAGTTTTTTCTTCCAAACAAAACTACAGATCAGATTTAGCTACAACACGTCACACGGTCTGTCTGTGCCGGTAGAAAAGGTACACAGTTTTGACTTTGTTAGCATCATCATCATCTCCCTGCCCTTATCCCACTTAGGTGGGGTCGGAACAACATGTTCTTTTCTTCCATTCTTCCCTATCTTCCGTCATATCTGTACTCACACCATTCCTACAAATGTCATCCCCACTTAGGTGGGGTCGGAACAACATGTTCTTTTCTTCCATTCTTCCCTATCTTCCGTCATATCTGTACTCACACCATTCCTACAAATGTCATCATTCACACAGTCCATCTATCTCTTTTTAGGCCTTCCTCTACTCTTGTATCCATCCACATTCATATTCTGCACTTTTCTTTTAACATGGCTTTCTTCCCTCCGCATAACATGCCCATACCACGCTAACCTATTACTCCTCATCTTTTCTGATACTGGCGCTATTTTCAAACTCCCTCTGATATACTCATTTCTTATCTTATCCATTCTTGTCACTCCACACGTTTATCTCAACATTCGCATCTCCGTGGCATGCACTCTTCTTTCATCCTTCGCCTTGGTATAGCCCAACACTTAGATCGATACAATACGACAGGCCTGTGGATCATCTTGTAGATTTTCGACTTTGTTAGCATTAGCATAGATATCTATATTGTCTCACGTGTGACTGTATTCCCCATGGAGGATAGTGTGTCAAACAACTTTATGTGGATCCGGAACAACAAAATATGGGGCATCTGATTCCAATAGTTCTCTAAAGAAAACCAGTGTGATGACGAACAAACGAACGAGTAGGTGCCTATTTGTAATGTTGCCAATTAGTTTTCTGGACAGCATGTACGGCGCCTTACTTCTTGGCTACAAATACAAATGTATGGCGCGTTTGTTGTTGAGTTATAGACTGTTTATTAGCTAAATTAGAATTTAATCAATGTAAATATATCTTTGACTGGCAAATATCAAACAATCTGACCCCTGGGCTTGCATGAACACCAATAATACAACTTATTTCTTGATGTTAGCCCTCACATACATAACATAACACTCAATAGTTACATACGTAGTCCTGATCCCACACTAGGATTCCCTATGTCTATGGGTATCAGGAACTATGAGTACCATGATACCATAACACCTAGACCCAGAACAAATATTTGCAGATCATTTAAACATTTGTCCCGCAGCGGGAATCGAACCAACCTCTCACATCTCAGCTAGCTGCTTGCCCACCATACATACAGATGTAAAGAGCTGCTTTGTTTCTGTACTTTGTCAGAAATAACGTAGGTAGACTAAAACATTAAATGTACAATTAAAATACGTTTTGTAGTCTTTTAAAAATGACTTTAGAAACGTAAACAACACTGAACAGAATAGAAGAAAATAAAGTTTTTTTATCTCAAAGATGGCGGCTTAGTTACGCTGTATGTAGTAAAATGATTCTGGCATCAGAACAAACATTTTTCGCGATATACTGAGGCACAGGTGTAGGAGATTTGCTCAGATGCATTTGACGTACTTTGCTAGCTGATAAATAGGATAGATAGAATAGGAAAATATTGCTATCCTGTATAAAATTGATGCTATAACATGGTATCGGCGCCAAAAACGAAGGTGCCTACGTAGTACTATTACGTATTTCTTCTGTAAACAAGGGCCGTTGCTATGCGTTTCTCTTTGCACTGTATAGGATTTTGTATTTGACAAAGTCATTCTAGTCAAAAAGGGAATGACACCTTTTAGAAAATTAAATAAGCAAGGCACAGCAAAGTTCCTGCATTTTTTAAGTATCAGTTTTGAGGCTTTTAAATGCTCGCTAAGGATGATTCTTCAATTTTTGTCTCAAATGTAGATCGAGAAAGATTAAAGGAAAGATAAAAGAGTGTGGATACCTCAAGTAACCTGCCTAAACGGCAGACTACCAGACGCCCAAGCTTCAAAGACTCTTTAGAACAATATTTACGTTTAAGAATTTAACCAGAACTATCTGCACATCTACCTATTGGGTCAATTTCAATCCTCGCCGATTACTGAATTGTTTATGTTTGCTATGTTTTGTTATTTTAACTTATACCTTCCTTATTACTACTGATGTCACTATTTTCCAAGGTCATTTTATTTATTATACTCAGCATTTTAACTTTAATTGTGTTTGATTTAAAGTTTATTGGGGACCCTATGTACACCGCCATTCAGTAGGTACGTACCTATAGTACCTATCTTATCTTATCTATTTCCACTAATATCTTCCTACCTGTATTTTATTATCAGTTATAATGTCTAAACGCGTTTGTATAACGTCTTTTAACGTTGTCTTTTGCATTGATAGGCGATTTCAGGCAAGTACGATCGAAAGATCAAGGATCGCGGATTATCAAGGATATTCAGCGTTTATCAGTAACAATAATAATTACTTAATAATTGTTTATTTCAGGCTACATGGAAAATGTACGATAAATTATACCTAAACAATAGGCCCATATAAATATTATACTTACATTAGAGATGTAACATAGGTACCTAACTACCTACATATTTTAAACCTAGAAACCATCACTTAACAGTAGATAGGTAACGGTAGGTACATTCTACATCTACACTGCGATTTAATGTAAGTGTGTGCTTGTTGTTTCTGTTCTGGCTATTAATACTGAGAGCATTGTTGCTGGGATTGTTTCCAGTTTACTAAACTTCAACAGAAACTATTTATAATGTGAGTGTAAAGCCCTTTTGCCAAACCTAGTCTAAATATTCTAAATACGTATAGGTAGGAATAATTATGAGTTTTGTTTCTTTATGGTTTGTCCTCAATATATTTAAACAATTCGTATAAGTGGCGAGAGAGGATGAGCAAGCATTATTTGTCAAACAATGATCGTGTTATTTTGTTAAGAAGTCGTAAGTACCTACTTATTTTTCATAGGTAGTATTTCAGATCTTAAATGTTGTGTTCGGCACTTAGTACCTACATAATTAAATAAATTTAGAAAGATTGACTGAGTTTTCCTTTAGATGACCAATTCGTCCGTACATTTCATTGAAGGTGAAAACGGAGTCTGTTATTTCTTGACTATTTTCCAAGATTTGATAATAGGTAGTTGACATTACCATTATACACTACAAACTTAAGCGAAATAAAACAATAATTGCTGATTTTCTAGGTAGGTATCTAACTCCTATAGAAAATTATAAATTTTGTAATTGAAATATTAACTGTTTACTTTCAAAAATGTTACCTAACTTTTAACAAAAATAATCTAAACATTTTTCACACGTCACCAAACCAATGAAATCAAAAAATACTCACTTACCCAAACAAAATCATGGTCCGAAATACACAAAACACAACATGCGAAACTCAAAAATATCAAAATTATGTACCACTATGAATAACCACACAGGTTCGAAAATTCGAAAAAAAATGTTTATTTTTAAAACGCGTGGCTAGGCCGCGTGCGCGCGCTCCGTTCAGCCAACGTCTCGAATCTGAATATAATCCCGTTTATGATCCCGAGAAGTAAATCTGGATTGGGGAAATATAAAATTACGCGTGGTTGCGCTGGGATTACGGCAACATCGATGAAATCACGTTAAAACAAGTAAATTACAATTTATTCTTTTACAAAATATCCATGAGATTAAAGTAAAGCCTGGTAAGTTCATAAAAAAAACCTAAGTACATGAGATTATTGTCTACAGCTCCTTACAGGTAGACTATAATACAACAGTTTTTGTAAAATAGAAGACACCCAAATGCGGTGTCTTCTATTTTAAAATATATTAATAACAAAAATTGTGGCCTCGGTATTATAAGCAATTAGGCCAAGACAGTATCTACCTATCATTTTAGGTTGCATAATCTTCTGTATAACCGTCTCGTGGTTGGCGACCTACAGAGGTAGACGAACCGCCATCAAACATTTGAGACCTTATGTGAAGACTGTTCTGTAACAGTCTTCACATAAGGTCTCAACTAACTAACTAACTAACTAGTTAACTTGAAGTCAGTAACTTCTCTGGAGAAGTAGTTATAGTTCCTACGTATGATAACTTTCAACGACCCTTTTACATCTTAAGGATGATTTTCATCGATATAGGTTCATCGATATATCCCATCACTAGTGCCGGAAAATTTAAGCCAGTTCAGTTACACCTGCTTTTTCCACGAAGCTATTGTTTATTTTCGTTCAGTTATACATAAACACGCATGTTTATGTATATAAAGGTCTTGCTGTCTGTCCATCATGCCATTTCGAAGGTTGAGTCACCCTTTGATAAAGTCATTTTCTTTTCTGTTTGCCATAGATTTATGTCTATGCTGTTTGCACTCTTTATTATCCGACTACAGTAAAGCAAGAAGTTATGTTACCTACCAGAGTACCTAAGTAAGAGTAGGTACATGTAGATTTGTAGAACTTCTTGTGAAAGAGTTCGTCCGGCAAAGTACTGCCACCGTAACCTATTTCTGCCGCCAAGCAGTAGTGTCCGCATTGCTGTGTTTCGGTTTGAAGGGTACAGGTGCCGGTGAAATTACAGGCACATGAGACTTTTAATCTTTACGTCTCAAGGTCGGCAGCGTGCGTGTGATGCCTTTGGTGTTGCAGGCGTCCATAGGCTACTACGGTAACTGCTTTCCATCAAAAAACCTCCGTAATTTAAAGTCGGATAGGTACTTTATTTATGGACACGTGTTACGTCCTTTTTAACATTTACGTTTTTAATAGAATTATTAGAAATAAATAAATCAGACCTTTGATTTTAGTCAATAATAAAAATGTACGTCCGAAATGGGCAGATGGCAGACTGTTGGTACCACGTTACTATTATTGAACGAGCGAAGCGAGTTCTCTGAGTCAAGTTGGAAGAATCGGCGTTGTATGTCTGTGTGTATGTATGTATGTATGTATGTTTGTCCGATGAAAACTTCCAAACCGTTAATCCGATCTTCATGAAATTTGGTATGGGGGTAGATAGTATTGGTACAATTTGTAGGTAAGGTTATGAGCTATATCGGTCAGGGGGTTGCTGATATATTGGGGTACAAGAGGGGGTAAAAAAAATAAAAGTGAGACAGTCAGATCAAGTGGGGTGTCTAATGAAAGTTATTTGGTTGGACATTTCAAAACTGTTTTTAATAAGTATTTAGCCTTAGTAGTTTTTGAGATATTAGGGAAAATAAAAAACGAAAAAATCAAAAATTCTAGGGTACTTCCAGCAATCCCACAATGCTGAAATTTGGTATGCTTGTGGATTTTGTGTCACAACTATAGGGAAAAGTCTGAAACTGAAGAATTTAGAAACTTGTACTCCATAAAACAGTAACCAATATAACATCCATTGTTGACCTCCCATTTCTAGGAATTTGAATGACGCTAGAGTTCTATGGTTTTCGTCAAAAGGACGTTTTCAATTAATTCGCCAGGTACTTGATATAGGGTACTAACAGGTATTACGCCCCGTTGCTTAGCCCTATTCAAAGCTTATTTCGATGATGTGTAGGAAATTAGAGTTGTTACTGATAGATCCTGTACTGTACTGGTAGACATCGAAGTGAAAATTTTCAAAAATAATAATAGAAAAATTGAAATTACTTGGTTAAGTAGTAGGGCTGATAAAGGTGTTATCGCGAGGTCTCAGTTCGGGGCGAACCACTAGTTATTATAGAACGAGCGAAGCGAGTTCTCCAAGTTAAGTTGGAAGAATCGGCGTTTGATGTATGTATGTATGTATGTTTGTCCGATGAAAACTTCCAAACCGTTAATCCGATCTTCATGAAATTTGGTATGGGGGTAGATAGTATTCGTACAATTTGTAGGTAAGGTTATGAGCTATATCGGTCAGGGGGTTGCTGAGATATTGGGGTTCAAGAGGGGGTAGAAAAAATAAAAATGAGAAAGTCAGATCAAGTAGGGTGTTTAATAAAAGCGCTTTGGTTGGACATTTCAAAACTGTTTTTTGTAAGTATTTAGCCTTAGTAGTTTTCGAGATATTAGGAAAAATAAAAAACGTAAAAATCAAAAATTCTAGGGTACTTCCAGCAATCCCACAATGCTGAAATTTGGTATGCTTGTGGCTTTTGTGTCACAACTACAGGGAAAAGTCTGAAATTGAAGAATTTAGAAACTTTTACTCCATAAAACAAAAACCAATATAACATCCATTGTTGACCTCCCATTTCTAGGAATTTGAATGACGTTGGAGTTCTATGGTTTTCGTAAAAAGGACGTTATCAATTAATTCGTCAGGTACTTGATATAGGTACTAACAGTTATGTAGTATTACGCCCCGTTGCTTAGCCCTATTCAAAGGTTATTTCAATGATGTGTAGGAAATTAGAGTAGTTACTGATAGATCCTGTACTGTACTGGTAGACCTCGAGGTGAAAATTTTCAAAAATAATAATACATACTATGGAAATTACTTAGTTAAGTAGTCGGGCTTATAAAGGTGTTATCGCGAGGTCTCAGTTCGGGGCGAACCACTAGTTATTATTAGTTAATACACAGGCAGCTCAAAGTTGATGCGTGTATATCTTATTAAGGTGAGGCCGCGAAAATATAATGCTGATTTGCCTAGTTATTGTGAGTAAACCAGATATCACATCAATATAATAACTTATATACGTGATTTTTCAAACTTTTTTCTATTTATCATCAAGCCAGAAACACAATTGGCAGATATTTACTCGATACTTTATTTTTTTGAAAGTTATGCCTTTAAACTAGATTTTTTGAAATGTCTAGGAAACAACTTCAGTCACATATCCAAAATAAGCACTCACCGAAGGAAAATATAGTTTATTATCTGTTATCAAACCCAAAATTTACCTAGACTAATTAGTATTCTCATAATAAATTAAATAAGATTTGAGACTTACGTCCTTTACTTCTGTGCAAGATACGGGCAAACACCAAGTCCGATATTCAATCTTATTCCGTTAGTATTTGCGTCTAAAAGGCGATTCATACGAGGCTCCTCCTCAGTAGGTCAGTTAGGTAGGCAGAGTAGGCATGCACCGAGTATGTAGGTAGGTAGGTAGGTAATTTTCCCCATTTTTAGGGTAATTTCCAAAAAGTTGCAAAATCCAAATTCTGATGATGCAGAACCATTTCAAGCACCCCAAGGTGTTGCCTCATGGAAATAATTTTCCCCATTTTTAGGGTAATTTAAAAAAGTTGCAAAATCAGAATTCTTATTATACAGAACCATTTCAAGCATCACAAGGTGTTGCCTGGTCAAAATAATTTTCCCCATTTTTAGGGTAATTTCCAAAAAGTTGCAATATCAACATTCTGATGATGCTGAACCATTTCAAGCATCACAAGGTGTTGCCTGGTCAAAATAATTTTCCCCATTTTTAGGGTAATTTCCAAAAAGTTGCAATATCAACATTCTGATGATGCTGAACCATTTCAAGCATCCCAAGGTGTTGCCTGGTCAAAATAATTTTCCCCATTTTTAGGGTGATTTCTAAAAAGTTGGAAAATCAAAATTCTGATCATACAGAACCATTTATGTTGCCTCATGGAAATAATTTTCCCCATTTTCAGGGTTATTTCAAATTATTATTATATTAAATTATTATTATATTATTTATACATTGGTCACTAACAAATGGAAATTTAAGAATGTGTGTATTTTAAAAGGTGTATAATATCAACAAACAGTCAGAAGTGACAACGTGCAGAAATTGAATATTTAACAGTAGGAGAACTTTTTTTTCTGTTTTTAAGTGTCCATTATGATGATCACTGAACACGATTCTGCTGTCAGAATTGAAAATAGTTGCCGCGATTTTGAACTTTTTTGTTTTTTTTTGTTTCTTTCTTTTTCGATTGCTTTCAAAATCGATATCTGAGGATCCCTGTAATCACTGAACAAGAATCAGATATCAGAAATTAAAAAAAGTGGCTGCCATTTTGAACTTTTTTGTAACTGGACCGATTGCGCAAAATCGATATCTGAGGACCCTGTGATCACAGAACAAGAATCAGCTGTCAAAAGTTAAAAAATGTGGCCGCCATTTTGAACTCTTTTTTTACCGGACTGATTGCTTTCAAAATCGATATCTGAGGATCCCTGTGATTACTAAACAAGAATCAGCTGTCAGAAATTAAAAAAGTGATCGCCATTTTGAACATTTTTGTAACTGGACCGATTGCTTTCAAAATCGATATCTGAGGATCCTTGTGATCACTGAGCAAAAATCAGCTGTCAGAAATTAAAAAAAGTGACCACCATTTTGAACTTTTTTGTTACCGGACCGATTGCTTTCAAAATCGATATCTGAGGATCCCTATGGTAACTGCACAATAATCTGCTGACAGAAATAAAAAAAAGTGGCCACCGTTTTGAACTTTTTTGTTAACGGACCGATTGCTTTCAAAATCGATATCTGAGGATCCCTATGGTAACTGCACAATAATCTGCTGACAGAAATAAAAAAAAGTGGCCACCGTTTTGAACTTTTTTGTTACCGGACCGATTGCTTTCAAAATCGATATCTGAGGATCCCTATAAAAAAGTTCAAAATGGTGGTCACTTTTTTTAATTTCTGACAGCTGATTTTTGCTCAGTGATCACAGGGATCCTCAGATATCGATTTTGAAAGCAATCGGTCCGGTAACGAAAAAGTTCAAAACGGCGGCCACTTTTTTAAATTTTTGACAGCAGATTATTGTTCAATGACCATAGGGATCCTCAGATATCGATTTCGAAAGCAATCGGTCCGTTAACAAAAAAGTTCAAAACGGTGGCCACTTTTTTTTATTTCTGTCAGCAGATTATTGTGCAGTTACCATAGGGATCCTCAGATATCGATTTTGAAAGCAATCGGTCCGGTAACAAAAATTTTCAAAATGGCGGCCACTTTTTTTAATTTCTGACAGCTGATTCTTGTTCAGTGATCACAGGGATCCTCAGATATCGATTTTGAAAGCAATCGGTCCGGTAACAAAAATTTTCAAAATGGCGGCCTTTTTTTTTTTTTTTCTGACAGCTTATTCTTTTTCTGTGATCACAGGGATCCTCAGATATCGATTTTGAAAGCTATCGGTCCAGGGACAAAAAAGTTCAAAATGGCGGCCACTTTTTTTAATTTCTGACAGCAGAATCGTGTTCAGTGATCATCATAATGGACACTTAAAAACATAAAAAAAAGTTCTCCTATTGTTAAATATTCAATTTCTGCACGTTGTCACGAGTGGGGGACGTTTGCACTTTTTTCTCCCAACGTCGCCCAGTGGGGCCAAACAGGTGGGGGACGCTGGGAGTAATCGTGGGTACGTACTGGAAACGATTCTGTATAGTCAAAATTTAGATTTTCCAACTGTTTGGAAATTACCCTAAAAATGGGGAAAATTATTTGGTACATACGACACCTCTTGTACTGGAAACGATTCTGTGTAACCAAAATTTTGATTTTTCAACTTTTTTTAAATTACCCTAAAAATGGGGAAAATTATTTTGTCCATACGACACCTCTGGGTACTGGAAACGATTCTGTATAGTCAAAATTTAGATTTTCCAACTTTTTTTAAATTTCCCTAAAAATGGGGGAAATTATTTTGTCCATACGACACCTCTGGGTACTGGAAACGATTCTGTGTAATCAAAATTTAGATTTTCCAACTTTTTTTAAATTACCCTAAAAATGGGGGAAATTATTTTGTCCATACGACACCTCTGGGTACTGGAAACGATTCTGTATAGTCAACATTTTGATTTTCCAACTTTTTGGAAATTACCCTAAAAATGGGGAAAATTATTTGGTACATACGACACCTCTTGTACTGGAAACGATTCTTTGTAATCAAAATTTTTATTTTCCATCTTTTTGGAAAGTACCCTAAAAATGGGGAAAATTCGTTGTTTCATACGACACCTCTGGGTACTGCAAACGGTTCTGTGTGATCAAAATTTTGATTTGCCAACGGACGCTACTACGTTATATCAGCTCGCCGTCATCATTATATTGTATTGTCATTGGAACTTGGCAAGTATGCAAACTTTCACCTCAATCATATAACGGGAGCTGGGTCAAATTATCAAATGGAACATTCGAGCTGTACATACATAAGCTTATAATTTGGTAAGTACTACTCTTAGTGGAAAATACAATTTTCAAACTTTTTTACAAACAAACCTGCTAACTAACGAAAAAGCAATCACGTATAAATAAGTAATAAAACCACCATCATTTACAACAATATTTATTTTTGTAAGTATTAAAAAAAATATAAGTTGAAGAAGTCTCCATTGTGTCTATGTTCGCTCCCCAACATCAAGTACAAAAATTTTGGATGTTTAGACGACGCGCGAGTTTCCGTATCTGGGAGGCGGGGCTCAATGGGCGGAGTTAGCGTGGGAATTTTTTTCGAAAAGCATCGTCTTAATTGTCAGTGCTAGTCTATTTTTAAAAGAGTTCACTGATGGAGCACTTATCAATGACTCTGGAAGCCGGTTCCAGTCGCTGACGAAACGGTTGGGCAAAAAAAAATATTTAAAAAAGGTTTACCTACGTTTTAAATGGCACTTAAAATCTATTTCTATAAAATAGGTAGACTTTATGTAGACACTATCCTTGTAAACACAAGGACCGTTTCCGAACGTCAAGTGCCAAGTAAAAGAGGGGTGGGGGGGGGGGCGTTCAGTTTTAGACTCTAGATGCACACTAGTATTAGTCTCCGAGTAAACAACACGATACAAGTTTCAAGTACTTACCTAAGTAATTTGTATAATACCTGTTATACGAATTTAAAAAATAATTACAATTGAAAAAGTTGAGCTCGAATGACTTGATCGAAAGAACGTTGCAAACGATCTAAAGCCAGCCCAACTGATCCAAATCACTAAATAAAATAATATTTATAAAGTACTTAATAAATTATTAATTTAATAATAACTAATCTATTTGCCTGTTGATTGTTTGTTAAATAATTATTATTAATCAAAACCTTTTTGTTGAATGCTGTGCGTTTGTGTAGCAGCTATAGTTATCTAAGTACCAAGACAAACCTTGCAAGGTTTTTATGGTAGGTACTTATAAAATTGAACAGTATGCAAACAACTTTAAGATGAATAAATAAATACAATAAATAGTAAACTATAATAATAGTAGGTACCTAATAGTAGGTAAATAGTGTAGGTAAATAGTATACGAACTTCCTATTAATTTCATTTGATAGCTAGGACGATAATTGTAGATACGAGGTACCTACCTACTGTCATTGCATTACATCACACGCGGCCAATGACGTATGATCTACAGCTGTTGAATCAATTATCTACCTGTCCATTATCACACGAATAAATATCGGATTCAACATTACATATTCTGAACGTTATTCAATGGTACCAAGTAGCCTTAATTTATTTGAACTGACTTTTTGCTCTTGGTCAAGTCAAGTATTGACCAGCAGGGCTACTTTTGACGCTCTACTCGATCCTAATTGAGGATTTAGTGTAATTTTGTCGTCAGAGAGTAGGTACTAGATTCCTTGGTCATTTGGTACTCTTGTATTCAATACTAGCGCACAATTTGGAGTGGAATTTTATGGAACCATTTTTTTTTACCAGGCGTCATAAAAGAGTTGAATGGAGATATCTTTAAAAAGTTAAGTAGATTGTTACTGGAGAAATGTTTTTATAATGTGAAGGAATATTTGGAAGTTTAAATTGTTAAGTAAATAATTTTAATAGTACCTAAGTATAATAATATGACTCACAAACAATTTTGCACGCCTGCGTGCAGGCTGAATACAGTGACTAAATTAGTTATAAGAGCTGACATTTTAAAATAAGTATTCTTGCAAATAAATATGATGATACGATGATATAATGATTGATTTGATTTTAACTAACTGAAATCGACTTTCTGTCTCTGTTGTTCTTCACGCAAAGTCAATCACGTATGCTCTATCTCGAATTCAAACTCGATTTGGTTAAAGAGTGCCAAACAAGCGTTGAAACTGGATTGAGATTGGAACTGGATTGCGATTGGAACTGTTTTCAAAAGTAGCCCCACTGATTTTATTTTCAAGCTATTAGTAATTTTTTATGTACGTAGGTCGTTTTTGACCCACTATCTATAGCCGAAGTTTTGTAAAGGTAGGCTGCGTCTAGTCTAAAACTGAACGCCTCTCCACCGCTTTTACTTGGCACTTGACAGAAGCTTGACGTTCAAAAATGGTCCTTGTTACTACGGTATAAGGAATATTTTAATTTGACTTAATGGAATAGCGGGGAATAATTTTATATTATGAATAATAAAAATAATAGAATAGGTTTGGATGAGACGCGCTCGACTGTTAAATTACTATGACAATGCCGTTTAGATTTTGCCCAGCAAACTGCCCATCCAATTTAGACAACCGTACCTAACAGGCATTTTATCTAAAATTAGTTGGTTACTTGTTGGGAATCAGCGTGATGAGGTCTATTCTCGGGTTAATCTCGTCCAATCGATTAAATGTCAAGTCACATCCCCTACTATGTGCCTATGATACCCAATTACCCACACACAAGATGGTTTTCATGCGATATTTGGAGTAGTTACTAGTTACTGATAGGTCCCTTGGATGATCCTGTGGACTTTGAAGTTGAAGGCATCTCGTGTTGTGCACGACTTTCTGCGTTAAGGGGGTCCTTGCTTGGTGATGGCGACTGAAGGTCTGAGGGTGTTAAGATCATTTTGATCAGCTCCGATTACATAGGTAGATCTAGGTTCATGCCTACTAATTTCATATTTGTTTTCAAAATAGTACTTACATATTTACCAAACCTTGTTAACAATGACTTATACTTACTTACGTACCTCCATAATCTCCACATTTATTTCAAAGCTCAACCTACCTATATCCGTCAAAATATTTTATCCTTATGATAATGGAAACACAATCACACACACATACAAAATCGATATATTTACAGTCATAATACAAAGACACATTGTACACTTATACTGAACTGTATGCTTCTAACTTTATGGCTTATTTTAGAGTGTTTTTTTATTAGATTTTCGTGGTATCATCTTAGATAAGCATGTTGTGATTTCCAGTCGCATAGTTTTGCACGATTCGTGGCTATGTTAAGTTGTTTTTTGTGTCTACATATTAAACGATATAATTATTGTTCATACAAATACTTGATTTAGTACCTAAAATAGGTATATAAACCAGTTAACAATTAGTTGTTTTTTGTGAAACAAACAAAATTGACTTTAAAATATCTTCAAAAATAAAAGTGTCACTAAAGTTTTCTTTTAAAAAGTGATTTTACGAACTTACAGGTAACATAACATAACATAACATCCAACAAGCACATTCCACACTAGGACAAGGATATGACTACAGATTGTGAAGTCCCTAGAAGGAAAGCAGAACTAACACAAGTCTCCAGACTTAGTGTAGGTTCTGTCTGAAATACTTTCATATCAAACAAGCCATTTTATGTTATTTTAATTTGTAATTCTTATATCTTAATCATATATCATCATTTTGTTAGTAGTAGAACTTCTTGTGAAAGAGTTCGTCCGGGGAAGTACTACCACCGTACCTATTTCTGCCGCCAAACAGTAGTGATCGCATTGCTGTGTTTCAGTTTGAAGGGGACGGGTACCGGTGAAATTACAGGCACATGAGACTTTTCATCTTTATGTCTCAGGGTAGGCAGCGCGCGTGTGATGCCTTTGGTGTTGCAGGCGTCCATAGGCTACGGTAACTGCTTTCCATCAGGTGGGCCGTATGCTTGTTTGCTTGCCAAGTAGTAAAGAAAAAAAAATATTGTGTGCTTGAAATGAATTAATAAACATGATTATTATTATTAAGTATAAGGAATATAATACTCTCTAACGAGAGGGCACTAGCAATCCCTGTGTCGTGTTTATCAAGGAACAACGAGTACCATGGTACCATAACACCCAGACTCGGAACAAATATTTGCAGATCATGCAAACATTTATCCGCAGCGGGAAACGAACCCACACCTCTTGCGTCTCAGCCAACTACTCGCTCACTGCGACACGAAGGTCGACACAAAAGGTCGCTACTGTTAGGTTTTATTTACTTACTGCCTAGATACCTATGTTGGTAGGCATATTATCAATGGGCATACAGACCTTCTTACCTAGGTTAAAAATAGGTATTTTGGTAGATAACTTATCTTATCCATCCAGCGATGTACCCTCAGAGCTATAGGTACGAGGATGCTTCCGTAATTTGCCTAAGTAGGTACTTGGATACCTGTAGGTACTTTTTTTTAACACCCAACCCAACAGTCACATATTTCTAACCTACATTTTGACCCTGATATGATGATTATGACTATTGACTAGTCAATAGCAGCCTTTAGACGTCCACTGCTGGGCAAAGCCTTCCCCATAATATACAATAGGGAAAATGAGGACTTTTCAACTTCGATTAAAAAAAAAAAGTAGTTCAAATTGGTTCGATAGATGGCACTGACTGAACTGTAGCTGATAAGATTGACAAATGTATTATCTGTGGTGTACGCGTACTAAGCTATTATCTAACTAATATATGGCTTTTAGACTTGATATTCTGGTTGTGTCTGCTTCTTAAGAGTGCGCTAGTGATTTCGTGGTGTTTTAATAAGTAAGCAAAAATAAATACCACGAAACGTAAGTATATCCACGTTGTTGATGTTGACATTTAACTTTATTTTGACACTTGACAGCTACGTAAAAGAGCAGCGCCATCTACTTTCAACGCTGAAAGCATGATTTGAAACGCCCGTGAAAACCCCTCATTGCCATAATCACCACGCCTGTCAGGCGGATTGGTGATCGCAGTATACGTGTTGAGTACTCAGGTGGATGCTGCTGCCCATCCCTTAGTCGGCTATTACGACATCCGTGGGAGGAGATGGTGGGGTCTATTCTTAGATCGGACACACCATGACCCCCAAGTCAATAGTAATGCTAGACAATTGACCTATTAAGCAACTGGATTGGATGGGATTCTTAATTTGAGCTACCTAGAGAATGCATATTTAGTACCGTGCCAATTAAGAGATGGTTACGGCAAGGTTCTTACGCCCTTTTGTAAGCGAACGAAGTTTTGTTTCTATTTTGGTTATTATTACATCAAACTCCATGAAATGTGACGCATCAAGGGTCTAGATATTAGTGTACTGGAGGGCGTATTACAAGTTTTGTAAAAACCGGAATGCGAAACGTGAGCATTCAACGTGACTTACGTAGTAACTATTTACTAATCTGTACTGTTTTTACCGACTGCGTGGCACAGAATGATGAATAGTTACTACGTAAGTCACGTTGAATGCTCACGTTCTGTATTCCGGTTTTTGCTATGCAAAACTCGTAATAGGCCCTCGGATCATGTGTACAAAATTTCATGGAGTTTGATGAAATAGTTACCAAATTAGAAGCAAACTTCGTTCGCGTACAAAACCGGTAACACCCTCTTAAACTTATTTCCAGAATCGAAACCATGCCTTGGCAAAGACCAGCCAGTGTTCCCGTAGGACAAGTCTGGAGCAGATTTATGGGAAAACAAAGAGATGGACAACCTGCAAAAATATAAGTAATTAATTACCTAATTATGTAGGTAATTGGGGCAGGGTAGGCACTAACTCAAAAGCTATAAATAAATAAATAAATGCAGAACATTTCACACAACATTATCTAGCCCAAAGCTAAGCAGAGCTTGTGTTACGGGTACTAGATAACTGATATACTTAATAAAATACATTACATAGATAGATATTTTTTATTATACATAGAAAATACCCAGAACACCCTAAACAAATATCTGTAGATCGTACAAATATTTGTTCCGAGGCGGAAATCGAACCCGCAACCTCCAGCGTTGCAAGCGAACCTTCGCCCGCCACGCCACAGAGGTCGTCTAGCTTCTTCTGAGGTTCACCCCTGTCTGCCCTAACACAGATAGAATCACGTAGGACTTACGTCATGAACAACTTGAGTTTCTATATGGTGGGCTTTAAATAACTAAATATTCTAACTACAGCTGCATTATACATAAGCGAAATTGCTGTATTTGTCAAGGCCAACCCAGAGTTATTTCAATGGTTTGCAGTTGGAAGCCGCCTAGAGGGTAAATGTCGAAATGTGTCATGTAGAACAAAATGTCTACGCAAGAGTGTGTTTTGTATGGCACCTATAATTTTCAATAGGGTACCGCCTTCTGTTCGAGCATTACCAAATCTAAGTGCTTTTAAAAGAAAATTAAATGATTTATTGACCAAAAAAGCATATTATACAATTGAGGAATTCTTGTCTGACAGTATTATAATTTAATGGTATAATGTATCGAATCTGACCTATCTGACATTTTTAATTTTTTTCGTATATTTGACATATGATTGATTTGATTTTGTTTGTTTTTATAATGTAATTTGATTTAATTAAAATTATTTTAAATGTAGGTACCTTTACCATTTGCATGCCGAAATTGGTAAAACATGGCTTGTTCTCCTTAAATTATTAGTCACCTTTAACTGTTTACCCATGTTTGTAAATGAATAAATGATTATGATTATGATTATGATTAACGTTTCTAGAGTGCGTTTAACTGGGGTGCGATTTTTTTATTTCACTGAGTGACTAAATATCCTCAAAAAAGTCGCAAATCACCGTTTTTCAAGAAATGTACACTTGTATGGGCACTTGTATTGATATCATTGGTAAGTATAAGAATTTTAGTCATCAATGAGTTTCAATAATTATTTAAATTTGGAAACCGGAGATTAACGGCAATTTTACCGACGTTTAGTCACTTGATGACATTCAAAAATCGCACCCCTGCTGGTTTAATCTGAAACTGAAAACTGAACGCCCACTATTTCATTACGTCAATTTAAAATATTCCATAATCCGTAAAAACAAGGACCGTTTTCGAATGTCAAGCTTGTGTCAAGTGCCAAGTAAAAGCGGTGGAGGGCGTTCAGTTTTAGACTAAGTTAGTCTAAAACTAAACGCCCTCACCGCTTTTACTTGGCACTTACTTATTCTGACTAACGCACACCTATTTATTTATTTTGAACTCGTACCCGAGAATATTTACTAATTGCGATTTTTATATTAAAAAGTAGTTAAACTACGGGCCTTATTTACAATTATTTTGTATACCTAAGTTCAATAAGTAATTGAAACTAAGACATTTAATTATAGGTATACTAGTTGCGCCCCGCGGTTTCACCCGCGTAAATAATTATGAAAATTGATGATGATAATGATGATGATGATGATGAAAAGTAGCCTATGTGTTAATCCAGGGCGTAAAGTATCTCCATTCCAAATTTCACTCAAATCCATTCAGTAGTTTTTACGTGAAAGAGTAACAAACATCCATATTCACAAACTTTCGCGTTTATAATATTAGTAGGAGTAGGATAGGATAGTAGGATTGTGTTCAAGCCAATAAATCATCTTTACTCCTAAAGCCTGTTCGGCAGGGGAGCGATTTTTGAATGTCATCGAGAGTCAGTAAAATTGCCATTAGTAGGTACCCGATTTCTAAATTTCTATACATTTGAAACTCATTGATGATTTAAATTCTTATACCTACCCATGATATCAATACAAGTACCTCCTCCAGTACATCTCCTGAAAAACGGTGTTTTTTTTGATGATATTTAGTCACTCAGTGACAACGAGTGACATCAAAAATCGCAACCTTGGGCTCTATTCTCTATCTCGCGGTTTGCGCCGGTAACTTTTGTACACCCATGAGAAAAGCGACGTTTGACAGCCATGATCGCACAATGTTGACTAAGATTGTAACACGGGTAAAAAAAACCTTCCCGTGGTACTACTGGATCGCTTGGTAGTTCTACGGGGTTTTTTTTACCCGTGTTACTATTGGAAGTAATACTGGTAGTAACGGGCAACAAACGCAATTTACCTACGCCTGTTGCAAACCTGAGGCCCAATTCTCTAATTTTAAAACATTAAATTCGCAGTATAATCTCGTCTCAGTCGCACTGTCACTTATAGTAACTATTACTTAATCTTAGCGTTTCTTGCGAAGAATATGTAATAGTTACTATACAAAACAGTGCGACTGACACGAGATTATATTGTGACTGGATTGTTTTTAAATTAGAGAATTGGGCCTCAGACCCCAAGGGCAGTGCACGTCATGTAAACTAGCGGTAACCAACTCACGACTCTCGTATTTCCCGCAGGTATCAGATCAGAGACATGGACGTAAAATACAAGCAGAAGTGCATAGATTTGATGGAAGAAACGTTTTTGAGGGATGAACCTCTTTGCGCAGCTTTGGGCAAGTTTGTTTCGGTTAACTTTTTTTAAAAAACCTACCTATAACCAACCTCTTTCAACAATAATGCAGCACCAAAGGAATAGTACTTATAACACGACAGCACATCAAAGGCCACGTCCACCTGTTACTATGAGAGGATGTCACCGGTGATATCTAGCAAAAAGGCACTTATTACGTCCTTTTGACACACACACCCACACATGAGCCGATTTATTTAAACTTCTAGATTTAACTTTCGTTTGCTTGTATGTATTTATTGTATCAGAGGCCGTAGACAAAGTAACATTCTAATAGCGATGTCGCCAGTAGAAAAGTCCAAAATGTATGGGATTGACGTTAGCTATCGATATGTCACGTGGTCTTTTGTATTGAATTACGACTGTAGAAATGGAATCGCTTCCAAGCGAATGCCGTTTGGCTAGGCCCTCTGGTATCGGCTTGTGTGTCGTTTTTGTGCCAAATAATAGTTTTTTTTTCTTTTCTTTCTTTTGCACGTGAACGATGTCTGCTTCTATGTTGGCTATTATTTCTTCAAACTCTAAAGTAACTTAAAACTTTGTACAACATTATCTGCACTATGTAATATCTAGACTCGTCGTTTTTTATAAAATTATATGGTTACCAAATGATATAAAATAAAAAACTAAGTAATTTTAAATAACTTTTCATTTCAAAAACCGACTTCCACCATTGTATTCGACTAAATATCTGGATGAAAAAAAATGATGAAAGAACCATAGTGCTGAATGCAAATGTTTGGTTTGTTGCTGAAAATATCAAAATTGCTAACCTAACCCTACAATATTTGAGGAGTTCCCTCAATTCCTCATGGATTCCATCATCAGAACTGGATTCTGAAAAATGGGACCAATCTGGAAGTATAATATCTATTCAAATAAAAAAAGAATTTTCCAAATCGGTTCATAAACGCCGAAGATATGAGGTAACAAATATAAAAAAAAATATACAACCGAATTGAGAACCTCTTCCTTTTTGCGAAGCCGGTTAAAAAACTGACGCGCCGCGGGTCTAATATTAGTGTTGCACAAAGTTTCATGGAGTTTGAAGAAATAATAGCCAAATTATAAGCAAACATCGTTCGCGAACAAAAAAGGGTGCAAGCGCCCAACCAGGCGATTTCGGGAATAACCATTGACATATATATTACTATCGTATTACTATACTATTACGCCTATTTATATCAATGGGAATAACCCATTTTTGAGGGCGCAAAAGCCGCGCAGCGTGTTGACTTGGTGTTTACCGATGTCCACGCTGAAAAAACGCTCGCAAATTGCCAATTGTGATAATGTGGCCTTAACAAAGTTGATGTTTACTTCCAGGTATACCAAAAGACCCAGTTTCCATTGCCACGATAAAGTGCAACTGGGAGCGCTACATCGCGCAGGGTGTGAGCCTGGCCTGCTTTACGGAGACGGACGGAGCGCCGGACGAACTTATCGGCTTCAACATCACACTAGTCAAGAGTCGGGACGATGAGGAGGAGGATTTAGAAGAGGTAGGAAGCTAGATCGCCCGGCAGGAAACTCGGTAGATCCGCCGCCGTATTCTCAGACTCGCGACAGGTTTGCAACCAGGCGTAAATTGTGCGATCATGGCTGTCACGTAATTTTCGTCGCTTTTCTCATACAAAAGTTAGCGTTTGACAGCCCTGATTGCACAATTTACGCCTGCTGCAAACCTGATTGCACAATTTACGTCTGTTGCAAACCTGATTGCACAATTTACGCCTGTTGCAAACCTGATTGCACAACTTACGCCTGTTGCAAACCTGATTGCACAAATTACGCCTGTTGCAAACCTGATTGCACAATTTACGCCTGTTGCAAACCTGATTGCTCAATTTACGCCTGTTGCAAACCTGTCGCGAGATAGAAGAATAGCTCTGGCGATACCGGCTGCTGTATTTGTTAGGCTCGACAGCTGATTTACGGTTGTGTGATGTTTTCAACATTGTTTGTGCTATGTTCTGTCCTACTTAAGAATAGGCCCATCCATTTCCTCCCATGGATGTCGTAAAAGCCGACTAAGATGGGATGAACAGCAGCATCCACCTGAGTACTTAAAAATAATACTTCAATCACCAATACGCCTGCCAAGTGTGGTGATCGTTCGTTTTTGTTAGTAGAACTTCTTGTGAAAGAGTTTGTCTATTCTATTTCTGCCGCCAAGCAGACAGTGTTCGCATTGCTGTGTTTCGGTTTGAAGGGTGAAATTAAAGGCACATAAGACTTCTCATCTTTATGTCTCAGGGTCGGCAGCGTGCGTGTGATGCCTTTGGTGTTGCAGGCGTCCATAGGTTGCGGTAACTGCTTTCCATCAGGTGGGCCGTATGCTTGTTTGCTTGCCAAGAAGTATAAAAAAAACAACGTTAGTTCACAATTTGACCACGACGCGGCTCTTTCTGAAAAGACTACCTAGGTATACCTATCTCTGTTATCAATCACTTATCAGCTGCAGTTAGAGACGATTGATTGCACGAACTTAAATAGGTACAGCTAGTGTTTATCATGGAAACCTAATCTAGACAAGAGCCTAGATAAAAATATCAGATTTCTTGATTATTATAGTACCTACCTACTAACCTGGGGCACGTGAACTACTAATGTGATAATTATTGTTTTGGTAAAGATATGATTGAATAGATTAGATAAGTACCTACTGACGAACAGAAAGTACCTAACTAAAAGAAAATGTTTTATCCGGGTGTAGGACGAAAACCGGAAAGCTGATGCAACAAAGGACGGATTCTCGAAAAAAACCAACCGGATCGAAAAAAATGGTCGCCCATTTGAATGACGCATGTAAACCTTGTCTAAAATTAAAGTACTTAGGTTTGTTGGTATGCAGGCAAGTGCTGGAACAAACCAACAGTCAGATACACAGACCTTCGAGAAATGAACGGTGGCCCTGAAAAGAACACTGATCAACTGTGGAACATGGCAGAGGCATCTTTCATGCAGGTTCGCATGCAGTCTATACTCTTACACATACAGCTCTCTGATTATTCCAGGTCCAAGGAGAGTCCTGGAAGAAGCTGCTCCTCACGTTGATCACGGCAGAGGAGCTGGTAGACGTGTTCACGCTCTACGGCGTGGATAGATACCTGACGTCTAGCGGACTGACCGTGCTGACGGAGCACAGAGGTCAGAACATTGGTGCTAGGCTGTTTGAAGCCAGGTAAGGTCTAAACGAACATTTTTTTTAATGGCTTCTGATGATATTCTCACATTGCCAATGTCAAGTAGCATAGATAGTTATCAAACAATGTCCAGTCGTCAAGTACTCTGTCATGTTCTAGTAAATCGATGGCAGTTTACTAGAATGTTCGTTAGAACAATGTTTGCTAGAATGAATGTTTTTTGTTAGTAGTAGAACTTCTTGTGAAAGAGTTCGTCCGGGGAAGTACTACCACCGTACCTATTTCTGCCGCCAAGCAGTAGTGTTCGCATTGCTGTGTTTCGGTTTGAAGGGTACGGATGCCGGTGAAATTACAGGCACATGAGACTTTTCATCTTTATGTCTCAGGGTCGGCAGCGCGCGTGTGATGCCTCTGGTGTTACAGGCGTTCATAGGCTACGGTAACTGCTTTCCATCTGGTGGGCCGTAAGCTTGTACGCTTGTCTAGTAGCATTAAAAAAAAAAAAAAAAAAAGTTCCTGGACAATTTCCCCCCCTTCGAAAAGACACGCAATACTCTCATTTTATTTAAATTCACTACCATGTGCTCTTTATAAGCTACACCGGTTAAAATGCCACCAAAATTACACGATATAACTAAAAAAAAACACTAGAAATTGAAATAAAATAAAAAAGGACGACACGTCTCCCTTCGAAAGAGCAGAAAAAGTCCTATTAATATCAACATTACCGACGGACGCCCCAATTAAAGTAGCAAACGGCAATGGAAAACGCAACAATCCCATCACCAACCCAGTTTCATTTAAATATTAGACAAAATAGAAGCAAACTTCGTTTTTTTTGCTTATCACACCTCATCAACACTTCTTGTGATAACGAAAACCGATTTTGCGAAAACTAAGAGACCATAGACACATTTTTTAGTTGTTAGTATCTCGTAAAGATGATTAGTTTAGCTACGAATATTGTTCTTTTTTTCTTTTTTTTTTATGTTACTTTGCTAGCAGACAAGCATACGGCCCACCTGATGGAAAGCAGTTACCGTAGCCTATGGGCGCCTGCAACACCAAAGGCATCACAAGCGCGCTGCCGACCCTGAGACATAAACATGAAAAGTCTCATGTGCCTGTAATTTCACCGGCACCCGTACCCTTCAAACCGAAACACAGCAATGCGTACACTACTGCTTGGCGGCAGAAATAGGTACGGTGGTAGTACTTCCCCGGACGAACTCTTTCACAAGAAGTTCTACTACTAACAAACATGTAAATGTTCAATGATTTTTAGTGTTTTTTTGGTTCATGGATATTCTTAGCCTACCTAATAATATTTATGAGATACTATCAATTAAAACATGCGTGTTGAGCCTCCTAGTTTTCGCAAAACCTGTTTTCTCTATCTCAAGAAGTGTTGATGAGCTGTGAGCAGAGACATCAAGAAATAAATAGTGACAAACGAAAAATATAATTTTACAAAAATAAATAGTAGCTAAATGAATACATTTCAATGGAGCCCATTGAAATGTACTATTATTTACAACAGGCACAAGGTTAAGCCTGTATCGCGGATACCCGGATAAAAAAGTTTTAATACTAATGCAGAAAACAATATGCGAGGTAAACATTCGATATACTATTTTAAGACTATTTTATACAAAAAGATACATCCTTAATATAAAAAATAAAAAAAAATTAACTGCAAAAAACAAAGTAGAGCAAGGGTGAGATATTATTTGCGTGTAAGGGTGTGTGGGTGAGAGTGAAGGTGTGTGTGGTGTGTGTGTGTGTGTGTGAGCGCGTGTGTGTGTGTGTGCGTCCCCTGCTACCACCATTCTCAAGAGTCTTAAGAGATATCCTGGGTATCACAGGAGTAGGCATCGTGTGTATTGTATGTACCTATGTGGGTGAGTGTGTGGGTTTGAGGGTATTTGAACATAATGAACAAACGAACTAATTTCAGGAAACCGCTTTGCAAGTCACTCGGAATTCAGTGCACAGCCACCGTGTTCACAGCGACTGCCTCGCAGGTGTTGGCGAGCAAGTGCGGCTACACGCAGCTCGCTGAGCTCCGCTACTCGGACATGTTGGCGCTCGGCGTCGACCTGAGCGGCTGCGCAACTTCCACAGCTAAGCTCATGGGCACTAAGTTTAATTTTAATTAGTTCAAACTTATCGCAGTTGATAACACAATACCAACAAGTGTCAATTCGTTGTAAACAAGTAGGTACTTAATGGATTGTCGGTCGAGTCATTTTTCGTGTCGATATACCTACAGTAGGCTGAGTCTAGCTCTTTTATTGAGTCATAATCAATTTTAAACCTTTGATAATTTTTTTTGAATTAATTATTCGTACCGGAGAAAACATTTTTTTCGTTTCGTATCGTATACAGCAATGTACGCATGGTCATTGCTGTGCATGGTCAGCCAGCAATGTACGCATTTATTCCGGCCGCGCGAGTTCTACGCTCCCGGTCAGCTGATCGACCCGTAGCGCCAGTATTTGTCATGTGGTTTTCATTGTTTTTTTTACGTGTTTATTTATTAACGTGTTTTTAATGATGGAAATTAGGTTTTTGTGATATTTTATGGGTATTTATAAAGAAACCACGAAAAAAGCGGCCCAACAGTGAGCATTTTTTTTCGTGTTTTTTCAGCTTAAATATTTTCAGAATCATGGTCTGAAATAGAAACCGCAACCTCTCGCAATAAATAAATAAAATAAAATGTCTCCCGAAGTCCCGACACGAAATGTGCATAAATGATACAAGGATGTGTTGTTATATTTTGTATTAATTTTACAAGAGTATTTTTATACAAATTACCTAATCGTAGGCATATTTTTACTAAAAAACAGCATGTTTAAATAAATGTTATATTGTTATAATGTCTTTTATTACAATCACTAATAGGTACTTATTAATAGTGCGCTCCGAAAATATAATATGTATGAATCGCCATTTTGACGCAAATAATAACGGAATAAGATTGAATATCGTACGACCGTATCTTGCACAGAAGTAGTTTCAAATCTTGTTTAATTTTTTATGAGAATACTAATTAGTCTAGGTAAATTTTGGTTTGGTCACGGATAATAAACTATATTTTCCTTCGGTGAGTATTTGTTTTGGATAATATGTGACTGAAGTTGCTTCCTAGAAGTTTAAAAAAATCTAGTTTAAAGGCATAACTTTAAAAAAAATAAAGTATCGAGTAAATGTTGTTTGTTGTGTTTCTGGCTTGGTCACTGATAGAAAAAAGTTTGAAAAATCACGTATTTCAGTTATAACATTGATTTGATATCTGGTTTACTCACAATAACTAGACAAATCAGCATTATATTTTCGGAGCGCACCCTTAATACTATAGGCGACGAGCTCACCACTAAGTCACGTCTTTATTCCTGTGATTGTGTAAACCCGCGGTGAAAAGAGGCTCTTTGATGCTACCTATGCAAAGATTTAAATCTTTGTACCTATGTATAATATTGTTAATAAATAAATGCCTTCAAAAACTCTTAATCGAGCCGAAATTTTGCATACCTGTCAAGTTTCGATGTCAATACAATATTATGGGGACAGAGGACATTATATCTGGTGATACGGAAGGTGGAAAACGGATCACCTTGAAGTATCAAGTACCTATCATCATAGTAGACTGGTCGTGTTTATAGTACAGTCAAATTAGGTGATTTTTTGCACAAGTGTGGAACTAATTAGATGTAGTCATGAAAACTTTTCTAATTGTTTTGTATGGCTTAAAAATCACCTCTAATAATAAGCATCAGTAATTTCACCCTCCGGAACAGGGTGAAATAGGGTGAAAACCATAAAAATATCCGTAACTTAATGGGGGAAATAGAAGTAGTCGGTGCAATTTGGCATAGACTTTGAACCGTTATGATCTACATTTGCACCAAGATATTTTTTAAATCCGACATACGGAACATACAAAAAAAAAACATTTACAAAAAAAACTTTTTGTGGTTACTACAGCTCCGGGAAAATTAAGGTAGTCGGTGCAAATTGATAGACTTATCAGAAAAAAGTTCGAAATACTTTACCAGGTTTGCACCATGGTGCGTCTCACGGAAGGCACTTTTCCATATTTTATTGTCGCTCTACTTCGGGGAAAATTAATGTAGTTCTGGAAATCGACTTAAACTTATTCATTTAATTAGTACTATATCCGCCGGATGTTTTATACTGGTTTTTTTTACGGAAGATGCATTTGTTCAACACTGTATTCCCTACATGCACGTGGTTTTTATTAGAATCATAATGCACTAAGACAGTCTCTCTATACGTAATTTCTTTCTATTTTAAAATTTACGGCCTTTTTAAGTTTGTAACTAATATTTAAAAGGGTTCCGTATGCGCCAGAAACGGTGCAAACCTAGGATAAGCTTCTTTTCGTGTCATCTAACGTTTTAAGTCAAGTCAAAAAGAAGAATCAGGCAACAAACTCGGCTTGGCTTACATAAATGGTCCGTCTTACCACTAGGTGAGAAGCGCCTGTGTGGTGCCTCGGAGCAAGGAGTTGCTGATACATAGTAAATGAGAACTTAAAAATCTTAGGAAGGTAGTCAAAAGTAAATAAACATCAGCAAAAATATGCAAGACAGCACACGCTACGCTTGTTATACTTATAAATAATAATCTAATACAAACATGTAAATAGGTAAGTACAGATATTGCAAATTTCCATTTTAGCAGTCGAGGAGCAGAGCGACATCAGGCCACGCGGCTTTATCATTAATATAGTCATCAAAAGTGTAGTACGCTTTCTTAATTAGATTCATCTTTATGTAGGATTTAAATCTTCGAATAGGAAGTTTAAATGCACCTTCTGGAAGTTTATTATAGAACCGTACAGAATTCCCCATAAAAGACCGACTGACTTTCTTTAATCGAAATTTTGGTATATTTAGTTTGTGTTTATTTCTCGTGTTAATACCATGCACGTCACTTTTTATCATAAAACTATCCAAGTGTTTATGTGTATGTAATGATATTTCATAGATATATTGCGATATTACTGTAAGAATATTGATTTCTTTGAAACGCTCCCTCAAGGAGTCACGCGACTTCATATTATAAATGGCACGTATTGCCCGTTTTTGTAAGACAAAAATAGCTTGGATATCTGCTGCTTTACCCCACAGTATGATACCATATGACATAACACTATGGAAGTAGCTAAAATAAACAAGCCTAGCTGTAGCTTCATCAGTAAGCTGCCTTATTATACGAACTGCATATGCAGCGGAACTAAGTCTACCAGCAAGAGCCACAATTTGTGGTGCCCACTGCAACCCTGCATCAATATTAAGCCCTAAGAAAATGGTAGACTTGACAAGATCAAGTGTCTCCCCATTTATTTTAATATTAGTTGGATAATGTTTTACATTAGGCAATGTGAATTTGATGCATTTCGTTTTTTTAGCATTAAGCAAAAGATTATTAACTGTGAACCACTCAAGAACACACGATAGTGAATCATTTACATCATCGTAATTAGATTTAGATCTATCAACTTTGAAAATCAAAGAAGTATCGTCAGCAAATAGAACTATGTCACATATGTCTTTCACAAAAAAAGGGAGATCGTTAATGTAAATTAGGAATAAAAAAGGGCCTAGTATTGAACCCTGTGGCACCCCCATGACAATAGTCGATCCTGAAGACCTTTCACCACCAACATCAACTTTTTGGACCCTATTGGATAAGTAAGAATTTACAAGATTAATTGCCTGATTTTGTATGCCATAATGTTTTAACTTGGAAATTAAAGTATCATGCCTCACGCAGTCAAAAGCTTTGGACAGGTCGCAGAAAACTCCGATCGCGTGCTGCGAGTTCTCCCATGCTTCAAATATGTGTTCTAAGAGCATGGTACCAGCATCGGCTGTCGAACGACCCTTAGTAAATCCAAATTGATGGCTATGAAGAAGTCCGTGGAGGTTAAAGTGTGACAATAACTGAGTAAGAATAAGTTTCTCGAAGATTTTACTTAACGCAGGCAATATAGAAATTGGCCTATAATTACCTGGATCTTTTTCGTTACCAGACTTGAACAATGGAATTAATTTACTATGTTTCATAAGATCAGGAAAGACTCCCTCGTCAACAAGTAGTCAGTTTCCATAAGAATCCACGACTACACGACTTAGGTCCACACTTTTTGCTAATTTGCCTGTACTATTAGGCTCATTTTGATAAACTATCGGAACATTGAGTAGTTACTGATAAATCCTGTGAACTTTGGTGTGAGTACTTATTATTTTATATGTACGAAAAAAAAACTTAATAAAAAAATTCAACGCTGAATAAAATAACATAAAATTTTAAGAAATGGGAAGTTTTCTGACAGCTTAAATAAAATAGTTCTAAATCCATGCATAGATGGCGCAGTCCAGATAATATGGTTGTCTAAATTTTGTGTCACTGACTTCACTCGCTCATGCTGTTCGTTGGTAAGTAAAGTAGGTATCTAGGTAAAGTGTTTGTTGAAATTCTGATTATATTTGTTAGTGTTACGTTATAGTTATAATTTTTTGTTATTATTGTTTTAGCCGGACCAAGTAGACCGGTCTATAGAATATATATTATAGAAGACTTGAAAAACGAGCTTCGGAATCGCAACGCGAAACTTGGAGGAAAAAAAGAGAAAACAAACAGAATTTTTTCTGTGGTGCTTTTGCAAAATCTTCAGAAGACACAAGTACACAACCATGCCGAGTCACCGCCATCTACTGGAATTTTAAGCACTATTTTTCCTTTTTAATTGCTTCCCTGAAAACTTCCCAATACATTACATAAAAACTTGTTTTCAAAAAATTTTTTAAGCAAGAAACTTATTTGTTTTAAATACTCTATGCTCATCTTCGAGCAATTGAGAATCACGAAGTCCGTATTGCTCGAAGCTGCTCATAGATTTGAGCTACGTATGTTTTATTAAAATTTTCAAATTCACAAATTTCATTTTATGGTATACTTACTGCGAATACCTGACCCGAGGGCGTACTCTAGCAATGTAACAATTACTAATTAGTACCTATTACTTATTAAGAAATTAGTAATTCAGAAAACGAGAACACGTCTCCAGAGTCATTTAGTCGCATTGCAAAGCATTAGCCTTTTTTCATCCAATCCAATGGGAAGTTTTCTGAGAGCTGAACGAAAATAGTTCTAAATCCATGCATAGATGGCGCTATCCAGATATGGTTCTCTAAATTTTGTCGGTCAGCCACCAACTGTCAGTGTCACTTACTTGGACGAATTATCACGTCCAAGGTCACTTACTTCACTCGCTCATGCTTGTACGCGTTCGTTGGTAAAGTATCCACGTGAAAAGTTTTTGTTGAAATTCCGTTAATTGTTAGTGTTATGCTTAGAATAAGGACTTGGTTCAGTCTTTATTCTAAGGTGTTATGTATGCTTTTAAGTTCTCTGCAAAGAGAATTTGTTCTCTGTGGTGCTTTTGCAAAATCTTCAGAAGACACAACCGTTGCGTGTCACCGCCATCTACCGGAATTTTAAGAAATATTTTTTTCTTTTTTCACCCTGAAAACTTCACATTGCAGAAAGGGGTGAGACAGGGAGATGTTATTTTTCCGAAACATTTCACCTCTGCATTGGATGATTGCCGGCTGTCGTTTTAGCCGTGGAATTAATAAGTAGGTATCTACTGTTGTACGTAGTACCTACATCATTAATTCAATTGTTTTAGCACAAAACATAATACTCTCTAAAAAGAGCGTTTTAGTGTTAGACGGCCAGTGCCGTAGCTAAGGTCATGAGCGCCCAGGGCAATGTTTGAATTTTGCGCACCTCAAACGTTAAGGGGAGGTCACCGGTAGGGCGCTTACGCCCTTTTATTTTATTTTTATTTTATTTATTTATTGAGAGAAACCAACAGCGATACAAAATGTATAAACAGAAACTTAGAGATATAAACATAGGGCTAATAACAGATTTCTACATTTGAACAGATGAAGAAAGAAATGCTGGGAACAAACAATAGCTGTCTGCAATCTATGTAGTTAGGTTAGGTTAGAACCCTATCGGTACTCGACCACAAATCTCTATGCGGAAGCTGGAGTTCTTAGTGTGCGGAAACTGTATAAGTATCCTTAAAACTTCTCTCTTGGTACATAAATCAGTAATCTGTTCTCCTGAGTACGAGTCATTGCTGAATCGTAGAATCTACAGAGTAATAACCCCATCCGTAAATTCTAAATTTGCTCAACGCACAGGTAATTTTATGAAAATATATGTATATAACAGAGTTATTAAATCCTGTGACATTAAAAGGAAATCAGTAACTGAAGCCAAATTCATAATATACATATAAATGGCTAGCCTCATTAGATTATGATAAAACTGAAGAGCTGCTTATTATATAAAGCTGAGTCAATTGTTTATCATAAAATTAATTATTACTACTTTATTTGTTTTTTACTTTTCTTTTATTACATTTTTATTACTTTTAGTTTTTAATTTCAAGATAAACTGTTTAATTAAATTTTAAGTGTTACTGTTGCATGTTTACTATTATTTATCTTAAATATAAAAATAGAATTTAACATTGAAATGATTCCTCAGACTGTCTGATCGTCTGCTGAGCACAAAATTTATGTTTTAAAATCTTCTCGTACTTGGCTCCCTTGATACAGGCTTAGCCTAGTGAGGAAGCCGCCAATAACTCCTTCCTGATTATAATTGTCTCAGCATAACAAATTGCGTATTCATTAATTAATCTTAAGATGTGTTGTTATATTTTGTTTTGCTGTAATAAATACTTTTTCATTTTCATTTTTTTTTCAGGTACTTTTGCACGCGAATGAATTTTGCTTCTAAGTCTATTATTGGCTATTAATTCTTCACATGACCAGTACACTAATATCTAGACCCGTGGTGCGTTATTTTCTTATAAAATAATAATGGTTACCAAACATAAATTAAAAAAAACTCTGATTCTGATCAATATTAACTGATCAATAATAGTATCGTGAAGTTAATAATATCGATATTAGTATTAATAGACTAACTTTTTAGTGTACTGATCATGTGTCACTGAATTTCATCGAAAAAAGCAAACTTCGTTCGCGTGCAAAAGGGCGTAAGCGCCATACCGGTAACCTCAACTTATGTTATACAATTAAGCATTATAGCAGTGAAAACAGTCAACATACTAACATAAGTTAGTGGTGAGCAGAGCGAGCCGCGAAAATTAGTGACTTTTAGGAGTGAGAGCAGCCAACATTGCAACAGAAGTTACTATCACGCAGGTTGCGGGTCTGCGAGTGTGCCCCCATGAGGTTTGCGCCCAGGGCAGCCGCCGCCCACATGGCTAGCCCCCTAGCCACGACCCTGACTCCGGCGAAGCGACAACGGTACGGCTAGAATAGGCTGACTAACTTTATTAACGATAGCGAGTCGTTAGTGGTTAGTAGGTACTTGCAGCTATCAAAACATCACGTAAGTAAATTTTTTCATGTTAAACTTTTTAGTGTCTCTGTTTATTATGGACCGATTCATACTTAACTATCTAAATTCTAGTGACATTAGTTATTGACCCTTAATAATTTATTTCTGTAAGTATTGACTAAGGTTTTTGTTGTTTGAGTTTTTTTTATACTACTTGGCAAGCAAACAAGCATACGGCCCACCTTATAGAAAGCAGTTACCATAGCCTTTGGAAGCCTGTAACACCAATGGCATCACACGCGCGCTTCCGACCCCGAGACATAAAGATGAAGTCTCATGTGCCTGTAATTTCACCGGCACCCGTACCCTTCAAACCGAAACACAGCAATGCGAACACTACTGCCTGGCGGCAGAAATAGGTACGGTGGTAGTACTTCCGCGGACAAACTCTTTTACAATAAGTCCTACTACCTATACTAAGAGTTAATTTAATGAATAATTTTATTAATTTGATTCTATTATTATCTACTTTTCCAGTATTTTAGTCTTCGTTTAAAAACGTAAGGTCTCGTAAGGGCTATGAGTTCCTCCCTTGACAGGTTGGTTGTTTCCCGGAAAAATTTACCCCTGTCAACTTTCAATCGTACCTTCCTAAAATTTATACGTCTCATAGAAGTTTATGACACTTATTATCGTCTTATTTATTTATTATTACTTTAATTATAACGGCATACAGCTACCAATTACAACACACAATCAAATAATATTAACAAAATTGATCTTAAATAACTAGTGGTTCGCCCCGAACTGAGACCTCGCGAATCTTTATCAGCCGTCATTTCCATATTTTCCATAACGAAGTAATTTCCTACATACATCATCGAAATAACCTTTGAAACGGGGCGTTCATACTACATACCTGTTAGTATATCAAGTACCTGACAAATTAATTGGTAACATCCTTTTGACAAAATCATAGAACTCCAACGTCATTCAAATTCCTAGAAATGGGAGGTCGGATGTTATATTGGTTATTGTTTTATAGGGTACATGTCTCTAAGTTCTTAAGTTTCAGACTTTTCCCCATAGTTGTGAGTGACACAAAAGCCACAAGCATACCAAATTTCAGCATTGTGTGATTGCTAGAAGTACCCTAGAATTTTTGATTTTTACGTTTTTTATTTTCCCAATATCTCAGAAACTACTTAGTCTAAATACTTAAGAAGGCGTAATATGTGATTTTGCCCAACAAAATCGGTTTATAACTCGGTATGTACGGGTTCTACGAGTTAAATATTTTGGAATATGAAAATTTTATATTTTTGCATTTATTTTGTAAAGTTGAAAACACGATATGTAAAAAAAACCTCGATAGTTTTATTTAATGAAAAATCCTTGTTTCCCACACGTTTTGAAAGAAATCTCAGGAACCCTACGGTTTTTTAAGATAAATTTTACTACAACAAGTAGGTAATAACTATTTATTCTTATGATAAAATCAGTTTTTTGATAAACACTTTATTTTCGCCATAATAAACAAAAAACTTCATTTTTGTGCACGACACTCGCTAGCGCGAGCGAGATGGCGCGCGGGTTATCGCGTACGTTAAAGAGGGAGCTAATTTGTAGAATAGTGCCCTCTTAAGTATTAAAAACAGTTATGAAATGTCCACACAAAGCGCTTTCATCAGACACCCCAATTGATCTGACTGTCTCACTTTTAATTTTTTTACCCCCTTTTGGACCCCAATATCTCATCAACTTCCTGACCGATATAGCTCATAACCTTACCTACAAATTGTACCAATTCTATCTACCCCCATACAAAATTTCATGAAGATCGGATTAACGGTTGGGGAGTTTTCATCGGACAAACACACATACATACATACACACACACATACAAATGCCGATCCTTCCAAGTTGACTAAGAGAACTCGCTTCGCTCGATCAATAAAAATAAAAACAAGTATCTCATAAATATCATTAGGTAGGCTACAAATATCTATGAACCAAAGAAAACACTCTAAAAATCAATGAAGAATATTCGTAGCTAAACTAATTAGGTAGTACCTATCTATTTATGAAATTACTATCAACTATAATATGTGTTAGGTCTCCTAGTTTTCGCAAAATCAGTTTTCGCTATCACAAGAAGTGATGAGAGGTGTGATGAGCGAAAAATACGAATAAATTTGAATTCCACGCCACTTTCGAGACGATCCACCTTAATAAAATGAAGCATATCCTACCGCTGTGCTATTTAAAAAAAAAAAAATATTTTACATGAATCATTACGTGGGTCAGTAATTTTGGTGGTTCATTGTTGAGTCACTAACTGTACCTACTTATGTACTTATATATAAAATTAAACTTAGTTCCAGTATCGAAATCATGCCTTGGCAAAGACCAGCCAGTGTTCCCATGGGACAAGTCTGGAGCAGATTTATGGGAAAACAGAGAGATGGACAACCTGCAAAAATGTAAGTAATTAAATTAGGTAATTTGGTAGGTACCTCATTGGGGCAGGCCAGGCATTAACTCAAAAGCTCTTTCTGAGGTTCGCCCCTGTCTACTCTACACAGGCACAAAGTACGATAGGGGAAGGTTACAGGTGACCTACCCGTACTTACGCTTTTTTTTACTAGATAGCCAAATTAATTCAATATTATGCAGATATTACATGAACTAATTGAAATTGGATTGATATTGTTTTACCGGTTTTCGACAATGCAAACATCCCTATTGCTGAGCATAGAGCAGCTAACTTCATGGAGCTGATACACAATACAAATGGTCGATGTAGCTTGAGCGCCTTCCGCGCTCACCAAAAGTCCGGTAACGCAGCATCGGCCGTCTGAGGCCAACTGCATTATGTCCTTCAGAAAAAAAAAAAAAAAAAAAAGGTCGATGTAGGTAAGCGTTATTGCTATAACTTTTCATTTAAAAAACCGACTTCCGCCATTGTATACGACTAAATATTTGGATGAAAAAAAATGATGAAAGAACCATAGTAGTGAAAGGATTATGATACTTTTTGAATGCAAATGCTTGGTTTGTTGCTGAAAATATCAAAATCGGCATATGTATGCCTACAATATTTGAGGAGTTCCCTCAATTCCTCATGGATTCCATCATCAGAACTGGATTCTGAAAAAATGGGACCAATGTGGAAGTATATCTATTCCAATAAAAAAAGAATTTTCAATATCGGTTCATAAACGCCGGAGATATGCGGTAAAAAAACATTAAAAATAAAAAATACAACCGAATTGAGAACCTCCTCCTTTTTTGGGAAGTCGGTTAAAAAAGTGAACACAATCATCTAGTGAGCTGAATACATTCGCAATTTTTTTTTAGTTGAATATATAAATGGTTATTGATAACACTATGAGCCTCCAAACACTATTTACATAGATAGGTATAATTTACGCATTAGTAAGTAGGTAAGTACGTATATATGATAATTCCATGGAAATATTCTGAAGGGAACTGTAAGTACTAAAATAGACATTAATTATGCTATCTTCAGATTAGAATTTTCGTAGTAAGTTGCCAAACTGCGATGTAAATGTTAATAACTTTTCATTTAAAAACCAACTTTCGCCATTGAATCCGGTTATCTGCATGTTTAACCGATTTCCCAAAAAAGGAGGAGGTTCTCAATAAGGTGGTATAAAAATGTTGTAAAAAAAAAAAAATTTGTTGCCGCATATCTCCGGCGTTTATGAACCGATATGGAAAATTCTTTTTTTATTGGAATAGATATACTTCCAGATTGGTCCCATTTTTCAGAATCCAGTTCTGATGATGGAATCCATGAGGAATTGAGGGAACTCCTCAAATATTGTAGGCATACATATAGCGATTTTGATATTTTCAGCAACAAACCAAGCATTTGCATTCAAAAAGTATCCATAATCCTTTCACCACTTTGGTTTTTTCATCTTTTTTTTTTCATCCAAATATTTAGTCGAATACAATGGCGGAAGTCGGTTTTTTAAATGAAAAGTTATTATTTTATTTGCTAAAGGCATACAAAACAATAACTTGTTGCTGAAAATACCAAAATTGCTATAGGTATAAAATACCTATGCCTATAACATTTGAGGAGTTCCCTCAATTCCTCATGGATTCCATCATCAGAACTGAGTTTTTAAAGAATAGGACCTATCTGGAAGCTTATCTTTTCAAATAAAAAAATAATTTTCCAAATCGGTTTACCTATACAATGTGCAACAAAATACCCATATAAGCCCGAGGGGAGGGTATTCCACATGTTATGGCAAACAACTTTTGTTCTACGTCTTTATGAATTTCGATTTTTTTATCCATGAAATGCCTCGTAAAATTTCCTCCAGAAATATTCATAACACAACATGGGGCTGCCCTGTTATACAGCATTCAGAGTTCACGCATAGAGATGAAATGAACAGCTGTAGTAGGGTAGCTCCATGTAGTGCTATGTACATTTCTGGAGGAAAGATTACGAGGCATTTCATGAATGAAAAACTTCGAAATTTATAAAGTCGTAGAACCAGGGTTCAAAGGAGTATGCAAGCTAACAAACTACATATCTTGAAATGCAAACTAGAACTTTATAAACGTCTGCAAACCTTGGTAGCAACCCTTAAAAGTAACTATAAAATTTTGAATAAAATACTGATATCGTTTTTTGGGGGTATATAATCGAATTATGTGGTGCCCCGTGAAATACAAGAAAATATTTTTTTTTCTTAGGGATAAGGACCACCCTAATATATAATGGCGGTCAAAATTTACGATAAGCTGCAAAGACTTAACAGATATGCCAATAAATAGATTTAAAACCGCATTACACAGATGGCTTTTGTTAAATTCTTTTTATTCAGTAAATGAGTTTTTATACTAAACTAAATAAGTCACTACTGACTTTGACATTATTCCTGAAATTAATTTGACATACATATCTTCGTATTTTATACTGACGTTTTATCTAATCATTTAATCAATGTGTGTACCAAATAAATAAATAATCAATAATATAAGTAATATACTATGTAAAATCATTAAAATACGCATACTTTTTATAGGTTGAATTAGTGGAACTGGCTAATATTATTTAAGAACAATTTGTAAACCCTTTTTCTGCGAAATAAATCATTCATTCATTCTGAAGTTGCTCGCCATGACGTGTGGAATACCCTCCCCTCGGGCTTATAGGGGTATTTGTTACACATTGTATAAATGAGGAAGTTAGATAAAAAACATAAAAAAATACTTACAACTGAAATGAGAACCTCCTTCTTTTTTTAAAGTCTGTTAAAATTATGGTAGGTATTTACAAGTGAAATATTATTTACTTATCAGCCTTTTTGACATGTATCAGAATCTCGTAAATAAGAATTTAGTCTACTTTCAATTCACGGTGACTACCATTAGAGTAGGATGGTTATATATAGGTATAATTGGAAAGAGTAAAGAGATACTCCATCTACATTATTTTAATTTACTAAGCGAAAAAACTTTGAATTGTTCAAGTTTCGGTCACATTTCGATATAATCACATTACAGTGTTGTATTTTAAGTTTAGAGGTCCTTATTCTGAGGTTTAGAGGATACTATTTCTGACATTTAAGACATCGACACAAGATCGAATCATGATCCGAACTCAATTAATCGAGATATCTTATCGCCACACCCTGTTCCCTGTTTTTATTTCAGAGTTGTAAAATATAATTGAATGTTTAATAATGTTTCATAAAGTTTAATTTTTATTACAAAACAGCCACAGTAAAACAAATTTTGTGTTGCCTGCACAATTTGTTAGCCACATTCAATTAAAATCACTGACGAGCTATTAAAATAAGTAGGTACCTAAGTATTTATTATTTTTCGATTTCATCGCATCAATGAGGGGGTTTCACGACCGTTTCAAATCATGCTTTCAGCGTTGAAAATAGATGGCGCTGCTCTGTAACTTAGCTATCAAGTGTCAAAATAAATTGAAAGGTCAACATCAACAACGTAGGTATATTTTCGTTACGTGGTATTTATTTTTGCTTACCTACATAGAAAAACACCACGAAACCACTAGCCTAGTGGTTTCGTGGTGCTTTTTGCTTCTTGAGTGTGCCCTAGTGGCACTAGGCACACTCAAGAAGCAAACACAAACAGAATATCATGACTAATAGCCAAAGATTAGTTAGATAATAGCTTAGTAGTTAGTACGCGTGCACCACAGATAATACATTTACTATCTTGACAGCTAGAGTAGGCTAGAGTGGACTCAGCGCCATCTATCGAACCAATTTGAACTACTTGTTTTTTTTAATCGAAGATGTTAAGTTATCATTATGCGATCTACTGTATGGCTGTTTCAAAATGTTGGGTATTGTGCTACAGATTATCATAACACACAACAGTCCATACATATTCCTTGATACCACACTTATAGGATTCCCTGGTGTCCTGGGTATCAGGAATTAGGTACGAGTACCTACCATGATGGTACCACAACACAAAGACCCAGAAGAAATATTTCGTCGGCTAAATTCGTAAACCTCTTATCTCCGTTTTTAACGAAAATTGTTTTGATGCAGTTTGATAGGAGATTTTCTGAATGCATCTTATCGTAAAACTCTTTTTTCTGTATATAAATTCGGTAATTTTTAAACCGAAAAAACTTAAACCTTGAATGTATTGCCCGCCATTTTGCTAAAGGTAAACCTTTTGTGCCTACTGTAAATTCACGTCAATGGCACAGTTAGAAGTATATATTTCTATGGGCTTATTGTTTAGGTATAATTTAATGTACAATTCCCATGTAGCCTGAAATAAATGACTATAATTATTATTTCACTAATTTATTTTAAATCTCGTTTAAAAAGTTATTTTTTTACTATAAAGGACTATCTACAAAACATAATAGTATAAAAAACATTATAGTAAAAAATACGGGGTGTAAAAAGACAGCTCCCGAATACTGAAGGTACCGGTAAAGGTACCTATACCATAGCTATATAAAATAGCTTTCGCCTGAGAGGTGATTCATACCGGAGAAAATCTTTTTTTTCGTTTCGTATCGTATTTGTCAGCCAGCAATGAACGCATTTATCACGGCCGCGCGAGTTCAATGCTCCCGGTCAGCTGATCGACCCGTGCGTAGGGCCAATGTTTCGCCTTTGATTATATACACACTAGATAGAGCTTCATGAAACAAACGCGTCGAAAAAAATATCAGCTAACTGTTAGCTGATAAGTCGCTTCCCGCACCTCATTGTCAATTGTATTGTCAAGGCGAACGGTCGCAAAGTGAATTGAAATTTGAGCTAGCAATGACGATTTGCGCCATAAAAGTGTGCAGAAATTACAAAGGACGTTTAAAAACAACTAGTAAAGTCACCTACCATCGATAAGTATCCAGAATTCATAGTATTTTCAAAAGTATTCAATAAAAACAATCAACTTATTAGCCCCGATTATTCAACTCAAGCTTGGCACTTTTGTCTGTGTTGCCAGTTTTTGAATGCTAAATTCCTTATGGTGACTGTTTATTCAGTCAGTTAGTGATTCCTTATAACGTGAGAACGTCGATTGGGTTCACCTGCTTTTACTTTACTTCACTTTTACCTATGAAAAGTATAGTACGTATGTACAATATATCGGCCTCTGTGGCGCGGCGGGCGAAGGCATACATACGTTATCTTATCCACTCTAACGAAGTTCTATAGCGATGATTAATCAAAAGATGCCTGAGATGAGATTATATTGTGAGTTGAAAATTTAAAATATACTGGGTGTTTTTTTGAAATGGGACAGCATGGGGATATCCGAATCCATAAGAGATACGGGAAAACTGTCTTTGGAACCATTTGCTCATTTTGTATAAAAACGATTTTGGCATAGTTATTTTTTGGTCAAGCGTGAGTTCTCCATAAAAATTAGTAGTTTTGATCAAAAAAATTTTTTATGCGTATTTTTTTTTATCACTTTTTCACTTTTATGTAAGGATTGTTTCATTGTATCGGAAGAAAAAAATCTGAGCAGCAGAAGTTAGTCAAATTTAATAAAAAATTGTAAGTAATCTGGTACTTACCTACGTTAATAAAACTATCGCAAAAAAAGAAGTTTTTTAGAATACCTAATGTTCCTATAGTTCACAGACACTGGGTGAATATTATAAAAAAACAAAGCTTTTTATTGACTTTTTTCCCACACGCTCGACATAATCACAATATCGCTAGTCTATCTATCTCCATTCTGTAAAAAATCAACAGATTCCACTGTTTGTTTTCTAGTAACCGGCAAAACTTACTTACCCGAACATAGTCAGTTTTTCCCAATAAATTGGGAAATATGTCAGTAGCTGTTATCTTTACGCACGCAAACAGACACAAAAGCAATGACGTGACGCGAGTGTAAGACAAACCTGCATGCATGTTTGTGTGTGTAGACACGCACACGCGCTAGCAAAGGCTGGTCTGTTTCTTTTGTAGTGATTGCAGGACGAAACTCTATCTAGTGTGTATATAATCAAAGTGTTTCGCATGTGCTTTTCATTGCTTTTTTTGACGTTTTTATTTATTAACGTGTTTTTAATGATGGAAATTAGGTTTTTGTGTTCCTTTAACGATATTTTATGGATATTTATAAAGAAAACACGAAAAAAGCGGACCGAAAGTGAGCATTTTTTTTTCAGCTTAAATATTTTCAGAATCATGGTCTGAATGCACTGTCTCAGTTTTCGGGAGTAGTCTTTTTACGCCTGGTATATCTCAAAACGGGAAACCTCCGGCCACTATTATTATTATTATAATGGAGATACGAGGTTTACGAATTTAGTCGACTATTTGCAGATCACACAAACATTTCTTCTGCAGCGGGAATCGAACCCTCGAGCATACCTCTTGCTTTTCCGCACGGTTTTTGTATTGTCCGCAGGTATCAAGTCAGAGATATGGACGACAAATACATACAGAAGTGCTTAGATTTAATGAATGAAACGTTTATGAGGGATGACCCACTTGGCATAGCATTGGGTGAGTTTGTTTCGCTTTTTTAAAAGGCTTGTTAACTTGACTTGTTGACTTTTTTAGATGCTTGTTTTGTGTGTTTAAAAGACGGTTTAAAGTGACCACTATTTGGTAATTAGCCGTTTTTTCAATTTATGTAAGTACCTATAGAAGCGAGAGAAGCTTAGGTAAGCTTAAGCTCTGGCAGAATTGTGGGGTTACTGGAAGTACCTACCTACCCTAGAGGTTTCTCATTTTCGTGATTTCCATACAAAAATTAGTTACCATATATTTGTAATGTATTGAATTAGAAGCTTGAGTTTTGTACAGCACTATAACGTCACAGATTTTTCTATTTTAGTTTCGCAAATGCCAAATTGCAAATTTTAGGTCAGGTACGCGTACGCACCACATTTTTATAAAGTATTTAATAAATTACCATCTCATATAAAATAAATTGAAAAAGACTCAGGTCGAGATAAATAGAACATACTTCACTGTGACTAAGTCTAAGCCTTCCTTTGAAATCGTCTCGTCACTGTTACACAAATGTTAAAACACGCGTATTAGAGAGAGACTGACGATTTCAAAGTAAGGCTTAGACTTAGTCACCGTGAAGTACATTCTATTTATCTGGACATCAGTATTCTATAAGTACTTAAAATATTCCAAAGTTCCAATAGTTTCTGCAGCTTAAAATTTTATTTTGATACCAAGGAATAGTGCCTGATTATAGATCGTATTTTAAATATTCATTTGTTATTATTTATCCGTTGAGAGACTGTACAGAAATAAATATTGTAATAATAATTAATCAACAATGATTTATTAATCAGATAACCAAATAATTCCCTTTTATTCTAAGCTTATAGTTGAGAAAATTAATATAAAATGTGATAATAGTAATAATATAGGTAACCATAACCAAATAATAATTAATTGATTTTGTACTTCTTGTGTAGTAAAGAAGTTAATATTACATCAAAATAAGATCCGAGACCCAATGAAGGTCTGAACCTATTTAGTAACATTTGTACCTAGTGCACTTGCGCAAGGTTCATGTTGAGGACTTAGAATAGGTATTTATACCTACTTACCTACTTACCTAGTCCATCTTGTGCACCGAATTAAGCAATACAATTGTATGACTATGACTAAAACGCTCGCAGATTGCCAGTGTGATAGTGACCTTAAAGTTGGTGTTTTACTTCCAGGTATACCAAATGACCCAGTTTCCATTGCAACGATAAATTGCACCTGGGAGCGCTACATCGCGCAGGGCATTAGCCTGGCCTGCTTCACGGAGATGAACGGAGCGCCGGACGAACTTGTCGGCTTTAACATCACGCTGGTCAAGAGTCGGGACGATGAGGAGGAGGATTTAGAAAAGGTAGGAAGCTGGATCGCCCTGTTTGTTGAGATAGACGTAGGAAGACCCAGTCCTTATTCTAAGGGAAGGCCCGATAACGGCTGCTGGTTTTTTTTTTAAATGGCATCTGAGGATATACCTACTCATTTTTGCCAATGTCAAGTAGCATAGATAATTATCAATGTCCAGTCGGTCGTCGCAAGTTCTCGTTCAAGTCATGTTCTAGTAAATCGATGGCAGTTTACTAGAATTGTCCTGGACAATTTCCACCCCTTCGAAAAGACACGCAATACACTTATTTTATTGAAATTCACTACCATGTGCTCTTTATAAGCTACACCGGTTAAAATGCCACCAAAATTACACGATATAACTCAAAAAAACACTAGAAATTTAAATTAAATAAAAAAGGACGATGTCTCCCTTCGAAAGAGCAGAAAAAGTCCGCTGCTGGATTTGTAAAGCTCAGGTGATTTAAGTGCATCACACACGTAGCAGACGCGATAATATTTTATATGCGTATAAAAACTTATCGCATTTGAAGGTATCACACACGTAGCAGATACGATACTATACGAAAATGATACATTCACGTGGAAACCTTCAAACTGTATTGTATTTCAATTTGTATACTCAGATATAATCTGTCCATCTTTTGATATATGTCGGTGCCTACAGATACTTGACGGTAGAATATAATTAATCTGCTACGTGTGTGTTGGTCCTTGAGTTTAGTATAGAGAGCGATATGGACAGATACACGTTTAGATACAGATATCTTACCGCATCTGCTAGGTACGTGTGTGACACACTTTACGGTAGTGTGATGTTTTCAAGCTTCTGCAATGGAACGGATATGGCATCAACTTCAATACCGTCTCCCAACAGGTGGGTCATAAATAAACATGGGCAAAACGAACATCATTTGTCACCTATGCCGGTACCTACACATTGGAAACGATATTATCGAAGTAGTTGACCACAAATCAAATCAAAAGAATTTTATTCATTAAAATCACAAGGATCATTTTGAATCGTCTTATAAACTAAAATTACTCCTGTTCCAACGTGACTAAGAACCAATTTCACCATACTCTGTTAGTTAGTAAATGTCTTGTTAAATCTAACCATTGGTCAAGGTGACAGATAATCTTTGAAAACACCTGTCAAAAAGCATTGGTTAGACTTAACAGCTGTTTAATCGCCTGTTATTTGTTGGTGAAATCAAACCTAAGCCTAGTAGAATCAGGCAACAAAACACGGCTTGGCTTACATAAATGGTCCGTCTTACCACTAGGTGAGAATTCAATTCAATTCAATTCAAATATTATTTATTCAATAGGATTTTTTATAAGTTTCTTTGACACGTAATTTTTTTATAAAATAATATTCATATTCATTTATTCATTGCTTTTATGTAATAAGTAATTTATATAAGTATTGGTCTTAGTATACTAGGTAGTTAGTACTTACACATAAACCCCGTTAGGGCGCTGCAATTTTATTATATTTCATTAAATTATTAAATTTTATGCATGCATTATCATTTATTCTTTCTAACTATATAATTTTAAATTGAAAACTGGCATATATGGCATATGTTTTGGAATACCACCTAGTTCAATAAATGTATAAATACTTCAAATATTTTATTTTTCGGTTGTGTTCTGTTTTGTGTACCATAGGTTATAAATAAATATAATTTGAATTAAACAAGTAGGTACATAAAATCATTTAACAAAGCAGGTCAATAAACAAATGTCATAAACAATGTCAGGGCTAATTTCATATATATATGATATGTATCTGAAACTCATTGATGACTAAAATTCATACGATATCAATACAAGTGCTTCAATACAGTGCCCATAGCAGAGGTTTCTTTCATGTAGGCTAGGTACGCACGCAGTTTACTACTCTTACACCACTCAGCTTTGTTGTTCCAGATCCAAGGAGAGTCCTTGAGGAAGAAGCTCCTCATACGGAACAAGGTCTTGGATCTGGTGGACGTATTCACGCTTTACGGAGTGGATAGATACCTGACGTCCTACGGGCTGACCGTGCTGGCGGAGCACAGAGGGCAGAACATTGGCGCCAGGCTTAGAGAATTTATGTAGGGAGATGGCATGCTCAATTTCTTGTACTAAATTATTTCTGCCACTTTTTGCGGGAGGCGAGGTAAACACGTACAGCACACATTTACTTACTCACGCACACTCATGCAGAAAGTTGAGGCGTGTCTATAAACGCACACGGAAATAAAAGCTGTCACACAAACATAAAACAAGCAAACAAATAAATAATTTCTGTAATTACACTATTGGTTAGTTGCACACTAGCGCAAAAACTAGTGATGGGGTGTAAAAGACTGAATGAAATTAAGATTATTCATTGTCTATTGATCTTGTCTATGGGTGTATGTTTATTATGTTTGAATGGGTGAATTGATTTGATTCATATTGATCAAAACTAATCGCGTAACAAACATCCAAAAAATACATAGTCAGTTAAATTGATTTTTAGGATTTAAGAGGTCACCGGTAGGACCCGTACGTCCATTTGCACGCGAACGAAGTTTGCTTCTATTTTGGCTATTATTTCTTCAAACTCCATGAAATTTTGTATTCATGATCAGTACACTAATATCTAGACCTATCTGTGCGTTGGTTTCTTATAAAATTATATGGTTTCCAAATCACACGCATCAGGCATGTATGATCTGCAAATATTTGTTCCGGGTCTGGGTGTTATGGTACCAGGTACTCGTAGTTCCTGATAGGTACCTACGATACAAGGAATCCTAGTGTGGGATCAACACTACGTATGTGACTATTGAGTGTTAAAAAAAACAATATTTTGGCTCCTGCTCGGAATGGATGTAAGGTTGGGTCCCGTGGTATTAAGGAGCTCCTCCTCATTGACATGGCCATCAGACAGAAGGTGGTCAGGAGGAGCAAGGGAAACCTCTCGGCTGCTTATATTGATTATAAGAAGGTCTATGATTCGGTGCCACATACATGGATTTAACAATTATTATAAGCTGGGATTAAGACATTTTATATTGTATTTTTTAATGAAAATATAAGCTATTGGATTTAAAATGGATCAATTTATTGTTAAGAAAATGTATTTTCGTGGATTTGCTTTTTTCATACGAAACGAGATTCGAATATCCGAATACTTTTGCATACCTGCCTTATTTCATATTGTGATTGACGAAATAACCCTAAAACCGAAAAAAACTAAAATACAACCCTCGTAAATAACCTTACAGCCCCTTTTAACCCCAAAAACAGCTATATAATCAAGCCCATTTAACCTATATTTTGGCTGGTATTGAACTATGTAGGTAGGTATTGATATTTTCTTTGGAATCAGGTTTTTTTTACAGCTTTGAGATCGTTTTTTCGGCCTGAAAACTCCCTATCCTGTTAGTTTCATAAAAATCGTTGCAGCCTCTTTCGTTCATGCATTCGTTCGTTGTTTTCACATCACTTGTCCCCGTACCAAGAAATTACGTATCGTTATTTCTGTCGTAAGCTTGCAGTAAGAAAATATATTTTACGGTGAAATTAATGGGTTAAATTGTGTTGTCAATTACTTAAATGTGATAAGAAACTCCATATTTTGTTAAATTTGATGTTTCCGACCGCCATTTACACGAAACCACAGCACAACCAACCATTTTTAGGAGCTCCGTATAGCGACAGGTATGAACGCAGAATGGCGAACGATCGTGGCTAAACTAGTTTTTATAAACTGACACGAACGACCGTTCATGTACTTCGGCAGAGGGGAAAGCGTATGCTTGCCATCTCCCTACTATAAATTCTCTAAGGCGCCAGGCTGCTTGAAGCAAGGTAGGCTTAAACGAACTTTATAGTAATCAACATAACCGACCTGGCGGGTGATTACGTAACCATGTTGCTATTGGTTACAATCGATTTCAATGCTGTTTCTATTCGAAATGACGCTCTTGCGACTACCAAATTTACGCATTTTGCTTACAAAGGTAACTTAGATTTGGACTGCATAAATTAGGTAATCGCATAAACGTTATTTCAAATAGAAACAACATTGAAATCGATTGAAATCATTAGCAACTGAATTACTTATTCACCCGCCTAAAGGGTGCCGGTGAAATTACAGACAGGAGTCTTTTGGGTTTAAGTCTCAGGGTGGTGGGCGCAGTGCATGCCTACGGTGCAATGCCCCATTGCATTAATTTGTTTTATTCTACTAAATCCACGGGAGTAATACACGTAGGCACATGTAGTAAAACCTTTACAAAGGTGTTACACCAGGGGATGGGCAGCAGCATTCGCCTGAGTCAAAACTAGTGCATGTTATGGCTCCCGCGGTCTACAACGCACTACCAGAAAGTGTTGAAGCCCAAGTGAGGGCTTTTCATCTTGGATTAAAAAGAAAAAAAAGTAGTTCAAATTGGTTTGATAGATGGCTCTGACTCAACTGTATCAATCAAGATTGTCTGTGGTGCACGCGTACAAAACTATATTCTAAGTAGTCTGTGGTTATTAGTCAAGATTGTCTGTGGTGCACGCGTACAAAACTATATTCTAAGTAGTCTGTGGTTATTAGAGTGCGCGCAAGATAAGTTTGCGCGCGCCTGGAGGCGTATTGACTCTGGCTGTTCATGTTCAGATTAGAAGTACTGGGCATAGGTACTAGCTGTTCTTTTTATATTTATCTAGTTTCCATGAGTGGCCCAAGATTTAAGAGAAGAGAGGTAGAAGATTGATTTGTATCTATTCAATCATGAACCTAAGCTGCGCGCAGACTTATCTGGCGCGCACTCTAGTCATGATATTCAATCATGGCTTGTGGATCACACAGTTTATAAATTTCAGGATTTATTTAAAATGAATATGAATTAATTATTTGACATTATTATTAGTTTAACACTGATTATTATTTTTTACCTATAATACCTACTTATGAATATGTTTAATGACCTGTAACCGTTTTCGTTATCAATAAATTACTATAACTATGAGTACTCAACATCAAACGGCAAATCCCTCTCGATTGTATTCAATGCGGGAGGCCTCGTCCAGTAGTGGACATTAAACGGGTGATGATGATGATTTCCGATGACGGATTTGGCGTTTGGCCCACCTGATGCTATGCGGTGATGCTTTGGGGGAGGGAGAACTCGTCAGTTGAGTACCGACTGATGATATTTCATCATCATCATCATCAGCATGTGGAAGTCCACTGCTGGACATAGGCCTCCCCCTTAGAATGCCACGACGAACGGTCTTGAGCCGCCTCCATATACCGACTCCCCGCGACGTTTATAATATGAATAGAGCTAACGCAGAGTTACCAAGAAGGAACTTAAAGTGTGTTATTATAAAAAATGCCCTTAGTCTGGGTTTAAACCAGAACTACCAGTCTAGGCTTCAAAAATTCCCAACGAGTAACAGTGTTACTCGTTGGGAACCCTCCTAAATATCGACCTTTGATATATAGTATACGACTGTAATACAAAAGCAGATGGTTTGTTTTCCAGAAGCAATTTTCGAGCTAGATATTCCCCGCTTATGCCAAAAATGACATAAGCTTGGACTATCTCTGGTTTATCTAAAATGTATCTAAAACCAGGCAGTCCCCTAGCCTAGTTTAGCAATGGTCTACAAATTGACAGTTGATTGCTTGTTGGAGATAAGAAATTCGTGATGTGACACAATCCGTCAGTTTGATACTTTGGAAATTTGCGAAGTAGCGCGAGAATTTATTTCGGTAAACAAACCATCTGCTTTCGTATTTAAATTCGCATATGGCTTATGTCGGTTATGGAACAGTGAAGGAAATTGCCTTTTTCGTAGCTAGTTATGAAAAACAGTTATGGAAATGGACCAAAGGGATATTTAATCCTAGACCAGTCCAGGTTCCAGTTTAGTCCAGGTACGCCTGGACTAAATTCAGATTTAGTCCGTATTCTGTAATAAGGCCGATAGTCACGCAATGAACGAACGAATTAGTGACACATTGATCGAACGAACCAATTTCAGGAAACCGCTTTGCAAGTCGCTAGGAATTCAGTACACCGCCACCGTGTTCACCGCGGCTGCCTCGCAGGTGTTGGCGAGCAAGTGCGGCTACACGCAGCTCGCTGAGCTCCGCTACTCGGACATGTTGGCGCTTGGCGTCGACCTGAGCGGCTGCGCGAATCCCACCGCTAAGCTCATGGGCACTAAGTTCAATTTTAATTAACTCAAACTTATCGCAGTTGATAACACAATACCGACAAGTGCCGATACACTGGTTATATCTATCATATATATATAATAATGTCTGATGGTGCAACTTCACTTGGTGTATATTCGCAAATGTTTGCGTTATTTATCCAAGGCGAAATCAACCATGACTCCATCAGAACACAATGTTGTTTGCCTTGGCAAAATAATGCAAACATTACGCAAATAAAGAAAGAAAGAAAGAAAGAAAAAGCATTTATTTGTGTCAATGATGCATCATAAAAAAGACACGGGAAAATACAAAAGACACACACACAAACAACAAAGATTAACAAAGAAAAAACACACCAAGTGAAGTGCCATCATGAGATTGTCTAATTGTCTTACAACAGGCTAGCCTTGTATTCACTAAGGGACAACGAAGGTAGACATATTGTCGCGACTATCGCAAGCAGTTGCGGCACATTTAGGTATTATGTTCCGGGGACAATGTCGAAGGACATTTCGCTTCGCTCGTCCATTCACACACACGCCAGTTGTGGTCGGATTGTAGCCCGAAGAGGTAGTCGCAGATATTATGTTGCAGAACTGCGATACGTCATCATTCCATTCCATGTTGCCGTGTCGCAGTCGAGACTTCGCGAGACGCATTGGTCGCGCGTGTCGAACGACATGTTCCACGACACGTTGTCGCCTGAGACCGAAGTCTGAGTTTTAACGGACGTATGGTGTAGTGTATATAACACGGATTTTGTATGGAAACACCGATGAGCCCTAGCGTACACTCTATGAACCTCAATTTCCATACAAAAATCCGTCCCTGCGTCCATGTATGGATATGTCTGTGTCAATGAGGGCTTTTCAACTTCTATTTAAAAAAAAGAGAGTTCAAATTGGTTCGATAGATGCCGCTGACTCAACTGTAGCTCTGATAAGATTGTCAAATGTAGGTATTATCTGTGGTGAACGCGTACTATTATCTAACCTTAACTAATCTGTGGCTATTAGTCTGATATTCTGTTTGTGTCTGCTTCTTGAGAGTGCGCTAGTGATTTCGTGGTGTTTTTATAAGTAAGCAAAAATAAATACCACGAAACGAAAATATATCCACGTTGTTGATAAAAGATAAAGATAATTTTATTGCAAATTCAAAAGCACCAAAAACTTTGTAATTTAACAGGCAGTAAAAAAAAATATGTTGACATTTAACTTTATTTTGACACTTGACAGCTACGTATCAGAGCAGCGCCATCTATTTTCAACGCTGAAAGCATGATTTGAAATGCCCCCGTGAAAACCCCTCATTGCTTGTTAAGGCCCTATTCAACGGAAACGAAAACGGAAATTTTTGAGTGAGGGGGTGAAGCACGCATGGTTCGCCCCGCTCACCGAGCGAGACGCCCGCAGCGCCACGCGCTTGTGTGCGCCGATTTCGATGACGCTTTTTCTTTCGGTCTTCGACTTGATCTCAGTGATGTCGGCCTGCAATATACCCAGACACGAAATGTTCTCTAGCTAGTGTGTGGCGAGCTCCTCCTCCGTACCTGTGGACAAAACTAAAAGATTAATACAAATATAACATTTCAATATAAATAAATAAATACCTAAACTTACCTCAAGATACGGGGCGAATAACTCGCCGCACCAGTCCTGGGTTCGGCTCTGCCTTGAGTACAGCTCTGTGCATCAGCCTCGGACGGACGAGAGCCGGCCGGCCAACCGTCGCTTGCGGCGGCCGGGCCCAGCAGTGAGAAACTTGTACTCGAGCTGAGCGCACGTCCGTTTGCGCCGCGCGCGACTCGCTCTCGGCCGCGATAATAACAATAACTAGACTAGTGGAATACAAATAAATCGACTTAAAACTTTCATGTGTATGTGAATTACCAACCTCGTAATCATCTGTGCTGTGCAACCAATATAAATCATATACGCACACGAAGCCAACACCCACAAGTGCATACAAGATGCTTAGTACTTTAAGGGCTGTGTTCTTATATTTTGTGTTAATTTTACTTATGTATCAAATCCCAGGCATATTTTTAATAAAATAAAAACAGCATTTTTAAATAATTTTTTTATTGTTACAATGTCTTTTATTACAATCACTAATACTTTTACTAATATTATAGGTATGTAAATAAATAAATGCTTAAAAACTCTTAAATAACTTGGTAAAATGCTTAGAATAAGACTTAAATTAATCTTGTTAATAATTTAGTTTTGCGTTTCTTGTTCACAATAAAATTGTAGAATGGTTTTATATGACTTCTGTTAGATATTGCAACTAAATTTTAAACTAGGGTGTTGGGTTTACGTTCAATCGCTCCAACACATATGTTATTATCTCGGGCACTGATGTTTTTATTACTCTATGTATCTAGGAGACTACACACAAATACTACTCACAAATACGTCTTAAGTCTTAAGTCACACACGTAGCAGATGCGGTAAAACATCTGTATCTGAGCGCGTATCTGTCCATATCGCTCTCTATACTTAACCCAAGGAGTAACACACACGTAGCAGATCACTTATATTTTACCGTCAAGCATCTGTAGGCACCGACATAATATACGAAAAGATGGACAGATGATATCTGTGTATACAAATATATTGATGATATAGTTTTAAGGTTTCCGATACATTCACATGTATCATTTTCGTATCTGCTACGTGTGTGATACATTCAGATGCGATGAGTTTTTATACGCATATAAAATATTACCGCATCTGCTACGTGTGTGATGCACATAAGCGATTACAAAACTTATTATACCCACTGTACAAAAGCTTTGGTTCATTCTAATTATTATTATGTAAAATTAAATACACGTATTATTTAATCAACCCCCCTTACTCATTAAACTTTAATGTTACAGGGTGATCCACTGAGTGTGGCGGTAAAAAAACCAGTAGGTAACACTCGTATCGTAACATCTTGATTAAGAATCCAAAAATAGTGTTTTTATGACATATTTTTTTAGTTTTGTTTTCATAGTTTTTTATTACTTACCTCCGAATCTAATAAGAACATCGAAAATCGTAGGTAAGATTGTCCTCTTAATGAGCCTATCCAAGCCGTCTACCAACTACTTACACTCTCTTTATGCGTAACTATTAATGTACGGTCACAATGTTCGGTTCACAAGAGGCTAGCTAGTTAGCTACCCACAACACAGGTTTTCCTAGGGTGGGAGCTAGCGTTCTTGCAAATTAAATTGAACTGCGTGCTATTGTGTATTGTATTTGTTGTTGTTGTGTATTGTTGTTGTTGTATTTGTATTGTTGTACTATTAGTGTAATAGATTTTATTTTATTATAGTTATATTATGTACAAGTTAAGTAAGTAGGTACTACCTTTAATTTGTAAAATTTGTTTCATTTTCGTTTTTTGTTTCAGAAAATAAACTTTTTATACTTTTTTATACTTTAAGACGCTATAGAACTAAACAAGGCGAGCGCACGCTCTGATAACTTGGTTTTGTGTATAAAATAATTGTATTAAAGTTCCCCTTAAAGTTTTGTTACATTTTGTTGATGAACTCACTAACCCAATTTATAACTTATAAGTTAGCAAAATCAAAAATTAAAACGAGTTAGAAGTTAGTCTAAAATTAGATTTCAATTTTAAAAAGGTTAAAATGTAGGTATTTTTGTTTATTTTTTTATCGGGTGGAGTAATTCAAATTATACTGAATTTATGATTTCACTAGATAAAAAGCTTACGAATACGATATTTTTTTTTTGTTATTATTAGAACTTATATAAAAAACTTAAATATTCTAATTTAGATAATATAGAGCTCATTAAAGGCATTTTGTGAACCTATAGCGTCTTAATAGAACATGGTGATAGTTCGGCCCATGAGATCTTTAACGCCTTATTTCACTACCCATAGTCAGTGAATCGCTCTGTACAAATGTATTTTCTAGAACACACTAGGAATGGCAAGAAATACAAATCAACCAGATTTTAGAGAGATTTCATGTTCTTATAATATTCTCGACGCTCTGATGGCATTCTCGGCAGGCGAGAGTAGTCTGGCCGTTGTCGCATAATGCTTACGGAATGTTTGTATTTGAGGAGGCTACGATCATAGCTTCGTAAATGCACTTTATCAAAGTAATTATTGTTCGCTTTTCTCTTTTTACTTTTCTTTTTTTTTTCAGCGCTTAGCGCGACGGTCATGAGCGTGTAGCGTGCATTTTTTTCAAACGTTCCTATCCGCGCGTTATGACCATACTACGGGCCTAGTAGGCAAGCGTCTCAATGCGCGGGTGGCGGGGATATTAAACTAGTTTGGTCTTATCCGCGTCTAATAGCTCGCGCGTCACTGTAGCCACACGCACGCTCCCGTCGTCGCGCCCGCAAACGCCCCGTCCTCACGCATTCACTGTGGACGCGCACTTACCACTGTAGAATCTTTTGAAACTTGAACACACACAGAAGGAACAGGAATATTCTTGACAGGAATATTTAGGTCAAGAAGTTGCCCCTATTCAAGTTTCATAAGATTTAGATAGCGCTACGCTAAGGCTGCCAAAACGACCTCCCATTGTTGCGTTCCCCATTGCTACTGTGATTTGGGGGCTGGTGTTGTTCGTATTAGCAGACTTTATTATCATCTTATGGTTTCGTGAAATTAATTTAATTATGAATGAAACTAGTTTTGTTTTGTAAATTCAGCTTTAAGACGAGGACTGATCTCAAAAGTAGTATTTTGAACGCCAAGTGCGTCGTGACGAGATTAAATAATGAAATGCAAAATATAGTGTACGTAGAACAATAATATACTAATAATACAGTGTAAACTTTTTATAAAGTTATCCTTTATAACAATAAACTCCCTGTAGCGTTGAAGTGAGCCCAACTTGGTTGGTTTGCGTTAAAACCCACATATCGAAACACTCTTTATAGCGATACGCCATTCTCTAATACGAAGAAATGTGTTCATAGACAGTAAATACACTCGAGAGCAATGAATCCGGGTCACTTAAAGAATCCTAAAAATCTCGGAAACTATAAATGCTAGGTTAATGCAATAAATTGTATTTAATAGACAATGTAATACTCCTTAAATGAAGGTATTAAAACTTCTTAGTTATTGTAAAGTTATATCATAAAAAAATCAAATCTGAAAAAGGGCCACTTTCGAAGATGGAACTACGAAATTACAGCATTTGGTTTTGCTTTTGTTTGTAATCTGTCATTTATCATTGTTTGATTTCTGTTTTTTTGTTGTTTTTTTTCTGCGTAAACGCAGTAATGGAAGCACGAGGAGGCAATACGAAGTATTAAAATTCAAGAAAATCGTAATAAAGTTCAAAAATTTCATGTTTCCTATTTTTGTTTTAAGGAGAGATCAGCAGTTTTTTTCTTTATGTAATTTTGTGTTAATAAAATGTATGGTGACTCATATTTTTTTTACCTTCATTTAAGGAATATTACATTGTCTATTAAATACAATTTATTGCATTAATCTATCATTTTTAGTTTCCGAGATTTTTAACATTCTTTAAGTGACCCGGATTCATTGCTCTAGAGTGTATTTATTATCGGTATTATTGTTTATGTTATGTTATCAGGTAACAAAAGACTTTGAAGCTCCGAAACATCCGAGGTCGTTCTAGCTTTTTTTATCCTTAATTGCCTTGAACACGTGCAGTATGACGCATTGTTTTCTCGGTTCTTGTTAATTTGGCTGTTTTTTTGTTCACTCCGTATAACGATAACTCTCTATAACGACAAAAAATGCTCAGTCCCTTGAGTTTCGTTATAAAGAGTTTACACTGTATTTGTAACCGAACTGAATTTTGAAAAAGTCTGGTTTTGCAAATTAAAATCACACAAATGAACACGATGGCTCTTCATTTTGAACGGCAAATACATAATAATAATAATTTATAGCGTTCACAAACTTCACAAAACAATTTGGTGTATGTACATCAGATTAGACTCTTAAATTATTACAATCCAGAGTAGATGACATAGGTACCCAAACTGGGAAATCCTGTATGATGGCGTACCTATACCCTCCGCCGGACAATAAGCTAAACATCATTATTTTTTTTTTTCAAGTTGTACTTCACTACAGCAAGATACAAGTAGTTATTTATTGTTATTTAAATAAATACATAACTAAAAAAAAAAATTTTAGTTTTTAGTTTTCACCTTATAGTTATTAACATAACTTTTTTTTACGAATTAAATAACTAGATTTGTATTTTAAAGTTCTTACCGCGTATTTTTTATCTATGATTTGTATAATTAGATTTATTAAAAAAAACCATCAAAATGAATATAGTCTCAAGTTCAAACCAGTTTCATCGTCAAATATTGGATATTTTTTTTTAATAATAATGAATAATAAAAATTATTAACAATAATTAATAATAATTATTATTATTAATGATAATTATTATTCCAAAAAAAAATACCCAAACTACAAATTGGATTTTTGGAAGATTGGATTTTAGGATCGTACCCCGCCTTAAGACCGCATTGGACCGGATCGTTTCAGCATCATTTCTTAAGCTTGTCTACCAACCACTCGTTGGTGAGTTCGTCGATCTCCCGCGCCTCTAGAAGCCGCGGGGCTCCGACAGCCGCAGCCAGGGCGCGCTGCGTGCCTGCGTACATCACCTACAAATCCACAACCAGACATCATCATCAAAACAAGGCTTGAGGTACCAAGATACCATAACACCCAGACCCGGAACAAATATTTGCAGAGGGTCTATTACGTGAGCATTCAACGTGACTTACGTAGTAACTATTCATCATTCTGTGCCGCGCAGTCGCGACAAACAGTACAGATTAGTAAATAGTTACTACGTAAGTCACGTTGAATGCTCACGTTCCGCATTCCGGTTTTTGCAATGCAAAACTCGTAATAGGCACTCTGATCATACAAACATTTGTCCCGCAGCGCGAATCGAACCCGCATCCTCTTGCATCTCAGCCGGCTAATCGCCCGCTGTGCCACAGAGGTCGCCAAACCATCACTGAGGCCTCACCATGAGCTCTCATAGCGATTCAGTTCAAAAACTATTCAATACAAAATATCGGTTCCGTGATGTCCGCAGCTATATTTAAAGGTACATTAGCAGTTAGCAAGTTGAAGTGGCAATGGGCAGGTCATATAGCTCGAAGAACTGATAACCGTTGGGGAATAAAGGTTCTCGAGTGGAGACCACAAACCGGACGACGCGGTAGAGGAAGGCCCTCCACTCGATGGACTAAAGACATAATAAACGTCGCGGGGAGTCGGTGGATGGAGGCAGCTCAAGATCGTTCGTCGTGGAATTCTAAGGGGACTGTCCACTGCTGGACATAGGCAGCAGTGGACTTCTACAGGCTGATGATGATGATGATGTAGCAGAAGGTCTATAGACTTCTGTGATTAAAGGTATTCAATGATGACGGATGTCAACGACGAACCTATATTTTGTACTGAATAGTTTTTGAACTGAATCGCTATATGAGTGCATGGTAAGCCTCTGGTCGGTTACCAGTATTTTATAAGGAGACAGAGTGCCTCGCAGAAGCTCCTATTTTAATGTCTATGATAAAATTACGACCCCAATTCTACTAAACAAATTGTGTTTGAATTTTTAATGAATTATCTCAAAATGGTCACTTTTGTCATTTTTCCTATACAACGTGTAACAAAATACCCCTATAAGCCCGAGGGGAGGGTATTCCACACGTTATGGCAAACAACTTTTGTTCTACGCATTTATGAATTTTGTTTTTTTTTATTCATGAAATGCCTCGTAAAATTTCCTTCAAAAATGTTCATAACACAACTTGGGGCTGCCCTATTACAGCATTCAGAGTTCACGCATAGAGATGAAATGAACAGCTGTAGTAGGGAAGCTCCATGTAGTGCTATGTACATTTCTGGAGGAAAGTTTACGAGGCATTTCATGAATGAAAAATTTCGAAATTTATAAAGTCGTAGAACTAAAGTTGTTCACCATGACGTGCGTATTACCCTCCCCTCAGGCTTATAGGGGTATTTTGTTACACATTGTATAGTGTCAAAAATGAAAATTTTGTGATAATTAATTAACAATTCAAACACAATTTGTTTAGTAGAATTGGAGCCATCTAACTCCAAACCTGTGTTATATTACCTGTAATTCCATGTGCGCGTCTCTGGGCGTGTAGAATATGAAACACATGGGGAATGACACTCTTCCATCACTGTGCTCCAATTTATAACTGAAAATAAAGATAAGATAAGTCGAGACGCCTTCGAGGAGATCTTATCGAAACTTACAAGATTATGACTCATCATTACAACCTGCCAAACATTCAAGACATTATAAGGAGAGATGATCTAAGGCCCTGACCTAATAAAGAAAGTACTATCTACAAAAGCATATAGTACAACAAACATTATACCTAGTAAAAAATATGAATCAAAACGGGAAACTTCCGGGCGCGGAGCAAGGACCAAGCGGTCAGAGGCTAGGGCTGCAGAGCGAGGAACCTCCTGACTATGCGTGCTGAGTCCAGGAGTTCCTTCTGAATTTGCCAGTGAGGCACTCGGCAAACGGATTAGTGATTGCAGTACTGGTGTTGAGTACAAAGGTATGCTGCTGCCCATACCCTAGTTTTAATGTTATTGTTAAAGAACTCCCTTTTCCGCATTCAAATTCTATGGATGGTCTATGGATGGTAGTTTGACAGCCTAACTCAGTCCAGAAGCACACAAGCTTCCTGGGGCCTTTGCAGGCTTCGCAGAGACTTCGGGTTGTTGAGGATTTCGTCATGTTGAGCTGCTACTCCCACCCATACCAGGACTACATGGGCAACCGATTCTTCTTCGGTCAGATACCCAGAGTGGGCAGTCTGTGGCTCTCCTAGTGTTATCTCTTAGTCGAATTTTCAACAGCTACAGGAGACGGACGGGTTTTTAAGCCAGCCATGCCACAGTAGCCAGAAGTTAAGTTAAGGCTGTAAAATTAAATAAAACCTTGTAACTTGTACCTTGTTGTTGTTGTTGTGTTTAGCAAGTAATTTATACCTGTAGACTATAAATCTAGGCTGGTGTGACGGTAGAATGTCCTGTAATTCCTCCAGTTCAATATTCTCCAACTCCTCATCTACTTCTAGAGCCTGTTTCTCCCTATTCACCTGAAAAATATAAATTATAATTAATTTTTAGAAAAAAACACAAAAACCGACTTCTTTCGATGAATCAATTTCGATAAAATTTATATGGAACCACCTCTGAAGTATGACCTACCAAATAAAAAAATATTCAAATGCATAATTTGCGGAGCTATCGCGTAACAAACATACAAAAAAAAACATACAGCCGAATTGAGAACCTCCTCCTTTTTAGTCGGTTAAAAATAGGAAATGTTAGTAGAAAATGTTTCTAAAATCTACACCACACCACAGGAAATATCAAATTACAGTTGATTTAAATGACGCATGCATAAAATACCTATTGAAATGATATGCTTCAATGACTCAAGTAAAAGGAGTGGCAAAGATAGATAGTTTTTTTTTCACAAAATAGTTTATTATATGTAATGTAATTTTGTGTGTATTATCATACTTTTCCCGGTAAATGCGGTGCAATAAATAAACGAAATAACAGGGAATACTCCAACCTACCTTGAGTATGAGCGCAGAGTTGGAACTGTGTTTTTGGAAGCGAAATTTCTTGAGTACTTCCTTTACATCGTCGCCTATATCACAGACGTTCACATTGTGTCCAGACATTGTTTAAATTAAGGATTTAATTCAATAAATATGCAAAGAAACAAAATCTGTCGTCGTGGTAAATTAAATTGTTTATTTATCACCGCCTACTAGCTACTACAGCATATAGCAGTGTTGCCAACTGACTGGGTCGGGCTTGGAGAATTATGGAATTAAACAATAGAGTGTCGGATCCTGCCTACTAGCCTCGTGGTCACCACAGTCATCAACACTCAAAGACCTTATAGTAGAGTATAAGGTCTTTGTCACCCCTCTACTTAGAGGATTTAGCGAAACCACCTTTAGTAAAAAACGGCTAGAAGTTGAACTATTTGAGGCCTAGGATTTAATTTTAGAGTGGTTTAAATTTAGAATGCTGCACAAAATCTACATAAAAGTTTTGTATGTATATAATTGGTTAGGCCTTCACAAGGTAGAACACTACGTTTTTAGATTTTTAAAACAATGAACCAGAAAAAAGAAGCTGAAGCTTAATTTAGCCCAAAATGTCGACGAGCTGTGCATGGGAACTTAAAGCCAACCAAATATATTTTCAACGATACCTACATTGCTACATTATGATGTCTTGAGATTTTTCAAACCATCCTCTATTGGTTCAACCTTTTGTGAATCAAAGTGGACTCAATCAAAAAGTGGCTACAAAGTGTAGCTTCAAAATAAAATATTTATATATCAACAAAGTATTTAATTTTGTAGCTAGATGGCCTCGAAAAGTGGGTAGTTCTAGCTAATAAGTGGGTTAGTTGGCAGCACAACACAATAATTGTGACAAGCAAACAAAAAAATGACGTGCGTACGATGATGGCATAACGTGGTGACATTATTTTGACGTTCCTTTGGCTGCATCGGGCGGGGGCGCTCCCTTCGTGTATTCTTCTATGTATAACGAGTGTACATGGAAGTAATAAGTACTACGTTAGTACTTATTACTTCCATGCGAGTGTATTACTCTTACTTATTCTAAGGTATTACTGGACTATTGACTTAAAATACTCAGAATAAGTTCATAAGGTTCATACGGTAATAAGTTCGTCACATGGCTACCCTTCAATTTTATAGAGATGGTTCGTCAATGCTGAGGTCCAGTAAACAATAGTCAAACAAATTCCAAGCGTCATCTATTGGTAAGTAGCAAAAGTTCTTGGAAGGTGACATCTAGATTATAAATGTTCGAACCTCAGAATAATTAGTTCTTATTCTAAGGTTCAAACTAGTAACATTATTACTGTGCCATTTAGTAAAGTAATATCTTTTGAAATTGTTGGTGTAGGCAAACTACACTTTATTATTATTAGTTCGTGCCACCAGAGAAGTCCTACGGACATTTGAGGAACTAACGGTCTATCAGAGATTTTAGCTTTTTGCACCTTTCAGCAAAGCCACAAGCTCCTCAGTAACGAGACTTCGTACCTCTGAATTTGTAGTTCCACAATTCGACACTTCATATTTATGTGGTCCCAAGTCCAAACATTCTAAATGTCAATGAATAACCGTCCGAGATGCGAGAGTTGCGGGTTCGATTCCCGCTGCAGGACAAACTGTTTGAATGATCTGAAAATATTCGTTCCGTGTCTGTGTTGTGGTACCATGGTACTCGTAGTTCCTTGATACAGATCGCGCGGCGAGAGTTTGGCTTTGACCTTCATTACTGCGCAGCCCCGCACCCCGCTAATTGCCCGTTGATACCCAATTTCTGATTTCTGCGCAATAACGGTCAAAGCCAAACTCTCGCCGCGCGATGTATACCCAATACCTTAGCCCAAGACACAGGGATTTTTTTTACAGGTCGTCAGGTACTAACGTTTGACTAGTAAAAATACCATCAATTGCATCAAAATCATCACTAACAATAATTCATAATTGACAATTATTGTCAATTATGGTAATTTTCTCAGAATAAATTATTCTGAGGTAATTTTCTCGTAATTTTACTATTAGAATAAGGACTAAAGCACATTTTCCTTGTCAAACGTTAGTCACCGAGTGACTTTCTGAGGGCTTAGTACATGTTTTGATAGTTTACGAAACTATATGAAGTTTCGTTTCCATCCAATACATTTACTGACAGCGTCCTTAGTTTTCTTCTCGTTTTCGCTAGGGGCGCTGCAAGTAAATGTATGGAAGGAAACGAAACTTCATATATGAAGTTTCGTTTCCTTCCATACAGTTTCGTAAACTATCAAATCCCGTACTAAGTATATCCAGTTATAGGGAATAGGTGGGCAGGTTAGGTTTTTTATAGCTTCGTTTATTTGATCTAAAAAAAGTTGCCAATCACGGTTCACATCACACCCTCTTTTTAGATATTATTAATTACCATAAAAACAAGAAAATCACTTTGGTAAGCGGCATTTAATAAAAAAATCATACAAAATCAATTGCTTAAATTAAAAATACCTATCACTAAATCATTATCCAATAAAATTACAAATGTGATGTCTCAATTAAGGTTACAATCTCTTGGTAACAAATTTATATTTAGAGAAGTCAGCACGGAAAGAGAATAGGCGGAAAATGAGACGTGGCAGCGCTCCACACTGATTTTGTATTGTTCAAATTCAAATTCATTTATTGCGTAGCAACACTGTCTCGTCCCGCTTGACTACAAGATATTGAAGCATGTATGCCCGTAGCACACCTCCGCTGCGAAACTATAACAGCGGAACCGCAGTAATTTCGCCATGTCTTGTCCGTATGTAGAAGCGGAACCGCCGCGGAACTGCCTGTTCTAACGCATAGATTTGACTATTAGTCGATCTGCTCCGACGCCATCCACACTTCCGCGCTCCGGCCGCCATTTTGTTGCGGTGCCGCGTTGTTTTCGCACGTGTTTGTGGAAGTCGACAAAAATAAAAGGCGAAACTACATTTTTTCATATAATGGACGTTGATTTTACTGAAAAATTAATTCAAGAGGTCAGAAATAGACCTATTCTATATTTACTAAATCATCCAGACTATAAAAATAAAATAAATAATAAAATTAAATATAAAATTGTCTCAACTCAACTGAATCGCGTGGCGTTCCGACGCCAGTTCCGCTATTCAATCTACATCAGATCGCAGCGGAATTTCTACAGCGGTTTCGCGATTGAAGTTTCGCAGCGGAGGTGTGCTACGGGCGGTAATAAGCAGTTGATGGTATACAGAAACTGATGCTGTACAGTGTATAGCATTAATTTAAAATGCTTAGAGTCTGTTCAGCAAGAGAGCCGTCGCGGCCAAATTGTGAACTGAACTGCATAGTACAACCATAACTAGGTGCTGGTTTCTTTCTGTCGGCATTTTGAATCATAAATTAAAGAAATAGTAACAGTTGTAATAGGATCAAAACGGAACAGACGCGCTGTTGTATTGCCCGCTAAACAAAAAAGATAATTAGGGACAGGAGCGCCCTCAAACCCCACGACGGGTCTCTTTCTGAACAGACTCTTTTTAAACGACGAGCTGATTTGATGATGGAAGGTGGACAACGGAACTCCTTGATGTACAGTAATATACTAATTTCACAGTTCTGATTACTAATTACATCATCAGACAACTTATTTCAAAAAAACTTTCAAAAATAATACATTTTTAACAAAATTGAATACATTAATTTTGTAAATCGGGAAATTTTCCCGTACCGATATGTTGGTGGAAGCACCAACAGAACCGAAGAACGCGTGATGACGCGGACACAAGCACTCCTTCCCCCCCCCCCCCGCACCGGACGAGCCGAAAGGAGCGAGCTCAGAGACGCAGTGTGAGGAGGGACGCGGAGGGAGTGTAGCGCGGATCGTACTCACCCTAATGTAGACCCTCGACTAGGGTCGAAACCGGTTGGTGCTTCCACCAATATATTATCGGTACGTGAAAATTTCCCGTATAAGAAAATGAATAACATAATTCACGAAAGTTATTTTAGTAAAATTTATTGCATACAAAATCTGAAGCATGACTTTACAAAATAAGAAAATTTACCGTCTACAAACTACCTTCATTTATTGGCATAAATCACAAAACTATTAATAAAGAAATAAATTGACACACATCCGTGTTCTAGAACCTTACTTAGCTTTTTGAGACTTTATTTCCAAGTAAATACGGTTTACTCTTTAAGGTATCCAGATAACCAATCACAGCCTATAGACATAAGATACACTATTACTAATAAATAAATTTCAAAAATACAGTACACGCCGCGTAACGCCACTAAACAGAGGACATTAATAGGTCACCGGTAGCTAGCAAAAGGGCGCTTGAGAACGAAGTTTGCTTCTAATTTGGCTATTAATAATAATTTGGGGCTAGATAATGTTGTGTGAAATGTCCAGTATTATTATTATTATTTCTTCAAACTCCACTAAACTATTTTAGTCAAAATATGTTTTTCTTGTTTTGACATATGACATTTTACAACAGAGAGAAGAAGACAAAAGCTATTTTAACAATAATAGGTTTAAAAAATGATTATGAATAAGGCCCTAAATCTGTATCTAGACACGTGGTGCGTTAGTTTCTTATAAAAATAAATGGTTACCAAATCATAAATAAAAAAAACTTTGTTTTTAAAAACTGCCGCACCACGGGCTGACCATGTGTATAAAATTTATGTAGTTTGAAAAAATTATAGCTAAAACAGAAGCAAACCTCGTTCGCGTACAAAAAGGCGTAAGCGCCATAACCTTCTCTTAATTATCATAGCGCATACTCAGAAAGGGTAACCAATTTATTTATTTTTATTGTCACGGCATAAATAACCAATGAAATGTTCTTTATAATCTGTGGTAGGACCGGTTAGTCCCTGAACGCCGACTAGATGGCACTGTACTAAAATGCATTTTGTTCTATCAAGAGGTAGGCAACGATCTTACACGACATACAGCCATATTTATGATAGATAATTTAATTTTTGTGGAGAGCCATCTGTAGACATAAGAATTATTATCAACATACATACATACATACGAAAAATTGTTGCGTGACTGACTCACTGATTGACTATCAACGCACAGCCTAAACCGTAAGAGACCTGAAATTTTGAGGGTACATTTCTTTTGTGGTCTAAGGGAGCATTAAGGAAAAAATTCCGAAATCCACCCCATGTTGAAGTATTCACACAAAAAAACTCTAAAAAAAATGGCGGGCATTCTTTTCCTTTAGTGCATAATGAAGGGGGCAAACCGAGTATACTTCATTTGATCACATAATAAAGAAATAATTACTAAAAACGTTAGAAAACACAAAATGATTTAATTGTAAATAAATCAGTCACAAATAAGTTGACAATACATTCATAGTTTTTCATAATATATAAAGACGATTACGGATTACTTAGAACACAACAGGTGAAAATAGTAAACCTAAAATTGTTCTCAATTAGATTAGGGTTTAGGTTCTCTGCTGTCTCAGGATTTAATTAAATTTCATAATATATAATGACGATTAGGGGTTTATTTAGAACGCAAAAGGTAAAAATAGTAATAGACTTTGATTTTTATTGTAGAATACGCGCAGAAGACTGCGTCGTGTACTGTATTTTTTTGCGGAAAATACGATCGTATTCGTCAAAATGCCAAAAAAAACAAAATTATTCTTTATTGACATTAGAACAAAGGTCAAGGAAATTCGATTTTATTTTCAAGGTTGCCCGATCGGTCCAATTACGAGCCTACGAGTTGGAAAGAGTATGTCGTGGGAGACGAGGGTGAATTAACATTACCGATTTTGTATTGTTAGAAACACTGTCTCAACATTTCATGGTATCTTTTTTACGTTTAAAAACCCTGCAAAATGCTGCAAATTATTTAGAAATAAAATTTGTTGAAGCATTCATATTCATCATTTCTCGGTAGGATTAATTACATACAATTTACAGTAGCATACGGTGAAAAAAATCTCACGTAGAGGTGCTTATTTTGGTGAGGCAGCGCCTTAAATAATTTAAATTACTCAACTATCAAAAACAAATGTCTTGTAATCAAGCGACTACGAATCGCCCATTTACGTACACAGGCTCACCGATTTACATATAGGCTCACGGATCTACATACATAGGCTTACGGATTTACACACATGATCTCACGGATTTACATTATATAGGCTCACATATTTACATATACGGATTTACATACATAGGCTCATGGATTTATATACATGGGCTATGGGCTCACGGATTTACATACATAAGCTTACGGATTTACAACCATGATCTCACGGATTTATAACCATGATCTCACGGATTTACATACATGGGCTCACGGATTTACATACATTTTCATTTTTAATTTCTAAAAATAAGCTGTTTCACATTTAAACTAAACTAAAATTATTGTCAGGAACAATTTATTACTGAGAGAGCACATTTATAAAAGCCAACATATATCACAATATTACTTAGACATGTCAAAGAAACCGAAATACATACAGGGCGTCCCAAATCTTAGAATAAAAATGTTGGTTCACGAATTTAGGGATTTCGAAATAATAACCGGCCAAGTGCGAGTCAGAGTCGCGTGGAGAGAGTTCTATAAGTAGGCTATCATAGTAACCACAGAACAATTAAACTTATTAGTCAATCAACACAATTTATACGCATTTTCTCCGAATATTTTCCGTATCTCGTGAGAATTTAAAGACTTAGGGCCTTATTCATAATCATTTTTTAAACCGGTTTTAGTTAAAATAGCTTTTGTCTTATTCTCTCTTATGTGAAATGTCATACGTCAAAACAAGACAAAACTATTTCAGCTAAACTAGGTTTAAAAATTATTATGAATAAGGGGGTTAGTATTTTTATTTAGGTTTTTGTATAAACTATGAGTGGGGACCAATATTTCATTTTCTTTTTTAAAAAACATTTAGCTCTATATTTTCGGAATATAGATAGGAATAGGGAGATAGGGGGGCGGGCTGAAGCTAAATTTTCACAATTATTTTTATACTTCTAGCATGCGACCAACAAAATCAGAAATCGTTTACAAAAAAAAATTACGAACGCCAGTTTGAGAACCCAACAGGAAAAGTTTAATCAACCCAAGACTAGATGTCGCCACTAGTATATTAGAACGCACATACATAGAGACAGACAGACGGACGGCGTAGGCTTAGTAATAGGGTCCCGTTTGGCACTGAACTCTAAAAAGTCGTAATCCCTAAATCTTTATGTTCAGAACGATTCCTTTTCAGACAGCATACCAACATTCAGAGACTGCCAGTTGCTCGCGGCTCCGTCCGCGTGTAACTTAACTTCTAACACGGATATTTTACACACTAAAAACTAGCTCAATAAATGTACTATACTCGACAGTGAAAACTGCATCTAAATCCATCCAGCGACTACTTGGAACTTGCCCACAATATTTGATTACAATTATTTATCCATCCTTTGACGCGTCTAAGTACCTAGGCAATTCATAATCATACTTAAAATTATCCTTATTTTCACCAACAAATTACGAGATGCGTAATGCATATCAAATTGACAGATTCCTATGAAGAACTGTCAATTTGACAGCTACATGTGTCCTGTGACCAGGGATCAGATTACCGGTAAAAATGTAACGTAACGGTAACGTTATTCTATAACGTTATACTCAATTACCGATGTTGATAACGGTAAAAGTTAACATTTATTTTAGCAATAATCACACGTCTCTTTCTAGAGTATGTGTAGGGAGTCCCTAACACTCTCTAGAAAGAGACGAAGAGAGAGTCCCTAATAGGGACTGTGCTGCACACACAGTGACTCCTCTGTCTGACGACGCGATAGTGCTACTTCAAGTTACATGATTTCACTTCTACTTTCAACTTTCACCACAGAATAAAGACAGTAATTAGGCTCACTTCACGAACAAATTTATATAAATAGCGACTTTTGCTGGGACGCAACAAAGTGCAATTCAGCTCGCATAAGCGCATCGCGATATTCACCTAAACATTTCCGCTCCCTTCTTACGTGTAACTCTGTCGCTGTCTGGCGCGGAGTCACACAGCTCGTAAGGGTTGACGGTTATGTGCTTACGACGACATTGCTGTTATTATTTTTGCACCCATATGCTATGCAGTACCGTTTGGCCATAGCACAGAATAAATAATAGTACAAGATAGGTACTCGAACTAAAAAACCCTATAAGAATTTCTTTTTTGTTAGCGTAAGGCGCGCATCAGGACGAGCGCGCGCGACACACCTTACTGAATAAACCCGGCTTGCCGGGCGGCCCGGGTACTTGTAGCTTCATACCTAAAGTGCGGAGTGCGCCACGCCTGCTTTCACTGGCAACGTCGCCTGATTAACGTTATAGATATAACGCCTGAGGGGCGCGTTACCTGTCCTATCAGCTGGAGCCCGCTGGCGTTTCAAGACAGCCATGGGCATTTGAATATCCCGCAATAAATTGGTGAAAATAGAAACACATAGAACACATGACTAACAAAATTTACAATAGAGTAGTTGACAACAGGAAAAAAAACCCCAGTGTGACGTCACGTGACGCCCTGACAGAGCGTTTTGCTACTAAAATACAGACTGGTCTTCGATCAAGTGCGAAAGGAAGTGAAACTGGTTCTTTTTTGGTTCCTGCGTTAGGTCAAAGTTATGCTTACTAGTGTACGTAACCGCTTAGCAAAAAGTAGGCATGTAATTAATTTACATAATAATCATTTGTTACACCCTCTATATTAATAGAAAATTTCATAAACATTTTGTCAACTACCCTATTTTTTTAAATTCAAACCTTATTCTTATAGAGCTATGACTGGACATCTCTTCCACTGACCTCGCACGAATTCGTATCATCATCAAAATCCTTTTTAACACTTAAATTTTGTATAGATTCCTCGTCTCTTGAGTTTGTGCTATTTTCTATATTAACAAACTCTGTGTTATGTTTAAAATGCATATGCTTTTCCATACTAGATTTTTGAACGCACCTATAATGACACTGAGTGCATTTTAGACTCTTTTGTCGAGGTCTGTATGGTTTAATTTTATCCGGCACTAACATTTTCATACCCATTCCATTCTCATTTAAATGCCTCTGTTTGTGTTTTGTGAGATTAGTTTTCTGAACACACCTATAACTACACATATCACAGCTGAACGGTTTCTGATCTGTGTGCAAGTACATATGTTTGACTAAATTAGGTTTCTGAACGGTCCGATACTCACAGTACGGACAGGCAAATGGTTTGTAACCGGTGTGTGTACGTTCATGTACTACCAAATTATTTTTCTGAGCGCAACGGTAATCACAGAATTGACAGCGGAACGGTTTTTCCTTCATATGAACAAGAATATGTTTGGCAACGTTATTTTTCTGACCGGACTTGTAGTCACAAAAGTTACATGAGAACGGTTTCTCACCGGAGTGGGTGCGTTCGTGTATTTTCAAAATGGCAGGCGATTGACATCTGTACGGACATTGACTACACCCAAATTTCCCTACTTTATCGGCACTTTCATCTTTCCCCGAACACGATTTAGCGTGCTGTTTAAGAATTCTTTTAGACGGACAAATATCATTGCATTTATAACAGAGATACTCACCTTTAATATTCAACGTTAACTCTTCTGTAGTTTTATTACTCACATTAGACTCTTCTTTATCTGTATTAGCAAATTCAGCGTTGTAAAGCATTTTATTGTCATTGGGTTTTAAATTCTCCTTAGGTTCTTCAACTTTATCTTTGGCAACGTCGCCATCTCGTCGTAACTTCTTAAATGCGTCTTGGTATGGGCTGACGTTTTCGAACTGACGACTTACCACTAAATTTTGTGGATTTTCTCTACTAACATAGTTCTGCGGGTAGTTTTGTCTTGAGTATAAATCTATCGGATTAAGAGCGGGGATGTTTTGAGGGGGGTATATGGAATAAATCTGTGTATCTGGGTGCGTGGTATGCGTTGCTTGCGAGTGGTCGGAGGTGACATGACCTGAAAAAAAAAAGAAAAACAGTCTTTCTCAGGGTTTCAAAACACCAGCCAGTCATAACATAATTATATTGACTATTTTTAATAAATAAATAAAAACTGGACATTTCACACAGCATTATCTAGCCCCAAGCTAAGCAAAGCTTGTGTTATGGGTACTAGATAACTGATATACTTAATACAATACATTGCAAAGATAGATATGTTTTATTACACATAGAAAAATACCCAGAACACCCTAAACAAATATCTGCAGATTGTACAAATATTTGTTCCGAGGCGGGAATCGAACCCGCAACCTCCTGCGCCCCAGGCGAACTTTCGCCCGCCACGCCAAATATCAGTTATATTTGACGCCAGAGGTCGTCAAATATGACTGAATTTGAATGAATATGTCATCATCGGCCTGTAGAAGTCCACTGCTGAACATAGGTCTCCTTAGAATGCCACGACGAACGGTCTTGAGCCGCCTCCATCCACCGACTACCCGCGACGATTATAATTGTCTTTAGTCCATCGAGTGGAGGGCCTTCCTCTACCGCGTCGTCCTGTTTGTGGTCGCCACTCGAGAACCTTTATTCCCCAACGGTTATCAGTTCTTCGAGCTATATGACCTGCCCATTGCCACTTCAACTTGGTTATTCTGGGAGCTATGTCGGTGACCTTGGTTCTTCAACGGATTTCCTCATTTCGGATTCTATCACGTAGTGAAGCTCCTAGCATTGCTCTCTCTATAGCCCGCTGTGTGACTTTGAGCTTGTCTACACGGCCAATAGCTAGCGACCACGTCTCAGTGCCGTAAGTGATCACTGGCAACACGCACTGGTTATACACTTTCGTGAACGCTTACTGTTGGCCTCATACACAAGTTCAAAGTCACGCAGCGGGCTATGGAGGGAGCTATGAAATGTGTTTGAATATAAAAATAAAACAAATTGATGTCGATGTATGATCATTGACGGTCTTATTGCTGAAATATAAAGATAATTTTATTTGTTTTGAATATGGTAATTTTACATTGGTGGTCATAATTCACATGTTCAACATACTCAGTCATACATTATGACATACAAACAATTTAGTTCCCATAAGTAGGTAAGTACTAGGTAGATACATCCATTCCATGTCATAAACCAGTCAAAGAACCAGTGATACCATGAACAAAGTCCAAATTACACTATTTCTCCTTATTGACACGTCCAATATAGAAGAAAATCCTGGGCCAGATGAACAAGAAAAATAAAATGCCAAAGTTGGACTCGATCCAACTTCCCATTTGGGCTTGATCCTGAGGCCCAATTCTCTAATTTTTAAAACATTCCATTCACAATTATAATCTCGTGTCAGTCGCACTGCCACGTAGGAACTATTACTTAATCTTCGCATGCGAAGTACGGGACAGTGCGACTGACACGAGATTATATTGTGATTGGAATGATTTTAAAATTAGAGAATTTGGCCTCTGATTGCAGTGAACTAAGCCATTATCTTCTCCTCACAGATACCGCAGAGCCTCAAGACGAATGTGTATAATCAGTGCGTGTTGCCATTGATGTTGATGTGTTGGCACTGAGACAAAGAGTAAATGTGATAAAATGTATAAAAGCATTTTTCATGATGAACAGAAGCCATGAGCTCTTATAGCGACTCAGTTCAAAAACTATTCAGTACAAAATATCGGTTCCGTGATGTCCGCAGCTATTAAATAAATAAATGCTGGACATTTCACACAACATTATCTAGCCCCAAGCTAAGCAAAGCTTATGTTATGGATACTAGATAACTGATATACTTAATTCAATACATTATACATAGATATTTTTTATTATACATAGAAAATACCCAGAACACTCTGAACAAATATCTGCAGATCGTACAACTATTTGTTCCGAGGCGGGAATCGAATCCGCAACCTCCTGCGTCGCAGGCGAACCTTCGCCCGCTACGCCACAGAGGACGTCGACTTATTTCTTTATTATTTAAAGGCACAGCAGCAGTTAGTCTACAGATTTCTGCGATTAAAGTTATTCAATGATGACGGATGTCAACGACGAACCGATATTTTGGTACTGAATAGTTTTTGAACTGAATCGCTATAAGAGCTCATGGTAAGGCCTCAGTCAGACCAGTTATTTACATTTGGCATTTGAATTATATTTGAGACATAAATATTCATTTTAAAGGTTAAAATTTTGTCTAGAGCGTTTGAATTAGTACAGTCACGGTCATTTATTTGTGTTTATTGATAATATTTTGATTAAAAATTTAAATTCTATAAGTGGATTATTTCACAAGTAGCGCAAAATTTAAATTTCATTGTTTTTTTTTTGCTCAACACTTCTTGAGATAGCGAAAACTGATTTTGCGAAAACTAGGAAGGAGGGAAGTCGGTGGATGGAAGCGGCTCAAGACCGTTCGTCGTGGCATTCTAAGGAGACCTATGTTCAGCAGTGGACTTCTACAGGCTGATGATGATGACTACTTGGCAAAGCAAACAAGCATACGGTCCACCTGATGGAAAGTAGTTACCGTAGCCTATGGGCGCCTGCAACACCAGAGGCATCACACGCGCGCTGCCGACCCTGAGACATAAATATTAAAAGTCTCATGTGCCTGTAATTTCACCGGCACCCGTACCCTTCAAACCGAAACACAGCAATGCGAGCACTACTGCTTGGCGGTATTTATAAGATACTATAAATTAAAAGATGTGTTGGATCTCCCAGTTTTAGCAAAATCACTTTTAGCTATCACAAAAAGACAGTGTTGATGAGCTGTGATAGCAAAAAACACAATAAAATTTGAATTTGAAGTTTCAAAACGACAACCTTTGAAGAAGTCATCATCATCATCACGCTGTCGTCCACTGACGAACATAGGCCTCCCCCACAAACGATCTTGATCCACCTCCATCCACCGATGCCACCTTATAATTTTCGTCGGTCCATCTAGATTAAAATAAGTAAACAATAAAAGATAAAGATAATTTTATTCGCTCTTTTAAAAACAATTACATTTTTCTGATTGCCTATAGGATTTTCGAACTATGGCGGTCCACAAATTAATGTCAGCGACTGTACTGCTACGACCAAAATCAAAATGGCGTAATAGTACATAAATAGCTCCTCAATAAATGTTAAGTTCACAAAATTCAAGTTCAAGGCTGAGATATTCAAATTGAAAGGTTATTTTATTTTAATTAACACAACAAAATTTACCGATTTGAATATATATTTGTGTGAAGAACTTTTACTTTTGATTTCGCCTCTGTGGAACTGTCCACCAGCTCCAAGGAACTATGGCGGTCGCGAGAGATCGGTGGATGAAGGCGGCTCTATACCATTCATCGTAGCATTCATTTGGGGGGACTTCCCCCAGCTGGTGTTGATGCGACACCTTTCGTCAATTAAATAAACTAATTTTAATACTACACGCTTGAACTGTAGTGTTTCCCTACAATAGTTCAACAAAAAAGGAGCTTCTCTTAAATTAAAATAGTGAATTTAGCCGTCTGACGTCATATAGCCTACGTCCACGCAAAACGACAAGACCCTTCATATGATCAAAGTTACATACGTACTTATGTACATAGAATACTGTTTATTTTTTATTTTAAGATATTTAGTATTTGTACTATTATATTTAAATATTAAGGGGCCTGCGAAGGCCGCGAGCAAATTCAAGTTGAAGCGAGTGTCAAAATCAGCTATTCCTGTTTGGCACCGGGGCCTCTCCCCCTGTGTACGAGACGAGCCGTTCGGAATTTGTATCGTATTAGGTCGTGTTCCGTAATACTAAAAATTATAAATAAAAACTTAATGTTTTTTTCATATCTTGTTGTTATTCTATAACTTGACTATATATTATACGCTATGTTCCTAGACACAGAATACTAGAAAGTACGTTGTTTTTAATACGAAACAAATAAGAGGAAAACATGACGTAAGAGCCGTAAAAATATACAAAATGGAATTCGCTTAAATTTCGTTTTAGGTAAGTATTTTGAAACAAAAACTATCTAGGAACCTAGATAAATACTATCCGAATCAGAATAATAGCATAATATGGTGGAAATATGCTCGAATTACAAATGATTTTGGTATTACGTTTGCATGGGCAGTTCATCGTTCCCCGACCCCTTAAGTAATTAAAGTTTATGCATACTAGATGAATTAAACCGGTAACTAAGTCTAACCCCCATATTATAAGGTGACTTACCATTAACTCCACTAACGTTCCCAACCTGATTGATGTTCTCATAGAAATAGGTATCGTCTTCCTGCTCCGACTTTATGTGGAACTGCATTGGCATTACAGCCTGTGCTATCTGTCTCTCGGTCACTATGTTCACTAGACGCTGATCTAAACGCTGGCCAACCTGAAAAAAAAAAAAACTTTCATAATTATCATAGCCAATCTAATTCTAATTCAAAATGGGGGAGATAAGATCTGCACTGACTTCCCGCATTGGGGTGTATTGTGCATTGTCCCCCTGCTAACCCTAGCCCAGCCAGCCAAACTCCTTAAAATAACGGAGGACTCTGGGTTGATGGCAGCACTGTTCCAGTTTCAGTGTGAATAACTGCGCCAAAACATTTTTCCCGTGCCTCTTGGGGATTCGGCAATACCCATACTGTCCCAGTTCAAAAAAACACAGCATATAAATGCTGTTATATATGTTATAATAGGGCATACAATTGCACTGGCCACTGTCTCCTGAACAAACACCTCTATAACATCGGAGCCACAGACAGCCCACTCTGCAGGGGGTGTCTGACCAAAGAAGAATCGGCTGCCCACATAGTCCTGGAATGCGTGGGAGTATTAGCTCAACGTGAACAAATCCTTAACAACCCGAGGTCACTCCGCAAAGCCTGCGAAGACCCCAAGAAGCTTCTGTGCTTTTGGACGGAGTTAGGCTGGCTAACTATCTAGCCAGTAAACCCTCACGCATAATGGACCATCATAGAGTTCGAATGCGGAAAAGGGAGTTCTTTAACATTAACATTAGGGCATACAATTATTGTATGTCCGAAATGGGCAAAATGAAGTACACAATGTACACAGTTTTAACAATAAAGAATTACTTTACTTTAAGTAATGTGTATTGCACATCAAATCCTTGTTAATTAATAAACGAATGGTTCGCCCCAAACTAAGACCTCGCGAATACATGGGATGTAGGTAAGCTTCATTCTTATATCTTTCTACTAAACTAAATTTCATCAAAATCAGAGTAACAGTTGGGAAGATTTAATCACAGAAATCATATCATATCAAAAGAATTTTATTCATTGAAATCACAAGGATCATTTTGAATCATAGAATTGAAACTTTCGTGGTTGGTAATCATTTTAAATTGAAAAAAAAACGGCTAATTACCACTGTTTTCTGTCAGCAAAAGTGACGGAAAACAGTGGGAATTAGCCGTTTTTTCAATTTAAAATCATTTTGAATCGTTTTATAATCTAAATTTACTCCTGTTCCAACGCGACCAAGCCTAGAAGACATACTACAGACGCCGATTCTTCCAAGTTGACTCCTTTGCTCATTCAATAAATAATTAATAAATAGTATTTACCTGGTCTAACCTCTGCCCAACACTCTGCCCCAAGTTCTGCTCAAGTAGAGTACTGTCTGGTACACACTGTATAACCATTCTCCGAGCCTCATCCTGCAATATTTCTTGTTCTATGTTTTGCCTGTTCAAATGATGAGACAAGTCAATCTCATGACTCAAATCATGGGGTAAATCTGAACGTATCTGAGACAGTTGCATGTCGTTTAACCGTAAATCTTCAGTTAAATTGTGAGCCAAGCTCTGTGTTAGACCGTTTTGTAAATCAATCTCGCTTCCCAGAGATCTGACTAACGATATATCTATGTTGCGGTTTAAGTTCTGATTTAAAATGTCCGTGTGTACATTTAAATTTTGATCAGATAAGCTCTGGGCAAAGTTGAGTTCTAAGTTTCTGAAATGGGCAGGTATTTCGTTGAACGAATGTAGGTTGGTTTTGAGCATAAGTGTCGACATTTGTCGGGGGGAGAGCGGCAGTTGAAGGTTGTGTACGAGGTTTCCAGCGTTCAACGAGGATGTCATGGCTTGGTGGAGCTGTTCCATGGATATTTGAGTGTGCTGGTACTCTGTTGTGTCGATTTGATGGGATTTCTGCAGCTGAAATAAATATTTTTTGTCAATACATACATACAAATAAACAAGTAGCCATGGAGGCTATAGTCAGGATTTCACTGAAATCCATTATTACAGTGGCTTGAAAAACATCCACCTTCTCCATAAGGGTGTATCCTACTATTTCCATGGAAATACAAAATAGAAAAAATGGGACTAACGTTTTATATCCCATTATTTCTATTGCAACAAAACTAAATCCCATTATTTCTATTGCAACAAAACTAAATCCCATTATTTATATTGCAACAAAACTAAATCCCATTATTTCTATTGCAACAAAACTAAATCCCATTATTTCTATTGCAACAAAACTAAATCCCATTATTTCTATTGCAACAAAACTAAATCCCATTATTTCTATTGCAACAAAACTAAATCCCATTATTTCTATTGCAACAAAACTAAATCCCATTATTTCTATTGCAACAAAACTAAATCCCATTATTTCTATTGCAACAAAACTAAATCCCATTATTTCTATTGCAACAAAACAAAATCCCATTATTTCTATTGCAACAAAACAAACGTTGTGTTATTTGAGAATCTGTTTCCGCTTTAATATTTATGATGGCCTGATAAATTACTGATAGTAAATAAAATTCTAAAGAGATATTGAGAATTTAATCAATAGAATAATAATTTGACGACCTCTGTGGCGCGGCGGGCGAAGGTTCGCCTGCGACGCAGAAGGTTGCAGGTTCGATCCCCGCCTCGGAACAAGTGTTTGTGCGATCTGCAGATAATTGTTCCGGGTGTTCTGGGTATTTTTCTATGTATAATAAAAATATATATCTATGTAATGTATTATATTACGTATATCAGTTATCTAGTTGCCATAACACAAGCTCTCCTTAGCTTGGGGCTAGATAATGTTGTGTGAAATGTCCAGCATTATTTACTTATCGTTAATAAAAAAAAATGGACAAATAAATAAATAGTTTCTATAGCTCGCTGTCATAAGAGGTGATACAGTGTTTTTTTTTGCCGCCGCCGCCAGCAATGGAACAGTGGCAGAATCAGTCCCAGTATTTCTATCAATAGAAATACCTAATGCAAATAGTGGGATACACCCCTCCATAATGATGTTGTACCTTGGTCACCTTGGAAATCGCTGAATCAACTCCGAGCCCAGCAGGGTTATTTAAAAACGTTTGGAAGGGTTTCCGATTGGATTAGTTAGTTTTTCATTTCAATATGGTAAGTAACTAAAACAATCTCTAGTAAAACACAGTAAAAAACAATAAATATTGTATATTACTGTGTTTTAGTAAAGAAAATTGTTATTAAACTGTTTTGTGTTTTACCACATCGAAAAGAAAAACTAACAAATCCGACTGGAAACCCATCCAAATGTTTTAAAACAGCTCTGCTGGTTGGCCACTGCAGGTACAATTTGAGCAAGGACACAAGTGACCAGCTTTGCAGGGCATAAGGAAACTTCCTTCACACAGGTCAAGTTATCCATCAGCTGGTATGAAGTTTCCCTAACATACACATGGTAAATTTCTGTTTTGTTTTAGATTAGGTATCAATTATAGAAGTAAATCACAAAATGTCATCCCATATTCTGTTACTAGTTAATTCTGTATGTTAACAGTCAAAAATCATTACAGATTTGAGGTAAACCTTTAACTATGGAGGCAAAAATAAAAGTAGAGTATCAACTGTACCCAGTATTATATGGGAAATAGATATCCCAGCATTATAAGATTTTTAATTTTAGTAGTAAATCACTAAACAAAAAGTTAATAGTCCTAAAATGAAAATATGGTAAGTATTATACTTACCTACACTTTGGTACTTACCTACTAGCATTGTCACGAGAAATTATTTTTATTTCATACATTATAGAACTTACATTATCCATGTACACCTTATAATTCTCTTCGTCAATAACATTTTGGTCTTCCCTCTTCACGAAATCCATCGTAAAAACGCTCTATAAACTGTTAACGTTCGCTAACCTAACCTAACTACCTACTTTACGACAATTTTACAATAGAAGCAACACATATTACTCGGTCATTACATTCAAATGAAATATAACAAATAATATTTTTTATCTCAAAATTAATTGTTAATACACAACACAAGCTAACTACAAAATAAAAGATTATTTTTCAGAGTTTTTCGCGAAACGAAAGAAAGGAAGCATAACTATAGATACATAGCTGAGCACAGATTTATAGGTATATGTATGGTACTGTCTGTAATCCAGTGTTGCCAACTGGGTAGTCGTAAAAAGTGCTAAGTTGCTGTAAAAAATATGCTAAAAATGTGATAAAATTGTACTAAACATGAATAAAATATGCTAAATGTAGTTAAACTTTCATTTATATTCCAATCCACAAAGTAAAAGGTAGGTAAGATAAAAGATAAGAAAAAAATAGCAACATTTTTGTGCCAAATCTGATGTTATAAAATGGCATTTAAAGTTTTTACCGCCAAACTATTGCTGAGCTTAGTTTTTACCAAACTCATCTAACTGAAAACGCGTTCAACTTCGGCGTTTGATTGCGGTAACGACAAAATAGATGCTGCTAACTTAGCTAAATCTTCAAAAAGATTGTTTCCGGCTGCATCTTTGTATTCCATGACTTCAGTCCAAAATAATACAGTTGTAGATGTGCAGTCCCAATTTACGTCCATCAAGCGATTTGCGATTAACATATATCAAGCCAAATTAAACTGTAACTGCTCGAATTAAAAGTCTATTTTGTCCTTCATTCAGATTAGTGATTAGTAATGGTTATTCGATTATTAAAAACCACTAATCAGTCATTCGAATATTGACATTAGCATAACTGGTTTAGTCGAAAAATGTGCTAAAAAATGTGCTATATGCTAAACCAGAAATAAATGTGCTAAACTGGTATAAAATATGCCAAATTTAGCATCAAAAGTGCTAAATTGGCATCACTGTGTAGCTTAGCTTAGCTATCACTCGCACATAATCACATAGTACAGAGAGGTAGTTTAGTTTAGCTGCTGTAAACACCAGAAAAAGACCGAGCTTATTTTCACTGCTAAATAATGTAAGTAGGAAAAATAAAACATTTTTATAGGTGCTAAATACAACTATAATAATATATTATAAGGTTGTCATTGAAATATCTCAGACAGAACAATAAAATATCCTTCAATATTCTGTCATGAACAATTTTAGAATAACATCACTGGAGGAATAATATCGTAGACAGAGTAACCAACAGACAACTAGATAACTTTTACCACAGTCATAAAAGAAAGAGAACAACTTAGGCACACATCATGTAAAGAAATGAGACAGAATTATTAACAAACATCGCATTTGTGTTTCTCATTTCGTCATACGTGTGTGTATGTAGCTTCCCAACTTTATTCTGTGAGTGCTGTACATACTACATACGTAGTATGTACAGCACTCACAGAATAAAGTTATTCTGAGACAGCACTGTACAGCAAGGTTCTTCTTCTTTGACAAATTGACATTGACATGACACAAACAAACAAAACAAACCTTACCCTAAGGTTATGAGTTTTTTAGCAAAATATTTTTCGGAATTATGTGTAGTGCCTAAACTTGTTTGTCCAAGGCCTAAACTTTGTCTTACTTCTAACAGAGTGATAAACAAAGATTTGATACTCCTACAGACAACACGGTAAACTCCATCACAATTCACAAGTTACAACGCGTAGTGTACTTTTTCGATACCTAATCATCCAATAATAAATTAGACTTGGATTGCATTGCGCCGCCGGCGGCGCCGTGCTCAATGTCGAACCCAAATTTTCAGCTTCATTATTGCTGAAATATAAACCCAACAGGATTCCCGACTAAATTGCTCCCGCTGCTTGTTACGTAAACCTACTGCTGGGCATCTGCTAATCTGCATGTCGACTACCCTATTTTAATATTCTGTTTAGAATTTATTTAATTTAAATTTAAGAAAGTTATATTGTCCAAGTCTTGGCGTGGTCTCGCCCTAAGCATAGGACTCCAACTCCTCCCGTGGATGTCGAAAAAGGCGACTAAGGGATTACGCCATGCGCATTGGGCAGCAGCATCCATATGAGTAGGTATTAATACCTGTACATTGATCACCAATCTGTCCAAGCATGGTGATTTTGGAAAATCCCTCCTAGTCTATGGAGAGGCCTTGTATTTGTATCTGTATTTATTTATTGCTCACATGTACATATAATATAGTTAGTAATTACAGGACAATACTTATGTTAGTTATTAAAATACAAGTCAAAACAATTTAAAACAATGTCATCCTACAATATTATAAACGCGAAAGTTTGTGAGAGGATGGATGTTTGTTACTCTTTCACGTAAAAACTACTGAATGGATTTGAGTGAAATTTGGAATGGAGATACTTTACGCCCTGGATTAACACATAGGCTACTTTTCATCATCATTTAATAATTTTTATTTTTTTTATTTTTTGATTTCATAAAAAAAAGAAAGAGAAAAGAATGCATGGACACATGGTTTTGATGCTCATAATACGAGGCGCTCATGGCAGGGTAGAAAGTGGATTCCTACGCCAAAAAGTTGTCCTAATTTTTTCAAAAATATGTCAATTATGACAAATACAGTTATAAATTGACAAAAAAAAATTCTTGTTTCAGATACATTAATAGTCAATGCACAATGTCAATGTCAGCATTGATGATAATCGCTCAGGGCTCTGAGGAGATGGAGGCGATCATCACAGTGGATATGCTGCGACGCGGAGGAGTGAGTCAACGAATTTTGATGCAGTTTATTTGAAATCATTAAGATACCTCCGCAATATTTGTGAAATACTTATTCAGTCAGTTACTGAATTAGTTATTTAATTTTTTCCGGAACAATTGTTTTACAAATCGTATATGAATGCCTTACTTACTAATTACGTCTACTTATTCTACTTTCTTATACATATAAATATCAAATTGCAGCTCACATAATAATTAACACCAATAGAACAAACACAAATTAAAATAACACCTCCATAATTTAAATAACACAACAATTTTATTACATTTGCAATAGAATTAAAAATATAAAAATTATAATTATGTCATTATCATAATTATACTTATATCCTATACTATTAAACAAGCAATATTTGTTTGTAGTATACAGGGTGGGGCAAATTTTTGGCCCCTTAAGGATAGCTACCTTTTCTTTTGTAGTTAGAAGGTTTTGTTCTTAGGAACCTTCTGTTTTATTTTGAAGAAAAAAATATTAGGTATCGTTTTTAGATTTTTGAAAAAAAGTACGGTCCACACAAAAAATTACATTTGTCAAAAAAACAAGTTGGTCTTAATCGACTCTACTTCCAACCAGGAACACTTTTCCCAAAGTAACATACCAAATGAAATCGTAAGTTTTGGCAATAATTAAAAAAAACAATTCTCGTATATTTTTCGAAGAACTACATAATAAAAGGTAGCTATCCTTAAGGGGCCAAAAATTTGCCCCATCCTGTATATGTTTTGAGATCCCGAAACGGCACTAACGATTTCAATGAAATTTGCTATTTGGAGGTTTTTGGGGGCAAAATATCTATCTAGCTAGTTTTCATCTCTAGAAAAATGCGTTTTTCCTAGCAAAGCTCGGTCACCCAGGTGCTCTATATAATAAGCTCAAGCGCGCACTGGTGGCCACCGAAATGTATGCATTGTATCATCAGCCGCTTGTGACCAAGTGCGCGCACTGATGATACAATGCATACATTTCGGTGGCCGCCGCGGCCTGGCCGCCAGTACGCGCTTGGCATAGAGACAATGGAGTTTTGAATAGGTATGAAAAGAAAAAAAAAGAAAAATATATTTATTAAACTTTAACATAACTAACTAGCACCCAAATGTCACATATATACTCATGATCCCACGCTAGGGTTCCTTAGGAACTACGAGTACCATGGTACCATAACATCCAGACGGCCAGGCCGCGGCGGCCACCGAAATGTATGCATTGTGCAAAAAAAAGAAAAATATATTTATGAAACTTTAACATAACTAACTAGCACCCAACAGTCGCATATATACTCATGATCCCACCCTAAGGTTCCTTAGGAACTACGAGTACCATGGTACCATAACATCCAGACCCGGAACAAATATTAGCAGATCATACAAACATTTGTCCCGCAGCGGGAATCGAACCCGCAACCTCTCGTATCTCAGCCAGCTACTCGGCCGCTGCGCCACAGAGATCGTCAACTCACAAGTGTTATACATAAGAGAACACCTTTATGTAGAGATGCTTAACTATAGCGACGAGAGCGATGTAGGCAAAGCCTTAATATTATAATTTCTAAATAAGTTATGTTTGTTTTTAATTAATTATACATACATTTCCATCTTATTGAATTCCCCTTGCTTCTAAACTTATTTTACTTTGGGGTATTTCTTGAATTGGTGTGTATTTTTTTTAAATAGGTAGGTAACTCATAGTTTTAATTAACTTAATAGGCATTTATAGATGTATAGAGATGTCATCAACATCATAAGCCTGTAGAAGTTCTCTGCTGGACATAGGCCTTCTCCATAGAATGCCATGACGAACGGTCTTGAGCCGCTTCCATCCACCGACATAGAGATATAAACAGATATATTTACTTTTTTTTATACTACTTGGCAAGCAACAAGGATACGGCCCACCTGATGGAAAAAAATTACCGTATGTACGCCTGCAACACCAGAGGCATCACAAGCGCGCTGCCGACCCTGAGACATAAAGATGGAAAGTCTCATGTGCCTGTAATTTCACCAGCACCCCTACCCTTCAAACCGAAACACGGCAATGCGAGCACTACTGCTTGGCGGCAGGAATAGGTACGGTGGTAGTACTTCTCCGGACGAACTCTTTCACAAGAAGTTCTACTACTAACAAAAAATGTAGAGATAGGACAATGATTATTTTATTATGCATAAAATATTTTTTTTACAGGTTACGGTAACCCTCGCTGGACTGGAAGGCAAGGAGCCGGTTTTATGCTCGAGAAACATTACAGTGGTGCCGGACAGGTCGTTAGCTGATGCCTTAGCGGATACGCCCTCGTATGATGCAGTAAGTCTGTCTCAGCTATCGAGTCCTATCTTTCTACGAGTCTGCCTCGGCTACTGAGTCTCTTTGTAAGAGTCTGCCTCGGCTACTGAGTCCTATCTTTCTACGAGTCTGCCTCCGCTACCGAGTCCTATCTTTCTACGAGTCTGCCTCGGCTACTGAGTCCTATCTTTGTACGAGTCTGCCTCGGCTACTGAGTCCTATCTTTCTACGAGTCTGCCTCCGCTACCGAGTCCTATCTTTCTACGAGTCTGCCTCAGCTTCTGAGTCTTATCTTTCTACGAGTCTGTCTCAGCTACTGAGTCCTATCTTTGTACGAGTCTGCCTCGGCTACTGAGTCTTATCTTTTTACGAGTCTGCCTCGGCTACTGAGTCTTTTCTTTTTACGAGTCTGCCTCGGCTACTGACCCCTATGTTTGTACGAGTCTGCCTCGGCCACTGACCCCTATCTTTCTACGAGTCTACCTGGATCCTTTCACCATAGGTCACAAGGCCCTTTCAAGGCCACCATACACCATACTCAACTCACTGACCTAATCACCAATTGGTCAGTGGCCAAGAAAGAACCACTGACATATCATAGTAGGTGATTTCAATCTGCCCTGTATTTCCTGGTTTTCAGGTGAGCCTAAAGTACTTAAGAAGGGGCTTGTTGAGGTACAGAACATGGCATCTGATCTCATTGCGTTATTTTCGTTCTTGGATCTATCGCAATATAATATGGTTCCAAATAAATATAATAATATATTGGATTTAGTTTTATCTACTGCTTCAAGATATCGGTTTCGCGCTCTTGAAGAAAATTCGTAAAACAGTGCGAAAACTGTGTTTTAGTGCAAGAAAACTTAGTAAAAGTGTAGTTTAGTGTGTTGTGTGACTGTGCAAACGTTATCTGCGCCCAGACTTTCCATTTTACGTGGTTTCCAAAACTAACAGAACTCTAAACTTCTGCACTTTCGTTTACGAACTACCTCAAATTTTCATCGAAAAAAAAAAATACCTATAACATAAATCTATTTAAATAAGATTTCATCAAATGATGGGAAAATGCCGGCGGAGTCCTCCGAAACCCCCGTTCAAGCCTCCCCTTGTCAAACCACTCCCAAGGGAGTCCAAAAGAAACTAACACAACAAGTTTTTCATCCCGCTCTATTTATTAGAAGCAATATTGTTGGATCTCCAACTACCAACCCTGAAATAAACACTCAACAAACTGAATCCCAACAGCCTGAATGGCAAAAGGCACCTGTAATGGGCCACAAAAAACGCAAACGGAACCCAGAGTCGCCCTCACCACCGCACACCCCAACAAACAACAGCTTTGCGCAGTTGCCGGTTGATGTTACTGGGGATGTTGATCACGTCAAGAAAACCAGCAAGCCCCCGCCATTAATTCTTTATGGCATACAAGACATCAGCAAATTGCAAGAAGCAATAGAAACCACACTTAGCAAACACGAATACACAATCAAAATTATGACCAAGGACCAATTGAGGGTTAGCTGTAAATCAGCGGAAATCTACAAAAATCTCATGTCTCTTGTCAGGGAAAAGCAACTAATTGGCCACACATTCACATTGAAAGAAGAAAAATGTGTGCGTATTGTAATAAAGAATTTGCATCATTCAACCCCACACTGTGAAATTGTGCAAGATATTGAGAAAACCGGCAATAAGGTCAGAGGTGAAATAATCAATGCCAGAGTAGGGCCAGAAAAAAGGCCTTCATCAACATTTTTTGTAAATCTAGAACCTGGACCCAATAATAGAGAGGTAAAGAATTTACACTATATTTATAACACAGCTGTCACCATTGAGGACTCCAAAAAGCGCACCAGCATTGTACAGTGTATTCGATGTCAACAATATGGACATACTAAAAATAACTGCCTAAGACCATACCGCTGCGTTAAATGTGCAGAGTCACATAAAACATCTGAGTGCCCAAAAACGGATCGCAACACCCCAGCAACATGCGCCCTCTGCTCAGGTAGCCACCCTGCTAACTACAAAGGGTGTGAAGTTTACAAGGAAATCCTAAACAGAAAAAAACCACATCAAAGGATGTTTGTCAACCATGCCATTACATCCAGTGGACAGCAAAAACATCTATATCAACCAAAAGAAGGTCGAGTAGGGACATCTGAGCAACCAGAACCACCACACCAACAGCAGCAACAACAAATACTGAAGCCACAACAACAACTGGTAAAACATCCAGAGCCGCAACAAGTCATTGAACAGCAACAAGAAAACTCGCACCGAGGAAAAATGCCACAGCAGCACCAACCACAAAAACAGATGGCTATGAAAACTACTGACAAACCTCCGGGACATGTTCCTTGGATTACAAACTCTAAAGATGTCAACACCAAAAAAGCTACTTATGCTCAAGCTTCTAGGCAACCATCCATACCACATCCATTGCCCTCTAGTGGTATGGAGCCAACCCAGATCTTTCAAGATCTACTCATAAAACAATCTGAAAAGATTGATTTTCTACTTCAGCAAATAAGCTCGCTGATGAGTCTTATAGTGACTCTAGTAGGAAAGTCTTTCAAGTAAGAACTCTTAAGCTAGCAACCTGGAACATCAATGGCCTAGCCCCCAACAAACAAGAGGTGGAAATGCTCATAGACATGCATGATTTGGACATTTTACTTATATCAGAAACCCACCTCACTAATAAACACCTCATAAAAATACATAACTTTAATATATACAGCACTAATCATCCTGATGGCACAGGGCATGGAGGTGCGGCAGTCATCATTAAATCTTCAATCAAACACCACTACCTCTGTAAATTCCAAACAGAAGAAATTCAAGCTGCCACAATAACTGTGGAAGACAAAAATGGTAGCTTCAACATCTCTGCAGTTTACTGTCCGCCTAAACATAAATTTACCCAGGGTCTTATAGATGAATACTTAAAAACACTCGAGAAACGATTCATATCTGGTGGTGACTGGAACGCCAAGCATGTACACTGGGGCTCCAGACTCATAACGACTAGAGGAAGAGTACTAAAAAGCAGCATGGATGATAACAGCCTTATTTCTCTCTCTCCAACTGAACCCACACACTGGCCAACTGAGTCATACAAGTTACCTGATGTCATAGACTTTTTTATATGCAAGGGATTATCCAAATACTCATTCAATGCAGTAACTTGCTTGTATGGATCTTCTAACCATACCCCTGTTATACTTAAAATGAGTACCAGGGTCCAACTGCGGGACAAAGGAGCACCTCTCTACAATAGACAAACAGATTGGGATTCATTCCGTGATATAGTGGATGAAACGCTGACACTTAAAGTCGCCCTGAAAACTCCTGGTGATGTTGATAATGCTACTATGCAGTTTACAAATACTATACAGTCAGCCTGCTGGAGATGCACCCCTCAAAAATCAGAATATGGAATGAAACGGAAAAATGTGCCTTGGGAAATCCGAAAAAAGATACAGGAAAAAAGAAGACTGCGTCGTGTGTGGCACACCAGTAGGTGCCCCTCTGACAAAACAGCCTTAAACAAAGCCATGTGGGAGTTAAAAACCATGATAAAGGATGCAGGGGATGAAAGTATGCAAAATCACTTGGAATCGCTTACTGCCACCAAAGCAACAAACTACTCACTATGGAAAGAAATTAAGAATAATGTTAATAAACCGCAGAAGGTTAATCCACCCATAAAACTACCTAACAATCAATGGGCCCGGTCAAGTCATGAAAGGGCTGAAGCATTTGCAGACCATCTTAAAAATGTATTCACTCCAAATGAGGCTGATCCCATTGCTCCTCCAGTAGACACTGTGGCTACACTAGACCAGGACTTCCAGTTAGACTTGCCAATAAGGCCAGTAACACCAAAGGAAATTGTATTTGAAATAAAACGACTGGATGGTAAAAAGGCACCTGGGTTTGACTTAATCACAAAAGAGGTTTTGCAACAACTCCCACAGAAGGGCATCATATATCTGACAACATTGTTTAATGGAATACTCAGGGTGCAACACTTTCCATTATTGTGGAAAGTGTCACAGATAATAATGGTGTACAAAGAAGGTAAACAAGCAAATGAAGTTAGCTCATACCGACCAATAAGTCTTCTGCCTGTAATATCTAAGCTATTTGAGAGAGTACTACTTAAAAGAATGTCCCCAGCCTTAGCAGACGGAAAAATCATCCCTGAACATCAATTTGGGTTTCGACAAAGACATGGAACAACAGAACAAGTCCACAGAGTCTATGACACTATTCGTAGTGCTCTGGAAAATAAGGAATACTGCTCCTCTGCCTTCCTGGATATACAGCAAGCTTTTGACCGAGTCTGGCATGAGGGCCTTCTGTGCAAAATAAAAACATTTCTGCCACACACATACTACACCCTCCTAAACTCATACTTGAAAGATCGCATTTTTCAAATCAAAGATGGTGAGGAGACATCTGGCTTCTACAATATAACTGCAGGTGTTCCACAAGGCTCAGTTTTGGGACCCGTTCTCTACACAATTTTCACAGCTGATCTTCCTGAAACACCAAATGTTACCATTGCCACTTATGCGGATGATACAGCGATTCTAGCAAATAGTAAAAACCCACACGAAGCATCAGAACTCCTGCAAAACAGCCTGAACAAAGTAGATGACTGGCTGAAAAAATGGAGGATGAAGGCAAGTGCCTCAAAGTCAGTCCATGTAACATTTTCACTGAGAAGAGGGGATTGTTCTCCGGTCAATCTGGGAAACCACCCGCTACCGCATAGTGACACTGTGAAGTACCTAGGCATGCACCTGGACCGCCGCCTGACATGGAAGAAACACCTTCAAACAAAAAGAGACCAACTCGGCTTGAAATACAGAGGTCTGTACTGGCTCCTTGGGAGAAACTCAAAACTGTCAGTCGACAACAAGCTGCTCATTTACAATACTGTCCTGAAGCCAGTTTGGACTTATGGCATTCAACTGTGGGGATCAGCCTGTACCTCCAACATAAATTTCATCCAGCGCTTCCAAAATGGCCTTCTTAAAAATATCTCCAATGCACCCTGGTTCATAAGGAACACAGAGTTGCATGAAATCCTCAATGTCAACATGGTATATGAAGAAATCAAAACTAGTGCTCAAGCCTACCAGGAAAAACTGAGAAACCACCCCAATCAACTGGCACAGCGACTCACTAAGCCCTCGTATAAGAGGCGACTGAAAAGAAAAGATGTCCTGGAACTCACCAGAACATGATGCACAGAAGAGTAGAAGCGGTCGCTGGACCACTTCTCTCGCAATCCCGACTACCCACATCATACCTGCTCATAGTCTGAAGACTGATTGCAGATGAACATAGAAAAAAAAAAAAAAAAAAAAAGTTTTATCTGATTTCCCTCTGTCTGTATGCAAGTCGTCATCTTCCTTAGTCAAGGAAGATCCTGCCCATCCATCCTTGCGTATAATAGCCTCAGATTTTTTGATACCGCCGTTGAAGCCTCGGCCGCGTACTGTATATCGGTTTAAGTGTGGGGATTATTGTAATATTAACGAGACCCTTGCTAAACAAGATTGGTCTTTTATTGATAGTAACGTCGATATTGAACAAGTAGTTGATAATTTCTACATGGTCTTGTATAAAGTAATAGAAACGTTTGTGCCTGTGGTTCGTAGTAATGGTTCGCGTACTTACCCAGTTTGGTATAGCAGAGCTTTAATCCATGTTATTCAGGAAAAATCAAAAAAACATCATGACTGGAGAAGATTCAATAATCCAGTTGATTATGCTGACTTTGCTGAGCTTTGGGGTTAAACAAAAGTTACTCCAGACAGAGTGTTATCAGGCTTATATAAATTACTCTCAAGAGAAAATTAAGTCTCATCCTAAATATTTCTGGTCCTACGTTAAATCTAAAAGAAAAGGTAGCTCTTCCTATCCACAGCAGATGACCTATGCTGATGATGTAATTAATGAGCAAGTTGATATTTGCTCAGCTTTCAACGAATTCTTTTTAGGTAATTTTAATAAGCCTGTTGATCAGTACTGTACTGGGTTGTTAGGTGATGATTCTCATTTTGATATAATACATTCAATTCGTTTAAATAAAAATGATATTTTAAAGGTGATGAAGGATCTTGATGTTGCAAAGGGTGCGGGTAGTAACAGTATTCCACCTATATATTTTTATTTCGTGGAAACTTTTAATTAGCCTTTTTGTACCACTTTGTTTTCATTAACACTAACACTTGTAATAGCTGTAAGTTTTCCTAAAACTGTAAAATAAAATAATAAATAAAATAATAATATTTTTTAATAGATGTGCAGAATCATTGTCAATTCCAATCATGTTAATTTTAAAAAATGCCTTCAGGTAGGATATTTCCCAGGCATCTTGAAAAAAGCTCACATAGTACCGGTGCATAAAAAGGGTTCAAAGTTTCCTATTGAAAATTACCGTCCCATATCATTGCTTAATGTAATTAGTAAAATGTTTGAGCGTGTTGTTCGCAGTCACATATATCCTATTATTTCAACTTCTATTCCTTTTGAGCAGCATGGTTTTGTTAAGGGCCGTTCGACGGCAACTAATTTGGGTGTGTTTCTGGAGCATGTGTGTGATGGCATGGAAGGAGGATCGCAGATGGATGTGGTCTACACGGACTTTGAAAAAGCCTTCGACCGTGTAGATCACGTCATACTTTTGCGTAAACTTTTTAAGCTCGGTATTCGTGGCAATTTGCTGAGATGGTTTGAATCTTACTTGCGTAATCGATCTCAGGATGTTGTTGTGGGTGGTTTTTGCTCTGACTTCGTGAAGGTGCCATCTGGTGTTCCGCAAGGTTCAATTTTGGGGCCTCTTTTGTATGCATCGTACTTTTACGATGTTGGTAGGTGTCTCCTTCATGCAAGATTTCTCATGTATGCTGATGATACCAAGATTTACATGAAAATTAAGAATTTCACGGACTGTGCCAAGCTTCAAGCTGATCTGGATAGACTTTGTGGCTACTATATAGATAATCGTATCGGTATAAACTCTAGTAAATGTCATTATATGTCCTTTACTCGGAAAAGGATGCCATCTGAGTTTGAGTATAAGATTAATGGAGCTACATTGGTTAAAATGATGTTAGTCAGAGATTTAGGTGTAATGATGGACGCCAAATTATTATTTTCAGATCATGTAGCTAGTATTGTAAGTAGGGCATATAAAAGTTTAGGGTTTATCCTAAGAGTTAGTCGTCCCTTCTCTGATGTGGGTTGTCTCCGTATCTTATATTACTCATATGTCAGAAGCATTCTAGAGTACTGTAGCAATATTTGGTGTCCTCAGTATACTACTTATGTTCAGAGTGTTGAGAGAATACAGCATAAGTTTGTAAAGCACTTGAACTATCGTTGTTATAAAAGCTTTGTCGACTATGAGGAATCCTGTAGTCATCATCATCTTGCAACCCTATAGAATCGTCGTAGTTTAGCGGATATGTTGTTTTTGCATGGTTTATGTATTGGGTACATTGACTGTCCAGAACTGATATCCAAAACCTTATGCTTTTGCTGCCCAAGAACTAGAACAAGACACACGAACTTATTTGCAGTTTCGCGTTCTCGTACCAAATATGCTCAAAACGCACTTGTTAGTAGAATGCATAGAAAATATAACAAGAACTTTCGTGCTGCAGATATTTTCAACAGTAGCAGGAAGGTCTTTAAAAATGAAGTATGTAAAATTTTGAATTAATAAATAATGTATGTATGATTTGTTAATTATTTTTTGTGTTTATGATGTGTACTAATATTGTGTAAGTGTTGTGAATATATATATATATATATATATATGAGTGGTGTGTAAATAAATAAATATTTAATATTTATATAATTATACATAGATAATGTATGACATATTGTAACATATTACCCTGCAGTCACATACGTTGTCCTGATCCAGCACTGGGATTCCCTGTGTTGAGGGTTTTCAGGAACTATGCGAGTGGGTACTATGGTGCCAGAGCATCCAGACCCGGAACGGGTTTTTTGTTTCATATAAATTTTTGTCTTGCAGCGGGATTCGAACCCGCAATCTCTCGCATCTCGGCGGGCTACTTGTCTGGTGTACCTCTGAAGTCGTCTAAATGTTATACATACATACCTATACTAAATGTCTACTTGATAACTGTCGGTTTGTTCTATTAATTATAATGTAAATCCGTTATTGGCTGTCGGTTTGGAACATTGGTTTAATATCTTATTTCTAAGAGCTGTGGATTTTGTTGTGAAATAAATAAATAATGACGAAATTTTGGGTAACAGGTAATCCTTCCCGGCGGACTTGAAGGCTCTGAGCGGTTTTGCAAATCCGAAGTGGTCGGTTCCGTGCTGAAACAGCATGAGAGCTCTGGCAAGATCATCGCAGCTATATGCGCAGGTATGTACTTATTGTACCTTGACGACCTATGTGGCGTAGCGGGCGAGTGTAATGCGGGGTAGTGTTAGATATCATACAAACATTAGTCCCCCAGCGGGAATTGAACCCGCAACCTCTAGCATCTCAGCCGGCTACTCCCCCGCCGCGCCACACAGGTCGTCAAACTTACTTACTTTGCACTTTAACTTCCCCAGCGCCTACAGCATTCGTCGCGCACGGAGTGGCCAAAGGCAAGCGCATAACCTCCTACCCCGGTACTAAAGACAAGATCACTGCTGACTACACCTACGTTGAGGGCGAGCGAGTCGTTATAGATGGCAACGTTGTTACTAGCCGGGTAAGTCATCATTTGCCAGTCAAGAACTAAACAACAATCGCTGTCCTGTATACCACTGGAACTAACTACTAAGTCATGTATACTTTCTCTTTGCCCTATAATGTAAACATACCCCTCCGACGGTTTGACGACCTCTGTGGCGTGGCGGGTGAAGGTTCGCCTGCGTTGCTGGTTTGATTCCCGCCTCGGAACAAATATTTGTGCGATCTGCAGATAACTGTTCTGGGTGTTCTGGGCATTTTCTATGTATAATAAAAAAATATCTATCTATGTAGTGCATTGTATTAAGTATATCAGTTGTCTAGTACCCATAACACAAGGTCTGCTTAGTTTGGGGCTAGATAATGTTGTGTGAAATGTCCAGCATTATTTATTTATACCTTACTTGAGGACAACGGGGCTGGTTACTCTCATAGAATCACTGTGTTATTCTTAGTCCTATATTTAGTATTACACGAATGTAATTGTTTGTTGTCCGAAAAAAAAGAAGCTTTTATTGTAATTTTGACATTTATGGATCTGAGTTTCGAATAAATAAATATATTGTTATTATTTGTCCTAGGGTCCTGGAACAGCTTACTGGTTCGGTCTGTCCCTCATCGAGCTTCTGACCGGCAAGGAAAAAGCTGACCAAGTCGAGAAGGGCATGCTCATCTCCTCATTTTAAATCCTATTCCTTTGATATAAAATATAATCTCCACTGGCAAAGTTATAAAAGCATTGATAAATGAGTGTTTAATAAATGTAAAATATGATAACTTTTTATTCCTTGCAAATTATTAAAAAAAACGAAAGTATACAATTTCTTAATGTACCTACCTACCTAACTACCTAAAAATAGGACTCCTCCAACACATCCTGAGGATTTCGTGAAAGGCTATTAAGGATAACAGAAACAAAATGACAATAAAGTGAACCGGTAAGGGTTTCTTTGTTTCTTTGTTTTTGGGTTTGTTTGTTTGGGTTTGTTTGTTGTTGTGTTTTGTTTTGGGTTGTTTTGTTTTTTTTTGTTTGTTTGCACGGAACCCTGAAATGAATAGTTATCACAAGTTCACAGAAACATACCTAACACTGCTCCTATCTTCTATTATAGTCAAGTATATTATCAACAACTTACCTACATAATAAAAAAAATCACACCACCTGCTCGACAATAACCAATCACATATCATGCAACCGCAACGTAAAGTAAAGCATTATCTCTTAAGGGATATAACCCCATTCAGAAACAGTGCTTGGGGTTTTTCGCACCGCGGTTCGAATCGCTTGTGGTGCGAAACGACTAAAGACCCAAGTTGTACGAAGTTTGTGTGTGTATGTGTGTGTGTGTGTGTGTGTGTGTGTCAAAGTGTGTGTGTGTGGGTGTCAAAGTGTGTGTGTGTAACTTTGTTGTAAAAGTATTCGTCTTAAGCAACAAAAATGACTGCACATCGCCAATAACTGTTTACTAACCTGGCATACATTTCGCGATATAGTCCCAATAGCCGCCGAGGCATCGCATGAAAGTAAGAGTGCCCGGTGAGTAGTAGTTGGGCGTACACTGAGGGTTGACGACGGAGCCAACAGGCTCGTTAACAGCGCACACTCTTGAGCCTTCGTTGGTGCCAAAAAGGATGCACCGGTATTCCACTGAAGGATGCGGGTTGAGATGACACTGCCCTGTTGGGGATGTTATGGTAGCCAATCAATGAACCATCTTGAGCCGTATTGTTATTCCTCATCATAGACAACCAGCGTGTTTATGTCCACTGCTAGACGAGGGCTCCTCCATAAAATACAATGGGGGGAATTGCCATAATCACCACGCTTGGCAGGCGGATTGGTGATCGCAGTTTTGTGTTGAGTAATCAGGTGAATGCTGCTGCCCATCCCCTGGTGTTATCCCTTAGTCGACTGTTGGGACCACCTTACAACACTATAACATTTACTTTTGCTGATCCTACAATACTGTAAGTAGGTTGCACGAGGCACGCGGCGAGCGGGGTCTCCCTGGGCCCGTCAAGCTTGTAACGTGTCCTTTAACTTTAGAATTAATTAATACAAGTAATTAGAATCTTCAAAACTATTTGTAACTAATGTTGGAGTCTGTCCTGAGCGAGGTGTTTGGGTTTTGAAATAAAATAGTTTTGAAGATTATAAGATTAGAATTACTTGTATTAATTAATTCTAAAGTTAATGGATACGTTACAAGCTTGACGGGCCCAGGGAGACTGCCCGCTCGCCGCGTGCCTCGTGCAACCTACTTACAGTATTGTAGGATCAGCAAAAGTAAATGTTATAGTGTTGTAAGGTGGTCCCAACATCGACTTACACGACATCCACTGGAGGAGATGGAGGGGTCTATTATTAGGCCGGACACAACCTAACACAACGGCGGATTGTTATTACATTTGTTAAATAATTGTTCCTTCTACGGACGTCAGTAAATAATACGCCAAATACTTTATACATATTGTTTACTTTACTAGGTATCATCAGTTTATTATGCTTACGCGACTACTCAGTGCTACGGCTCGAGTCAGAATGCCCGGCTATTACTAATATCAATTTAGGACCCAATAATACTCGTCGATAGTTTTGAAAGTGTCCTAAGTACGATTTTGCATTAATAAAATTCAGGAGTATTTTTGAGATCGCTAACAGTCGGCCATCCTGTTACAGGGATGTCCTCATTCCTGGACTCTCGGCCTTCCTAATAAGGGTATGACCACATACCTGGTAACGATTATTTTCTAACATACAATAATAATCCACGTATTCGCCTTGTATAAGCAGATAAAAAACACAATTGAAATTAATTAAGTGAAACATTAATTATTACATTTATAACTTCAATTAAGATAACTAGACCAACTTAATCACTGTTAGGTCTACCTTACATTGTAAACGGACAGCATTTGTTTGCTAAATCGGGACATGGTAGTTCGTTTCGTCATCATTGATCCTGAAGTTTATATTTAAATTTTACCTCGATTCGGGACAATTTCTCATAATATTATCTCCCAAGAAATAGGAATAAAAATAAACTATAGGAATAATTTATGCTATAATAGTAATTGGAATTTTAGGAAAATGCGGAAAATAGTATTTTTTAAACTCTTGAAGTCAGCCCGCGACCATGATTGCTGTAACGCATTCGAAACGTCGGGAATAATAAATAATAAGGTAACACGCGATAAATACCCGTGACAATATAATAAAAATGCGGAAAATGTCGTCGAGAATCAACGCCATTTGGATATATGGATTTCCAAAAACTGGAGTCCGTAAAAGTCCTAAAATAAGTAAATCCTATAATAACATAGAATTCAAGATAAGCCATCAACATGTCCAAGGCATGAATGGAAAAAAAACTATTATTAAATTTATTTTTAGAACATGACATATTTTGCGTATCGGAAACTTGGCTCAGGGATGAGGAGACCAGTGGATATGTCTTGGATAACAGCGACTATTACCAACCGACCAACCACGCTGTCCACCTAGTTGGACGGTTAGTATTATTTTTCTTAACCGACAAACTATCTAGTTTGTTCGTTAGTAATCTACATTTTTAATCCTTACCGACAAATACGTGATTGTTAGTTCTTACTGTAGGAAAGTGTTTCAACGTGGAAGCACTGTGCTATTATAGCCAAGAAAAGTGTTAAAGCTAAATCTAGGTCAGATATTTGTAAGCGCAGCATTCAAAAAGATTTCAAAATTAGTTGCATTGAAACGAAAAAAGTAATTGTTACTGTTGTATACCATGTGCTGATCTATGCGTGTTTTTAGGCAAACTTGAAATGTGCTTAGACATAGGTACTTGCAATAAAACAAATATACTACCTAAAGATTAATATGTGGGGACTTTAATATTCACATAGCAAACTCAAATGAAAGTAAAAGTGATAACTCGAAGACTAATTAGAATTTTATGGTCTTAAAAAGGAAAATTTACGATATTACGAGATTGACTTAACATACTCAGTCGTGTATTGACAATGTATTTACAAACATAGATGTACCTACTACATGCAGAAGTACTTAATGATATACAAACCGATCATTTTGCACAATGTATAACTATAAATGCTCAAAACCTTAATGTATATTACACAATGTTAATGTTAATCTGTGTATGTTAATTATGTTAATGTTTAATTAACGTATTTATAAATAGCTTCTTTTGTATATATTACTGTTTAAAATTTTAAATATTTTTATCACTTAAAAGCCTCTAGTGGGGTTTTTGTTTTGTCTAATTCTGTTAGCTAATTTGTGGATAATGCAGTGGGCTACAATATAGTTAAGTTTAACTTTATAATCCTTCTATAACCTAATATTTTATATTGTAGCTGTTTATTGTCCCTGAATAAATAAATAAAACGAGGAATTCAATGGTAATGTCAAAAAGAGGATAACTAATAATAATTCTATGGAACTTCTCAAATCTGCTATTAACAATGAGTTCCTAAATTGTGAAATAACGAGTTTCAGCGATTTCTTTTCGTCGTTTTTAAGGGTATTAAATAGTGTTATGCCAGTGAAAACTATTTGTAAAAGAGGGAGGAAGTCTTTCAATGATTGGGCAACAGTAAACTTAAGAACATCTCAAAGCTATATGAAACATCTGTTCTATCTTTTATCAATAACTTAACGATGAAAGTTTGAGAATTTATAATAGACTTTACTGTACAATCTTTGAAAAAATGCTGTCTAGTGGCTAAAAGAACTGACATTCATAATAAAATTGTGACTTTGAATAATGTAATTAAAACAACATGGAATATAGTAAAAAGTGAAACTGGAAAAGTTCAACAAATAGCAATTGTATATAAATTAAGCAAGTTTTAATAATTAAATACTTTCCTCTGCCACTGACATTGCCTGTCATTTTAATGACTGTTTCACTCAAATAGCAATGAAACTAACAAGAGATCTCATGAGTTAAGTTAGATATTTGAATTGGTAACATAAAAATTGGTTCAGTGCAAATAACCTGTTATTAAATGTAGACCAAACGAATATTGTAAGATTCTTTTAAGGAAATGGGCATAGCAATTATATAGTTAAAAATACAATTAGAAAAACATTTTATGAATACTATTGATAACGTTAAATTGTTTTGGGTATAATTATTGACAGTAAATTAATTTGGAGTAAACATATTGATACTCTCGTCGGAAGACTGAGATCAGCGGTTTATGCAATTAAAACTACCTATTAGACAAATAAGTGACATCTGATCAGCAAAAATGGTTTATCATGCGTATTTTCATTCAGTTATGTTATATGGTATTTTAGCTTGGGGAAACGCCTCCCAGAATCCAGAATAATTATAATACAAAAAAAAGAGAGCTCTACATTCTATTTTGCAAATGAAGAATGTAGAATCGTGCAGAGATAAATTTAAGCAACTAGGAATAATTACAATGACTGGAAAGTATTATATCCCAAACCTTATGTATGCTAAATTCAATATTGAAAATTATAAATTAAATAGAGACTGTCACGGATATAACACAAGATGTAAAAATAATGTACACAAACCAAAACATAGACTTGCCAAATTGGGTAATAGTTATTTATGCATAAGCATTAAGTTGTTTAACAAACTCGCACATGATCTGCGAAATTTAGATCATACAGACTTCAGCACTCAAGTGAGAAGGTTGTTAAAAGACAAATCATAATATACTCTTGACGAAGCTTTTGCTGATGAATTTCAAACAAAATGTCTAACATAAGTTTAAAATCTCTTCTATACCTTATTGTATTTAGATGTTATCAACTGTTTAATCCTGTGTATGCATGCACCAAATGTTTGTAAAATTTTGACATAAACAAGTTTACTTTTGTACCTTCTGGAATAAAAATATATTGAAATGAATTGACTGTGTGCCACCATTGGGTTGCGATTCACTGGAACAATTTTGCAGACAACTACCGTTTGCCACCCTCGGGACACGGCCTGTTGTCTGATGGATACTGTCAACTACCGTTTGCCACCTTCGGGACACGGCCTGTTGTCTGATTGATACTGTCAACTACCGTTTGCCACCTTCGGGACACGGCCTGTTGTCTGATTGATACTGTCAACTACCGTTTGCCACCTTCGGGACACGGCCTGTTGTCTGATTGATACTGTCAACTACCGTTTGCCACCTTCGGGACACGGCCTGTTGTCTGATTGATACTGTCACCTACCGTTTGCCATCTTTGGGACACGGCCTGTTGTCTGATTGATACTGTCAACTACCGTTTGGCGCCTTCGGGGCACGGCCTGTTGTCTGATTGATACTGTCACCTACCGTTTGCCATCTTTGGGACACGGCCTGTTGTCTGATTGATACTGTCACCTACCGTTTGCCATCTTTGGGACACGGCCTGTTGTCTGATTGATACTATCAACTACCGTTTGCCATCTTCGGGACACGGCCTGTTGTCTGATTGATACTATCAGTTACCGTTTTCTACCTTCGGGACACAGCTTTTTCATTGATTGATACCGGGAACCTCCGTTTGCCACCTTTGGGACACGGCCTGTTGTCTATCCAATTTTTGTCGGACATCATTATCAGTCTCAGTCCACCATCATTAGATTGCATAGGCACCTAAGCATTTTGGATGATCTCTTGGATCTCTTCCTCTTACCAGCGCTTAAACGCGTTCTTTTACGAGACTGTATCGTTCAGTTTCAGTGACACTAGAAGAAGTGTCGTCACTGGAGGAACAACCAACCTTCAATCTTCATCTAAAATAAATAAGTTTGAAATATTAGGGGTGGTACATTGGTTCTCAACCAGGAACAGGAATAGGCTACGTACTCTAACTTCTAAGCCACAGGCTCAAGAAGTCAGAAAAGTCTCCTTATAGTTGTCACCATATTTAGTAAGTTGCCAGATGTGATAAAAGATGCAAAAACCGACACGCCGTATTCAGGAATAAACTGAAACAGTATTTAATAAGACTAGCCTTCTATGCGGTCAGTGAATTCGTAGAAGATAACTCATAATGTAAATATAAATAAGTTTGTGCTTAGTGTATAAATTATTTCATTTACCTTATTTTACCTTATTAGTGTGTACCTTACACTACTTACTGGACTTGTAAAATAACATTTTACCAATAAATAATCTGTATCTGTACTATCTGAGCTCGAAGTGCTAACAAAGCTCATTGATGTAGACGACAGCGAGTGTTTCCGAGAACTGCCCCTATGACGCCGACAGCGACCGTTACGAGTGTCATCTCTATGGCGTCGCTTTGAGGCACGTTGATCATTTTCAGCATCGGAAGAAATACCTACTGTCTGAAACAATGGAGTCATTGGCGCCGTGAACGACTACGCCAAGTGTCACGTTTTCAAGTGGATCTCCTTTGAGACCTTGTCTCTGACCGTCTTCAGCGTCCAGCATTTCTAGTGCGGACCGGGTTTCTGGCAGTTCTGTCTCTTCTGCTACCAGCATCTTGTATTGGCGGAGTGTGTGATCTGTCCGACATGACTCAGACTAACAGAACTATTGATACGAGGTGGCTAATTGGTGGAGACTAACAGTTAGGTAGGTTTAAGCAGTTGGAGTGTAGGCAGAGAACAAAAATAAAATAAAAAGTGTTTGTTATCAATAAAATCAAAATGATGCATTGCAATTCATACGATCATACACCTTTGAATATTTTTTTGTATCTGGGCTTAGAATGAATACCAGATATCACCTGATAGAATTCTATTACCTTAGACGAAGCACGTACCTATGTCATATTTGTTGTTGCTTGTTACTAGTATTATTAGAAAAGCCATAAGTTGATACAGTAGGGTATATAGGCAAGATAGTATGATGTACTAGGGCCGATATACAGTGACCATGCGCAAGTGAGTGCCTGCCAGGTCACCAGAATAATGACGGGACACAGTTACTAACAAACGGAACCTGCTGCGCCATCCCTTTATTTTCCGTACGTAACATGCCACCCCTGTTATTTGTTAGTTAGCGGTTGACGTTTTAAAACATGTCTAGCACCCCAGGGTGATTATTCGCTAAAACTTAAGAGATTCCTTATCAATAACGTGTGACGTCACCCACATGATTCAGCGATGATTCCACGCTGATATCGTAACGAGCCCGCGTTATGTTACGTTTGGTCATAGCGAATAAGGGGGCTGGACGACTCCTATTCCATAAGACCAAGTATGTAAATGGAACATAAAATACTACATTTATAAATCAGTTAGAGACCCTAACTAAGCACAATAAAATAAACTTGTGATGTAGGTAGGTTTTAGGCAGCAGTAGACAAACAAACACATCGCCTAAACTACCCACGCTATCGCCATCAGATTTATTTTCGAATGTTTGTTTACGTGTTTTTTTTTTAAAATGACTCCTAGCCTAACAGCTAGGTGAAAGATATGAACAAAGAAGCGATCAATGTAAAACAATAAACACAATTAAGCAATCAAGTAAGTAATAGATAACAAAAAAATAAGTGGTAGGTTAGGTACATACCAAAGGGCTTTCTCCAACGTTCTTACCACTTCTGATGTTAAATAATTGTTCCTTCTACGGACTTCAGTAAATAATACGCCAAATACTTTATACATATTGTTTACTTTACTAGGTATCATCAGTTTATTATGCTTACGCGACTACTCAGTGCTACGGCTCGAGTCAGAATGCCCGGCTATTACTAATATCAATTTAGGACCCAATAATACTCGTCGATAGTTTTGAAAATGTCCTAAGTACGATTTTGCATTAATAAAATTATTTATTACATTGAAATTACGGAGGGTTCCCAACGAGTAACACCCAAACGAGTAACACTGTTACTCGTTGGGATTTTTTTTCCTATCGAGTAACAGTGTAACTCGATGGGATACAAATTAAAAGAAATATTCCCAACGAGTTACACCCAGTGTAACACTGTTACTCGATAGGACAAAAACATCCCAACGAGTAACAGTGCTACAAATTACGACATTTTATTTTAGTTCGGTTATAAAAAAATATACGTAGCTATTTAGTTGAAAGTGTCCATACTTCGTTGCTATACTTTATCTTCGTTAGTCCATTTATTATTTTTGTCCATACACTATCAACGCCAAAATATGGCATCCTTAATTAATTAGCCTGATTGAAAAAAAAAATATTCACTGCTAGTTCAATCTCTAGTCCTTCAAATATGTTCAATAATCAAACAGCAATGGACGGACAAATCTTAGTGAAACAACGCAATCGTGCAGTTTGTAATTTTTATGTAGAAAACACTGCACTGTAAGATATTGCACAGAATTGCAGCTGAGATAAGTGTTTCCAACGTGGTTGAATTTTATTACTGGTGAAGTATGCAATGAATATGAAATAATAATAATATATATGAATATAATATTATATATTATGAATACTGCTCTATATATTTTGGCTGTACAAACCGAACAGATGGAAAAACCCGGTAATAAACTTTAAATCTTTGTCTTGTATGTACTTTATCCCCACAACATATGACAACTCAGGAGTAAGCGCAAGCCCATTCTAACTGTATAGTTCTTTCTACGGTGAATCACACCAAGCGGCTTAATCTAAGTTTGGCACTCGTACTTTTTTTATGGTGAGAATGACGAGCACTCCTAGCGTACTTTTTGGGCAACTCTGTATTGCAATATAAAAAAACACATATCAACTCTTGATTCTGTAGTCGGGAGAACGAGTGTAATTCTAAGACAAGAGCTGCAGTTCAGAAAATTTACAATTAATAGTGATAGCAACGTTGCCAATGTCTTAAAAAGGATATTTGGTGAAGTTTCCTCTAATGGTGAAAAATGGTTACCTCGTGTCTAGAAATGAAAGTAGATGCTGGCAACACTTTTGTGCAGTCAGGTTGTCAGTGTGAGTCAGTGCACAGGGCACACAATAACGTACAACCGCTACAAAAGTGGCGTCATCTAGTTCATTTCAACAAAACAAATTTATATACGTGAAAAAAATTGAGGTAGTGTTCTTCTTCGGGGAGGACATCAGTACTACGCCCGAAGAAGACACGTCAGTGGTTTGGAAGTGTGGGCGTGTGTAAAAAGAAAAATTTGCAGCGGACTGTTTCGAGTCAAAGTAAGTAACTAATTATTATGTGCTAATAGTGTTATACGTTCTGCCGATGGATTTTTGCTGAACTGAAATTTGCCAGTAAAGATGGGCATAGAGAAATTAGTTCCTAAAAAACTATGTAACAGCTTAACGCCTAATTTTGAAGTTAGGCGTTTAGTTGCGGCGGGCAAGTAGCCGGCTGAGATGCCGAGATGGTTGTGAAATGAGAGTGGTTTTATATCCGGAACGGGAAAAAGGAATGCTTCACTGGAAGGAAAGTGGTGGGAGGCAGCAGCGCGGCCTGTCTCTTACGCATGCACCATTCGCTAAGTCAAATTAAGTTGGTCAATAACTGGATTTTTATTTCCTTGTGTTTTATGACAATGTAGAATGCGGTAAATAAAAAGTAAAAAAAATTAAACTTAAATTTTAGAGCACAATTAAGTAAAACTGTAATAGATACAAAAGTTTGATTTTAAAGAGGCGTTATACAAATGTTGTTCGACACTTTGATGTTAATTTTATTAAATTGATTGTTTTATTTTTAAATAAAAAGCAGGGATCAGCCTTTAATTAAAGTGTTTTTTTTTTAATTTTCACCCATACAAATATCTTAGTGTCACTCGTTGGGAACTTTTTTCCTATCGAGTAACACTGTTACTCGTTGGGATTTTTTTTTCTAGAAATATTCCCAACGAGTAACACCATGGGAGTGGTGTTACTCGTTGGGACAAAAATTCCCAACGAGTAACAGTGTTACTCGTTTGGGTGTTACTCGTTGGGAACCCTCCGAAATTACAAGCACATGAGACTTTTCATCTTTATGTCTCAGGGTCGGCAGTGCGCCTCTGGTATCGCAGGCGTCCATAGGTTACGGTTACTACTTTCCATTAGGTGGCCCGTATTTTTGTTTAGAATAGGCATAGGAGAGGGCGCCACAGTGCCGTTGTTTACATCGGGTCCGTAAATAAAGTTAAAAAATAAATGTAAATACCACGATCTAATTGTTAAAAAGTGTGTAATAGTGATAATCAGTGTATTACTTACTAAACCAGTGAATATAATCTAGTGAATACCGCTAAAACACTACGATAACTGGACAAAAGTTAACTAAAACAAACACAGTGATTAGTGCATTTTTAGGAAGAGATCTAGACATTGCAGCCTTTTAAACGCCATTGGTGAAAGTGTGCAATCTAACGATGCTCAATTAAACCATACAAGAATAGATGATCGGAAAAAAAATACTGAGCATATTATACATAACCTAAAAGTGCAAAATCATCTTGTCATACAGAACCAAAATAGCGTATCTTTTTGGTGCTACCGCCATCTACTGTTTTACCTTGGTACTAAAGTCTTACCCTACCTAGCATAGAACGCACACTGCGCACAGAGAAATCGTTGACCGAAACGGAGAGTGCGCGCCACACCAACAGAGGACACTACTGCATAAAATGGAAGATATAAAAAATATGCTGCTTAGCATGCAGGCGGAAATGAGACAACAAAAAACGGATATGTTAGAAATGAAGGAAGACATAAAAAACACTATCAATAATAACGTCAACGAGAAGTTCAAATCTCTAGAATTAAAAAACGAGTTCCTCGAGCAACAAATAGAAAAACAAAAAATATCGATTGATAATTTTGAGAGATTTATGAGACGGAAAAATCTGTTGATATTTGGAGTGGAAGAGCACGAAAAAAGCTACCAAGACCTCGAAAAAATGGTGTTAGATCTGATAAATAACAAAATTAATGTCAGATGTGAGTCCAACAGCATTGAATCCGTAAGACGAATGGGGCAAAAAGGCGAAAAAGTACGACCTATCGTAATAACTTTGGTGACAATGGGCTTAAAAATAAAAATTCAAAAAAATAAGAAAAACCTTGAAAATACACATTATTATATAAAAGAAGACTTTCCCCTTGAAGTACGCAATAAACGCAAAGAACTACAAATACAATTACAGAAGGAAAGAGAGCAAGGTAAAACAGCTATAATAAAATACAACAAGCTGATTATATTAGGCAACAGAAGCCAGCATGCAGAAACGAAAAACACTAACAATTATAAAAGGAACTTATCTGAATCACCAGAAACAGCAGAAAGCCCAACCAACACGGGCATGCAAAATAAAAAACAACCCCTGAAAATAAATAAGACAAACAGCATGAAAAATTTTGTCATCAAAAAACCATCGTTTGTTTACCCCGAAAGCAGCACATCGCAAGCACACGGTTCTCGCCGTGACACAGAATAGCAATTAATACCGGCCCCTCTCGATCTCGATCTCCCAATACGGTTTGTCACCGCGGGAGTTAACGACAACAACCCTCCAATATGCCAGAAACTCTACGTGTGTACATATAATGTAAAATCTCTACTGTCACCACAGCGTATGATTTTACTAAAACATGCCCTTACCAATGTTAAATACGACATTGTAGGATTAGCGGAAGTAAGAAGAAGTGGAAACAATATTACAGAAGATGAAAGTCACATATTCTGCTATACAGGCGTAACAAAAGGACACCGGGGAGTGGGATTTTTAATTAAAAATAAGTACAAACATAATATAGAAAATTACACAGGAATATCAGACCGAGTCTGTTTACTTAACCTTAGATTTGGAAAAACTGAAATTTCATTAATACAAGTCTACGCCCCTACTCTTGAAGCGCCAGAAGCAGAAGTCAATGTTTTCTACGACCAAATTAGAAATGCACAAAATCTAGCATACGGAAAAGTAATTATGATGGGTGACCTAAATTCAAAGATTGGACAGCGAAAACCCGAGGAAGACCTAGTTGTAGGATCATGTTGCTACGGAAAAAGGAACCACAGAGGCGAAAGACTATTACAGTATGCACTAGAAAACAAACTCACTATAATAAATACAATATTCAAGAAAAACATTAAAACTCTTTGGACATGGATCACACCCGACGGACAGTACAAAAACCAAATTGATTTTATTTTGAGCAACCAACCAAAACTCTTCACCAACATAGAAGTAATTAACAGTAGCACATTCCCAAGCGACCACAGGCTAGTAAGAGGAACAATGACATTAGACAAACAAAAGAAAAGTAGAGCAACTTTTAAGAGAGCTAAAGATATATTAACCTGCGAAGAAAATCATAAAATATACATAGATGCGTTAAATGCAAACGTAGAGCAAATATGTTGGGAAGATCAAGATGATATAGAGTCTTATTATAGCAAGATAGAAACAACAATACACCAAAGTTTGAACACTCTTACTTCTGGAAAAACGAAAAGAGATATAATATCAGACAAAACTAAGGATTTAATTAAATTACGGAGTGAACTGCAACACAAGCCTACAAGAAACAAGGATGAAAAAAAAGAACTAACAAACCTTTACAAAATCACGAACAAGCTATTAAAGAAAGACTATGAAAACTACAGATTACAAATTATAGAAAAAAATTTACTACGAAATGGCAGTCAAAAGAAAGCGTACAAACAATTAAATAAAGAGAAAACATGGATACCTACACTGAAAACACGAAAAGACACAGCAAATAAAGGAAAAACACAAACGCGTAGAGACATAGTCAATATTGCTACAGATTTCTATAGGAAACTCTATGACATAAAATACGATGCGAATATACCTAACATTTCAGAAACTTTCGAAGAGACTATTAACAGTACAAACCCAGAAAACTTCACCGAAATAGAAATAATTAAAAATATAGAGAAATTGAAAAACGAAAAAAGTCCTGGTCCAGATAATATACCTAACGAAGCTCTGAAGCTGGGCAAATTCGTCTTATCCTTGCCTTTTAAACAACTATTTAACAGAATACTCGCAGAGAGAAAAGTACCCAAAAGATGGACCGACTCTAGAATTATTCTCTTGTACAAAAAAGGCGATCCTACTGACGTCGGCAACTACCGACCGATAAGCTTGTTACCTGTGATATACAAGCTTTTCGCATCCTGCCTGGATAAGCGAATATGCGAAAAAATAGAGGAACACCAACCGGTAGAGCAAGCCGGCTTTCGCAAAGGTTTCTGTACTATAGATCATATTTACACACTCGATCTGATTATAGAAAAATATGTAGAGTTCAGACAGCCGTTATATATCGCATTCATAGACTATGAAAAGGCATTTGACTCAATCGCTCATAACTCTATCTGGGAAGCTTTGACGAACCAAAATGTACCACGGACATATATCGACATTCTCAGAAATATTTATAAGCAAAGCACGAGCCGAGTAAAGTTAGATCGTACGGGACCAGAAATTAAAATTCGTAGAGGAGTAAAACAAGGAGATCCAGTGTCTCCTAAGCTTTTCACCGCAACTCTACAAGACATAATGAAAGACCTACCCTGGGACAAAACAGGAATCAATGTCAATGGCTTCTACCTTAGTAATCTTCGTTTTGCTGATGACATTGTAATTTTTTCCGAATCACATCAACAACTCGAGACCATGCTAAATGAACTCTGCCATGCCAGCGCCAGAGTAGGCCTGAAATTAAACACTTCAAAAACTAAAGTAGCTACTAATAGCATTAAAGACCCGATCAAAATAAATGAAACATTTTTAGAATATGTAGATACCTATACTTATCTTGGAAAACAAATATCCTTTAAAGGTTCGAGAAACCTAGATGAAATTGACAGACGCATCGCTATAACTTGGAATAAGTTCTGGGCACATAAAGAAGTACTAAAAGCAGATCTACCAATTCATCTAAAAAAGAAAGTCATGGATGCTTGTATACTGCCCTGCCTAACATACGCCAGCCAAACATGGACGTTTAACAAAAAAATCAGGAGTAAAATACTTACTTGCCAGCGCGCCATGGAGAGAAGTATTCTAAACGTGAAACTTAAAGATAAGATAAAAAATACCGTAATTCGTGGAAAAACTAAGTTAATAGACGCTCTTCAACATTCACAAAAGCTAAAGTGGAAATGGGCGGGCCACGCAGCACGATCCAAAGGCTCTAAATGGACGAAACGAACAACAACGTGGGCGGGGCCAAACGGCACGCGAAAGCAAGGACGACCACAAGAGAGATGGGCAGATGAAATCCTGAAAACAGCAGGTAAAAGATGGGTCAAGATGGCTCAAAATCGACAAGAATGGCAAAAAATGGAGGAGGCCTTTACCCAAAGAGGGGTCCTTAATTAAGTTTAAATAATATAATGTATGTTTTTAGCGTGTTATCTATTTTGATTAAGGAATAAATAGGCTTTATTATTATTATTATTATTTTTGTTTGCTTGCCAAGTAGTATATAAAAAAAAACGTGATGGTAATTAGAATGGGGTAGGTAACAATAATAATAATACTAGTTGCTCACCTTTCAAAACTGGATTGGCACCAACACTCATAGCAATAATTGAACGAGCGAAGCGAGTTCTCTGAGTCAAGTTGGAAGAATCGGCGTTTGTATGTATGTATGTATGTTTGTCCGATGAAAACTTCCTAACCGTTTACCAAAATTTATGAAATTTAGTATGGGGGTATTAGTACAATTTGTAGGTAAGGTTATGAGCTATATCGGTCAGGGGGTTACTGAGATATTGGGGTCCAAGAGGGGTAAATAAAATAAAAGTGAGACAGTCAGATCAAGTGGGGTGTCTAATGAAAGCGCTTTGGTTGGACATTTCAAAACTGTTTTTAATAAGTATTTAGACTTGGTCGTTTCCGAGATATTAGGGAAAATAAAAAACGTAAAAATCAAAAATTCTAGGGTACTTCCAGCAATCCCATAATACTGAAATTTGGTATGCTTGTGGCTTTTGTGTCACAACTACAGGGAAAAGTCTGAAATTGTAGAATTTCGAGACATGTACCCTATAAAACATAAAACCAATATAATATCCGTTGTTGACCTCCTATTTCTAGGAATTTGAATCACGTTGGAGTTCTATGATTTCGTCAAAAGGACGTTACCAAATTATTCGTAATAGGTACTTATGTAGTATCAGAGACAAGTTACTTGTCTCTGGTAGTATGAACGCCCCGTTGCTTAGTCCTATTCAAAAGTTATTCCGAGGATGTGTAGGAAACTACCTCGAGGTGAAAATTTAAAAAAAAATGGAAATTATGGAAACGTCTTACTTAGGTAGTCGGGCTGATAAAGGTGTCATCGCGAGGTCTCAGTTCGGGGCGAACCACTAGTAATAATAAAAACAAACACCATTTTTCAATAAAAAAAGGTTAAAATTTACAAAATACCTTACTTTTAAGTGATAAATTGTAAATAGGTAGGTATATAAGTACCTATCAATAATTTAGTTAATAATAAAAACAAACACCATTTTTCATTAAAGAACGTTAAAATTTACAAAATACCTTACTTTTAAGTGATAAATTGTAAATAGGTAGGTATATAAGTACCTATCAATAATTTAGTTAATAATAAAAACAAACACCATTTTTCATTAAAAAACGTTAAAATTTACAAAATACCTTACTTTCAATTGATAATAAATTGTAAATAGGTAGGTATATAAGTACCTATCAATAATTTAGTTCATTGTACTCTTTGCTTTGAAGTAATTAAAATATTATTTTATACTTTTTAGTTTAAATTAGTACATGTGTGTATAGTCTTGAAGTCGGTTTTGTTTTTTTTTACTAAAAATTAACTTTATTTTAAAATTAGAACAACCAAATTTTTATAAATCCCAAATAAAATGTGTAGATAAGCTTATTCGGAATGGCGTGTTTGAATGGCATCATTTTGTTGTAAGATGCAATCAATATGATAACCTATAAATAAACCTAACCTATAATACAACAATATATATATATATATATAATATAATCTATATATAAATATATATACAATATATCTTCTATCTATCTATATATACTAGTGGTTCGCCCCGAACTGAGACCTCGCGATGCCACCTTTATCAGTCTGACTACTTAAGTGGGGAAGAAAGGGTTATTAAGTATTCAACGGCTATGTAAGCATGTTTGTATGGATGATCCATCAGAAATCTAAAACTACCGAGTCAATTTCTCTACCGGGACTGCCGTGACAGAGATTTTGTATTTAACCGATTTCTAAAAACATTTACTGAGATATCAAATTTTCACCTCGGGGTAATATCCTACACATCATCGAAATAACCTTTGAATAGGACTAAGCAACATAAAAACCATACTACATACCTGTACTACATATATGTTTGGGCGGTCATACTACATACCTGTTATATGTAGTATATGGTATATCAAATACCTGACGAATTAATTGGTATACTATCGTCCTTTTGACGAAATCATAGAACTCCAAAGTCATTCAAATTCCTAGAAATGGGAGGTCAACAAGGGATGTTATATTGGTTATTGTTTTATAGGGTACATGTCTCGAAATATTTCAATTTCAGACTTTTTCCTGTAGTTGTGACACAAAAGCCACAAGCATACCAAATTTCAGCATTGTGGGATTGCTGGAAGTACCCTAGAATTTTTGATTTTTACGTTTTTTATTTTCCCTAATATCTCAAAAACTACTAAGGGTAAATACTTATTAAAAACAGTTTTGAAATGTCCAACCAAAGCGCTTTCATTAGACACCCCACTTGATCTAACTGTCTCACTTTTATTTTTTTTACCCCCTCTTGGACCCCAATATCTCAGCAACCCCCTGACCGATATAGCTCATAACCTTACCTACAAATTGTACCAATACTATCTACCCCCATACCAAATTTCATGAAGATCGGATTAACGGTTTGGAAGTTTTCATCGGACAAACATACATACATACATACATACATACATACAAACGCCGATTCTTCCCACTTGACTCAGAGAACTCGCTTCGCTCGTTCAATAAAGATAAAATGAATTCTCATAACTTCAAAATATTTTGTACGTACATCAAATGATAAGAAAATTACTTACTAACGTAGAAGAAAGTTTCCATTCAAATACTGTCAAATACTGAACCATGAATACGGTTTTTCGTTAACTTTGCGACGTCTCAATTTACGATCTTGCACGGTTTCTTGGTAGTAGAGACTTGCGTTTTGCGAAAACGTCGGTACAGCAAGCGAATAGTTTCGCTAATAATGATCGATCGGTAGTTTACGATCGGATCGCTATCAATGTCGAGACTGCAGGCCCGAGGGCCTAGCCAAGCGACATTCGTTTCGAAGCGATTCCATTTCTACAGTCATAATTCAATACAAAAGACCACGTGACATATCGATAGCTAACGTCAATCCCATACATTTTGGACTTTTCTACTGGCGTCATCGCTATTATATTGTTACTTTGTCTACGGCCTCAGCAGTAGCTAAAAAAAGACCGCGAATGAAATTTGCTTCTAATTTGGCTAATTGAACGAGCGAAGCGAGTTCTCTGAGTCAAGTTGGAAGAATCGGCGTTTGTATGTATGTATGTATGTATGTATGTATGTTTGTCTGATGAAAACTTCCAAACCATTAATCCGATCTTCATGAATTTTGGTATGGGGGTAGATAGTATTGGTACAATTTGTAGGTAAGGTTATGAGCTATATCGGTTAGGGGGTTGCTGAGATATTGGGGTCCAAGAGGGGGTAAAAAAAATAAAAGTGAGACAGTCAGATCAAGTGGGGTGTTTAATGAAAGCGCTTTGGTTGGACATTTCAAAACTGTTTTTAATAAGTATTTAAACTTAGTAGTTTCCGAGATATTAGGGAAAATAAAAAACGTAAAAATCAAAAATTCTAGGGTACTTCCAGCAATCCCACAATGCTGAAATTTGGTATGCTTGTGGCTTTTGTGTCACAACTACAGGGAAAAGTCTGAAATTGAAGAATTTCAAGACATGTACCCTATAAAACAATAAACCAATATACCATCCGTTGTTGACCTCCCATTTCTAGGAATTTGAATGACGTTGGAGTTCTATGATTTCGTCAAAAGGACGTTATCAATTAATTCGTAACAGGTAGGTACTTAAGTAGTAAAGATGCGCAAAATGAATCACTGAAAAGAAAAGAGAGATACATATCTTTTGAACGACAAGATACGTATCTATCTTCTGTATCTCTAGTTCATTTCGTTCACTACTATCTGATTCTAGTTCGCGAACGAAAAGCTAAGGAATCTATCCTTATCTTTCTTAGATCTAGTTCATTTTGTTTTTGTTCAGTTTCTGATTGAATCTAGTTCGCGAGAATTATGAAATTAAATATTCGAAAAATGTTTTTACTTCTAGATAAAATGTTAAGCTACTTTATTTTATATCTACATTTATAAATAATTTGGACGGAATATCTACGTATTTTATTAGTGGTCTCACATATTATATTATTTTTTTTATTATTTTTTTATTTTTTCTTTAGAGAAAAGTAGGTATATACTATTTTGATAGATTTTGTAAATTAAGTATAATTTAGAGTAAAATAAACAGAGATAAATAAACAGTAGCAAGCTGAGATGTGGGTTCGATTCCCGCTGCGGCACAAATGTTTTAGGTCTGAAGATGTACAAGAAACCTGGGTAGATATACCCAGTTTACAATTAGCCAATATCAGAGAGTACTTAATATAATTTTGAAATAAGTAGTTACACTCAAATAGACACTTGTAAAATGGTACATAAAAAATGTTTTTTTTTTCCAAAGCAAATTAAGCTTTATTTTGTTGCTCGCGAGTCCCTTTTTCCGTTGATTCACGTACCGACAACGCACTGGGAACAAACCCGCCACAGACAAGCTAAGAGTATTTATTGGCAGCCGAAGTGTCGACTGAGCAACAGCGACATCAGCCGAGCGACGCTGAAAAGCCCAATCGTACAGTTCGATTCGTTCGTTGATTCGAATGCTCACGTGATCTTGCCATCTTGTCAGTCGTTCGCGCGCTCCCAAAGATTCACTCATCACTTACTGATACACTGATACACTTCAGGCGGAGGTGAACGACTGATAGATAGATGCATAGCAAGAGATGTAGTTCACTGAACTAGTTCGTTCGCGAACTACTCATCTTTATTAAGTAGTATCAGAGACAAGTTACTTGTCTCTGGTGGTATGAACGCCCCGTTGCTTAGTGCTATTCAAAAGTTATTTCGATGTGTAGGAAATTACCTAGAGGAGAAAATTAAAAAATAGTAATTATGGAAATGTAGTCGGGCTGATAAAGGTGTCATCGCGAGGTCTCAGTTCGGGGCGAACCACTAGTTATTTCTTCAAACTCGATGAAGCTTTTGTTTTCTTCTCTCTGGTGTGAAATGTCATACGTCAAAACAAGACAAAACATATTTTAACTAAAATATGTTTTAAAAATGATTATGAACTAGTGGTTCGCCCCGAACTGAGACCTCGCGATGCCACCTTTATCAGTCTGACTACTTAAGTGGGGAAGAAAGGGTTATTTAGTATTCAACGGCTATGTAAGCATGTTTGTATGGATGATCCATCAGAAATCTAAAACTACCGAGTCAATTTCTCTACCGGGACTGCCGTGACAGAGATTTTGTATTTAACCGATTTCTAAAAACATTTACTGAGATATCAAATTTTCACCTCGGGGTAATTTCCTACACATCATCGAAATAACCTTTGAATAGGACTAAGCAACATAAAAACCATACTACATACCTGTACTACATATATGTTTGGGCGGTCATACTACATACCTGTTATATGTAGTATATGGTATATCAAATACCTGACGAATTAATTGGTATACTATCGTCCTTTTGACGAATTCATAGAACTCCAAAGTCATTCAAATTCCTAGAAATGGGAGGTCAACAAGGGATGTTATATTGGTTATTGTTTTATAGGGTACATGTCTCGAAATATTTCAATTTCAGACTTTTCCCTGTAGTTGTGACACAAAAGCCACAAGCATACCAAATTTCAGCATTGTGGGATTGCTGGAAGTACCCTAGAATTTTTGATTTTTACGTTTTTTATTTTCCCTAATATCTCAAAAACTACTAAGGGTAAATACTTATTAAAAACAGTTTTGAAATGTCCAACCAAAGCGCTTTCATTAGACACCCCACTTGATCTAACTGTCTCACTTTTATTTTTTTTACCCCCTCTTGGACCCCAATATCTCAGCAACCCCCTGACCGATATAGCTCATAACCTTACCTACAAATTGTACCAATACTATCTACCCCCATACCAAATTTCATGAAGATCGGATTAATGGTTTGGAAGTTTTCATCGGACAAACATACATACATACATACAAACGCCGATTCTTCCCACTTGACTCAGAGAACTCGCTTCGCTCGTTCAATAAAACAAACTTGCTTGTGATGCCGCTGGTGTTGCAGGCGTTTATAGGCTACGGTAACTGCTTTCCATCAGATAGGTCGTATGCTTGTTTGCTTGCCAAGTAGTGTATAGAATACATATATATTTAAAAGCTCAAAAAATAAAAGATTTGTCTGTATTCAACAATAGTATATTTAAGTATGATTCCCCATCATAGTTACAACACGAATGCCGCCCATACTTCGCTTGCGCTCTTTTACACTGTGAAACAAAACAACACAAGAGTCAAATGAAGTACGCGTGTAAGTATTTTCCAAAATAAAAAAAAACAAAATTACGGCAGCACCATTAATTCTAAAAATAAATGCTTACCTATTAAGTTAATTAATATAGTATTTATAGGTAGATAGCGACATCCGTCACAACCATAAACAAATTAGGGTACGCTTTCAGTAAAGCTCCGTTTTCACCAAAGATGTGCGAGGTAGATGAGCGGTGCGAGGATGTGTAGCGGGCTCTTTTCAGACTAACAGTTTATCTCTTTCTCTCACGTCCATCCCTCGCGCACATATCTCACACACATCCATCGCAACACATTTTTCGCAACACAAACCTCGCAACACATTCTTCGCACACACCTCGCTTGTTTTGTACGTATACAAAAACCTCGCTCGCTAAGGTGTTTCCACCAGAGCTGCGCTGAGCGAGGCTAGCTAAATGAAGTGATTCTATTGGTTCTTAAAAACACATCCCTCGCTACGCATCCTCGCTCATCTCTGGTTGAAACTTTTTATATTGGTTCTCGAAAATAGTATATAAAATAACAATAAATGTAGCTTGATAATATATCCTTGCTAACAAATTCGGTGATCCAATATAAGTATCCGTCCTCGGGTATTATAGGCTACACTGAAGAGAAGTTCACCGGTAGCTAGCAATAGGGCTACGCCATTTTGTACGCGAACAAACTTTGCTTCCAATTTGTACACATGATCAGTACACTAATATCTAGAAACGTGGAGCGTCATTCAATTTTTTTTTTTAAATTTATGATTTGATAACCATATATTTTTTTAAGGAAGACAACCTAATATGTGTTTTTAACACACCACGGGTCTAGATATTAGTGTAGTGATTATATGTATTTGTATTTATTTATTGCTCAATTTATTCAATTATCGCTGCAATTTGGAGTCAAGATCAAGAATAAAAATTACAGAACAATACTTATGTTAGTTATTAAAATACAAGTCAAAACAATTTAAAACAATGTCACAATCACATAAGAGTAGAAATAGGTAAGGTTTATCAAATTTAATCTCTCGCATGTATACAATACAATAATATGTCAAAAACTAAAAGAAGGTAGGCAAATCAAATTAATTATACAGGGTGTTTTTTTTAAATGGGACAGTATGGGGATATCCGAATCCATAAGAGATACGGGAAAACTGTCTTTGGAACCATTTGCTCATTTTGTATGAAAATGATTTTGGCATAGTAATTTTTTTGGTCAAGCGTGAGTTCTCCATAAAAATGAGTAGTTTTGATCAAAAATTTTTTTTATGCGTATCGACTCATTTTCATGTAAGGATTGTTTCATTGCATGGGAAGAAAAAAATCTGAGCAGCAGAAGTTAGTCAAATTTTATAAAATGTTTTCAAATTTTTTAAAAATTTGTATGAACAAATTGTAAGTAATCTGGTACCTACGTTAATAAAACTATCGCAATAAATTTTCAAAATGGCCTCCCTCTTGCTGTTTCCAGGTACGGGTACGTTTCAAAATATCTCTTGTGGCCTCAGACAAAGATTTTCTTATTAAAGTTTGACTAAGTTCTACAGCTCTGATTTTTCTCATTTCACGAGACCATCAGAGCAGTAGAACAACATTCACCACACATCTTTGTCTAATGCCACTAGAGATGTTCTGAAACGTGCACGTACCTGGAAACAGCAAGAGGGAGGCCATTTTGAAAATTTATTGCGATAGTTTTATTAACCTAGGTACCAGATTACTTACAATTTGTATGAGAAAACATTTTATAAAATTTGGCTAACTTCTGCTGCTCAGATTTTTTTCTTCCCATACAATGAAACAATCCTTACATGAAAGAGAATCGATAAGCATAAAAAAATTTTTTGATCAAAACTACTCATTTTTACGGAGAACTCACGCTTGAGGGTGTTTTTTTTAAATAGGACAGTATGGGGATATCCGAATCCTTAAAAGATACGGGAAAACTGTCTTTGGAACCATTTGCTCATTTCGTATGAAAATGAAACAGCTGGAAACAGCAAAATCATTACTAAAGTAACTTTCGTGAATTATATCATACCCACCCTATTATGTAGCGCGGATCCTATACCCACCCTGATGAAGACCCTCGATTAGGGTCGAAACCTGTTGGTGCTTCCACCAACATATCGGTACGTGAAAATTTCCCGTTTTTACAAAATGAGCAAAATCATTTTCATACAAAATGAGCAAATGGTTCCAAAGACAGTTTTCCCGTATCTCTTATGGATTCGGATATCCCTATACTGTCCCATTTAAAAAAAACACCCTGTATAACGCGTTAGATTTTTTAAACTGACCATCTTATCCAACTTGTATAGGTATTAGATTATTGTCAGTTATTAGAATGCTAGAATTATTAGTAATTATCATCATCAACTTGTAGAAATAGGCCTCCAATATAGGTTGCAACGAAGAACAGTCTTGAGCCGCCTCCGTGCACCGACATCCAGCGACCTTTAAAATGATAATTGAACGTTACGTCTTGATCATTATTTGACTAAACTAATATATATTATACTAAATTAATATATATTATATATTACTTTACCCTTGGGGGACGTCCATTAATCACATGATGTTTTTTTTAGCATTTTCTAACCCCCCTCCCCCTTGGTGATACGTGGTGAGGTTTAAGACCCCGTCAAAATCACGTGCATTTTTTAGTACCTACAAAGAATCTTAAAATTTTTAGAATATTATCTTTAAATACAGGTATAAAGACGTATTATCGGTTTTTTTTCTTTTAGGTAGTTTTAGAAATCGCGCGTTTGACGAAAAAATAAATACATGTGATATGTTTACTACACCCCCCTCCAACCCTGTGATATTTCGTGATTTTTGCTAAACCCCCTCCCCCCCCTTTCAGGCCTAACGTGATTAATGGACGGTCTCTTGCTAGGTCAACTGTGTGATATACAGGGTGTTTGGTAGAGCGATGTCAAAACGAAACAGGCGACCCGAGGAAACGATTGGCTACCCACTTCAGGCACATGAATCTTAAAATTGGCTAAGGGCTTTTTATGACACATTTTCATTAAAAAAAAAACAAAACGAAATATATTCTTTTAACCTCTAATAAAATAAAACTGTATGGTGTATTTGCAAAAAAACAATTTTGTTGTAACGTTAAGTATTGTGGTGTTCAAATAAAGTTGTTATTGGAAGCAAATAACAACTAACTATTGTTTCGTTTTGATATAGAACCGAACACCCTGTATACTCTCAATGGGGGATGTATTATAGCTCTGTTTGTAGATAGATAGATAGATTAACACTTTATTGTACACCAGGAATTCATAACAGGATTTAATCAAATTAGCAGTACAATGGTCGGCCTTATCGCTGAGAGCAATTTCTTCCAGGCAACCTTTGGATGGACAGTAACGAGCGAAGCAGTAACGAAACGGCGGTGCACAGATTAAAAATAATAACAATTAAAGAATAATAAAATACAACTATTACTTTTAACTCGAATACATAGTATACCTACTTTTTAACCGACTTCACAAAAAAGGAGGAGGTTCTCAATTCGGTTGTTTTTTTTTTAATGTTTGTTACCGCATTGCTCCGGCGTTTATGAACCGATTTGGAAAATTCTTTTTTTAATTGAATAGATATACTTCTAGATTGGTCCCACTTTTCAGAATCTAGTTATGATGATGGAATCCATGAGGAATTGTGGGAACTCCTCAAATATTGTAGGTATACATATGGCGATTTTGATATTTTCAGCAACAAACCAAGCATTTTCATTGAGAATGTATCATAATCCTTTCACCACTATGGTTCTTTCATCATCTTTTTTTCATCCAAATATTTAGTCGAAAACAATGGCGGAGGTCGGTTTTTTAAATGAAAAGTTATATATAGTGTCTATATAATATAACTAGTTGCGCCCCGCAGTTTTACCCGCGTGAAAAATGATGATGATGATGATGATGAAAAGTAGCCTATGTGTTAATCCAGGGCGTAAAGTATCTCCATTCCAAATTTCACTCAAATCCATTCAGTAGTTTTTACGTGAAAGAGTAACAAACATCCATACTCACAAACTTTCACGTTTATAATATTAGTAGGATAGTAGGATTAGTAGGATAGCCACCTTCACTGTTGAGAGATGCTAGTGCAGTTAGCCGCGTGACGGAGAGGGCGCCATCTCGCAGATAAACGGACGCTTGGAAACTCTATCCCAGTTGAGGAGTAGACCTGTATCGTGCAGCAACCCGCAGGAATATTCATTCCCGGGGAATGGGTTACCCGGTAACCATTTAGCGTATCCAGCCTGCTCGAGGGTCTGACCTGCAATGAGACGACACAGTAAACACGCGCGCACTATGACGAGAGCCGCCCCGGCATAGTGGACACCTGCTCACCTTCCAGCTCACGATTCGTGAGTTCAAGTGCCTGTAACGGGCGTGTTATTTTATAATAAAAGGGGAATCATCTAAAGTATTGATGTGAAACTCAACACTACAAAAATAAGGTCATAACTAATAGCCAAAAAATACCTATAAAATGTTTACAATATCTCATTAGATTACGTTTAAGTTATATATTTGGGTAAAAAGATACCTTTTAATAAGTCCAGACACATTGACGAAATAAACAGGCGGAAAATAAATGGAATAAATTCTGGATCAATAAATAGATTTTCAAATCAAAACTCCTAGTAAAGCTCAAGAAAAAAGTTCTGTGGGCGTATTACGAGTTTTGCATTGCAAAAACTGGAATGCGAAACGTGAGCATTCAACATGACTTACGTAGTAAGTGGAATTGCTTTATTTAGCAAAATTTACGTAAAGTTTGTAACTAAAATACTATGAATGAATAGGTATGACATACCCGCCGAGGTTATAGTACAGTCAAATTAGGTGATTTTTTGCAAAAGTGTGGAACTAATTAGATGTAGTCATGAAAACTTTTCTAATTGTTTTGTATGGCTTAAAAATCACCTCTAATAATAAGCATCAGTAATTTCACCCTCCGGAACAGGGTGAAATAGGATGAAAACCTTATAATATCCGTAACTTAATGGGGGAAATAGAAGTAGTCGGTGCAATTTGGCATTGACTTTGTACCGTTATGCACCAAGTATTTTTTAAATCCGACATACGGAACATACAAAAAAAAACATTTACAAAAAAAACTTTTTTTGGTTATTACGGCTCCGGGAAAATTAAGGTAGTCACTGCAAATTGATAGACTTATCAGAAAAATGTTCGAAATACATTACCAGGTTTGCACCTTGGTGCATCTCACGGAAGGCACTTTTCCATAATTTATTGTCGCTCTACTTCGGGGAAAATTAATGTAGTTCTGGAAATTGACTTAAACTTATTCATATAATCAGTACTACATCCGCCGGAAGTTTTATACTGGTATTAATTTACGGAAGATGCATGTGTTCAACACTGTGTTCCCTATTCCCTCCATGCACGTGGTTTTTATTAAAATCATAATGCACTAAGACAGTCTTTCTATACGTAATTTAACTTGCATCAAGTAATTTATTTCTATTTTAAAATTTATTTTTAAGTTTGTACCTAATATTTAAAAGGGTTCCGTAAGCGCCAGAAACGGTGCAAACCTAGGATAAGCTTCTTTTCGTGTCATCTAACGTTTCCATAAAAATCCACGACTACACGATTTAGGTCCACACTTTTTGCTAATTTGCCTGTACTAGTAGTCTCGGCCCAAGAAAGGACTTATCCAACTCCTCCTGTGGATGTCGTAAAAGTTGACTGAGGGATTACGCCAAGAGATGGGCTGCAGCATCCACCTGAGTACATAACACTAAACTGCGATCACCAATACGCCTACCAAGCGTGGTGATTATGGCAAATCATGCTATGAGAGGCCTCATCCAGCAGTCAATGTCTACCGGCTGATGAAGAAGAGAAAATCACAGTATCAGTTAAATTGTTAGTCCTATTACATCACTTGGTACTGTATATTTTAGAAACTGCTAGTTCGTCAGACACAATCCGGATCTTTTTTGTCGGTTGTCTGATGTCGTTGATCGTAATAGGCGTGATCAATATAAAGTTTGTGTCCGGAACTCTAAGACAACTTTAATGCGCAAGAGCTTCTTCGGTATGGCTCCATTCATCTATAATAAAATACCTATATCTTTGAGAGAATTGCCAACGTCGATGTTGCAGAGAAAGCTGAGAACCATATTGTTTGATAAATGTTATTATAAAATTAGCGAATTCATGACTCATAAATCTTTTATTATGTAATTAAATTTTAATCATTATTTTTATCATTGACTAGACATTTTATTTTTTAATTTAATTCATGTGACATTTATATTATAATATTTGTAATGTTTATTGTTATTTTTTTGTATGTTAATTTATATTCAACTATTGATATTATTAATCTAAGATTGTAATTTAAATAAATAATTGCACGCCCTTTAACGGTAGATTACATTGGATCCATTATATAATAACTATGACATCTTTTATACATGTAATTCAGCAATAAATATACTTTGACTTTAACTTTGACTTTGGTAAGGTGTGATCTGAAGCTTTGGATAAACTAACAGCCACATTTCAGCACTTGGTGAGAGAGGCCCTACACAAAACTCACCATCGATAGTCCTCCATTCACCTGACTCTAAATAGATGCCGACAGACACATTGAACATGGGGCTTCTCAACCGCTTAATAAGCTCCTTAAGGACTTCCACCTCGTCTTCACTGTTGGGGACGGTGAGACGCGCGCCCTCCGCCATACAGGTTCTGTCTGCGTCCATCCAGGTTTTAAACTCCAAGTAGGCCTTGTAGCAGCGTCCGGTGCGGTATGAGAACTCGTATCCTGCGCACGAGAGTTATGGTTTAAGAGAGAGCAGGTCACCAGAAGCAACGAACCAATTTCTTTTGTTTTCGAGTATGGAATCTACTTTTCATTTTATTGTAAGCAGGTTACATACCTGTATAAGTGTCGCGCCACACCTGTGTATCGTACCGCACCGAAAGTTCAGCGGCTGAAGTTTATTACTTGACGTAATTTCGGCTGATGTGTCATAGGGAACTTGAAAAACACTGCGAGCGTATTGAACCGAACGTTCGGTCGCGGTACGTTCCGCAGGTGTGGCGCTATACTTAGAGGATTTTTAAGCGTTTTCATATTATATTAAGAATATCCATATTATATTGTCACGGGTATTTATCGCGTGTTACCTTATTATTTATTATTCCCGTAGCAGTCAGCCCGCGACCATGATTGCTGTAACGCATTCGAAACGTCGGGAATAATAAATAATAAGGTAACACGCGATAAATACCCGTGACAATATAATAAATATGTGTTCTAATCGCGAGAGTTTAAAAAATACTATCTATATTATGTTGACAAGTAGCAGTTGCCTATCTAAATTATGTTGACTAAACGTGCAAAATATAAACCACGAACAAACACACACCTATATATAACCTAACTGGAAACTTACGAAACAACAACAACCTCATAATCTTTTTTAGTAATCCGTGGATAACGTCGTGGTTTGTCCATATACTCATATTTATTTAAACAATGTTATTTAGTAATATCCTAATGTATCAACTGTTTGCTTTCCCCAATAAAGTAAAATAAATTACAGTCAATTGCTTTGAAGTCAGGGGTGTACTTCCGAAAAGCGCATACCGCCGATCGATCTGAAATTTTGGTATACTATCGTATTTTGATCTTCTAATCACGAATATCATAACGAAAATTGGCGCAAACGTCATTTTGAATAAGAAAAACTGAGGAAAACCTCTTTTCGTTCGGTGTGCATAAACACCGATCTATAGATCTTCATATTTATTTATAATTTTAATCTTTTGTTTCTTTTTTTTCTTGTGTTCTTTTCATATAATCTTGTGTTGTGTTTTCTATCGGTGAAATAAATAAATTGTCTTTAGTTCTTTTTTTCTATAGATGATCCATCGGAAATCTAAAACTACCGAGACAATTTCTCTACCATGAGAGAGGTTTTGTATTAAAATATTGTATATACAAAAGGCGACCTCATATATAAATAGTTCGGTAGGTAATTATTACTCAGGAAGTTTTGTGAACTTACTAAACCGTCTGACATATAAGACAGTCTAATCTCATCTCTTCAATGATTCTCGACTGAAAGCATTTACTTAGATATAATTTTTATCTCGAGGTAATTTCCTACACATCATCGAATTAACCTTTGAATAGGACTAAACAACGGGGCGTTCGTGCTACATACCTGTTAGTGTATCAAGTACCTGACGAATTAATTGATCCTTTTTACGAAACCATTGAACTTGAACGTCACTCAAATTCCTAGAAATGGGAGATCAACAATGGATGTTATATAGGTAATTGTTTTTTAAGGTACAAGTTTCTACATTCTTAAATTTCAGACTTTTCCCTGTATTTGTGTCACAAAATCTACAAGCATACCAAGTATCAGCATTGTGGGATTGCTGGAAGTACCCTAGAGTTTTTATTTTTACGTTTTCGATTTTCCATAATACCTCAGAAACTAATTAGTTAAATACTAATTGATAAGAGTTTTGAAATGTCTAACCAAAGCACTTTCATTACACTCGATCTGATTGTGTCACTTTTTTTTACCCCCTCTTGGACCCCAATATCTCATCAACCCCCCCAACCGATATAGCTCATAACCTTACCTACAAAGTGTACTAATACACCATAAAAAAATGCTAAATTTTTCCCCATGCTAAATTTCATGAAGATCGGATAAACTGTTGGGAAGTTTTCATCAGACAAACACACATACATAAGTACTTCCCTATATTGGTCACCTTGCTCATGATCAGAAGGCTTATTACGAGTTTTGCATTGCGACTATCACTTTGCCAGGTGTGAGCGTTCACCGTGACTTGAGTAGTAATTGTTCATTAATCTGAGCCCGTACACAGATGTACGGTGTAGTGTAACATAGATTTTTGTATGAAATTTGAAGTTCACAAAGTGTACGCTGGGGGCCCTCATCAGTGTCTCCGTACAAAATACATGTTACACTACACCGTATGTCCATGTCAATTGTTTGATAAAAACGAAGACTTTGGCCTCTGTGCTGTTTCTATCGACTGCACGGCACAGAATGATTAATAGTTAGTATGATATAGTTAAGTAAATCAATACTTACAAAACTGGTAAAAAGCCCTGAGTAACCAGTTTGTGGTATGAAAGCAATGAAAAGGGCTTTGTGACTGATGCAGAAAGAACCAGTGTTGTGAAAGGATTCTATGCGTCTCGTAGTGAGGCTCCATTCACGCGCAATTGACCTGTCATAGGAACCTGAGACTTACCGAGACTCTTCTCTCCACAGCTAGTTATCCGTGCAGTTGTCGGTGCAGGTGTCGGTGCAGGTGTCGGTGCAGGTGTCGGTGCAGGTGTCGGTGCAGGTGTCGGTGCTGGTGTCGTTGTAGATGTCGGTGCAGGTGTCGCAGCCGGTGTCAGTGCTTGTTCACGTACAGGTGCCGGTGCATAACAGACGAAGGGTAATTCCTCCGTGCAGCTGACTTCGCCCGTGGTGCCATTTGCATAGAACACACCGCAGCGCTCCGTCCGCGCCAGCTCACTGGGCTCCATCGATATAGCCGGCTCTCCTGAAACAATTAACACGCTCAAACGGCTGAACGGATTTGAGTGAAATTTGGAATGGAGGTACCTAATTTATTATCGTACTGCTGTTGATTTGTTCAACTGTAGTGTTCCGAGGATGAGGCGTGTGTTGAGTTCTGAGTTCTTTGGCTCATAGTTTACTTAAATAATTATCATAAGTTTTCGGTTTTTCGGCTTCTTCTTCTTTCGGTTTTTTTTATTATTCCTGTGTATCTTTGTAATAAGCTTGAATATTTTTCTTGATAATTTAATTTTTCTTGTTAATTCATGTTTATACCTATGTATGTATTGCTTGCACTTATAATTTTGACTGCTGCTATAAGTGAAGACTGATAATTTGATTCTAAATTTCCCTTTTTACTATGTTTTTGTGTGCTGTTAGTTTTTCCAAAATAAATGGAACCCTGGATTAACACATAGGCTACTTTTTATCATCATCATCATAAATTTTTTATCATTGTTCATGCGGGTGAAACCGCGGGACGCAGCTAGTTAGAACTAAATGTAAGACTATTTACGTCAAAAAGCTCTAATTTTTAACCGAATTCAAAAAAAGGAGGAGATTCTCAATTTGATTGTATAGGTTTTTTTTCACTGCTGGACAAGAATAGCGTTTGTTAAGAGCACCTTGTAAAAAGTTCGTCTGGGGAATTACTACCAAAATTAATGTGAGCATTGCTGTGTTTCGGTTCGAAAGATATGGGTGACGGTGAAATTACAGGCACCTAAGACTTTTCATCTATATGTCTCACGATGAAGAGTGAAATGCATGCCACGTAAGGTGCGTCCTGTGGAACCAACAGTCGGAGACCTAGGTGGGCCTGAAAGGTAAAGCATTTGTTATGGGCTGTGGTCCCGTCATATTATTTGAATTGAAAAACAATATCAGCCACGATTTGACCTTGATGACTTTTTATGCGTTCTCAGATTTGCGCCACCTCCATCCACTATCTTCTAGTGACTACGTAAAAGGTCATCCGATTAGACAGATTTCCAGCATCGTCCTCATAAAATAAAGTGTCCCATTAAGCTGATATCAGACTACGCTATAATATAATAGCATATAGTTTATAGCTCAAAGCACAACATAAATAAATAAATAAATACTGGACATCTCACACAACATTATCTAGCCCCAAGCTAAGCAGAGCTTGTGTTATGCGTGCTAGATAACTGATATACTTAATACAAATACATTACATAGATAGATATTTTTTTATTATACATAGAAAAATACCCAGAACACTCTGAACAAATATCTGCAGATTGTGCAAATATTTGTTCAGAGGCGGGAATCGAACCCGCAACCTCTTGCGACGCAGGCGAACCTTCGCCCGCCGCGCCACAGAGGTTGTCATGGACACTTTCACACTGTACTGTACTATATATTATTGGCTTACTATACGCTATAAATTGGTGCGATGCGCTGAGTTCATGCTGTGCTGTATCACGCGCTGCCCTCTTCCTCACCCCCAGCCGTCCCGCAAGCGAAACGGTCAACAAAGCTTGCGATATACTTTAAATGCTTGCGATAATATCGCGTAATGTGAACTCCATGCTTAGCATTAGGTTCTTCTTTGCTATACTATATAGCACAATAGTATGGCGTAGTCTGAAATTAGCTTTAAGATGTATATAGATCATCTATACGTGGACTCGGCAAGTGACAGCGAGTGCGTGAATATGTTAATGTAGCTTGTTACCTTCTACCTACTGAACTAAAAGTATTGCACTCTGTTTACAATACAAACAGTACCTACAGTATCTTAACTACTCAGGCACATGGGATAGGTAAGTACCCAAGTACCTACTTACATTATTAGAGGATAACCAGGGAGTCTAATCTAACCTTTGACATACGTATACACTCCCTCACTGAATGTAATGTGGACTCCAGAGTACAAAACCGGGATCGTGTCTTCATTCACTTGGCCATCTTCGGAAGATTGTATTTCAAGTATTGCCGACGAGAACTCCGTACTCCACGGAGACACTAAGAACGCACCTGTGAACAGAGAGTGCTGTCTGAGCCACACTAGTGCCAAAATTTCAATATAGAATAAGTCAAGTTCCCTCCTCCTACACTCCCACTTCTACAGCAATGAGCTGGTTACCTTCCAGATGACAGCGGACCCTGGCGGCCAGCCAGTTGGCGGGTTGCTGGTGCAGTTTGAGCCAGCCGTGCAGCGGAGCCTGGTACTTGTACCCTGGCTTGCCTTCAGCGCCTGAACAAATTTTTTTACTCGATTAAAAATTACTGTTCATTCATTTTGCTTAAAACTTTTTGATATATCACACATTTACAAACATACCAAATGAAAAGAAACTACATAATAACTTTTCATTTAAAAAACCGACTTCCGCCATTGTAATCGACTAAATAATTTTGGATGAAAAAAAAATGTTGAAAGAACCATAGTGGTGAAAGGATTATGATACTTTCTGAATGCAAATGCTTGGTTTGTTGCTGAAAATATCAAAATCGCCATGTTAATGCCTACAATATTTGAGGAGTTCCCTCAATTCCTCATGGATCCCATCATCAGAACTGGATTTTGAAAAAAATGGGACCAATCTGGAAGTATATCTATTCAAATAAAAAAAGAATTTTCCAAATCGGTTCATAAACGCCGGAGAAATGCGGTAACAAACATTAAAAAAAAAAAAAACAACCGAATTGAGAACCTCCTCCTTTTTGGGAAGTCGGTTAAAAACGTCCTAGAGTTGAAAAACTAAACCATTCCACGCAAAGTTGAAAAAATTATTAATTTATTTCTGTAGGTAAGTAGACCAAAGGCCAAATCCTCGATTCTTTTATAAACATATAGAAATATATATACTCTGATTTTTTATCTTAGACAATTTTTGTAAACAAACAAATGTCAAGATATGCCACTGTGTGTTTTAATGTCATGATTGTGTATCATACGTGTATATCACATATGATATACATAGAGCTTGTGTTATGGGTACTAGATAACTGATATACTTAATACAATACATAACATAGATATTATACATAGAAAATATCCAGAACACCCTGAACAAATATCTGCAGATCGTACAAATATTTGTTCCGAGGCGGGGAATCGTACCCGCAACCTTTTGCGTCGCAGGCGAACCTTCGCCCGCCGCGCCACAGAGGTCGTCAACAATAATTTAGATTTAAAATTCAGGCAATTTTACAAAAACAGCATAACTACTAAATCAAGTTGGAAATCAATAAAATACATTAAAAAATAAATCAAGTTAATCGAATCATGATACTATCAAGCTAGTGCTAAAATTCATACATATACTGCGAATCAGGGTTATTTCACATTCCTGTACAAATACATGCAATTCTGGAATAATTTTGTTTATGTAAATATCTCTTCTTAGTTACTATGTACATACAGCCAAGCGATGGCGCGACAGGTTCTCGCACGAAGCAGACGTAGGGCAACCGTCGTTCGCAGCTAACTTCGCCCAAGCTGCCGTTTGCGTAGAACACGCCGCATCGTGACCCCAACCACGGAGCTGACTCTCCTGCAAAGATATCACGCATTATCGTCAGCTGTAAGTATTTTGGTGTGCTAACAGAAACACTAGTTTAGTTATCAATCACGTCGATATGATAACCAGGTACTATTCTCATAAGACGATACCAGTACCTAATTTCAGAACCTTCGGTGTGGAGGATTCAATATAAAGTCCGTTTACTTCATGAACGTATATTTCTAGTGTAGAGTAGAACTACTTAATACAAAAGGCAGGTGAAGACCGCATTGCCGGGTCAACTCGATCGCGGGTAGCGGGGAAAGCTAAAAACCGCTTACATAAGCACATCGTGACCCACAGTCATCCCTTTATAAAAAATATTTTTTATCCCACCATCTCGGAAAGAGTATTTTTGCTATTCGATATCTGAGTGTAAAAGCTGATTTATACGCTAGAGGATTTAATAAAATTGAAATTCGACATTCGATTCGACAGCCGATGCTGGTACCATGCTCTTCGAACACATATTTGAAGCATGGGAGAACTCGCAGGACGCGATCGGAGTTTTCTGCGACCTGTCCAAAGCTTTTGACTGCGTGAGGCATGATACTTTAATTTCCAAGTTAAAATATTATGGCATACAAAATCAGGCAATTAATCTTGTAAATTCTTACTTATCCAATAGAGTCCAAAAAGTTGATGTTGGTGGTGAAAGGTCTTCAGGATCGACTATTGTCATGGGGGTGCCACAGGGTTCAATATTCCTAGTTTACATTAACGATCTCCCTTTTTTTGTGAAAGACATAATTATGTGACGATACTTCTTTGATTTTCAAAGTTGATAGATCTAAATCTAATTACGATGATGTAAATGATTCACTATTGCGTGTTCTTGAGTGGTTCACAGTTAATAATCTTTTGCTTAATGCTAAAAAAAACGAAATGCATCAAATTCACATTGCCAAATGTAAAACATTATCCAACTAATATTAAAATAAATGGGGAGACACTTGATCTTGTCAAGTCTACCATTTTCTTAGGGCTTAATATTGATGCAGGGTTGCAGTGGGCACCACAAATTGTGGCTCTTGCTGGTAGACTTAGTTCCGCTGCATATGCAGTTCGTATAATAAGGCAGCTTACTGATGAAGCTACAGCTAGGCTTGTTTATTTTAGCTACTTCCATAGTGTTATGTCATATGGTATCATACTGTGGGGTAAAGCAGCAGATATCCAAGCTATTTTTGTCTTACAAAAACGGGCAATACGTGCCATTTATAAAATGAAGTCGCGTGACTCCTTGAGGGAGCGTTTCAAAGAAATCAATATTCTTACAGTAATATCGCAATATATCTATGAAATATTATTACATACACATAAACACTTGGATAGTTTTATGATAAAAAGTGACGTGCATGGTATTAACACGAGAAATAAACACAAACGAAACATACCAAAATTTCGATTAAAGAAAGTAAGTGGGTCTTTTATGGGGAATTCTGTACGGTTCTATAATAAACTTCCAGAAGGTGCATTTAAACTTCCTATTCGAAGATTTAAATCCTTCATAAAGATGAATCTAATTAAGAAAGCGTATTACACTCTTGATGACTGCCCCTCGACTGCTAAAATTATTTTACAAAGAGCACGATTTCTAAGAACGCTTCCGGACACAAACATAATCATTGTTGCCTAGTACACAGGATAAAATGCCACCAAAATTACACGATATAACTGAAAAAAAAACACTAGAATTTGAAATAAAATAAAAATGGACGACGTCTCGTTTCGAAAAAGCAGAAAAAAGTCCCAATATACCATTTATCGGTCACTCTCATTGTCAAAAGACGAAAAATGATCCGAACCTTAAGCACCCATTACATTATCCAATTTGTAGAGCGCTAGATAAGCTAGCGTGCTAAATTTGTATTGTGTAGTGGCAGTTAGACAGGTAGTGATCTAATCTAGTGCGATCGCATGGACTCTACCGCACTTGCGCATCTCGTACTCTAGCTAGTGCGCTAAATTGCATGGTGTAAAGCGTACTAGCGAGCTAAACACTAGCTATGCCCGGTCAGTCAATCGGCATGCGCTCGAACAGGAGGACGTAGGAAAGAGAAGTTCTCTTAGATCTATTAGAATTATACAAAGACATGCCATTTCTTTGGGATAAAAAGTACAGTTTTTTTCTCAGCAATAAATATTCTTTGACCCAACATTTTGTGCGTCTTTTTTTATTTATTACAATCATTGAACTCGACACGATTGCTAAAGCAATGCCAACTGTGTGGTGTTTTGATGACGCCATAATCATTTAGCGCTCTTCGAAAGATGCGGTTTGGCCGACGATCACTACCGAAATGAAAGGGAGTTAAACTAACTAGCTTCGCTAGCAAGTCTAATGTGAGCTCTTTTTATATCGCACTGCAGCACTAAATCTAGCGCTTTTAAGCTTTAACTGCCATTACACAATATAAATTTAGCACGCTATAGCTCATCTAGCGCTCTGCAAATTGGATAATGTAATGGGCGCTTGAGATACGAACTATCAAAACTGTACCTTTTGTCATCATCTGTTATTATGTCATTCTAATTTAAAAAAGTCGTGGCGTTCTGAAAGTGATTTAAAAAAATTATATCTCCAAACCTCCAAACTCAGGTCCTTATTCTGAGTCTCCAAATCTATTAGTCTCCGCGGTACGCCATTTCATATTTAAGCTTGTGTTATGTAAACCTACATGTAATAAAAATATTAACTTCCTAGCTCACCGTAGGTATTTGAAAACTGTAAAATTTTCCTTTGAAACTTTTGGCACGATCACTTACCGTTTATAAACGGATGGGTCTGCGTCGTATGGAGTCCGGAGTACAGAACTGACATCGACTGTTCCCCGGATTGCATGTTCTTAATCGCAGAGCTGAATGCAGCCGTCCACGGGAAAACCAACACAGCATCTGAGAAAATTTATTTATTATTTATCCGCACTACACAAAGGTTAGCTGGTAGAGAATGCTTCCTAGCATTAAGTTCGCATATGTCAACGATCTTATAATTCACAATAGATCCAGGGTCACGTACAAAATGAAAGCTAAAAACTGTCCGCATGGATACATACTTATACAGCTACATTTGTTTACTAACGAACAAAGATGAAAGTTTTAAAACAGTTCTAAGTTCAACCTAATTACAACCATGACACCTAGCAAAAAAGTAGCAAATCTTCAAAATATTATCTTACACTTACGATCATTCGTCACAAAAAACGAGCAAAGCAATTATATTACTCCTGTCACTTGTCAAATCAAAAGACATAGGTTAAACAACTAGTGTGAAATCAACCTTAACGAGCCACAAATAAAGTTCTTTTTCCCGTTATTACCTTGCGAGCTACATCCATCCGTTTCCATGGTTTCGCTTCTGTTTGCTTCTTCAAATTTAACTACAGAAGGTATGGAGTCGCGTTGATCACTTAAATAATTTATAATATGCACGTTAAAGTTAAGTTAAAATTATTTATGTTTTGGGCATGTATGTTTGATATTGATAGTATATATACTTGTTATTTTATTAACGTTCTGTTGTGTGTATATTTATGTGTATGTTTATGTTTTTGGCCAAGATGTCTATCGCTGGATGTCACAAATAAAAATATCACTAAATTCCACATCTTTATATTCATGTTTACAATCTTTATAATACAAGTACAGTTTAGTGCAATAATTTGATCAAACCCCAAAATGTTTAAAACAGCTCAACATTAAAAATTTTCCATTCTGCGTACCTACAGGCTGATAATGAAGCCCTAGTTATAAAAAGCTCAAATATAAAAAATATATGTTCTGTTACGTTTGTCTCGTTTCATAATAAAAAAAGATATCGACCATCAAAGTTTTCCAACAAAAACCGTAAAGTGCTTGAGGGCGGGCGTACAGGCGCCTGCCGTAGGTTGGGCATTTATTTGATATTTGGGAAATATACCTATAATATGATAAAAGAATTTGAAAAAGTACTGTTTTTTTACGATAATGTGTTCTATAAGTGATTCTGGTTCATAAATTTTAACAAAGCGAGAGGACTCATTATCAGTTGGTATAGATGTAAAGGGGTTGTTAACCAAAGATTTGGTTAAATAACAGTAGCGTAAATGGATTGCTCGGAAAGCTAAAATAAAAAAAAGGAAAGCCAAGTATCTGATGAGAGTTCAACAAACAGACACAAAAGTAGTATTAAAATTTTTTAAAGTTCTGGTAAAAACAAATTATTACAATACAAATCTACTCCATGCATCTACTGTTCTGTTACAGACAATTTTGCGTCAACGTTGGCCAAACATTTGTAGCGGTGGTTTAAAATCGGTAATTTTGATCAAAATTTCATACTTTTTGTTAGTTTAAAGCTTAAAATACAACTTATTCTACATGTACTTAACGAAAGTAAGACACTCCGGCCGTTAAATTGTTTTTTCGGGGATTATTTTTGCAACTTTTAAATATACATTGCGGCATTGTGACACGTGTTTACATTGGCTTTGTTTGAAGCGAACTAAATCAAATACAAACTCACTTTTCAAGTGAGCTTAAATTCACCGAGACGTTTTTATTGCGCCGACCCGATATCTATGTGAGTATTAGAGATCGTTGGCATATGTACATGATTTGTTTTTTGTGCACTAAAGAATATTCTATTCTATTCCTTCTTGATTACTTATTTTGTTGAATGATACGTATCACTAGTTAACAACCCTCTAATTAATTTATATTATATATACTTTAATTATTCCGATCAGTTTTTAGATAAAAAAAGTTAATAGCGGCTCCTTACTTTCACTTTGACAGGTGCTTGTCGCTGTCTCCCAGTCGGCTGGCTCCGTGTGCAGGCCTAGCCATCCATCGAGTTCTGAGTAGTGCTTATAAGCAAGCCGGCTGTCTCTGCCTGAACCTGAAAAATACTTGATACTTATACTACTGATACTCAGAAGGCACGCTAATTGAGATAACAATTGTGCAGGTAGTATAAATCGCTTCTTACCCACCGTACCACCGACCATACCCCCAACAACCGTACCAAGTGGTACGGTGGGTAAACATTTTAAAAACAATACCACCAATTAATAGTGATGTTTATATTTATTTTATAGTACTTATAGAATTGAGTATAGTTAGTATCATTTACAATAAAAAAACTTAATAAAACATGAATTCTTCCTAATTCTGAGAACAAAACGTGACACATTATTACACATTACCTCCTAAATGATACCACTAAAAATCTTTATGGTCTTAATTTATCTAATGCATGACCTATTGAAATATCTTTGTTAACAATTTCCATTTGGACCAATGTTATGAAATCGTCATATACGATTTGGTGACTTATTCTCTTTTTAGGACCATATTCTGTTTCATGAGCATATTTTTAAGTGCATTATGATAAAAATAATAGGGAAAAATAATTACCCACCGTACCACTGGGGGTGATATATAAGACCCTAATATAAGGCATTTACTTTATTCACAAGAATGGATAAAATAAGGAATGAGTATATAAGAGGAAGTTTAAAAAATTGCACTAGTGACAGAAAAGATGAAGGGGAATCGTTTAGATTGGTATGGGCATGTTAGGAGGAGGGATGAAACACATGTAACTAGGAGAGTGATGAATATGAAGGTTAGCGGATGGAAAGGAAGAGGAAGACCTAAGAAAATATGAATGGATTGAGTGAGAGATGATATATGAATGAGAAAGGAGTGAATGATGAAATGACGGCTGACAGGAGAGAGTGGAAGAGAAACACAAACTGCGCCAACCACAAATAAATTGGGATAAGGGCAAGACAATGATGATAAATTTATTAATAAAAACGTATAAAACAACACCTAAAACTAGATAAACATGAGGATTGCTTTCGAATATATAAATATAATGCATTATATATATATACATAACATAATATAACACCATACGTAGTCATGATCCCACACTAGGATTTCCTGTGTCGTGGGTATCAGGTACGAGTACCATGGTACTATAATACCCAGTCCCGGAAAAAATATTTGCCGATCATACAAACATTTGTCCTGCAGCGGGAATCAAACCCGCTGCCTCTTGAATCTCAGCCGGCTACTCACCCGCCACGCCACAGAGGTCTGCGCGAATCTGTTGTCAGAATAAAAAAAAGTGGCTGTCATTTGAATTTTTTTGGTTACAGAAATGTTTCCGGACTTTTTCTGGTCTTTCGAAGGGAGACGTCATCCTTTTTGAACGAGCGAAGCGAGTTCTTCTAGCCAACTTGGAAGAGTCGGCGTTTGTATGTATGTATGTATGTATGTACGTATGTTTGTCCGATAAAAACTTCCCAACCGTTTATCCGATCTTTATAAAATTTTATATGGGGGTAGATAGTATTGGTACAATTTGTAGGTATAGTCCAGTCAGTAAGGGGGTTTGACCCTGACAATAATTCCTCTGTCGCTGAAACTTTGCAGTGTGATAAAGTAAAGTTCATAAATTACGGTTGACAAGTTATCCATGATTTTTTTTATTTTTAAATGTTGTATTTCTACCTAAACATGAAAATCACTAATAACTTTTGGTGGAAAATTGCTCTGTCCAAAATTCCTTCGGTATATGTTAGTATACATTAATAAGTATACATATGTAACGGTATCCAGGAATATTTCGATTTCAGTGAGACAGAAATTTAAGAATATCTGTATTTTTATCACAACTTTTTCAGGAAAATTGCTCCGTCAGTTTTAATTTTTTTGTACTTGTAAGGTTGTTTAAACTAATCGCCTTGCAGAGTTATCCAAAAGATTTGCCTTTTTGTTCATAGTTTTATGGATTTTTGGAAATAACTTACGGCGGAAAATTGCTCCGTCCATTTTTGTTCATTTGTTAGTTACAGTATACTTTATTATAATAGAATTTTAAGTTATCCAATAAAATTTCGCCAAAACACATAAACACATAAACTTTTATATATCAACATTTCATACTTAGTCAATTTTCGTACCGCGCAGAGTTCTGTGGGCTCAGCACGAACAATTAATGTTACCGAGACGCAATCGAGACGATCTCAAACGTCAAATATTGGCCAGTGACACAGGAGTGACTTGAAATTTTCAATATTTGTGAGTAGATATTTGAAGTTTACTATCGTGTCTTCGTAACTTTAGATGTTCGTGTTTGGGCCTCTGATAATACAGCGGGGCACCGCACCACGCATGCGCTCCACGCAAGGGCTGCCAGATATACCGCTTTTCCTTTTTTGACACAGCTTTTTTGCTTAGGGATCCGCATTCCGTTTTTGGTTATCGAGGTTCTGTTTTTTTTGGATGATACTATGAGCAACTTTTTTATCACTTTTACACCGAAAAAAAACGCCTAAAAGTAGCTGTCCTTAAACTTATCTCCAAAATAACGTAAAAAAGATGTGGAAAAAATAAGAATATTGAGAACACGATGAAGAATTAAACGAAAGTTATCGCGAGTGACTGTTAAAACAATCAAAACTATTACGCTATTGAAAATTCTCCCAGGGACACTCAACTCGTTTTTGAATAAAAAATTAAAATAAATTACTTACTGAAAATATATCAAAATCATGGAAAACTACCACATTCAAAACCGTCAGTCAGCACACCTACTCGAGTACTTACGACTCGCACTTGGCAAGCTTATTTTGTATGTAAAGTCGTACTTTTTTTGAATCTCGTTAGAAATCAATTGAAACATACTGGCCACCTAGAAGTCGTCATAAAAACAGCCAACGCATCGAAGAAGAAATGATCCACGTTACAAAATTTGACAGTTTAGGTAAGACCACAAAATATAGAAATAGACAGAAGGTCCGCTCCCACCGTCCTTGAAAATAATTACCTAAACTTGCCTGACTCACTAAGGTTGCTACTGTATTCATTCAGAATTTTGAAAAGGAGTAGATTATTAGGAGTTGGAACAAGTTACAAACAATCTCGTTTGGAAAGGTGAAGAACGTTTGCATTTGGTTGTATTTAAACAACCAAATACACTGCAAGCGTAATAATACCGCTACTCATTTTGTTAACAAGTGACAAATGCCTGCACTCGCTATTATAGTCGCGACTGAGCTCTGCTCGAGATTGCGTGAGAATACATGTAAACGTAAAGTCAATGTGTGCTTACCAGAAATGGCGCTATGTTCTGAGTGGACCCTCTGTAGCTGTTTGTTCACGACGACTCTGTCTCTCATTTTTTTTCGTCTGAGAAACTTTACGATTTTGCTTCGGCTTTCAACTTCTATGTGATGTCATATGCTGTAACGCGTAGGCGTTCGGTTCAATTTGGCTCTAACTTTTTTCATACAAATATTAAACTTACAAGCACTTAGAAGCCGAAAGAAACATTATTTATTATTATTTCGTTCTTGAGATATCGTGATGAGTCAGCAAGTAGGTGAGTGATATTTGCGTTATATATATATTGATTCTCATTGATCAAAACTATTGTCTCAAGATGTAGTAAAAGTAGCTCCCGGCGGCTGTGCGCGTAATGTTGATAGTCTAAAATGCGTATGCTACGCCGAAATTTTATTGGATACTTTAAAATGCTGTTGTATTTAAGTGTACTTTAACTAATAAATGAATAAAAAAGGACGGAGCAATTTTCCGCCGAAAGTTATTTCCAAAAAACCATAAAGCTATGAACGAAACGGCAAATCTTTTAGATAACTCTGCAAGGCGATTCGTTTAAACAACCTTACGCGTACAAAAAAATAAAAACTGACTGAGCAATTTTCCTAAAAAAGTTGTGATAAAAAAACAGATATTCTTTAATTTCTGCCTCACCGAAATCGAAATATTCCTGGATACCGTTACATATCTATACTTATTAATGTATACTAACATACACCGAAGAAATTTCAGACTGAGCAATTTTCCACCGAATGTTATAAGTGATTTCCATGTTATGGTAGGAATACCTAATTTAAAAATAAAAAAAATCCTAGATAACCTGTCAACCGTAATCTATAAACCTTACTTTATCACACAGCAAAGTTTCAGCGACAGAGGAATTATTGTTAGGGTGTGCATACAAAGAATTGCCTCGTTCATCGGACTAGTAAGGTTTTGAGCTATATCGGTCAGGGGGTTGATGAGATATTGGGGTCCAAGAGGGGGTAAAAAAAAAATTGAGGCAGTCGGATCGAATGGGATGTCTAATGAAAGCTCTTTGGCTGGACATTTCAAAACTGTTCTTAATTAGTATCTAAACTTAGTTGTTTCTGAGATATAAGGGAAAATCTAAAACGTAAAAATCAAAAATTCTAGGGTACTTCCAGCAATCCCACAATGCTGAAATTTGGTATGCTTGTAGCTTTTGTGTCACAACTACAGGAAAAAGTCTGAAATTGAAGAAATTAGAAACTTGTACCTTAAAAAAACCATAACCTATATAACATCAATTGTTGACCCCCCATTCCTAGGAGTTTGAATGACATTGGAGTTCTATGATTTTCATCAAAAGGACGTAATCAATTAATTCGTCAAGTACTTTATAAACTAACAGATACGTAGTATTTACGCCCCGTTGCTTAGTCCTATTCAAAGGTTATTTCAATGTTGTGTAGGAAATTATATAGAGGTTAATGTTTTCTTAGTAAAGGTTTTTAGAAATCGGTTAGAAGGGTAAAGAAAGTAAAATATGCAAAAAATATCTCGAAGATACTTCAAGTTCTCTGGTACATAATGCTGAAATTTATTATTTTAGTATATTTTTTTCTATAGGAAGAAGTCGAACATTAAGGATTTTTTCTTTTTAATATCCATTTTTAGCGTATAAAACGCAAATATTCAAAAAGCACAACTACAACTAGATGGCACTGTTTATTTAAAAATATTTTTTTTGCTTTTCAAAAACTCTCTCATGTTAGTGAAATTGACTCGGTAGTTTTAGATTTCTGATGGATCATCCATACAAACATACTTACATAGCCATTAAATACAAACCCCTTTCGCCCTTCTTAAGTAGTCGGGCTGATAATGATGTCATCGCGAGGTCTCAGTTCGGGGCGAACCACTAGTTTAATTTATTTCCATTTCTAGTGTTTTTTTAGTTATATATCCTTTGTTCTCATATTATTACATTCGCAAAATATTATATTCTCGAAGGGGTGGAAATTGTCCAGGAACATTCTAGTAAACTGCCATCAATTTACTAGAACATGAATTGACAGAGTACTTGACGACTGGACATTGTATTTTTTTTTTCTGGCCCTTTGTCAGGAGACAATATTGCCAATGTCAGGTTAGATTATTGTTCGTTGGGTTAGGCTTAAACATAAAACAAAAATAAACGAAAATTAAAACCACTGGACATTGTTTGATAATTATTTATGCTACTTGACATTGGCAAAGTTGAGTAAATACTCAGATGCCATTAAAAAAAAAACATTTCCTTTCAAAAGTACTATACTTATAAATCTGTGCTTTCAAAATCGATTTTGAGGTTCCCTGTGATGGGTAATTTAACGATAAATTATATATTGATGAATGAGGAAAAATAGCTTTAAGCTTTTTAGTACAAATTGGCAATTTCATAGGTAATTTTTTTCAAGTGGAACAATCCATTTCCCAATATTTGAACCCAAAATCTTAGGGCCTATACTTAGAGTCCCTCCCGACCATTAGTGCTCTCGTACCAACTCAAAAGTACCATACATACCCAAACACAGGACACATAGATGCGCGCAGAAGAGAACATAACTCAAATTCACCGACATTATGTAGGTAGGTACCTACGCAAAGTATATTTTCGAACTGATCGCAGTATGCAAGTGTCGAAATAATAATAAGAATAGTGTATAAGTGTTTTGTTTATATACTCTCCTTAGCAGATAGCTACCAGGTTAAATGAAAGGCAGATAGATACAAGCACTAATGAACCTAAAAACAATATTATCTGCATATTAAGTACCTACCTAGTCACTTCAGTTTTAATAAATAACTTTTCAACTTTAATATTTTGTGTGCACTTTTTTTTTTTTTTTTTTAAATCAACTTTTACAAAAGGGTTTTTTCGTTAATGCGATTATGTCGCCCTGGTTATAACATCAAAACAACACTTTCACTTAACCTATCCTCTATCAACTAACTTGTATATTCTTTTGGCATCATCCGATAATGGATCTGCCAGTATACCATTACAGACACAAGTTTAAATTCAAATTAATACTACTTCTCACCCTAGAATTCTGAACACATTCCAACAATATGTGATATACGTCATCAATCACGTTACAAGTTAGGCAATTTGGAGAAGCCGTTTTACGCATCAGGTAAGAGAATTTATTACATGGAATGTGTCCAGATCTGAGTCGCAGAGCTGTAACAATCTCTTGCTGTTTAGCACTCTGTTGTCTATCCAAGAACATCTCAGTGGATGTGGCTGTATCGTGCGGTACCATATTCCTTTCTCTCTTGAGCTTTCATCGAAGTATTCATTCCAAAGATTATAACAATGATGTTTTAACGTAGGTATATAATTTTGAAATGAAGGGGTAATATTTACATCAATTCCATCCGAAATATCTTGTTTAGCTAACAAGTCAACTTGTTCATTACCATCTAAACCAATATGAGATGGTATCCACTGTAAATAAACTATTTTATTTTGGAATCAGTCTGTAGCTTCAAAAAAAGCTTTAATATCGCGTAAGCTACAGGTAATCCTCGAAAAACCGAAGTACTAGTGTGCACTTGCGGGGCGCACTCAGTTATTTAGGTACCAGTCTCATAAAGAGACTTTCATCAGGATCAACAGACCTTTACCTAGCGCAGGGTAACCAATAAAGAACCAGTTAAACGAGGAACGAATCAACAAACTGAAACATATAAGGCCAAGTGCGATCCTGACTCACATAAAGAGGTTTCCGAAACATGGAAAAGTTCGTTGGTATAAACAAAATTATTCATGTTGCATACATTTAGTGTAGATATTTTTGAGCATTATTGATTCCCGATATTTCGGCACAGTTTCATGCGCCATGATCACGGGTAAACTGAAGTTAGCCATAGCGGAACACCTCATAGAATCTGGCTCAAACCATTGGATTGAGCTACACAATCTACAGGTAATCTCAACAGAGCGGCATTACATACTAAGACTGGTGCAAGAGGCAATTGAGATTACTAAACACAGGAATTTCAATAGAGAAGATGGTTTTCAATTGTTTGGAGTCTGGAATCCTGTGGTGAGAATGTGTAGGAATCGGAAAAATTGTGTGGTACCAGTTGCTCGTCCGGATACCGTTAGTGTGGTGTGTCGAGATGAAGTTAAGTGTGACAGTGAAACTGATGGTAGGGGTGTTCGTAATAAAAGAGTGAGAAAGCGGGTAGATCGGTACGGCTACCAATAACAATAAAAATCTACTCGCAAAGACTTACCCGTGATCATGGCGCATGAAACTGTGCCGAAATATCGGGAATCAATAATGCTCAAAAATCATGGTAAATATCCCGTTTCTAATGATAATTATGTTAATAACCATAATAGTTTCAAAAGTTATATTTAGTATAGAGACAACTCACTTATAAGTTTAAATCTTGCTAGGTATTTAGATAGGTATTGAAATTAAGCTTACATAAAGTCCATTTAGCTACCTACTATTTCTTAGGATTGAAGATATGCAGCGCTAGCAATAAGGCCACTTTAGGGCCGGATATTTCCTTGTTTGACCGCAGGGCGCCAAAATTACCTTTATGCTCAAACAACCTATTTTTCAGGATAAACTTTTATAATACTAGTCTTGTGGTAGATGATGATGATGATGAAATTAGTATTCAGAACTTGAGCTACTTATAATTGGCAACAACGCTACCAGTCTTTACTCCTGCCAGGATGTTCTGTTGTCGACATTCTGACTCCATCATCAGATCAGCTCGTTTCACCATCATAGTAATATTGTCCTAGTCGTAACTGGGTACACTACACACACGTGTGCATTTTAACTTAATCGCTTTCCAGGAAGAAACTTTCAAGAGTTGATTGTAATTTAGGCAGCTGCTGTATAACTTACAAAAACCTTAAATAAAAAGTAAGTTTAATAACTTGAACACAAGATTTCTGAAAAATTACGCTCTAAAAAGTACGACATCAAAAAATATTTGCATCTGCAATTGTTATGTACTTACAGACTTAAATATTTATCGACTTTATGCCTCTATAGGGCACCTTATTCAATTTATTGTGACGTCACATAGCCTATAACTAGCGGACAATGAAGACGCTTACAACCATACCTCATTTGTCAAATTATGATAAGTAGTTTAGAAGATATGAGGGAACAGATGAACATACACGTCAAAATCATAACCTTTCGTAGTCCTTCGTAGTTCGTAACCATCTGACGAAATAAGGTTTCTTGTTTGATTACAGAAGTGGCCCTACAATTTGTCAGCCTATACTTGAGTAACCCAATCGAGGAGTTCCAATGTAATTGTTGTGTAATAGTAGATTGTATCATAAGGGAGCAAAATAATATTTTTACGGCGAGGGCGCTTTTTTGAATCCAGAACGAAGTGAGGGATTCTAGAGTAGAATCCCGAGCATAGCGAGGGATTCTTTAGTAGAATCCCGAACGTAGCGAGGGATTCAAAGTACGTCGCCCGAGCCAAAAATATATTTTGCGCCCGAGTGTTACACTCTACTTTTCATCACCCACTATGAGAAAATAAAAGGCGCCTCATATTTTATTTCAAAACAAAACCATGAATTTCTAACAATCCGTGAATAACTTATCATTTAAAAAAAAGACTTCCGCCGTTGTATTCGACTAAATATTTGGATGAAAAAAAAATTATGAAAGAACCATAGTGGTGAAAGGATTATGATACTTTCTGAATGCAAATGCTTGGTTTGTTGCTGAAAATATCAAAATCGCCATATGTATGCCTACAATATTTGAGGAGTTCCCTCAATTCCTCGTGGATTCCATCATCAGAACTGGATTCTGAAAAAAATGGGACCAATCTGGAAGTATATCTATTCAAATAAAAAAAGAATTTTCCAAATCGGTTCATAAACGCCGGAGATATGAGGTAACATTAAAAAAAAATACAACCGAATTTAGAACCTCCTCCTTTTTGTAAAGTCGGTTAAAAATGACGAAATCGCGGGCCGTCGTTTCTAATTTGTTTTTTTTTATTCAGCCGGTGGCGCGACTATGGGCCGTCGTACCAGCCAGTATTTATTTAAACAATATTTGCGTTCGCCTTCTTTGGCGCTGAACACTAAGATGATCCAAATTTAAAAAGGGCGCGGAAAAGATAATTGCGGCGCACTTATTTGTGTTTGATTCTTTTCGAGATGTTCCAAATTCAAAAAGGGCCGTAAAAGATAATTGCGGCACACTTATTTGAGTTCGATATATTCCAAATTTAAAAAGTGCGCGGCAAAGATAATTGCGGCGCACTTATAGAAGCTTCATACAGAAAACACCACCTTTGGGTGCACTTAAAGGCGAACCAAGTCGTCCTTTTCGAATAGATGGGATGAAAATGTTATTTTCTTTCTTTCTGTCTTTTTTATCTACCTTCTGGCACTAACTAAGACCAGCTCGTTGTCACTATTCTGAAATTTGTATTGTCATCAGGGGTGCGATTTTTTAATGTCACTAAGTGACTGAATACACTTCTCATAAAAAAAAACAAAACACTACCAAGATCTCTTTCTGGCGACAAATTATCAAATAAGAGGATAAGTTCTTTAAGAAAATCTATTATCATATTTGCTGGCAGTTCGTGATCTTGTTACATGTCAATTTATATTTTCCGTTTTTTCAAAATTTTGAATGAAATAAACTTGAGAAATGTTTAGATTTTTCTGATGATAAGTGTATTATCAAAAAACATACAGTTGAATTGAGAACCTCCTCATTTTTTTGAAGTCTGTTAAAAAGGCCATAAATCTCCGTTTTTCAGGAGATGTACTGGAGGAAACACTTGTATTGATATTATAGGTATGAGAATTTTAGTCATCAATGAGTTTCAAATGTATGTATAGAAATGTGGAAATCGGGGATTTACGGCAATTTCATTGACGTTTAGTCACACGATGACATTCAAAAGTCGCTCTCCAGCTTAGAATAAAGACCAGTCCTTATTCTAAGCTCTCCAGAGAGCGATTCTGAGTTTTGACAAGCAAATGACACTGACGTCTGGCGTGTAGTGTAGTGTGGATTTTTGTATGGCGACACCGATGAGCGCCCCTAGCGTACACTCTGTGTACCTCATTTTCCATACAAAAATCCGTGTTACACTACACCATACGTCCGAGTCAATCACTTGTCACAACTTAGAATCAGCTCTCTGAACTTGTTCTAGGGCATCGAGAAGTAGTCCAAGAGATGTCACAGCACACAGACAGACAGACCTATTTCTGCCGCCAAGCAGTAGTCCTCGCATTGCTGTGTTTCGGTTTAAAGAGTACGGGTTGCGGGGAAATTACAGGCACATGAGACATCTTTACGTCTCAGGGTCGACAGCACGCGTGTGATGCATCTGGTGTTACAGGCGTCCATAGACTGGTGTTAACGCAGCGTTCACTAGAGGTTAATAAAGATAAAAAAACAAAAGACGACTTCTTTTGAGTAAAATTTTATTTTATTTTTAAATTAGTTACAAACAAAAAACAAAGTGAGAAAAAAAAATAATGAAAATTAAATATGCATAATGAAAATGTGTTTTTTACAATATATCAATACAAAGTCAAAGTCAAAGTCAAAGTCAAAATCAAAGTCATAGTCAAAAGAATTAATTTTCCTGCCTGAATAATAAATAAATGTTTTCATCATCATCATCCCAACAGGATTACATCAGGAACAGGAGTAATTTTAGTTTATAAAACGATTCAAAATGATCCTTGTGAGTTCAATGAATACAATTCTTTTGAGTTTGACTTTGATTTGATCATCAGCCTATAGAAGCCCACTGTTGGTGCCCCATAGAATGCCACGGTATCCACAGGCATTTTGCGACCCATGCTAAGTCAACTGTACGATTCCGGGACTCGGTAGAACAGAGGTCAAAATGTCTATACGGGCTGGCTGTCCGGCTGTGTAGAATCTGGATTGAGAAATAGATAATTTAATGCCGTGAGCTCGCAAGCGCAGCCGCGGGCGGATACTAGTCAGTTATAAACGTGAGTGAGTTTGCGTTGCATCATTTAAAGTGTAATTTTATAAACAATTCCCTGTATGTGAAAGCTTTCCTTATAATATACTTTACAGAGTATCTATCTAGTAGTTATCTTTTCACAATTTCCATTCAATGTTAATTTGTTACAAAACATATTCAAAGAATAATTGTATTTGACGTTGGTAACATGTTAGACAGGGACACAACCACCTGCAAAATGCTCTCTCACATAGCTCGTTTTTCTGTTTCGTACAATTTTTATAGAAAAGTAACCTTGATGCAATGTATTTAAGTGTAATGTTGTACTATCAAAAGTATGTACTGCACGATCCTTATTAGGTACTAAATCCATGCTTGAAGCATACATGCGGTGGCTCACACCGGTGTAGGGTCTGACCACGATGAACGTTGGGTGTCGTCGTATGGGTTTTTGCAGCAATAGTTAGAATCAGGGCTCCGGTCGCATCGTTGCGTGCGTCGCGTTGGCTACCGACACCGACCGATCGGTGCCGGACTGGGGCAAGGATGCGGTGTCAACATCGTTATTTGATTATTTTATCGTATTTTAAGTTCATTGTGTCTTCACATAGCTTAAAAAGTAATGTATGTCTTGATAATTATGAAACTTAATTGTTATTACTTTACCCTGGTTAGGTCAATTGTTCGATATATTATAGCTCGGTGTGTAGTCACCATCACTGTTGAGAGACGCTTGAGCAGTTAGCCGCTTGGCGGAGCGGGCGCCATCTCGCAGATGAACGGACGCTTGAAAAAGTTATCCAAGTTGTTGACATGACCGTTTGAGAACATGAACATGTAGGGGCGCTTGTCCTCTTGTGATGGCTTACCCGGCCTCCAGTTAGGGTATCCAGCCTGCTGGATGGCCTGACCTGCAATGAGACGACACCGTGAACACGCGCACACACTGCGACGAGAGCCGCCCCGGCATAATGGACACCTGCTTGTCTTCCGGCTCACGAGTCGTGGGTCCAAGTGCCTGCAACGGGTGTGTGATTTTACTACGGTAAGATAAGATATTATAAAGATAACTGAGTGTAGAATTAAAAAAAGGGAAACAATAAAAAGTATTGGTGTATAAATCTGGTCACAAGAACCAAGAAAGAACCAGTGATTCAAAGAAGAAGAACTAAGAGCCTCATTCACCATCGAATCACAAAAAGAAGCCTTTACGAAGCTTTTTGTCATTATTTTATTTCCATACTGACTGTCTTTAGTATCTGTCTCATAGACTTTAGGCCATAGTATGTCGATGGTGGCCCTAAGTCATATTTAGTGGCGAATAAAGTGTGTCACACACGTAGCAGATGCGGTAAGATATCTGTATCTGAGCGAGTATCTGTCCATATCGCTCTCTATACTAAACTCAAGGAGCAACACACATTGCAAATCCCTTATATTTAACCATCAAGCATCTGTAGGCACTGACATATATCAAAAGATGGACAGATGATATCTATATATTATATCTGTATATACAAATGGAAATACAATACAGTTTGAGGGATTCCGCGTGAATGTATCATTATCGTATATTATCGTATCTGCTACGTGTGTGATGCACTTAAGCCTAACTTCACTAAGATGACAGATCATGTAGGTATGACATAGTGGTAGAGACAAATAGAATAGCTTGACATGACTTGGTGAGAAAGGTCCAATGTAACAAATCTGATCTCAGATCGTGGAATGTCTCTAATTCCAAGGTAGGTAAGCTTGCGCACACCTGCATTTAACTTGGCATTCTTAACATTGAATGAAATAGTGCAGCGCGCAATTTGATCTTGAAATATTCGATAGAAAGAAACCACGGTGGTCGTCAAAAAGTCATCGGGAGAGTGGAGGTGGGTTCTCTGTAGGTATAGCTTTCTCCATAGTCAACTGTTGGACTTTGAACTTGTAATTTAGCCCAACAAGAAACAAGTAATTAGGCGAACTAAATGGTTATTTAGTATTTTCTTGCAGCTAACCTTTGTGTATTTTGAGAATGTAGGAGGTGGAAGTGCTTTATTCAATAATTACATAAAATGTGTAAATAGGTATGACATACCCGCCGTCCCGTCCCGTAGTCTCGTCCTAAGAATAAGATTTCTTCAACTCCTCCTGTGGATGTCGTAAAAGTTGACTGAGGGATTACACCTAGGGATGGGCTGCAGCATCCATCTGAGTAGGTACATAACACTACAATGCGATCACCAATACGCCTGCCAAGCGTGGTAATTGTGGCAACTCATGCTATGAGGGAAGTCTCATCCAGCAGTGGATGTCAACCGGCTTATGAAGAAGAGAAATAGGTAATAAATAGTAGTTGTGCCAAATAGGCAGCTCAACACTGTTTCAGTTAAATTGTAAGTCCCATAACATGACTTGGTAAGGTGTGATCTAAAGCTTTGGATAAACTATAACAGCCACGTTCCAGCACTTAGTGAGAGAGGCCCTGCCTAAAACTCACCATCGACAGTCATCCATTCACCTGACTCCCAATAGATGCCGACAGGAAACCAGTAGATTTCGATGCTCTGCATTAGCTTCAAAAGGACCTGTAGCTCGTCCTCACTGTTGGGGACGGCGAGGCGTGCACCCTACGCCACACAGGTTCTGTTTGCGTCCAGCCAGAATGCTCTGTCCACATGCAACTTGTAGCAGTGTCCGGTGCGGTTTGAGAACTCGTATCCTGCACCCAAGAGCTATCGTTTAAGAGTGAAGAAGGGAATCCTAGTGAGGGACTATGACTATGACTTTTGCATGTTATATTCTTTGATTATATACACACTAGATAGAGCTTCATGACACAAACGCGTCGAAAAAAATATCAGTTAACAGTTAGCTGATAAGTCGCTTCCCGCCCCTCATTGTCAATTGTATTGTCAAGGCGAACGGTCGCAACGTGAATTGAAATTTGTGCTAGCAATGACGATTTGCGCAATAAAAGTGTGCAGAAATTACAAAGGACGTTTAAAAACAACTAGTAAAGTCACCTCCCATCGATAAGTATCCAGAATTCATAGTATTTTCAAAAGTATTCAATAAAAATAATCAACTTATTAGCTCCGATTATTCAACTCAAGCTTGGCACTTTTGTCTATGTTGCCAGTTTTTGAATGCTAAATTCCTTATGGTGACTGAATAAATGATTCCTTATAAAGTGAGAACATCGATTGGGTTCACCTGCTTTTACTTTACTTCTCTTTTACCTATGAAAAGTATAGTATGTACAATATATCGCCCTCTGTGGCGTGGCGGGCGAAGGCATACATACGTTATCTTATCCACTCTAACGAACGCCTATAGCGATGATTAATCAAAAGATGACTGAGATGAGATTATATTGTGAGTTGAAAATTGAAAATAAATAATGTCCGTAGAACGACTTTTAGGCAGATTATTTTAACACTCAAATTGTTTTTTTTTTCAGAATACCTAATGATCCTATAGTTCACAGTCACTGGGTGAATATTATAAAAAAAACAAGTTTACTTTTTATTGACTTTTTTCCCACACTCTATTGGCAACGAAGTCGTGGGCAACAGCTCAACATAATCATAATATCGCTAGTCTATCTATCTCGATTCTGTAAAAAACCAACAGATTCCACTGTTTGTTTTCTAGTAACCGGCAAAAATTACTTACCCGAACATAGTCAGTTTTTCCAAATAAATTGGGAAATATTTATTTATTTTATTTATTTATTAAAAAACTATTATAACACCTTAACAGAGTAGGACCTAAAGCGATGTTATATGCACATGATTATATAAAATAAAAACAAAGAACCAAGCTTAAAAATAAGTAGGTACCTACTGGAATACCTATAATATTACTAATAGGCACCACAACTATTCAACTTTCTCCAAAACAAGCTGCGCTATCTCCATGAGTTTCGGCAGGCTGTGATGAAAAATGTCAACATTGTTCTCCGAAAGAACATTAACTAAACGGATGGCGTGTGACATTGGGGCAAATTTGAGTAAGTTTGTTCTAAATATTGGCTGGCAGAGCAAGGCGGGGCGGCGGCGCGCGCTCGCGCAGCCATCAGGTGCGCCAGCAGTAATATGTCAGTAGCTGTTATCTTTACGCACGCAAACAGACACAAAAGCGAGTGTAAGACAAAACTGCGCGCATGTTTGTGTGTGTAGACACGCACACGCGCTAGCAAAGGCTGGCCTGTTTCTTTTGTAGTGATTGCAGGACGAAACTCTATCTAGTGTGTATATAATCAAAGGTTATATTATTATTATCTAAGATTTAAAAGTACAGTGGATTTCATCAATTACGACCTTGGTTGTAGCGACCATTTACCTATAGCGACGTTAAATCTAAGTCCCTTGAATTTAAAGCATACTTTAGTACAAAATTCATGTGGCTATAGCGACTTTGGATGTAACGCCGAGTTCGGGTGTAGCGACTGTTTTTAATGAATCATTTGTAACAAATTCCTAGAAATCCCATGCAGATATTGCGACCGAAGTTGGCCGCCAAAGACACAAAGATTTTTTTCTTTCACAAACATTTCTTATCTTTTGTTTACATCCATTGCACACAGATAGTCAGCAAGTGTGGAGACCTTTACCTTTTGTTTATAGATATCAACTAAGTAGGTAGGGAAGCGTGTACGTTTCGGAGCTTTTATGGTTCAGTTACAAAGTGATATTCTGAGTAGCAACTGGGTTTAGTAAACTTTTGAATCTCTTTACCTTTGCCTGTAACGACTTCCGGATATAAAGACAAAAATAGAGTGGTCCCTTCATTGTCGTTATACCCGAAATACACTGTAATTCTTTGCGATGCTACATAAAAATGGCAGCCTTGACAAGATGTCGGATAAATAAAGGTCATTAAATCAAGCTCAAAATATTTAAACAGTTGTAGAAACACTTATTGTTTAAAAAACTGAAATTCTTTATCAATATAATTATGTTGCCGACCGTACATATGAAAATTGCTATAAGTACTTACCTATAATGGTTACCGTGCTCATGACCAGAGGCCAAATTCTCTAATTAAAAAATCTATGAAATTACAATATAATCTCGTGTCAGTCGCATCTGTCACTATTAGATACGTAGTAACTATTACTTAATCTTCGTATTGCGAAGAAATTGAAGAATTGAATTGAAAAATTGGGCCTCAGAAGGCTTATTACGAGTTTTGCATTGCGACTATCGCTTTGCCAGGAGTAAGCGTTCACCGTGACTTAAGATGAAACGTTTCGCAAGTGGCGTGAAATTCAAATATTATTGTGTTTTTTGCACATTACAGCTTATCAACACTTCTTGAGATAGCAAACACATGTTTTGCGGGAATCAGGAGACCAAACACACATGTTTTCATTAATAGTCACTTATAAATATCACTAGTTTAGCTACGAATGTCAACGAATGATTTGTTTAGTGTTATTTTGGTTCATTGACATTCGTAGCTGAGATAATGATATTTATGAGATATTTTCAATTAAAATATGTGTATTAGGTCTTCTGATTCTCGCAAAACCAATGTTTACAAATTACAAATTACAAATCATTTATTTGTTTCCAAAAAACACTGAATCCATACACTTAATCATGTAAATAAGTTATAGGTACCTTAATATTATTGTAAGTAGTAAGTACCCTAGGTACTTACTATAAACAAAATTTTTAAACCAGGACAGAAGGTACTTATACATAAGCAAGTAGGTAATTTACTAACCCCCACACTAGGATTCCCTGTGTTGTGGGTGGTTAGTCTCTTCCAGGAGTCTAGTAAATAAACAGATTTAGGTAGTATAAGTGTGATATACATGCAAAAAACGAAGATACATATAAGTAGGTGAAGATACCTACTTATACAAATTCTGTAGGTAGGTAATCAGGCATACAAAGTCAGATGGAACTAACATGCAAGAACACGAAATTAATCTAATTGCGCACCAAATATTCAACCTGATATACATAAATTCAGGTACCCACCCAGGTGCACTTATGTTGGTACCTACGCACACAGCAACTAATTCGCACCACAGGCACCTATTTGCTTAACAGTAATTAGGCAGGAAGGTAGATACAGTTATTGGATCAGAAGCACACAAAGGCCATTCCATGCCCCTAGTAGGTAGGCACGAGAACATACTTCGTAAGTTCGTAACACAACTAAAAATAACAATAACATGAAGGTAGGCACATGATAGGCAGGCCCAAACAATATAGTAGCACGTACCTACCTACCAACAACGTCAGGGATTTAGCTACAATTACATTACGCCTATCGGATGAATGCTGTGTGCAATTGTTAGGGTAAGCTGTAATTGTAAGGCGTAAGAAAGTGTTGAACAAGCTGGGCCTATAGATAGCACCTATCAAAGTGTGTGTGCAGCGTTGCTATTGTTCGCTCGAGGCTGCGTGAGCGCAAGGAGTGCATTTGCGCTGTGTGCGTGCGTGTTGAAATACAAAAGCGACAAAATAAAGTTGGAGACACAACGGGTTGGTTGACGCTTCGGTTTTTAAGAAAGTACACCAGAGGGCCTAGCCAAGTGGCATTCGCTTCGAAGCGATTCCATTTCTAAAGTCGTAATTCAATACAAAAGACCACGTGACATATCGAAAGCTAACGTCAATCCCATACATTTTCGACATTTCTACTGGCGACATCGCTATTAGAATGTTACTTTGTCTACGGCCCCAGGACAATTAAAGTATTTGGTAAGTAGTAAAGATAAAATTAGACAGGTAATACATTAGTAGGTGTACCTAATAACTAGTTAAACAAATTAGGTACTTAGACAATTTATAATTAAAAGTACTAATTAAAAACTGTGCAACTCATAATACATAATTAATTTCATATTTATCTATAATAATAAATGAGTAAGGATAACATGGTACTTAACTATTATTTATTATTTTAGAGATTTGCATAGTTTTTGTTTAAAGTTAAACAAACCAAAATTATCAATAATTAGAATAAATTGGTATATCAGGTTTTTTTTTTTTTTTTTAATTTTAATTGTAAATGTTAAAAACTACATAATTCACAAATACATATCAATAGAAATTATGTTATCTACAATAATATATGAGTAAGGATAACATGGAAATTATTATTTATTATTTTAGATTCGTATTTTTTTTAAAATAAAGTTAAATGAAACAAAATTTTGCAGTTGAAAATTATTCAATTATCACACCTAGAATAAATTGGCACAGCAGTATATTTTTTATGAAGAAATTAAATTAAATTTAAGACGCTAATTATACCACAATGCTTAAGAGTCTCTCGGTTTCGATATAGTTATAAGAATACAACCATTTCTTGATCAGTTGTTTGCATTTGCCTTTTAGGCAGTGAAGAATCTCTAAATCTTTGTTTACACGACTATAAAGAAATGGTCCTAAAAATAACGGAGACCTCTTTGCAAATTTAGTTTTGGTTTTAGGAACCAGCCAAGAGATGTTTCTGACTGATCTTGTAGTGGGCCTGATACAAAACAAAGCTGTGTTATGAAACCGTAATAACGTTGCCATAATAAAGACTTGCCTAACTCGCAAAAGTTGGCATTCATTGTAAAGAGAGTCCGTAGAGAAGCGGAACGGCTTATTATGAGCAATTTTTAAAATAGCTCTCTGCGCACGCTCCAGTTCTATCATAAAGGTACCACATGCAGCACCCCAAGCTACAACGCAGTAGGATATAATAGACTGGCATAGTGCCATATAAATGAGTCTAATCAGGGTTTCGTCAGCAACCTTACGTAGCTTCACAAATAAATACTTTAGCTTTCTAACCCTCACATTGACAACATCTATGTGTTTTTTCCACGTTAACCGGTCATCAATGTAAACCCCCAAGTACCTAATTGAGCGTAAGTTCTCTATAGATGGACATGAACAACAGCTGTTGGACGAAAACCGACTACATTCATGAAGTTTGATAATCAGGGGTCGCGTAGGGGCTGTACGCTGTGATATACTAAAGTTGAGTAATTTCGTCTTAAATGTATTCAATGAGAGCAGGTTATTGTTTAACCACTGCAAAACTTGTCTTAGTCCGCGATGTGTAGATTCCGTGACCTCATCCCACGTATCACCATGGAAAATAAGCGCTGTATCGTCCGCGAAAGCTAGTGTCTCAGCTTTGGCCAGGTCCAATTTACACAGGTCATTAATATATATTAGGAAAAGTGTAGGCCCGAGCACACTTCCTTGTGGAACACCAAACTTCATTTCAGAAAATTCACTACACATCCCGTCCACACACACTCTCTGTCTACGGTTAGAGAAGTAGGAGACAAACCAGTTCAATGGTATGCCGCGTATGCCCATACTTTGCATCTTACCGAGAAGTATTCGACGAGAGACGGTATCGAACGCTTTGGCGAGATCCAGAAAGACACCAACGCACTTTTTCCCCGAGTCTAAGTTAGAGGTAATATGATTTGTCATGCGCACAGCAGCATCTTCCGTGGACCTGCCAGTTCTAAAACCAAATTGATTTTCGGCTAGCAAATTGTTGTTCTCAAGAAAAGATAAGAGCCTTGAATTTACAATTTTTTCGACACAATTTACACTTTTGAATTTTCAATTTTGGCGTTCCATGTTTTTTTACAATCACCCTTACTCTGAGTAAGCTTTGAACGATCGTAATCATTTTTCAAATTATGTAGAGTGTTATTGCAGTAATTGCGATAGTTTTTATATTTTTCGAATATCACTTTGTCTTTAGGGTTTTTTCTTGACACCATATGGAGGAGATCTCTATGCCTAATAGACTTCACAAGTCAGAGTGATCCAAGGTCTCCGTGTCGATTTTGAATTTGGTGTCAAGATAGTGGTTTTATTGGATTCAATAGAACGAGCAACTATCGTATGAAAGTAATCAAAAACAATAGTTGCATCTGATATGACGTACAAATTGTTCCAGTCCATTTCTCCGAGTTCTTTTAAGATTTGTGGATAATTATATTTGTTTTGAGTGGAAAACGTGTTGTTGTCAGAGGTTACGTTAGTAGGTTTATTTTCAATGCCCAATATAATTGCGTCATGATCTGTTAAATCAGCCCCACACACGACAACCCTCGACTTATGACCCGATTTAATAAGAACATGATCGAGACAGGTATAGTCATGTGTAGGTAAGTGATGACCGGGTACGAATCCATAATGTGACGTAAGTTCTAGATAAGGCTCAGCTTTGGGATCGGTTGAGTTACTGGTTGGTTTATATCTCCTACTATCACCACCGTTTCCCCGGACGAGTCCTGTATAACAGATTCAAGGCTAGTGAGGAAATTATTAATGTTTGAAAACGAGGGAGACCTATAAATTGAGATAATGGTATACTGATTGTTAATTTTTAGTATAAAGCAGTTGGCGTCAATGAACAAAGGCTCTAGCGTGCACACGCCTAGACCAACCTTAGAGTAAATCACTATTCCATCATTCTGATTTAGGTATCTGTTAGATTTTTGGTAATTATATTGTTCAAGTGATATTTCGGAGGAGAACTCGTCTAGGCGGCATTCCGTTAAAACTATGATGTCAGGCAAAAATTTTAGCCGAGAAAGAAGTACCGACAGCTTATCGAAGTTTTTATTAATACTCCTAATATTTTGGGAGAGTATTGTTAGTTGGTTGCTGACTTCCCCTAGGTTGTCCATACAAGACTCGGGGTTGAAAATGTGAGTACTTTCAATTAAGTCGGCTGAGTCTAAATCGTTACAAAAATTGTGGCTATCGAATTTTGTTTGCTAGTAAATAAAGGATGCAGTATTCAAAAACCGGAGACCCTGAAGCACTACAATAGTAATCCAAATTAAGAAGATCGCAACATGCGCTAAGTCCCAGTGTGCCACTACCATTACTACTATCACTGAGAATGTGCGTATGATGGGAATAGATAAAGTATTTGTTAGAGCAGGACACTTCTATGGAAAAAGCATAAAACCTTTGTGCAAAAGAAAGGGATAGGTACAATAGTGGCACTTTCGTCATGATATTTTCTACAAGTATTGTAACAGATATTATTTGCATAGTATGTGTGACTGTACTATTAGTTGGTGAAGTCATTTGTTCAAAAAAATAATTATAGATAAGCACAAAACAACAGTGTTTATAAGTTGAAACGAACTGCCCTGAGAACAGCAAACGCAAACATTAATCAGTTATTATAAAGTTAGTGAACATGTACTGAGTTATATAATTACCGATTAAGGTGTACTTAAAAGTAAATAAAATACATAGCAAGCCTTGAAAAAATAGTAAGAGACGTCATTCCTTGGTTGCCACAGCCATTTCCTTCAATTGCTCCTCACTCCTGACCAGAACGTAGGAGTCCCCATCTTTTTTACGTAGGTACACTCTTCCGCTGTACGTCCAGCAGAATGCGTACTTTTCAGATTTCGCGAATTCCCTGGCCAAGTAGTGAAGTTTTTTGTTCTTGGAGGATAAGTACTCAGATAAGTATATTTTGGTTCTTAAACCGTCCAGACCAAGGTGATCCGAGTTCAACTGATTGTCTCTGTTTACAACTGTTTGTCTTTGTTTTACTGTTGTGTTTCTTGGCAGCATAAAGTATTTTACCCTTTGTTAGGGTGTTACACAGCTCAACAATAATGGTTGAGCAATCTTTCGATGAACGCACTGGAATTCTGTAGATATCTCGTACTTCTGCGAGTTCCAGAGACGTATTCAGGGCTTTAATGAGACCAAAAACAGGATCCTCCTTGCTTTCTTTGGGTCTTTTTGGCACGTTCCTTATCTCGATGCAAGGTTTTCTCAGGCTGTGCTCCAGGATGTCGCATTTGTCATCCAGGAAAGCTATGTGCGTCGACAGCTCTTTGCGATTACTTTCGAGTGAACTTATTTTAGTCTGGATAGAAGTGAGCTGTTCGGCAAATAGCTCTACGGCCTTTTCAACATTATTGTTGGAGTTATGAACGGCTGAAACTTTCAGGTCAAGCCTCTTTTCAAAGCTTGCGAAACGTTTATAGGGCATCCATTCTAGATTTCTGTTCGGATTTTAGTGAGTCAAACAGGTCTCTCATTTCATTCCTGAGTGCGGTTATGACATCTACTTCGTCGGCAGACGCTCGGGAATCGTCATCAACAGAGAGTCGACGACGCTTATCTCTTCGCGACAAAGCGCTCTTGGCGAGCTTGGCCTGATCTTTGTCCCGTACTGGCGACGTTGGGGCTGTGGAAGGCGGTGACCGATACGTTTTCTACATCTTTTGTTGATACCACTACAAGCGCCAAGGTGCACAAACACAGGCAGTCGCAGGCGCACACACTCACAAGAATGAACGCGTGAGCACACATACACGAGTACTAGGCGCTCAGAAGTAAGATGTCGAAAAAACTTGTTTCTCACACGCGTACACGAAAGTGTGTGTAGTAAAGTATTTAGATGAATGAGCGACTACTCACAAATAGTAGTGCAATTGCTTCCGTTGTACCAGGGGACTAGCGGGGAGGCAGTCAGCCAGCCAGTGCAGAATTCGAACTTCTTTCCTTTATGCTCGCCTATTATTTGTACACTGATTATTTCGTTTTAAAACGGAAAATAATTTAAAGACACGTCCGACTAGTCTGAGATCCAAGGGGGAAGAGGAGTTTGCTATCTCAAGATGTGTTGATAAGCTGTAATGTGCAAGAAACACAAAAAAAAAAATTCGCGTCACTAGCGAAACATTTCACCTTAAGTAGTAACTGTTCATTAATCTGAGCTCGTACACACGCGTATGGTGGAGTACATGGATTTTTGTTTAAAAATTGAAGTTCACAAAATGTACGCGGGGGGCACTCATCAGTGTCTCCGTACAACATACCTACATGTTACACTACACCGTATGTCCATGTCAATTAATTGCTAAAAACTTAGAATACGGTCTCTTTGCTGTTTCTATCGACTGCATGGCACAGAATGATTAATAGTTACAGAGAAGTCAATACAAAACTTGTAATAAGCCCTGAGTAAGTTTGTGATATGAAAGCAATGAAAAGGGCTTTTTGACTGAAGCAGAAAGAAACAGAGTTGTGAAAGGATTCTATGCGTCTCGTAGCGAGGCTCCATTCATACGCAACTGACCTGTTATAGGAAACTGAGACTTACCGAGACTTTTCTCTCCACAACTTGGTGTAGGGACCGGTGTCGGTGCAGGGGCAGGAGCAGGTGTCGGTGAACAAAGACCTAGGTAACATACCCTCAAAATTTAATGTCTCTAGACCAGCGGCTTAGGCTGTGTGTTAGTAAATTAGTGGCTTAGGCCGTTCTTATTCATTAAATAAATAAATAAATAATATTATTTATTTATTTAATGAATAAGAACGGCCTAAGCCACTAATTTACTATAATGTTGTCTCTATTATATCAGTCAGTTAGGACTAAAAAGTAAAGGAAAAAAGTAGGTAAGTTGAGGCCTAGCTATGCGCTAATAGGCCTCAACTTACCTACTTTTATCCTTGTACAGTGAGTGGCTTAAAAAGCCAAGCGTTTGACCACTATCTCACCAGAATTATCTCAAGAATTCGCCCTACAGAATTGGCCCTTTCACCGAAATACTAACCCAAAAGTACTGCCTACATACAAGTAGAGTTCAATTTACTAAATCTCGCCAAGTCATGAAATAATCACAATTCAGAAGTCAACTTCTGCATCGACTAAACTGTGTTGTCGAGTTGTGTAATAATCGTGATTTAAACACAACTCAACCGTTTAGTTGATAGAGGTGCGCATACAACGATCGATCGTCGATTTTCTTCAAATGCGAGACTGACAGTCGTGGATCGACTGTTTAGTCGATGGTATGCGCACATCAATACAATGCAATACAAATTACGGTAGTTGTCCAACTTTTTAATGAAAAGCAGATCGATACAGCTTTTAGTACTAGTTCGGGGGATGGTGAGTGTAGTGTACTGGTAAATTATTATTTACATCTATGGAATAAAATATATGTATAACATTTTATTAGTAAGTCTGTCGTCTCGTGCACACACACCACGCGAGCACGTGGTGCGGACGGGACAGGCAGTCTAATGTCAACCGTCGTGCAGGGCAGACGTGGTGTGTGCGTTAGCGAGACGATATAGTGTAGGATAGTGAAATAAGGAAATAGTGATTTCTACAGTGAGCATCCAAATTGTGCAACTCCGTTGTCAGTAGCATTGCTTTGCATGTAACTTCAATATGTACAAGTTTAGAATATTAATAAATAGGTAAATAAGGGGTTGTCCGGAAAAAACGCTCTCTGCGATAAAACCGCCGATTGTAGGAATTAAACTGTAGATTTATATTAAGTGTATATCTTACATTGTGTCCTCAATAAAGTTTATTATAACATTCTTATTACCTTGGTGATAGATAGAAAATTATTTACTCCACATAAAAGAAGTACAAAGGCAAACTTAATGCTAAAAAGCATTCTCTTCCAGATAATCTTAATGTTGCCTTAGTAATTTAGCCTTAGAATTTATTTTTGAAAGGGTATATAGATTATACTTAAGGGGTGCATCTAAAGAATACCTCACTATTTTAACCCCCTATTTAGTCACCTTTATGGGATGATTTCGTAAAAAAGTTGAAACATGTATTCTTTAACCAAAAGTCTACATATAATTTTTCAGACCTAAGGAAATTCATATTTGACATGATAATACGATTTTTTGAGTAATTATGGATTGCCCATCAAAACTTCCAAACCCTACTTCCCCCCTTCAAGATTATTTTATGAGACAAAAGACCTATAATCTATATTATCTCCTTACCGAATTTCATTAAGATCCTGTCAGCGGTATTGTCGTGAAAAATGGTATGGTAAAGATGGATGGATGGTATGGATTTGAAACCCTGAAGGCGCAGTGGTTCGAAGTTTGTATGAACACATCTTCGAACCACTGCTTCTTGAAACAAAGGTTGGGTCAGAGCACGTGGCAAGGCCTTCTAGTTTAAAAGTTAAAATACATACCAAAACACAGGACACATAAATGTGCAATGATGAGAATTGTATTGTGGTTGACCGACATTATGTAGGTAGTCACTCGGCCAGTCTACGCAATCCAAAGTAACATTTGGAACTGATCACGTTTGTCTTGTTTTTATATAGATACTGATGTTATCAAATAACTGGCCAAGTGCGTGTTGGACTAAGCATAGTTTAGGGTTCCGAAGTCAAATAAGAGTTTTTCTTCCATATTTTAAAAAGTTTTTATCACAGGATATGCGAGATATTATTTTATCATAGTTCCATGATCCCCTTACATGTGGGGTTACATGAGTTAACTAATTTAGAAATGGCAGTGCACCACATTGTAGACCACTTTGGCGTGATATATACCTATCGTTGACGAAGGGGTGATAAAAAATGTGAAGTAGAAATAATCAAGAATTAAAAAAAAAAACACCCCCACTACAAACGAAAGGGGAGGTACCATTTAAAATGAAAATGTTATGACATTAATAATGCAAAAGTATGAGGTTACATACAATTTCATGCATTTCGAATGATTTCATAGGGGATCCTTTTGTTGGACTTGGAACCATAAAAAAGCAGATTTATTCGGTAAATTTTTATGCAAGGCAGATAGCAACCGACGACTGTTCCATGAACTTAGACCTCGGATCTCGCCATCTATTATCAAACCTCGATGTTTAGAAGTAAAAACAATGTTTGTTAGGTATAATTTTATTGTGGTACATTATCAGAAACCCGCAACGTCGTCCGCCTTATAAACTGATACGTAACCGTACATATTGTTATAAGCTGTTGCCCCGGACGAGGTTCTTCTACGGATTTCCTCATCTCGGATTCTATCACATAGTGATACTCCTCATAGCAGCCTCATAGCAGCGCGTTATAGAGAGAGCATAGCTCTCTCTATAACGCGCTGCGCGATTTGAAGCAACTTGTACAAAGCAGTAATCATAAATGCATTTGACATAAATAAGTGTTAGGCTCATAATTATTATGTGTCTGGCCTAAAAATAAACCTCTCCATCTCCTCCGGTGGATGTCAAAAATGGACTAACGGGTTATACCAGGAGATGGGCAGCATCCTCTTAATCGTGTTGAGTGAGTACTCGCATATACATAAAAAAATAAGAGGAGGTTGCCGATAGGGTGCTTACACCCTTTTGTACGCGAACGACGTTTGCTTCTATTTTGGCTGTTATTTCATTAAATTCTATGAAATTTGGTTCACATGGTCAGAACATTAATATTATCTAGATCCATGGTGCGTTACATTCTTCAAATCATAAATTAAAAAATCTATTTTTTTTAGCCAAATGAGAAGCAAACTTTGTTCACGTGTAAAGAACGTAAACGTGCTTTTTCTAGTTACCGGTGACCGTCTGTTAAAATGCAGCTGCTGCATTGCGGCAGTAATAGCTTAGACTTTATCTCCCAGAATCCTACTCTAAATAAAAATCATCGTCAGACAATGAACAATGCAACTCTTACTCAACATGCACGTAGCCTCCGTAGCACGGTTACGACGTAGAGCCCGTGTAGAGCCACCGTAGACACGGTCTTGTTAATACAGAAAGATACAAAACCACTATCAAATCACAACACACCACAATGCCATAAGGATATATATATATATAAGAGAAATGTTCATAATATATTACCAGAAGGCATAAAAGAATTGAATGGAAATATCTTTACGAAAAAGTTACGTGGATGGTTGATGGAAAAATGTTTCTATAATGTAAAAGAATTTTTAGAAATTTAAATTGTTAAATAATTTAATATCTAGTACCTATAATAATATGACTCGCAAAGAATTTTGCACGCCTGCGTGCAGACTGAATACAGTGACTAAAATAGTTATCAAATACTGACATTGTAAACTAAGTATTCTTGCACATAAACAACGATCTTTAATACTAAGATCGTTGCACATAAATAGAACCGTTTTTCCCCCGAAGGGTAAAAAACGGATATTTTGGGTCTAGCCAAGGCTTGACCCTCGGAGATAGCAACATACCTTTTATCTCGCTTACACTCATGTCTAATTCCATCCGTCTCCGCGCCTTCACGTACATAGCGCAGCGGAGGTGCGGGACGCGGGGGGCGCCCGTCTTGAGCCGCTAGGTGTCAACGACCTTCAGTGCAGATCCGAGGAAATAACCGAGACGGCAAGGCCTGACTCGGGTCAAGCCTTGGCTAGACCCAAAATATCCGTTTTTTACCCTTCGGGGGAAAAACGGTTCTATTTTAGGTCTGAGCCTGCGGCTTGACCCTCGGAGAAATGTTTGGTTTCTGCCGGCTCAAGTAGCGCACTGTGAAAAGCTAACGCGTAAAATTAAACGAAATGCATTTTGAGATGAGATCTATCGTGTATTTCTAGAAAATAAAATTAATAGAAATCTAAACAAACAAAACTCTTTTTAGGATTATTCAACCATCATGAACTAGGAGAACAAACAATGACACATACTAAAACAAGAAACATAACAATTACTTGGTAATTAGTTTTGGTTTAATTATTTTAATTTTAACCTTAATAACTAATCACTTAACATAAGAAAATCAGATAGGGCAAAAAGAATCACTTAACATATTCTTCCCAATATGCGATGATTCCGAACATTGAATTTCTATAAAATAATATTGAAAGAAAGAGTAAACGCTTTCAATTGTCCCGAGCTTTTTGAACAGACTGTGAATCGAATATCTACTACCCGGTGTATCGCGAATATCCACTACCTTAAACGCAGTACGTATCCAGCCCGCAATAATTGACCTCGAGGTGGCCTTTTCAATACCCTTTGTTGAATTAAACAAAGTAGTGAGGGTTTTTACGGCTTTCCTCCTTGAGTTTGAAATTAAAATCCACTTTTCAATCCATGCATATCATGGATCAAATCCATTTCCATCTCTTTTAATTTGCCAACCCGATTGCTTATGCGATATTGAATTTGTTTTCAACCCGAAAACCGGCCAAAATATTATTGAATCGTCCTTTCTTTCCATATGTCTATCCGTAATCTGCAGCAAAGTCAGGTCGTGAATTCTCCTGCTTGATGCTTAAACGAGGATTAGTGGCACATATAGAGATACATCAAAAATACTATCTTCCTTAGGCGGGTTTGCATATATATCCATTCTATAATCACAGAAATGTCCCTGATAGACTGTCTAGACAAAAGCCTCACTGCTTCTGCTGTATTCTTTACTCATTTGCTGCTTTCATAACTCTTCTCACTATCGAACTAGAACCAAGCGATTCTAAAGAACCAGAATAAGTAAAAGAAGTTACTACTGATTTGTGTTTGGCAATCGTGTTCGGAGCTAGTTTACAGCACGAAAACAAAAATAGCACAGGAAATGAGCTAAGATTTCTGGAAAAGGATTGTTAGCGTTTAGTTGATTTTCTAGAGCCCATTTTTTCCAATGATACCAAGCTGCTTTGTAAGACTTCAGTGTTGAAGCTCTTCAAGAGGATCGTATCAACTCAATGTCCTCTCTCCACCACGCACATAACTGTCCACCCCGAATCTTCCAGGGACTCCAAAGTCAACATTTTCATTTCGAGTGGAGGATGTCTCGTTGCGTGGACCGACAGGTGATGTTGAAGGTAGCGTGTATGAAAAGGAGCTTCTATAGCCCTTGATTTGATGTCAGGACGCCAGATGACTATTTCCCACCGAGTTGCGATTAAGATGATAGTCCCCACGGCTGAGTTTAAATGAAAATGTTATTCCGGGAATCAGTGATGGCGGAGGAAAAACTCATGCCAACGTTGACTGAACGCATTGGTGTAGAAGGCCTGTTGGTCCATCGGATCTAAACTTACACAGCGACGAACCACTGCCGAATGCCTCGTTGCAAAAAGATCTATGCTTGGGGCACCCCACTTTAGAAACAACTTCTATCTCACTGTCTCGGAAAGTGATTAATCCTGGACTCGATCGAGGAGGACTCGACTTCTGGACAGATGATCGGCCATCGTATTGAAACGAGCGGAATATAATGATGTTCCAGAGAAATTTTGTATGTGAGACAAAACTCTAATAGTTCCCTGACCATTACCAACAGGACTTTTGATCTCTTCCCGCCTTCCTTCTTTATATAAGCCGCTACTGTTCGTCGAATTACTACTGTCTGATTCATCAAGACCTAGCCGTAGTCTTTGACAGTTTTTAGTACCGCCCACATCTCTTTGCGGTTGCAGTGCCAAGCCGACCGATCTTTGTTCCACTGCTGTGATATCTGGTAGCTGATGAGCTTCACTCCCTAGCCCTAACCGGAGGCATCGGTCGTTAAATAACTTATGTAGTTGCACGTCCAAATTCTTGAGGAGTGGACGACATTATCTTACCACCAAAAGAGATCCTGTAGAACCTCCGTTGGGATAGGTTTTTCTATCACAGACAACTGTGGTATTTTGTTGCACGCCATTTGTAACCTGCAGCAATGAAGACGTCCTAGGGGAACCACGAATGACGCAAAAAATAGACGCCCTATCAGTCTCTTTGCATCTTGCCAGTTCCAGATAGGTACCCGAACCGTTTTGTGAATCTGTTCGCGGAATCTGTTGACTTTCTCCTTTGATAATCCTTTTTGTGTTCCTCTCGCAGTTTCATACTATACCCAAGTATTCCACCACCTTCGCAGGAGTCGCAGAAGTCTTGTCCATGTTTACTACAAAGCCCAGATTTGTTACAGGTGCATAGTCTGTTTGGCATGCTGCCTCAACACAACTGCTCTTTGACAAGCCAGTAAAAAGTCGTCTTAATAGACCACTAGTCGTATTCCTTGTGACCTCAAGAGGCTCGCTATCCAATTTGTTACTCGTGAAAATATTAAGGGAGCCGTCGCGAGCCCGTAGGGTAGGCAGGTCATATTGAAATTAATTGCGTCATTAAGACGCATATATGAAGACTTCATATTATGAAGGCGACAAAACGATGATATCTCTCCTGAATCGGAATGTGGAACGAAACGTTTTTGAAATCTATTTTTATGAGAAAATCGTTTACCTATATACAACTCGGTATTCTCTGATGGTTTATTAAACGAAAGGGCTTAAAACCGCTTAACTGACCGGCTCTAAATCCTGGGTAGTCAGAAACGCCTACTCGCTCCACCTTTAGATCTAGATCTTGGCTTGAAAGCGGGTCTTCTCTCATGTCGTCTCTGTGGTTGGTTTGACGAAGGTTGGGAAGAAGGTGTGTTTGGTTGTTTCTTGAAGATCTGAGTTCTCTGAACATACAACTTTAAAGAAGTTGGTTTTGGCTTAGTTCGTAGAGACTGAGCCTGGGATTGGGACTGAAAGTACAATGGTTTATTCGAAAAAGAAACTTGTGGAAGCCACCATGGTTTTTGAAGGCCTCTTTTAATTTTTCTTCGTCATTTATATGCGTTGAAGATGGTAGAATGTCGTTTAATAAATAAATCCATATTTTTCGAAGATGTCTTAACTAAATCCCTTCTGGAGTTGATAACATCAACCCCTCTACCGCAGGTAAATTGAAGAACATGTTTAAAAATCCGTAGAATTAACTGTTAGCTCTTTTTAATTGACTCTCTTAAATTTGGTGCATCGAACTCCTTCAGTATATTTTCAATGCCCTCTCTAAAAGTGGCACGCTATTTCAATAGACCACGTGAAATTACAGCCAGCGAGTTTTCGTTTTTTTTTTTTTTTTTTCTTTAGGCTTATGCTTTTTTGCGCATCTGAAAGACGCACTCTATTTCAGCCAGAAAAGAGCCTAAGCGCTGACAACTAATCCTTAATGCAACCATATCTTTTTCTGCTTCCGGTACCAAACGGTTCAGCTTCCTTTACTTCGAGTTTTATCTTGGAGAAGCTCAGGTAAAGGAAGATCTTCACTTTTGGATTTCTCAACTATTTCTGTTTCTTCAACATCCTCATCAGACGTTTCATTAAGAGCCCCAGTCTTCGTGAGTTACCTATTGTTTCACTCGCCGCTGAGGTTGACCTTCTAATTTTTTTCTACATTTCCTATGTCTTCCCTTTCCCATGCACTCTATTCGCACCTTCTCTTTGCTCACAACTCAATTTCGTTATTGAATATCTCATACTGTGCAGCTGAACCTCTAATTCTTCTCCCAACTGTCACTGGATAAATAACCAACGCTCTAGTAAAGGGCCATTCTAAAAGCGATAATTTTAAATTCTTGAAATTCTTGTCTGAAATATACTGTAAATCTGGATCTACAGCCTTAATAATTTCTACTGTTTCGTAGTTCTTTCCATATCTATCATTCCTTATATACCGTATTCTTCTTTTTTTTTTTTTTGAGAGTTTAACTACTTTCCAGCCCCGCCATCCTTCTGGGCAGCATTTTACCACTAACTGAACTATATTTCCCTAGGGTATCAACGTCATCCTCATCCTCTAGTTGGGCATCCACTAATTCACCCAACGTCATATATAATTGAGGAAGAGCCATTATACCTGTTAAGTAACAGGAAAACTACTAGCCTATGTATATATATAGGTGCATTATACTCCATTGGATAAATGTACGTGGTCAAGAAATTGGCATTATATAAGACGACGGCCGTGGGTGGTATGCCCGACGGCCGAGCTTGATATGTCCAGCGGCTATAGTGCGGGCGACGGTCGTGGGTGGTATGCCCGACGGCTGAGCACGAATTGTCCAAAGGTTAGTGTGCAGGTGACGGTCGTGGGTGGTATGCCCGACGTCCGTGCACAAAATGTCCGCTAGCTATAGTGCAGACGACGGTCGTGGGTGGTATGCCCGACGGCTGAGCACGAAATGTCCAAAGGTTAGTGTGCAGGTGACGGTCGTGGGTGGTATGCCCGACGTCCGAGCACAAAATGTCCGCTAGCTATAGTGCAGACGAAGGCTGTGGGTGGTATGCCCGACGGCCCAGCACGAAATTTCCGACGGCTATAGTGCAGGCGACGGTCGCGGGTGGTATGCCCGACGGCCGTGCACAAAATGCCCACTGGCTAATAGTGCGGACGACGGCCGTGGGTGGTATGCCCGACGGCCGTGCCTAAAATGTCCGATGGCCATACTATGGACGACGGCCGTGAGAAGTTTGCCCGACGGCCGTGAAGATGCACGACGACTGTAAGTCCTAGGTACATCGGCCGTGGGTATATGCCCGACGGTCACGAATTACATTTAAATGAAGTTACGGTGATACTAAACATTTACAAAACAATAATAACATATTTAAAACAAAATCGTAGGCATGATTCGTACCTAATTATCTAGAATTTTAATTCACAGGTTATTTTACTACGATGATCTCACACAAAATACATTAAAATACTCACTTTTTACATTTCGAAATATCTTTTTCAGATAAATCTCGAACAGTACAACACTGTTAACTTTACGTAGGTATTTGAATAATCAAGGAAATTTGATACTAAAAATCCTTGGATATACTAGATTTAGACACAAGTATACGCGAGGTAAAAGTTACGCGCACTGAAGGTCGTTGACACCTAGCGGCTCAAGACGGGCGCCCCCCGCGTCCCGCACCTCCGCTGCGCTATGTACGTGACGGCGCGGAGACGGATGGAATTAGACATGAGTGTAAGCGAGATAAAAGGTATGTTGCTATCTCCGAGGGTCAAGCCGCAGGCTCAGACCTAAAATGATTGATTTGATTTGATTTGAACAATTTGTTAACAACCCAACTAAATACCAAATGCAAAAAAAACATTTAATTCAAAATGTAAAAAAAAATACTCTCAGATTACTCCTAACCTAGGAAATCCTTTAAATGTTAAAAACTGTAACCTGGTAGCCAGAATCTTTATTATTCAAAGATGTTATAAATTTGGCCTCACATAGCGTAGCAGTTAATTAAATAGAGCTTTGTCCACGGATCCATGCTCTAAGGCGGAACCTTAGCTAGAACAATTTCTATCAGAATCCCGGGTGCTACGTTCGTACATTTTGTAAAAAAGATGTTAGGTTTAGAAAAAGAACAACAATTTAGGATTTATGTTTATATTCATTACAATGAGACAAATTATATCAATACACAATATTTCATATTATTAGGCAGGTCATGATGTCCACGTTGTGCAGTTCAGCACACTGGGTTATAGTGATCGCCACGCAACTGTGCGGCTGTGAGTATAGCGACAGAAGGAGACGCAATGCCGACCAAGGAGCGTGGCGTTGTGGGATGCGTGGGGCGAAGAGTTTATAGCTAATGCTGCGCAGGCGCATAGTTACGTGTCGAGTACTAACTACACCTACCTTCTTATCTACAAGGGCTCATAGCTATTCTGTATCAGAGTTGAAGAACCCGTAAGAACCTCTTATAAGTCACTGTCTTAATTTTCACCATCCAATACATAGTGACGGGACACTTAACGCAACTCAGGTGCCCCGTAATTGGTTGGTGTTAATGAGCAGTAGCTACTTATAATCCTTTTCTCAATACATTTTTTTGTGCAAAGCCTTGAGTGTGTAGGATCTGGGATTCGAACCCGCATCCCCGGTACAGACACGCTGCTAAGCTCGTCACGCTGAGACTGATCGAGCTTTTGATCACATCCCATCAACTGATTGTAAGCTTTTACCGTTTAAGTTGATGTATGGCATAAGTGCACCAACATATAAACATGGGGTTACCAAAACCATCGCTCGCAATGACATATAACTAATTAAACTTTCTTTCAAAAAAGGTTGGTTAGGCTAAATAGCGGTTAATCGCCCGTTTATGTGCTAGTAAATTTTAGCCCAAAAGGTACCTATTTACAAAATATAACTTGAGAAAAGACGAGAATCTTTGTAAAACATGAGGGGCCTTATTCACAAACATCACAAAGCAGTATCCAATGTAGCCAGTATTAATATTGTTGGATCTGCGAAACAAACTGACGTGTTGTGATTGGTTGGATTAAATCAACGAGAACATTCGTCTTCCTGCCTGACAGCCGTATTCAAGAACCGTCGGAGGATAATTTCCGGAGGCAAACTAGATAAAAAACCTTTGTCGAATGCATTATCATGTTTTAATTAATAGTATCTTATAAATATCATTGGTTTAGATACGAATGTCAATGATAGAATTTAAACTTTCGTGGTTGGGAACTTTGATAAACAATATACTGGAAACCATTAAAAATTTTAAAAAATGCCTAATTACCACTTAACGTCAGCAAAAGCGACGAAAAACAGTGGTCAATGATAGAATTGAAGTTATCGTGGCTTGGTATCATTTTAGAAAAATTACGACTCATACGAACGAAACGTCAGCAGGAGAATAGTAAAAGTACGTGGTGTTTCTAAAAAGTGGTCAATGAACCAAAATAACTTATTGATAAGTACTATCAATGAAAACATGTGTTTATCCCCCGATTCCTGAGAAATCTGTGTTTGCTATGAACACAGATTTCTCAGGAATCGGGCGTTCATAGCGAACACAGATTTATCAGGAATCGAGAAATGTTAAGCAACAAACACAATCAAATTTGAACTTCGCGCCACTTGCTAACATTTCACTTTAACGTGACTGTTCTTAGATTACCTGAAAGTTTAATGATTGTGCTTTCTTGAGAAGCATAATAATAATATCTAAAACTTTGCATTCCTTTGTTTGCTCAAGTTTGTTACAAATTACCTCGAATTGTACTGACTAAAATGAAGCCGAGCATAAACTTGGTAGCTGTTGTTTCACTCGTAATTAGAATAAACGTAATACGTACAATAATGCGAGGCCAGATAAAATATTAACACTTCAACGGTAATAAACTAGAGTGCAATTAAATATTTACTTATACTTAAAAAAAAAATTTACTTATAATTTATTACGAATACTTGGTTATTTGTTTTCATTTTCTCCTATTTCATGTATACAATAGAGAAACTTATAATTATTAGTAACTGACAGAGGTTCTTAGACCCGTTATTCGTTGCTGAAAACGAGCACACAGATGTTTCTTGAATACGACAGTAAGTGTACAAATATCTGAAGCTTTGTGTATTACATTCAAAAGTAGTTGTTTGTGAATAGGGGATAACATCAAAGTGTTTGTTAAAGTCAGGGTTTCCTTACAAGCGTCGACCGTCATAATGACGACCGTAATATAACGGAGACGCGTATGAAATACATTACAATATGTTTGTCTTTATGTTGGTAATCGCAGTCACCGCTATTTGACAGTCGTCTTATGACGGACACCGATTCTTAGAAACTCTGTAAATATAATGTTAGTCTTGATAATTATTTAGATTACCCTGGCTAGGTCAACTGTGCGGTATATTATAGCTCCGTGTGTAGTCACTTTCACTGTTGAGAGACGCTTGTGTAGTTAGCCGCTCGGCGGAGCGGGCGCCAACTCGCAGATGAACGTAGTCATGTGCAATTTAGACGAGGTAGTGAGTCGACCGAAGTCGTCCATGCGTACGTAGATGTAGGGGTAGTTGTCATTTAGAAATGGCTCACGCAACCCCCAGTTAGTGTATCCAGCCTGCTCGAGGGTCTGACCTGCAATGAGACGACACCGTGAACACGCGCACACACTGCGACGAGAGCCGCCCCGGCATAGTGGACACCTGCTCGCCTTCCGGCTCACGAGTCGCGGGTTCAAGTGCCTGTAACAGGCGTGTTATTTTACCACAGTGATGAAAAACATCGTCTAGAAATAATAAAAGGGAAATAGTCGAAAGTTTTGGTGTATCAATCTGGTCGTAGAACCAAGAAAGAACCAGTGATTCGAAGAAGAACTACGGGCCTCATTCACCATCGAATCACATAAAGTAGCCTTTACGAAGCTTTTAGACATTATTGTATATTGTAAAAACCCCTTAATGTACATGTATTATATTTAATCTTATATTAAAGAACCTAACCTAACCTACTTCTACTTATCGCTACACTGGGAACGTCTACCTCAATGTAAAGAACGCCTATTCCTAGTTAAGTCTATCTAAATTGGTATTACTACTCCGTTATATTTTAACTAAAGCTATTATAAAAGTTGGCCCGTTAATCGTCTAATGAATACCTACGTTGTATGTGCCGTAATAACTCATGATCTTTTAGATTATTTAGTCGAGCTAAAATACCTAAATTTAATGTAGAGATGTTAAATTACAATTCTAAGACTAGATTACTAAATCCTACTTTCCCTATCTTAACCTAGCTTTACAACAAAACTCTATATTTGGTACTTAGAGCCGCAGGTAAGTTTGTTCAACGAAACGTCACAGATTGACGTCTTTTGTTCACGTCCTTTCAAACAATGCCTATTTTTACTGTCTAAATCTAAACTTTTGTAATTTATTTCTTAATAGTATTTAGTACGTATTAGAACCAGTCCGAACTGCATTTAAAGATTTTAGAAAACTCGTTAAAAATGATGATGAGTAGACGTCTTTTTTACTATTCTTCTTATTTAGCCGTCTTAACCTTATATAATGTCTAAGGTTAATTTATTTCTATTATACGATGATGCTAAAGAATGATTTGCCATATTAACAATATTGAAATTTCATATATAATGATGATGATGATTTTCTAAAATTCACTAATTATCCTATTCCTTAGCAAAAGCAATAGACTTCTTTAAAAATGATAAAGATGATGATGAGTCATCACTAGGGGACATCGTAATAGCAGCTTCGATTTAAGGCTCCGTCCTCACCTTAAATAATAACTTTCGTCCAGAAAAACATACGGGCAAGTTCCTTCTGCGTTGAATTTATAGTTTAAACTATATAATAGGGAGGGCACATCCAAATGATATTCTACAATGCAAACTCTTTCGGTACTTTACTGCAAATGTCTTAAGAGGAATTTTACTTGTATGTCGGAAGTAAGTCGTCCAGTCCCATTGCAATAAATTTTAAGTGTATTTAATTCATGAACGCAAAATCAAACTTTACCTAACCCTAAGTTAAATTGGAACCTTTCGGCTCCGTAAGGCAGTCGATCACACCACTGGCCACAGGCCTAAACTATGTGTACTTAATCTAACTAAAACTAGTTACGGAGAATCAAACTCCGGTTCCGCATACGAAGGATGTATGTCTATGTAGGCAGCTATTACACAAGCATCAATCCTTGTTCAGTCGTATAAAGATTACCAATTTGGTACATGTCTCATTGGAAACTATCTAAGACTCTCTCAGACCTTATTGCTATGGCCAAGTTATAGAATTCAGATGCTAAGTTTTTCTAACTTTTATCTAGAATAAATATAATTTAAATAGTCTTTCTGACTAGCTCGAGTAATTAACTCTGAAAATCAGTTTGATATAAATAGAACATCTGTCTTGATAATTTGAAGTAAGTGGTATTGTTATCTGTAAATTTGAAGAATAGCAATTATAGACTAACGGTCTGTCTTATAAAAAATGCTTAAACGAGACATTAGGTGTTGATAAACTAATGCGTGCTCTAAGTCACTAAAGTGTACTTTATCGGGTGGTGTTTCATAAACGAATTTTATCTGTACGCTAACTAAAGTGTTGTTAAAGTGCATTTGCTTCCAACTTGCTTCCAACCTATGCCAACAATTTATGAATTTTTTATTCGGAATCTACCGGTTATAAGAAACCGTCACTTTTTGATAGAAAGCCCTCTATTTTGACTGACTTGACTTTGACATCTGAGGGACAGACTGACACGGGTTTATTCCGCCAAGGTTTTATACAGTTTCGTGTTTCTCAACGTCTTATCTTGGATTTTGAATCACTGGGGTTTTTGTTTCAAAATTGAACCTAATTGTCAATAGCTTTCTAATAGCCCTACTTAGTAACAACTAGGTTTCTTTGGGTTCTAAACTTGTAAGCAAAAAGGGATGTTTTATAGTTCAAAAAATTTAATATGTACATAAATAAAGTCAAATTTTTTTTGTACACAGCAAAAAACACTTGCCTTATTACTGAAAGAAAGTTACAACTAATATAAGTTCCTCATACAAAATACACAAGAAACAGTTGAGCTATCTGAAGACCGTTGCAAACGATCTATAGATAGCTCATTGGACCCAGATCAGTACGTATTTTCGTATTTTGACATGGGTGCAGTCAAAGCAGCCTATTATCAACGGGAAGTTTCTGATAGCAGAGAACTCCTTCATTCACTGCCTGTTCTTCAATAGCATCAGGCATTTTTATAAAGGGCGTAGAATGCCGCGCAAGAGCCCGCGCTGCTCTGTCTTATAAACGGGAGTTGCGCGGGACAGCCCGTGGTGGTCACCGGCATCTTCTTGAACCTAAAACATAAATAGGTAAACCTGTAGGTACTTATATACTGTGAGCAAGCAATTGACAAATATTTAATGAATCTTGGAAAGACTTACCTCGCATCGCCCCCAACATCTTATTGCTGTAAGGACTTGGAGCTCTAGTGTAGTCTTGGCTCCGCTCCGGTCCTGCTCCAAGTCAGATCGCACGAGGTTTATTATAAAAGCTGTTTCTTTAGTGAAACTGTACCGCCGGCATCGGCGAAAATCTTCTTCTCTTCTGTAGGAATGGGTCCGAAATTTGTCTAAACACTTTCCTATTCAGTGGTGGTAGACTGATTTTCCATGTCTCAATATAATTGCCTCAATCGCTTGAATCGCAATTTCTTCACACAACAAAAATTTATAGACGAAAAACTAAGAACACCTGACGGACAACAGACAGAATATTATATTATATTTATATTTATTATTATTATAGGTATTCCCCAGTAGGTACCTACTTATTATTAAGCTTGGTTCTTTGTTTTTATTTTATATAATCATGTGCATATAACATCGCTTTAGGTCCTACTCTGTTAAGGTGTTATAATAGTTTTTTAATAAATAAATAAAAAAAAGAAGTCGGCCATTTTTGTGGCAGTTGTCATGCTATTGCACCGTTAAAGTATGGTTATAGTAGGGTCCTTCCTACTCTTACTTAGTGTCAAGATAGAGTGAGGATAAAGCACACTTTAGCGCTAAAATACGTTTATGAAACACCAAAAATTGCCTGTCGATATTATCAAGACATAATGTCTACTCTAACTTTTTATAAGACAGACCGTAAGGGCCTTATTCATAATAATTTTTTAAACCTATTTTAGTTAAAATATGTTTTGTCATGTTCTCTCTGATGTAAAATGTCACACGTCAAAACAAGACAAACCATATTTTAACTAAAATAGGTTTAAAAAATGATTATGAATAAGGGGGTAAAGGTTCGGCATTTGCATCCCCTTGATGAATACATCTAAAATTACCACGATATATGTTTCTTGGAACATTTTGTTGGAATAAGTAAATAACTTCAATCCCAGAATCAATTACCAAAGGTTTTCTACTTTGAACCTACACAATTTTATTACTCTCCAATTTGGCTTAGCAAAAATAGTCCTAGAAAATTGCTATAGTCATGTACCAAAGTGCACGTAATTACACTCGAGAGCAATGAATCCGGGTCACTTAAAGAATGTTAAAAATCTCGGAAACTAAAAATGATAGATTAATGCAATAAATTGTATTTAATAGACAATGTAATACTCCTTAAATGAAGGTAAAAAAAATATGAGTCACCATACATTTTATTAACACAAAATTACATAAAGAAAAAAACTGCTGATCTCTCCTTAAAACAAAAATAGGAAACATGAAATTTTTGAACTTTATTACGATTTTCTTGAATTTTAATACTTCGTATTGCCTCCTCGTGCTTCCATTACTGCGTTTACGCGGTTTGGCATGCTGTACACCAAGTTCCTTATACGATTTTGGGGAATATTCTCCCATTCCTCTGTGAGAGCAATTTTGAGCTCACGAAGCGTGATTGGGGGAGGGTTTCGTTGTTTTACGCATCTGCCTAGCTCGTCTCAAGCATGCTCGATTGGGTTGATATCCGGGCTGCGCGCTGGCCACTCCATACGAGTAATGTTCATCTCTTGAAGGTAGTCATTCACAATCCTACCTGTATGAGGTCGGGCATTGTCATGCATAAATATAGCATCCTCACCTAAATTGACCATAAATGGACCAACGTGATCATTGAGGATTTCTTCCACATATCTTACGCTAGTTAAAGAGCCGTTTTCTATGATCACCAGCTCTGTGCGACTTTCAGAAGAAATTCCGGCCCACACAAGTACAGACCCACCACCGTAGGCTACTTTTTCTTCGATGCATGCTTGCTTGAATCTTTCCCCTGGTCTTCGATACACTCTGTGTCTTCCATCGTGCTTGTAGAGCATAAATTTTGATTCGTCGGAGAACATAACTTTTGACCAATCTTCAATACTCCAATTTACGTGGCTCTGGGCATATCTTAGTCTTGAAATACGATGCGCACGCTCCAGTTTAGGACCGTTTGCAGGTCTAAGGAGTTTTAAGTTAGATTCAGCAAGCCGACGTCTTACTGTCCATGCACTTGGGTTACTTCCTCCGAGGCGTCGAAACTGATTTGTGAGTTCAGTTCCTGTGAGAAAGCGATTTCGAAGCATGGTGTTCACCAAGTATCGGTCTTCTCGTGCTGTGGTACACCTGGTTCTGCCCGTTCCTGGTCTGCGTAGGTTAGAACCAGTTTCTTCGTAACGTCGGAGAACTCTTTGTACTGTTGACAGCGACACACCGACAGTCCTGGCTGTATCGCGCTGACTCCGGCCGGTTTCCAGCATTGTAAGTATTCTGGTGCATTCTTCAGGCGTAAGCGACATAATTTCAGCTTGAATAATGAATATAGAGCACTATCAACATGGTTTATGTACCCACATAAATGACAGATTACAAACAAAAGCAAAACCAAATGCTGTAATTTCGTAGTTCCATCTTCGAAAGTGGCCCTTTTTCAAATTTGATTTTTTTATGATATAACTTTATAATAACTAAGAAGTTTTAATACCTTCATTTAAGGAGTATTTCATTGTCTATTAAATACAATTTATTGCATTAACCTAGCATTTTTAGTTTCCGAGATTTTTAGGATTCTTTAAGTGACCCGGATTCATTGCTCTCGAGTGTATATCAGTCCTTCATTCTCACTACTGGCCGGTCTAACCTCTTAATCTAACTAACTCTAGTTTCAGAAGGTCGAATTCTGATTCTGATTAAGGCGGAGTACCTTTCAGATACCCTTACCAGTACATAGAGACTAACAAAATCTAATACTTAACCTATGAATTTAACTAAGTATTTTAATAATACTTTTGATAAGTTCTAATCTCTGTGGTTTGAAAATACCTACACAAGTCCATTCATAGATCAACTTTGGATATTACAAGTTAATTGTGATGAGCTAATCATTTACTTTGAGTATGCGAATAGAATACTTCGCAAATCATTTAGAATTCAAGTTATGAAACCTTGTTTAATTATGAGATCAGATATTTCTGATGAAAAGGTTACCTTTTGAAGACAGAATTACCATCTGTTCCAGCATGGGTCATCTGAAGATTCGGCTTCGCATGATCTTAAGATTTGATTAAAGTTACCTCAGTTATTTTAATTAATTGTGATATTCTAAGTTTAGTTTGTATAAAACTTAAGTTTCAAAACTCATCATTCTAGTTCTTTTACTTTGAATAATTAAAGATGTGATACAAATTGATTTATAAATGCGTCTCAACACTTTGTGTTGTTATATTTTAATAGTTATATTTTAGCATATTAATACTATACTTTACCAATTAAAAGGTGATTACCTTGACAAAATGGTTTTACCAAGCCATTTTGTTAGTGTGTGTGTGTGTGTGTGTGTGTGTGATGTGTAATGTGTCTTAAAATTAATTAGAAAGAGCCCTAAACCACTAATTGGTTGAGTGTGTGTGTACCAACCTAGCTACTGTCCCTAGCTAAAATGTGTGTATTTGCAATCAGGAGCACAAAGCTCACATTTAAATTAATCGTGTATGTGTTGCATACCTTTGTCATTCAGTATACAACACGACAAAGGAATCCGTTCTCAGCTCAAAACTTCATCCTGCTAGCTAATAATTAACTGGGGAGGGCCAAGTTGCAAATCTGGATTTTGTCCTATACTAATGCACCCTAAAGATAAGTACTAGACGATGGCGATGTGGATAGTACTATCTGGGCGGAGAGATAGATATGTGTGGGAATAGATAAATATATAATTATAGACATACCAAGCACAATTACAAATAACACTTTGTACAGCGTCTAACGACACGGATTACCTTCGACGAGCCCTACCGTACGTGTTATATGCAATTACACTCTAATATGAAGGCAATTAGAAATCCCTCGAGAGAGATAATGGATTTCTCCTGACGCGCCTTAACGTTACCAGGTCTATCGGTCTAACTATTTATGAGCTTTTAAATCTACATGAAATTCTCCCACTCACAAATAACCATACGAATATGGATTTCACAGGACGCTGAACCATTTATAATCTATCAGCCCCAAAGTTAATTCAAAACAAATCCCACTTTAGATTTTTACCTAATACGCGTGTGATTAAACTTAGGTTAGTCCGAAAACCAATGAATGCATTGTTTTCCAGTTCGCCTTTGTTTAATTCACATTATTACACTGCACTATTTTACAAATTACTCAGCTTAGTTTCAAATATGTTTTCACATATTTAAAACACTGACAAAGGCCGCCCAATCAGACAAATAACACAATAAAACTCTAATTTAAACAACTGAATTTACAACGCGAACCGCAAGTTTTCAAACCGATAATTCACTAATTAAATCTTAAATTTCTGAACTCTGTAACACTATAATCTTTAAACTAGCAATTTATTCAAACTTAAGACTGACATTGAATCTACGAACAATTCAATCAGTCTTATTTAATTTAATTGTATTGAAGAAACCGATTATTTTAAAAATACTTTTCAAGATTTGTTCAGCGTCTTGCCTTGTAGCTAGATTCTCCCAGAGAGCCCCGAACATCCGCCCCTTGTTCTTTTTATATTAGCGTCCTTTTTCCCTACCCCTAACCCTGCTTACACACATCTATAATTTGCCACATGTTTCTACAATCCAGGGTTAGATTCAGTACTAAAATTATAGCATTTGCACTACTATTTAATTCTTCGTACTATGTACTATAATTTCATTACTTTACTTATAAGACCAAAATAAACATCATTTATTGCCAATCCAACTTAAAAAACCAAATTAATTAGATTACTATTCTGTCGAACCAACTGAGTCGATACTAACAATTGACAATCATTTATTTTATACTTTTAATTTTAATGACTATTATGTTAAAATACTGAAATGTACTATAATTTTATCCCAAATAATATCCTTTCAAGCTTTTTATGCTATCGTTTTCAACAGACCTAAACTCGTCCCTGTTGCAAATCTATAAATCAGTTAACACTCATTAATTATATAAGGCGCTGTAACTAATCATGGTACTGACAAAGATTCGTTTACTTTATAAATTTATTTAAGTTTAAGGTCTCATTAGGGACCAGTAAACTTTCACTTTTTAATGCATAAATGAATCTAAAATTGAAAATTGTTAATGTAACATACTGTCTTAAATAGTTACTTTTAGGATACTTTGATCAAGGAAGATACAATCTACCTTCAAGTATTTACAAGCAAGATCAGAGGAGGTTGCTCGTAGAATTTAAGTAGGTGCTATGATAGTGGATTTCCACTTTTGCTTTTCTAACAAACAGAGATTAAAAGAGAAGCAAAAATCTGTAATAATACTTCCTTAAAATTAAGCGGAAAACATTCTGTGCGCTTTTATTAAAGGAGGAATCGTAGTTTTGAAAATAACTTAATTTTGTCATGCCTAAAGGAAAGGTGAGAGAAGTTTGCTCATGAGTTTTGAGCAGGAGCTTGTTAACAATTTTCAACCCTAATTTTTAAACAAAATTACTTGGAGATAGGAGTCAAAACCTGTATGGATGCTTTATTAGAATTAAACTGAAGGTACCTTCTATATTCTTATTGATAAAAGACTCAATGGATTGAAAATAACTTGTTTTATATACATTTTGACGATCTCTGTGGAACGGGGTCGCCTACGGCGCGGGTCTTTATCTAAATCAGAAGATGGAGACAATTCTAATTAGCCCATTTTGATATTATGAGAGGGGATTCAAATGACGTAGTAGTCATTTTCGTCAGATACTGGATAACACCCTGAACAAATATCTGCGGATCGTACAGGTATTTGTGCCGAGGCGGGAATCGAACCCACAACCTCCTGCGTCGAGGGTGAGCCTTCGCCCGCTGCGCCACAGAGGTCGTCAATTGACATTGAAGAAAAGAGGCTAAATTGTCTTATGTGTAAGGCAGAATAATGGGATTACGTATTCTTCTAAGTAATAGGTACGAAGTAGTACCTACCGACAAATATTTATAGGGTCACCTTAAATATAAATTTAAATACTTGGTGGAGGAATTGGTTCAGTAGTAGGTCAGCTCATTCATACATAAACATATGTCTCACAGCGAGAGTCGAACCTGCTACCTTTCACGTCTCGATCGAATATTTTCTCCACCGTGTCACGAAGATCGTCAACAGCTAGTAGGCACAAAACATGTTAATCAAGATATAAATCTGTTTCCTTTTATCACTCAGCTTTAGGGAAGATAACGTAATAGAAGCCATCGAGATGGCTATGCGATTTATTTACGTATTTATGAATAAAATAGGATCCATTAGGGTCAGATTAGCAGAATTTAATTAATCTTTGCTAACGCAAAATAGTACTTATTTACTCTAATTGCCGCAAAGACATAAGGAAAAAAAAAAAAAAAGTTTCTGTGGGTAGACAAACACCAACAAATGCACAAGTCAGGCAAAGAGAGATAAGGGAATGAGGCGGTGCGAGCGGGGGTGACGACGGGCGGAGTTACGGAGACGTACAAGGGGGGAAGGGTAATGGCATGATAAAAGGTGAAGCAGCGAATGTTCGAGGCTTTTTTGAACGCGGAACGTGGACGAGTACAGATGTGAGTTCGAGAATGAATAACTATCTACTTACATTGTGTGTATCTATGGAATCTTATCGTGAAGCGTGGACCCTTTGGCTACTATGGAATAACAATTCGTTATTAGCCAAAGGCCTCCGATTAAATTTAAATCGAAAGCGGCAGGTATATGTTTCTCCGAGGTGTTGTCTGCAACCAAATAAACAGGAATATTTTATTTTGGTTGGACTTCGGATATTTCGGAGAACATAGACCGGCTGAGCACCTAAACCTACCTACAGTGACGTAGTGAAATGATTCCATGGAATTTCAGTTTAGATTTGAACAACTATTTGCCTACAGAGATATGAGTTCTTTCTTTATCTGTGGGAATAGCAGTGAAGTCGTGCTCAGTTCATAATTCTAGTGAGTCCCATCAAGTGTTGGTCGGTCTGGTTAGCCGGATCGATAGACATTTGAATAACATTACCTTTCCCATCCATCCCGTAGCCTGTAGTATTAAGGAACGCATGTATTAGTATAACCTTAACCTGTTGATTGCTGACCTCCTTCCCATCAAGTGTTGGTCGTTCTGGTTAGCCGGATCGATAGATATTTGAATAACTATACCTTTCCCATCCATCCCGTAGCCTGTAGTATTAAGAAACGCATGCATTAGTTTAACCTTAACCTGTTGATCGCTGATCTATTCCCACCAAATGTTGGTCGGTCTGGTTAGCCGGATCGATAGACATTTGAATAACATTACCTTTCCCATCCATCTTGTAGCCTGTAGTATTAAGAAACGCATGCATTAGTTTAACCTTAACCTTTTGATCGCTGACCTATTCCCACCAAATGTTGGTCAGTCTGGTTAGCCGGATCGATAGACATTTGAATAACATTACCTTCCCTATCCATCCCGTAGAATATAATATTAAGTAGTGCATGTATTAGTATAATATTAACCCTTAGGTCGCTGACCTATTCCTACCAAATGTTGGTCGGTCTGGTTAGCCGAATCGATAGACATTTGGATAACATTACCTTCCCTATCCATCCCGTAGAATATAATATTAAGTATTGCATGTATTAGTACAATTTTAACCCTTAGGTCGCTGACCTATTCCTACCAAGTGTTGGTCGGTCTGGTTAGCCGAATCGATAGACATTTGGGTAACATTACCTTCTTTATCCATCCCGTAGAATATAATATTAAGTAATGCATGTATTAGTATAATATACGAAACAGGTCGCTGACCTATTCCCACCAAATGTTGGTCGGTCTGGTTAGCCGAATCGATAGACATTTGGTTAACATTACCTTTCCCATCCTTCCTGTAGACTATAAAATTAAGAAGAGCATGCTTAACATAAGGATGGCGTATAGGTCACTGATTTTCATCCCAAAATATCCAGAGGTTTGGTCTTTTGGATAACTAGGCGCCTGGTTAGATATTAAATATTAAACAATTATGAAAACTCGCCGTCTTTCATTCTATATTTTCATAGGAGACTATTGTCGCTGATACATGCTGTTTTGTTTGATTTCATTTTTCTGTGTGGCAAGTTTTATATGAATACTCCATTTCTGTGTATTCTCCGATTATTATGTGAATTTACAGGTACTACTGATCATTCCTGCGTACTATTTATCTTTTATGTATGAACTTAACCTTGATTTATAAAATTTTATGTGTTTCCTACAACCAATTTCTAAGTGACTTTGCAGGTATTTATTGAAATTATTGAACACAACCTACATTTTTTACATCTGAACTTATTCTTGATAGCGCGGCTATTATTAATCTTGAGTACTTTATTATACACTTTTCTGTTTAATGGTTAGGTTTTTCTTGATCTATTGGAAAGAGATTGATAAAATGATTTTCTTAAGCTTGAAGGGCTTTCAATTAAGTCATAAAAGCCTTTTCGTCCTCGTGCAATTATGCTGACAAGTTCCACGAAAGATTTCCCAATGTTTGACTCACATTTTGAAATAACCTTTAGCTAGGGTTTATATCTGATAAGCATCTTCGAATTGCAGTCTATTACTTATTATGAATCTTATTCTTTGAATAAATCTAAAATCCAACCTTTTTGCAAAAACTTCTGTGTTGAATTCGAAAGAAATTATTCACAATTATTTACATAGTGGTATCGATTGAGGAGAAAGAGAACTCAATTTTGATATCCTCGTTTATACACATGCCAAACAGAGAGTAGTGCAAAGAAAATCCTGACTAGAATAGAGGGAGGATCTTGATGTCCCTAGACGAGTTTATCAAACACTGATACCTACTATCTTAAGTTTTTTTAAAAGATGTTTTGAATTTTGAATTTAATTCAGAAGTTGCTTTGATCTAATTATCCCATTTTTAAATTAACAAGTTAGATTTAATTAATGTTTACTTGTTCAAAGTTGTGATTTTGGATTGTTACTTTGAAGTCAAATAAATCAATATTAACTTCAAAATTGAATATAATTTAGTATCAAAATTGTAGCAAAGATAGGTACTCATCTAAAATAGAAGGATGATCCTGGTGTATCTGATCAGATTTATTAAAATACTGTCGGTCCTTTTCTATGCTATTTTATATTTGAAGTCATTTATTTTAGTACCTACTACTAGAAATTCTTCAAGTCAAAACAATTAAGCTCACTGAACGAAATCAAACCAAGGCCATATCTATATAAATAAGTATTTACCATCAAAAAATCATGGTGCTACTGGTTCTAAAATAGGTCATAGAGTCAAAAAGAGCTTAGTGCTATTCATATCAAAAATTCATTAAGAGCCTGCAGTTCAATTTGAGTTTTTAAACTCTTAAGAGGCGGGTAGTTATAATCTTACCTATTCTTAGCTATTTAAGTTCTAAGTTAATTTCAAGCAACCAATTGAGATTACTGTCTTAAAAGTAGACAAGCCTATATAATTACACACCTATAATGTTCTAAGATGAATTTCATAGGTTAAACATTATTCTTAAATGAATACATTACCTTCAAGTTATAAACGGAAACTTCTGTCTTATAAATAGACATACCTATTTAATCAAGACATACCTATTTAATAGTGAACTCATAGTGTTCTTGAATAAAATTCAACGGAAACTTCTGTCTTATAAATAGACATACCTATTTAATCAAGACATACCTATTTAATCGTGAACTCTTAGTGTTCTTGGATGAAATTCTTAGGTTGAACATTCATCTAATGAGTAAATAGTTATATCTATTCAGAATCAATAGAATTCCTAGAAACTTTAAAAACAAAGTTGAAACTTATAGTTTATAGACAAATGAACTTATTCGAATTATGAACCAATAGAGTTAAAACTTAATTAGAAAGTTACAAGATAAGATTTTATTCAATTAATAAGTATATTTAAATACATATATTTTATTTACAATCCTATAATGTTCTTAGATAGAGTTTCTAGTTTGAACATTCATCTTGAAAGTAAATAGTTATACCTATTAGGAATCAATAGAATTCCCAGAAATATTTATACAATAAAACTTATAGCTTATAGATAAATAAGCTTATTGGTATTATAAACCAATATAGTTTAATTTTGGTTGGAATTCATAAAGTAAACATTACTATCGCAAGTACGAAAATATAGATAATATTCAATTTATGATTATATTGAAATATAAATATTTTACCTAAATAAAAGGGAATTGAAAATATCATCCCTTAATTTTAAAGGTATTGTCTTTGAAGTTTTCCTAATCTATTAAATATTTGTTCCTTTTCCGCTATTAAATATATTTATATTTGGCATTGATTTGGAAAGACAGTAGTGGGAAGGAGGCTGTACTGTCCTGGATTTAAACATTCTGCATAAATGTAATTATGCGGCCCTTTGTTTGTCCCTATAAAGAACTAAACAGACATCGATTTGAAAAAGCAGAGTCTTGTGCTTTTCAATTTGGTTTCTTTAAAATGATTTTCAATCCCCTGAATCAGTATTCATAATATATATTTAATAAACTCGTAGAAAATTTTAATTATTAAATGATGTTTATATTTTATGAAATTCAACTAAATATATCATTTCAGTTTATTTAATGCGAACAACTAACTAAATATATTCATTTAGGTCATAGGAAATAAAAGTTCCTAAATAAAGAATGCTAGTGGATGTAATAGGAAAATATAGAATAAACTAGTTTTTACTACCGTTCTTAATATTAATTAAGGAGTTTAAAATTCTAGCCTTGGGAAGGTTTAAATCTTAAATTTTATTCGTTAAAATTCTTTGTTTTTTTAGAATAGTGAGCAGTATTATATTAGTTTTAAACTTTACTAGGTATAACCCTTTTATCTTATTATTACTTTATCATTTTTGTTAATAACCCTCCAATTTAGTACTATTTATGTATTAGGAAAATTTAGTTAGAACTAAAATAGGTAGTGTAGGACTTGACTTAATAACTTAAAAGAATCTGTATTACTACGATCACACAACGTTCGGTCCTACCACTAAAACTAGACGATCACCTTGGCCAAACTTATTATCAGAAAACCCATATCTAGTAAAGCATAAAACACTTCAAAGATCCATGCATTACCTACTATGATAATATAAATACGAAGCAGTAAAGTAAGTACGTAATAGTTCAGAGCTAACAGTAAATTTGGGGTTGAGTTAAATATAGGAGTTCAGTTAGAGTTTTTAGTATTTGCTCGGAGGGTTAAAAAAATATAACTCAGGGGGTTCGATTGATAAGAGGGTGGAAGTTACAGCGCCATGTTTCTGCACCCTGTTTTTTGCTTGTCTCCAAGCGCATTGTGCACGGCCAACGTTAGACCCACATTCCGATTCATTTCAAATATTTGTTTTTTTACAAATACCTAGTACTCTAACATTCTCTCATTGTGAAAGCCAAATATACCTATATTATCCTTGAAATACTGTTAATCGTAAGGCAGATCGTTACAATATCCATACTAACCGTCTAGCTAGTATCTGTCTCATAGGCTACAAGCCATAGTATGCCGATGGTGACAGAGGCCCTAAGTCATATCCAGTGACGAATAAATAAGCCTAACTTCAGTAAAAATGCCCAGATCATGTAGGTATGACATAGTGGTAGTGACAAATAGTAAAGCATGACATGATTTGGTGAAAAAGGTCCAATGTAACAAATCTGATGCCAGATCGTGGAATATTTCTAATTCCAAGGTAGGTAAGCTTGCGCGCCCCTACGCCGGTTACTTGACATTCGCGCACTTTTTGACAGCTGAAAATTATCTTTTTTACTACAAAGAATAAGGAATACATTACATTGAATGAAATAGCGCGCAATTTCTAAATAAAAATAATCTAAATCTTAAAAACTTCGATAGAAAGAAAATTACAAGAAAAAAGTATTTATTTATATTGTCACGGGTTTTAGTCACGTGTTACCTTATTATTTATTATTCCCGACGTTTAATATAAATAAATTTGATAGAATTGAAATTATCGTGGCTTGTCATTTTAGACTCATCCAGCAGTGGATGTCTTCCGGTTGATGAAGAAGAGAAATAGGTATGAAATAGAAGTTGTGCCAAATAGGCAGCTCAACACTGTTTCAGTTAAATTGTAAGTTCCATTACATGGCTTGCTAAAATGTGATCTAAAGCTTTTGATAAACCAACAGCCCCCAACGAGTAACAGTATTATTCTTTTGGGTGTTACTTGTTGGGAACCCTCCCACATTTCAGCATTTGGTGGGAGAGGCCCTGCACAAAACTCACCATCGACAGTCCTCCATTCACCTGACTCCAAATAGATGCCAACAAACGCCATGTCCATATCGGTCAGCTCCTTTAGAGCGTAGATGACCTTCTTCTCGTCCATACTGTTTGGGACGACGAGGCGCGCGCCCTCCGCCACACAGGTTCTGTTTGCGTCCAGCCAGTTCTTTAACTGATTGTGGGGCTTGTAGCAGTGGCCGGTGCGGTTTGAGAACTCGTATCCTGTGCACGAGAGTAATGGTTTAAGAGGAGGTCACCGGTAACAACGAACCAATTTCATCAGTTTTTGAGTATAAGTGAGTTTTGAGGAATCTATTGTTAATTTTTCTGTTTTAATATATTGATGAATAATCAAAATTAGAGTCAAATACTTTGAAGTCAGCGACGTAAATTGACGACCCCCGTGATGCAGCGGGTGAGTAGCCGGCTGAGACGCAAAGTTCGATTCGATTCGGGTTCGATTCTCGCTATGGGACAAATGTTTGCATGTTCTGCAAATATTTGTACCGGTTGCAACGAAGGGAATCCAAGTGAGAGACTCTCTATCTATATATAGATATCTGTGCATGTTATTTTAGTATTATCTGATTGAAGAGTAATTTTTTCGCGATGCTTCATAAAAATGGCAGTCTTAATAAAATGACAAATAAAAAAAGGTCTTTCAAGCTCAATATTTTAAAAATAGTAGTAGAAGTACTTATAGTTTAAAAAACTGAAATTCTTAATCAATATAAATATGTTGCCGACTGTACATATGAATTTTTATTAAGTACTTACCTATATTGGTCACCTTGCTCATGATAAGAAGGCTTATTACAAGTTTTGCATTGCGACTATCGCTTTGCCAGGAGAGAACGTTCACCGTGACTTAAGTAGTAACTGTTCATTAATCTGAGCCCGTACACAGGTGAATGGTGCAGTGTAACATGGATTTTTGTATGAAAATTGATGTTCACAAAGTGTACGCTCAGGGAACTCATCACTGTGTCCGTACAAAATTCATGTTGCACTACACCGTATGTAAAACAAATACCACGAAACGAAAATATTATCTACGTAGACTTGTACGGCGAAACCGTGGAAAGCTTTTTAAAAAGAATTTTTATCATTGAAGTTAAATGATTTTAATTATAAAGTGTTTTACAAGTGGTGGCTTAATATCGACTGACTTAACTCTAGCCTAAACGTACCATGGTCCAGACGCAACGTCGGCAATTATGCACCTGCATACGTGCGTGGGCGCTCACACAATCTAGAGAGGAAATGCTGACTTATCATTAAAGATGGCCCGATGAGTGGACCATGGTAACATAACTCCTCCCTCCGTAAGTTCGAGATTATCCGAAGGATGAGGATTTTCTCGAATTTTACTTGTTTTACATAATTTCTTAATTCTATGTTTAAATGCAATAAAAGACAAAAACTATGATAACGCAAAACACTATGTTTCCTATACTAACTTTTATAATCTAGAGCACTATGATCATTTTCACTGCTAATAATTTCACTTCCACTTTTCTGCAATATGTAATTCAGGAACTGAATGTCGGCAAGATCGATTCCATTGAGGTTGATTGGTTTTCTCTGCTCATCCGATGGACTGGGTTTTATTTTGGGCAAGTTGATTACTGGAAACTTTCTGTAAATTACGTCTTTTCCTTGACTTTGGTTTTGCTTGATATTCAATTCCTTTATCTTAACTTGACAATCATCATTTATAGTTAATATATAAGTTCCGCTAATAGTTTCTTGTGTAATTTCATTTTCGCAGTACTTGGTAAGTAGCGTTTTGGTTTTCGCGTAAATTATCCAGCGATTCGGCTGTATGAGATCAGGTTTTACGTCATCGATGGTAAGAGGAACTGGAGGACAACTCGAGATATTTGTGGAAAACTTCATTAGTTCGTTAATGCAATTGTCTTCGATAAGCGGTGAAACGTCGTTCTCAAAGCACAGGAAACGGGCTTCGTCGATTTCGCGGCATGACTGGGAGAGCGGCTTCGCTTTCAACCCTTTCACAAGGACGTATGGGTATTTACTTAGGCAGGATAAAGGTAGTAAGGCCAGTGACTCTATTATGGACAGGTAAGGGAATCAATTTAAAATAGTTAAAAACTTCATTTCTAATCAAAGGAATATGCATAATAAATTTTATCTGATTTTGTTTCAAGTAGGCTTTCATTTCTATACATTGCTCTATTCTAACAATATTTTCCAACTTTGCTGGATACACTAAATTTTCAGTTTTCTCGATTTCCTTTAGTAATACTATAAACTCATCTGTGTCTACGATGGATTGGTGTAACAATTTAACCTTACCAAAAGCAATAGCCGTTTCAATCTCATTCAGTCTAATATAGAGCGTTTGAAAGTTATGTATAAAATATTGTAAATGTGAATAATTTTATTACTAGTTTGAGATAACTTTGATTCATTTAAGCTACGGTTAATGTCTTGAATACTTTCCTCAATTTGAATGAAATTGTTTTTGGTAGAGTTGGCTATTTTTGTAAACGTACCCACCATTTCGGTAACTATTGTAATTTTCTTAGATAATGCATCGTGTTTGTTTACCTCATGAATGAATTTTTCGTGCATTACAGCGTCGTCATTGTCAAGATTACCTGTAATCGTCTTGATCAATGAACCGAGAGGGTTTATTAAACCACGCTTAGCTCTTACCGATGGAATCAATTGCTTATACTTTTCTATAGTTATATTCATGTTATAATCAGTTTGTGACTCTACTTCAATGAAGTCCGGATTAAAAGATTTGATGTTAAAGCAGCTTTGAACTTTGTCTTTTAGTTTTACGTATTTGATTCAAAATGATCCTTGTGATTTCAATGAATAAAGTTCTTTTTGACTTTGACTTTGACTTTAGTATTCCGATTATGCGTTGTAACTGGTACAATATTTTTTTCTGTAGCTCCGGTAACTTGAGCTTTCTAATATCGTGGCTTATCCTTACTACGTCTAGTATTAACGCCTTTTATAAAGACCGTATCACCGATATCTGTGTCAAATTCGTTTTCTCCGCCACGTTTCTCTATAACAGCTCTCTTTTTATCAATAATTTTGTCTGTTAAATATTCATAAAAATATTTTGTCCTTCTCACATGTTCTTTAACCAATTGTTGAGTAAACTGTTTATTGAAATCTACATAAAATGCGTTATTGGATTCGGTGTGACCGAAAACAACTTCAATGAGGCCTGTGGTAGAGTGGATCGTGTGGTTATATAACATTACTGCATAGGTCATGACAGATGCAGCGTCTGTAATTTTCTGTTCATATTTTGCTATTCGGTAAATTTCTACAATAGTCCAATGGAATCTCTCGACTATCCCCATAGAGTTGGGATTATGAGGAGTACCGATGTGAAGGTCGATCTATTAAAATGATAACATTTCCTTCATCAGTGTGTTGTTAAACTCCGTTCCCGGATCGGAGCTGATTCTACTAGGCGTTCCATACAAAGAGAAATACTTTATCAGAGCTGTTACTGCTTCAGGGGTGGACTTGGTGCTGATTTCAAATGCTTGACCTAATTTGCTGAAGGCATCAACTATTGTGAGATAATGTTTTCCTTCAATTGAAAATGTATCGATAAATATTTCCTGGAATGGTTTAATTTGGGTCTGTGATAATTGTAATTCAGGTTTTAAAGGTTTACGATCGTATTTCATTTTCTTACAGATTTCACATGCATTTATAATGCTGGCTACCGTTTGGTCCATGTTATTCCAATAAAAGGTACGTCTCAGATGTGTTAACGTTTCCTTAATTCCCCTGTGACTATTTTTACCTACATGATATTAAAGCACAACGTCTCGTTGTTCTTGTTCGTTATCGACATAAATTACTCTCTTTGCACATTTGTAGAACTTTACTGTTCCCTTCTGAAAAAGCAATAGAGTAGCCTTAGAAAACTGCTTGCTATGTAATACATCTTCAAAATAAAAGAAATATTTTATTTTGGGTCTAATATAGCTTTTCAGAAAACTCTTGATCAAATCCGGGTTATTTAAAGGTAAGTGAACCTCTAATACTTTTTGTTTAGGCCTAGACAAATCTTTAACCGTTATTTCATTTCTGTTCCAGGAATGAACGAGAATTTGATTTGGCTTGGTATCTATAGCTTCTTGTAAAATAAGCATACCATCTGTATCGAGATCGCGGGCCGAATGTATTGTGCCTATACTCTCATCGCGTCCTTCAGATGCAGATTCAGTGGTACTACCCAAAGATGGATTCGAATAGGGAGACCGTCGACTTTTATCTGCTATAGATTGATAACTTTTCTCCGAACCGGATGAAATTAATATCAGAGATGGTGTTCGTTCGCGTGGGGTCGAAGAGCGGGAAGTATCGTTTTTATCGTTACTCAAACGCATAATTTCATTGGCTATGTCAGTGACATGGCGCTGGAGATATTGCTCTTTTTTGTCTACATTAACCTTCATTGACACGTCATCATTTTCACCTAATTCGTGACAAAGCATCTGCGTTACAATTTTGTTTTCCTTGTTTATACTCGATTTTGTAGTCAAATTCCGCCAAAAGAAGTTTCCATGGCGTGAGTTTGCTATTAGGTTCTTTTATCGAGTCTAACCAAGCTAGCGGTCGGTGATCTGTATATATTGTGAATTTTTTGCCATACAGGTATGGTCAAAAATGCTTTGCAGTCCAGACGACAGCCAAAAGCTCTTTTTCGATTGTGCTGTATCGTGTTTCAGCGTCGTTCAAGGTGCGACTAGCGTAAGCTATTGGCTTATCGCTACCTATGGGTCCCTGAGAAAGGACAGCACCGATTGCGAAGTTGGATGCATCCGTCGTAAGGACGAATGGTTTCGTAAAATCGGGAAATTGTAAGAGCGGCGCGTTGCTCAAAAGCTCTTTACATTTTTCGAATGCGTAAATGTATTCCTGTTTTGTACAATCAATTTTATTTTTCTTTTTGAGACAAGATGTTAATGGTTGCGTTAATTTAGCAAAATATTTTATGAATTTTCGGTAATAACCTATTAAACCAAGGAAACTTTTGATTTCAGTGGCTGTTCGCGGTAGAGGAAAGTTTAAGACTGCTTTTATCTTATCGTTTTTAGGCATTTGGCCATTTTTGGTGATGGTGATGCTTAGATAAAGGACTTCATTCCTTAGAAATTCGCATTTATCGAGTGTGACTTTCAGATTAGTTTCCTTTAGTCGGTCGAATATTTTACGGAGTTTATCTATGTGTTCTTGTAGACTGGATGAGAATACTATGATGTAATCAAGATATACCAAGCAGTGGATGCCTTGCAGACCTCGTAGTACGTTATCCATGGCCCTTTGGAACGTTGCCGGTGCCGTTTTTAGGCCAAACGGCATTCTTTTAAATTCATAATGACCTGATTGAGTAGTAAACGCCGTCTTTGATTGATCCGCCTCATTAACTTCAATTGGGTGGAACCCACTAGCGAGATCGATTGTACTAAAATATTGGGCTTTACCTATTTTATCAAATAGATCAGTAATATTTGGCAATGGGTATTTGTCGTCAACTGTTATTTCATTTAGGCGCCGATAATCGATCACCATCCTAAATTTCTTTTCTCCAGATGCGTCAGATTTTTTTGGTACGAGGTGGACCGGTGCACTCCAAGGTGAGTGTGAGTCCTGTATAACGTTATCTTCCAAAAGTTTATTTACTTGCTTTTCAATTTCTTGATTTAAGATAGGCGGGTGTCGATAAGGTCGAATGTATATCGGGTCTTCATGAGTCGTTCTGATGTTATGTTTCTCTTGATTTGTAAAAGACAAGGGTATTTTATCACAATAAAATATATCACGATATTCGTGGCAAAAATTGTAAATACCATCATGCTCTTCTTTATTCATGTGATTTAGTCGTAATTTTGTCAAATTGTCTTTCAATACCTCATCAATCATGCAATCATCTTTCACAAAATTTACCACGCATTCCTCATTTTCGAATACTGTTACTTCAAATAGTTCCTTGAAAGTGATAACAGCTTTCACGTCAGTACTGTTTTGAATGACTATTTCCGCAAAGTAGTTCTCACACCTAACAAGGGCGGCAGGCATTCGAACGCCTTACTGAAATTGTATGAAATCTAATATCGCGTCACCATGTTGTAAATTCGTGGGAATCCTTACTCGCGTCTCAGATCTTGGAGCTTTGGAGCTACATAAATCTCATATGGCGGATTATAAATAATTGGAATTCCCGCGTTGTGTATTAATAACACTTGGTTTTTCATGTCAATGCTTGCTCTTAATTTTTTTAGAAGGTCAGATCCTATCAAACGGTCATACCTTCCATCAACATCATAAATATAAAATTTATGAGGAAGTGTGTGTAGGCTACTTATATACTACATTTATATAAATCATCATTATCACCAGCCGGTAGAAGTCCACTGCTGGACATAGGCCTCCCCCTTAGAATGCCACGATGAACGTACTTATAATCTAATATAATAATCTTAAATATATTCCATGTAATATTTATTTATAGCAAATAAGTACCTACTTGCGTGTCCGATATTTTATCGTCGCACCACCGACCATTCGAACTCTTAGTACAATGGGACAACCCGTTCGATGCGCGTACGCATCCACTGCAGGTGCGAAAGACGCGCGCTATCCCGGTCGTCCCCGATGCAAGTGCGAGCGAGACGCAGGCTCGCGAGTCGAATCAGTCTGATACTTACCTCGGAGAATATACCCGTGTCGCGCGAGCAATAATATAGCTTGTTTATTTGTAGTGCTTAGAACTTTCTGCTATCTGCTATTTTCTACTTCTTACTCCTTCTAAATCTATGTGTGTTGATCTTTCCGCTATAAACTGTGTGCTGTGATAATATCCTGTGCTTATGCAATAAACTTTATCTTGAACATTGGATTCCGCATTTCTTCCTGCTGTCGCTAACCCACGTAGGTACGTCGCTTGCATATCTATTACACACAAGGAAATAACCAACACCCCATATGTGCTTTTTAAAGGTATGTGTATAACTTCACTGTGCGTGCTCTGAGCATGAGTGCTAATAACCGTAAATGGCTCGTAGTATCTGAATTCGCTAAAAAATTCGGTAGCTTTAGCGGGGCTTATGAATGACCAACTGCTTCCGGTATCGATGAGAAATTTTGAATTGATCTCTGGAATTTCAATGTGAGGCAATTTAAAAATACTATTATAATAATTTAAATTTATTACCTCATTACATCTTTGATACCAAATTGATATGCACCATGTTGAAAAGGCGCGCGTTGCGCGGGAGCCTGACCGAAATTACGTTGAGGCAAATATTGGGGTGCCCCAAATCGAAAACCTTGCGTGGGCGATGCAAATCTATTTGGTTGATAAAAGTTTGGTCTGAAACCACCATGATTTTGTGGAATGCCGAATTTGAAATTATTTTGTGGAATGCCAAATTTAAAATTATTATTCGGCACCGAATTAAACGCTGATTTAAAACCTTGAGCTGCTGGTATGATCTCAAAGCATTTTGTGAATTTTGTGGATTTGGTAGCTGCACTGAATTTTGTTTTAATAACTTATTTTTCGCATCATACTGAAACTTAAAGTTCACTTCTTCTGTCACAATGCTTAAGGCATTTTCCAAGTTAGAACAACCTTTCAACCGCACAATTCGGATCATGTCCTCAGGTAAATTATACAAGAACACGTTCAGAGCTGTGTTGTTGTAAATAATCATTTTCGCTGCCTTGATTTCTTCATCGTTAAGCCTATTTACTTTCGCGAACAAAGAACTTCTAATATTCTGAATTCGATGACAAAACTGAATGTACGTTTCACTTTGTTTAAGCTTTAAAGTCTCATACTCAATCGCTATGCACTCTTCTGATCGAGGGTCACCGAAATGTTGCGTAAGCAAGTCTTTTAACCCTTCATATGACGTAATATTAGGGTGGCCGCTAAGTAGAGTCGCAGCTCTACCAGTGAGTTTACTTGACACAGCGTGGAATAAATACAGATTTTGAGCTGTATTTCCTTGAATTTTACTTCCACTAACCACATATTCACATTTTGAAATAATCAATTTAACAAATTTTCTTCCCCATTATATTTAGGGATGATGGACAAGATTTCTTTTGGAATGGATTTGAAATCCATTTTACTTAATTTCATTTACTTATACTTAACACTGATTTACCAATATCTGTGCAAATCAATTTATTTATTTATACTACATTTAGTTCTACTTCTTACTACACAAATTAATTACGAGAATGACGGATTTGCCTATTTATGTGCAAACCAGTTTGCCAATTTATGTGCAAACAAAATCAGATAAACGCAATTAATAAGCCCGACGATTTAAGTTCGAGAGGAAATGTGGAAAAGACACAGGAATATAAAAACAGGAAGTGAAAAGGTTTACTCACAAGCTGCTCGATCCCATGTTCTCCTGAGCCGTATTTCACCACCTTTCACACGCGTTCACCGTTATAGAGTCGTATTTATTTGGTTCGATTCTTTCCGCTCGGCATAGAGTCGGTTTTCGTACGAAACGCTACTTTCTCGAGAGACCGATTTTGGGGTTTTCACGAGTGCAGGTTTCGGGAAAATCGCGGAAAATCCACGAGGCTGCGCCAGACTTGTACGGGGAAACCGTGGAAAGCATTTTAAAAAGACCATTTTTATCATTGAATTTAAATGATTTTAATTATAAAGTGTTTTACAAGTGGTGGCTTAATATCCACTGACTTAACTCTAGCCTAAGCGTACCATGGTCCAGATGCAACGTTGGCAATTATGCACCTGCATACGTGCGTGGGCGCTCATATAATCTAAAGAGGAAATGCTTACTCTACATTAAAGATGGCCCGATGAGTGGACGATGGTAACAAAACTACGTTGTTGATATTGACATTTTACGTTATTTTGATACTTAACAGCTAAGTACAGAGCAGCGCGCAGCGCCATCTATTTTCAACACTGAAAGCATGATGTTTGTGTACCGACTGCACGGCACAGAATGATTAATAGTTATTAAAAAAGTCAATACAAAACTCGTAATTAACCCTGAGTAGGTAAACAGTTTGTGACATGAAAGCAATTAAAACCAGGCTTTGTGACTGATTCACAAAGAACCAGTGTTGTGAAAGGATTCTATGCGTAACTGACCTGTCATATTACTAATCGGAGACTTACCGAGACTTTTCTCTCCACAGCTAGGTGTTGGTGCAGGTGTCGGTGCAGGTGTCGGTGCCGGTGTCGGTGCCGGTGTCGGTGCCGGTGTCGGTGCAGGTGTCGGTGCAGGTGTCAGTGCAGGTGTCGGTGCAGGTGTCGGTGCAGGTGTCAGTGCCGGTGTCGGTGCATGTTCACGTACAGATGCCGGTGCATAGCATACGAAGGGTAGTTCCTCCGTGCAGCTGACTTCGCCCGTGGTACCGTTCGCATAGAACACGCCGCAGCGCTCCGTCCGCGCCAGCTCACTGGGCTCCAGCGATATAGCCGGCTCTCCTGCAACAATTAATTCCATCTCTACCTATATTTACCTCTACCTATACCTCTGCCTCTAACAATGCCTTACCTCAAAGGTCATGCCCACATGCGCACGCCTCCTACGTGGCATTGCACTGAAGATAAAAACAGTCTCATGTGCCTGTAATTTCACCGGCCACCATATACCCTACAAACTGGATCACCCAATGCTCACAAATTCACATACGCTTTGCGGCAGAAATAAGTATGGTGGTAGTACTTCCCCGGACGAACTTTTTCACAACAAGTCCTACTGGCTCAGGCCTGAAATATCTGTTTTCCTAAAATGTACACTTCTCAAAACTTCTGCGTTCCCACAGTGTTAGCACTTATAGTTTGTCAGCTTTCTCAAAATGTCTGCTATTTAAAATGTGTGCAATGTCAGGAAGTCTTCTATTCATAATGTTTACATACCTATAATATTAGAATTACCATAAGTTTTGCATTTCCGTTGATTTCACTTAGGTATAAGACCCTGGGAAAGACTTTCACTAAATGATAAAGATATTTTAGGTAAATGCTGCATGTTTATGATTGCAGACATTTTGGGAATAAGCACTTTCTGAAATGCGAATAATTTAAAGACAGACATTATAAGAAGCTGACCATATGCAAAAGACATGCTGACATTATGGAAATGCAGACATTTTGGGAAAAATACATTTTAGGAAAACTGATATTTCAGGCCTGAGCCGTTCTACTATTGACAATGTAGTCATAGTCATAGTCATAGTAGTCATAGTAGTTTATTGATAACGAAAACGGTTACAGGTCATTAAACATATTCATAAGTAGGTATAGGTAAAAAATAATAATATGTCAAATAATTAATTCATATCCATTCTAAATAAATCCTGAAATTGATGAATTGTCTGATCCACAAGCCATGTTTTTAAATTATTTTTGAAAGATAGCGTCGAACTTGAGCTTCTAACACTTTCTGGTATTGCGTTGTATACCGCGGGAGCCATAACATGCACTAGTTTTGACGTTTTAGTGAGTCGCCTACGTACCGCACTCAGCTTGTGAGCGTGCCGCGTGTTGTAAGTATGGCCATCTCCGAGTTTCACAAACGACGCCAGGTTGTTCCTGGCATACATAGCTGTATGAAGAATGACCAGAGCGGGAATGGTAGGTATCTTCAGCGCAATAAAATATGGTCTGGCAGATGTGTCTCGAGATACCCGCACTATGGCCCTCACTGCTCTTTTTTGCATCCTGAAAACGCGCTCCCAGTCAGCAGCGCGCCCCCAGAGCTCGACTCCATACTGCAGGAGCGAGTGGACCGATGCAAAGTAGCAGCTTCGGACCATGGGCAGAGGCAGGATCGCAGAGACGCGCCACAATGCAAAGCACGCGCGGCCCACCCTCTCGCATACGCTATCTATGTGGTTCTGCCAGGTGAGACCACTATCCACCTGGAAACCCAGAAAAGTCGAATGACTTACTTGTTCGATCTTTTGGTTGCCAACGCTAACGGTCATGTCTCTGTATTTTCGCCCCGCAAGATTGAAATGAATGAAGTGGGTTTTGGCTATGTTCAAAACAAGGCCATTTGCTTTGAACCATCGATTTAAAGCAGTCACCACTCCATTCATCTTCTGTTCAAGCAGATCGACCGTAGGCGCGGTGACAACAGCGGCGACGTCATCAGCGTAAATAAGTGTGTAGGCGTCTTTGATACTATCTGGCAGGTCGTTTAGGAGGAGCGAAAACATGATATGTGATAACGAGGAGCCCTGAGCCACACCGATGGTCGTCGTCAGAGGCGTAGATCTCACACTACCTCCACTGCCGACCACGACCTGACTCCTACCTGTCATGAACTCCATGAGCAGGTTAAGTGGAAGGCTATCCATGCCATAGTGACGCATTTTGCCAACAAGTAGGTCGTGATCGGCGACGTCGAATGCCTTCGAGAGATCACAAAATATGACGGCGACTTGCTGATGTTTCTCTCGAGCTTCGAGGATGCGGCGCACCAGATCACGCACTAAGTCTGTTGTGGATCTCCCAGAGCGGTAAGCATATTGTCTATCAGTCAAGGAGTCGCAATTGTCTAGATAATCGATCAGTCGTGTACTCAACCCGTGTTCGAAAATCTTCGCGATACTCGGTATGATCGATACGGGCCGGTAGCTGTTGATGTCTTCCTGTTTTCCCTTGCCTTTATACAGTGGTGACACTGTATAAAGGCAAAGGATATATCTGTGTATGTTCGTTACTTCTTCACGCTCTAACAGCTGAACGGATTTGAGTGTTTGGAATGGAGATAAAGGATTTTAAACGGTTCTCTATCAAAAAGGGAATTATTGCAAAAAACTCCTCAGGTTACAAGGAACAGGGTCGCAAATGCTACTTTAGTATAATCAGTCGTCACAGCTGGACAAATAGTTATGCTTGTGAAAGAACTTGTCCGGGGAAGTACTACCACTAGTAACGTTAGCATTGCTGTGTTCCGTTTCGAAAAGTGGGTGACGGTGAAATTACAGGCACATAAGACTTTTCATCTGAATATATGTATCACGTTGACGAGTGAAGTGCATGCCACGTAAGGTGCGTCCTGTGGAACCAACCAGTCCGAAACCGTTCTAGGTGGGCCTGAAAGGTAAAGCACTTGTTATGGGCTCTAGTTACTGCTTGACATATGGGTCACACGTCAGTCCCATCATTTATTGAACGAGCGAAGCGAGTTCTTCTAGTCAACTTGGAAGAATCGGCGTTTGTATGTATGTATGTTTGTATGTATGTTTGTCCGATGAAAACTTCCCAACTGTTTATCCGATCTTTACGAAATTTAGTATGATGCTGGTAGATAGTATTGGTACAATTTGTAAGTAAGGTTATGAGCTACATCGGTCGGGGGGTTGATGAGATCCCAAGTAACATTTTATTCGGGCCTAGGTTGTAAAAAATGCCCGTAAGTCTTATAAGGGTCGTAAAAAGTTGAATGCTTTGCTATGTGGTAATTTTAAGTACTTGAGAATGTTAAATAAGTCCTAAAACTAATTGTTTAATAGTACAACCTTGGAGCTACTAACAAGAGTTAAAATTAATGTTATTATGACTTGTGTTTCAAAAGCATATAGTCCTAGGATCTTACAGTTATCGTAGACTCCTGATTAAGTTCTGGAAAGGTAAGTAATATGCTAAAGTGAGATCTAAAGATTTAATTTTTAACTTGGATATAACCATCAAGTTATGAAATGCGTAAATCGCATATACGTAATTCCTAAAACCTACCTTTAACCTTTAGGCTGTATTAGGGTTTTCTAGGCAAACAAATTGGAACTGCGTGATTAAAACCCAAACCATAAGCTGATTTTATGAGCTGAAGGTGTGATTAAAGCCCTTAAAGAACATTTTAAAGCTTTAGAGCATCCTCAGAAAATGACAGTTGTCTCCGCGACTTCAAAGCACGACAGTCTTGCAAGATGAATCGACATAGGGTGTTCTCAAAAAAACGGAATGGAAATTTTAAACGTAAAGTGCGTAAATTTTTTATTTGAATAATAAATACATCGGTAGATTTTTTATTTTTATTATTTATAAGACAGTTTAGTGACTGTAAAGACTACTTACGGCGCTTATCGGTGACTATCAGTGACTGTCGGCGACCGTCGGGTCGCAGATATGTAAGAGCTCTCATAAATCACACTCATATATATTATAAAAGCGAAAGTTTGGATGTTTAGATGGATAGATATTTGTTACTTCTTTACGCCAAAACCACGTAAGGGATCGGCTTAAAATTTTGCATACAAGTAGTTCTAGGCCTTGAATAAAACATACACTACTTTTCATCCCATAAATTAGTTCCCACAAGATAGAAATAACCTTAAAACGTTTCTATAAAAACAACGCGTGCGAAGCCGCGGAAAGAAACTAATATACAATATGAAAAAGCATGGCTCATCTTGACATTGTGTCTTATGGATCAAAACTAGGTTGTTAGATAGATATTCGATGTTGACTATTTTTACAGATCATTGACACCGTTGAAGATGCACGACCGTCTGAAACCCCTTTAGTTTCAACCATAGATTCCTATTTTATTTCAACCTAATTGAAATAAAATAGGAACTTACTTGCAATTTGAGAGCACCCTGTAGCTCTTTGTTCAGCCTCTTGTTGAGCCGTCGTACGCACGTCCTATAACTAAAACTCAAAAGCAACTAATTGTCCTCGGTGGTTGTTTACGCGACTGACAAGTCTTGAACTACTCCTGGCGATAACCTTAAAGCGGCAAATACCGCCTTGTCGTAATAAGTAGCTCCGCGAGAATACCTTTAGCTCTTAGTTTGGCAAACATTAAGAGCTTTTAGCTGTTACAGTTCTGAAAAGATTAATTTTAATGCTTTCTAGTAATTTCCCAACGTCAGCCATATTTCTTCACGGAAATAAAAAAATAAAAAATAAAAAGCGATATTCTAATCCAATAAGGCAAAATTAAGTAAGTTGTGTTACACAATTTAAAATATATATTCTTATATGAATAGAAGTTTTATTTCTCATGCGATTTACCACCAACCACCATATATAAAAATTGTTATTTAATTAAAATTTCTTCTAAAATTTTAACACACGAAAAGCCCGTCTCTTATACAGCTCTATAATCCTAAAGTTTCACGATAAAGTGCCAATCGCACTATTTTTCTTGACGTCAGCAAGCTACTTTTTGTTTATTATGAACACCGAATGGTTCTTTTTCATTTTGAAACTTCGTTACAAATTAGTATTTAAATCCAATATACGAGTTTCTTTTTAAAAAAATCTTAATCACAAACATTTTAAAACCCGAACGTCCTGGAAAGGCGTTTATTCATGACCATGAAAAGGTTTTAAGTTGTCATAGAGTTACATGCAGGATTAATTTAGAACTTAAAAGCGAACTTGCAAGGTAGGTTAATATAACGTTAAATAAAAGTTGGGAAGGTTATATTTGGGTTCTGTGTAATAGTTAGACAGGTTCTGGATTTGAGCTATAAGTTTTGCTCTTAGAAAGTTTCTAAAACATGGGCCCTTTTTGCACTCAGGAGGTTAACATAAGGTTAATTTAACGTTATTGAGCCTATTAAGACTTACGAGCATATTTCCATACAAAGGTTCTAGAACCTTTTCAGAACCTTTCTAAGACCTAAAATGTTAATTGGGATATTGGGGTCCAAGAGGGGGCAATTAAAATAAAAGTGAGACAGTCGGATCAAGTGGGGTGTTTTATGAAAGCACTTTGGCTGGACATTTCAAAACTGTTCTTAATTAGTATTTAGATTTAGTAGTTTCTGAGATATTAGAGAAAATCTAAAACGTAAAAATCCATAATTCTAGGGTACTTCCAGCAAACCCACAATGCTGAAATTTGGTATACTTGTAGCTTTTGTGTCACAACTACAGGGAAAATCTGAAATTGAAGAAATAAGAAACTTGTACCTTAAAAAACATAACCAATATAATATCCATTGTTGACCCCCCATTCCTAGGAATTTGAATTACATTGGAGTTCTATGATTTAGTCAAAAGGACGTTATCAATTAATTCATTAAGTACTTGATATACTAACATGTACGTAGTATTAACGCCCCGTTGCTTAGTCCTATTCACAGGTTATTTCGATGATGTGTAGGAAATTACCTCGAGGTTAATTTTTTTTCTCAGTAAATGTTTTTAGAAATCGGTTAGAAGGGTAAAGAAAGTAAAATATGCAAAAATATCTCGAAGATACTTCAAGTTCTCTGGTAATGCTGAAAATTATTATTTTAGTACATTTTGTTCTAAAATAGGGAGAAGTCGAACATTGAGGATTTATTTTTTGTAATATCCATTTATAGCGTAGAAAACGTAAATCTTTAAAAATTAGGTAGCAAAACTACAACTAGATGGCACTGTTTGTTTAAAAAATCTTTTTTTTGTTGTTAAAATCTCTCTCATGTTAGAGAAATTGACTCGGTAGTTTTAGATTTCTGATGGATCATCCATACAAACATACTTACATTACATCCATTAAATACAAACCCCTTTCTTCCCCTCTTAAGTAGTCGGGCAGATAAAGGTGTCATCGCGAGGTCTCTGTTCGTGGCGAAACACTAGTATAAATTAAAAAACACAATGTCACCCACGATTTGACCTTGATGCGTTCTCAGATTTGCGCCACCTCCATGCACTATCTTCTAGTGACTGCGTATATAGTCATCCACCGAATAGACTTTGCAGTACCGACCTCATTGATCCCATTCCCAGTCCAGTAAGTCCCATTATGATGTAAGTAGATCATGTATACTCGCGACTCTCAGCGAGTGCGTGAATGTGTTAGTGTATCTTGTTACCTTCTATCTACTGAACTAAAAGCACTGCACTCTGTTATAATACAAACAGTACCTACAGTATCTTAACTACTCAGGTACATGGAACAACTAAGTACTTACTAACAGTATTTAAGCATCACCAGAGAGACTAAACTTACCTTTGACATACGTATACACTCCCTCACTGAATGTCATGTGGACTCCGGAGTACAAGACCGGGATTGTGTCTTCATTCACTTGGCCATCTTCGGAAGATTGTATTTCAAGTATTGCCGACGAGAATTCCGTACTCCATGGAGACGCTAAGAACGCACCTGTGAACAGAGAGTACTGTCTGAGCCACACTAGCGCCAAAATTTCAATATAGAAAAAGTCAAGTTTCCTCCTCCTACACTCCCACTCCTACAGCAGTGAGCTGGTTACCTTCCAGATGACAGCGGACCCTGGCGACCAGCCAGGCGGCGGGTTGCTGGTGCAGCTTCAGCCAGCCGTGCAGCGGAGCCCGGTACTTGTAACCTGACCTGCCCCCAGTACCTGAAAATTCGATTGCCTTGATTAAAAACTACCGTGGAGTCCATGTCGTTCAGCTTCTCCAGATATATCTGACCTTGGAGGACCATGCTGACACAAACACTTCATCAATTTCAAATTCAATTATAAATGTTTTTTATTACATAATGTAGGTATCCTAGAACTTAACAACAATATTTTGATGAAGATACGTTTTTTAAATAAGACTTATCAAAATTTTAACAAACACGTCATTAAACCTGCTCAAGTCAATAACCAACTTTGACGACCTCCGCAGCGACGTGGGCGAGTAGACAGCTGAGACTCGAGTGGTGCGGGTTCGATTCCTGCTGCAGAACAAATGTTAGCATGATCTGCACATGTGCCGGTCGAGGAGCTTACCAATCACTCGGCACTTATTGTTAATTTATTAAGTAAGGTTTCATACTAACGTTCTATGAAAACGTATCCCTTTAATACGTCTCCGGTTTAAGAGGAGGTAACCGGTAGGGCGCTTACGCACTTTTGTACGCGAACGAAGTTTGCTTCTATTTTGGCTATTATTTCATCAAACTCTATGAAATTTTGTACACACGATCAGTGCACTATAATCTAGACCGTGGTGTGAAGCAAACTTCATTCGCGTGCAAAAGGGAGTAAGCGCCCTACCGGTAACCTTCTCAAGACAGACATAACACGGCCACAAAAAAACTGTTCCAGGTTAAATTGTAAATATCAGCATACTTGTAGGTAATAGGTACATACAGGCAAGCGATGGCGAGGCTGGGTCCCGCGTGAAGCAGACGTAGGGCAGGCGTTGTCCGCAGCCGATTTCGCCCGAGCTGCCGTTTGCGTAGAACACGCCGCATCGCTCCAACTCACTCGACCCCAACAATGGAGCTGGCTCTCCTGCAACGATATCAAGCATTGCCGTCAGCCGAGAGACGAACATAGCCCGGCTGGTCCTACAATCACTCTATTCCACCGCTCCGACTTTACCGAAATAATTTGAGACGTGAATTGTAGACCGCTTTGACGTATGTAAATCACTGTTGCCATGGACCATCTATTGAAGCTGTTGTGTCTAGTTTATCGCAAGCAACCACCTTAGCGCCAATTGCACGCTTACACTGACTCCAGAACGACTGAATTGATAAAGTAATTCCTCATAATTTACACCAGATGGCGATACTAATGATGGCCCCAGGGGCCTTACTCTTGAATCCGATGCTAATGATTGACCAATGACAATTTCAATCCAACCAATTATCAGTGGTTGGATTGAAATTGTCATATGTCACGCTTAATTTGCGTTTATTCCAATCTATCCTACCAAAATTTCGATGATCTAACTGTTTGTACAAAATTATCCCAAACTGTTAGCCTGACTAGTCGGACAGATTGGAATTTAGATTTTCGCCCAGTTTTGTTCCATATAGATTTACCGTAAGTGAAGTACAGTGAAATCAAAAAGAAACACATGAATAAATTATTATAAATTTTTATTCGTTTATACAAAAAAGTCAAATGTTTGTATTGCAAGTAACCTGAGGTGCCCTGGCTAAATAAATTTTCAAAATTTCACCAAAGTCGGCATATCAAAATTCTGTTTATTCTGAACCTGGTCCAATAAGTTTTCCCATTTTTAGGGTTATTTAAAAAAAGTTGAGAAATCAAAATTTTGATTACACAGAACCGTTTCCAGTACCCAGAAGTGTCATATGGACACAATAATTTTCCCCATTTTTAGGGTAATTTCCAAAATAAAAAAAAAATGATTTTGCAACTTTTTGGAAATTACCCTAAAATGAGAAAAAATATTTTGTCCATACGACACCTTTAGAAACTGGGAACGGTATAATAAAAAATTTGATTTTGCAACTTTTGGAAATTACCCTAAAATGGGGAAAATTATTGTGTCCATATGACACCAGGAAACTGGAAACGGTTCCGTGTAATCAAAATTTTGATTTCCCAACTTTTTTGAAATTACCCTAAAAATGGGGAAATTTATTTTGTCCATCCAACACCTCTGGAAACTGTAAACGGTTCCGTTTAATCAAAATTTTGATTTTGCAATTTTTTTGAAATTTCCCTAAATTGGGGAAATTTATTTTGTCCATCCGTCAAAATTTTGATTTCCCAACTTTTTATTAGTATTTAGTTAAATGCATGAATTAATTGTTATTTTTTTTTACTAATTTGTGGTAACCGGAGTTAACTTACTTTGTAATCTTTCTTTTTCTTGTGTGTCAAGTACAGTAGTGAGAAACACAAGTACACAAGTAGTGAGAAATTCTTAAGCAATTTTTAAATTGATCTGGTAATAATTGGTCAGCTAAGCAAGTGTAATTTTTAATTGTAAATTTTAATTCTATTACTACATTCTTGTTACTTTCTACCTACCCCATCTTTACTAATTGTTTTTTTATATATTTCCACCTATTCTATACCTGTCACTATCCATTTTTAGATACCCACTTGCCTACTGCTGTGTTTCAGAATACCATCTACCATGATGACTCGGAGGGCATGCGACTTGGAAGCAAAGTACAAGGAGGCAGCTGCGGAGCTTAAAGAATCCAACGAGATTCGCAGCCAGCTACTACAAGAACGTGACGAGAGTGAGGCTGAAATGTGGGTGATTCTTGGCAAGAATACAAGCCTCAAGAAAGAACTTGCCGAGCTTCATTCTCAATATGTAGCCGTACTTGAGCAGATGGACCGTATGCAGTCCATGTTACAATCCGTAGACAGCTGCCATGAAACCTACGAGGTGTTGCTTCAGGAAAATAAAGACTTACAGCATGAGCTTGCGGAGTGTAGATGTAAACTTGAACAATTAGAGTCGAAGCATGTTCCCTCAAATAATAATTTTAGGAGTCTGGATCTACAGACGGAACTCATGGACAGTGCTTCTAACTTCTCAATGATAGATCTCACTACACCAAATTTTAAAAGTAAATTTCAACAAATGAGGGGGAGTAACAGAATAAAAAAATATGTGAAGCTAAGTAGTTTTATAAAAAAAACTGAGAAAAAGCTGAAAAAGCATAAAAATGTCCTAAGTTATGCAAAGAATATTAAGCAAAAATGTTATTTGAATGAGGAACTTAATTCCTGCTATAATTTGATTGGACGAAATTCAAAAGAGTTAGTTGATATGTCAGAGGAAATTAAAAGTTTAGAAACATCACTTCATGATGTAACGTGTAAATATAAAAAAGCTGAACGAGAAGCATCTGACAATATTCAGAAAATGAATAATATCGTAGAGATACTGAGTGATGATAACACATATGTACAAGTATGTAACAGTAGCTCACAGACGGACCTTCCTATATCAGAGTCTTCTGGATCAGCTTCGGGTGCTTTAACACACATTGCAACATGTGCATCGCAGAGTCCGGCTAAACCTACTGTTCAGGTTGAAGTAGTTTCCACACCTGGTACGCAGTCTCCGGTTAGACAGATTAAATCCTGTTGTCAGACCCGGAAGACTGTGGTGTATTCAGATAAGATAGGTGTTGGGATGGGCTTGCTCCTTAGTGACCTGTTAGGGCAAGTTGTGACAAATAATTGCTTTCCTAATGCCCCTATTAACAAACTTATAGATACTATAAAGAGGGAGGATTGCTTTGACAACAACACCACTCTGTTAGTACAATTAGGTGAGAGTAGTGGTGTCACGCGTTTGCATATTATTGAACGAGCGAAGCGAGTTCTCTGAGTCAAGTTGGAAGAATCGGCGTTTGTATGTATGTGTGTATGTATGTATGTATGTTTGTCCGATGAAAACTTCCAAACCGTTAATCCGATCTTCATGAAATTTGGTATGGGGGTAGATAGTATTGGTACAATTTGTAGGTAAGGTTATGAGCTATATCGGTCAAGGGGTTGCTGAGATATTGGGGTCCAAGAGGGGGTAAAAAAAATAAAAGTGAGACAGTCAGATCAAGTGGGGTGTCTAATGAAAGCGCTTTAGTTGGACATTTCAAAACTGTTTTTAATAAGTATTTAAACTTAGTAGTTTCCGAGATATTAGGGAAAATAAAAAACGCAAAAATCAAAAATTCTAGGGTACTTCCAGCAGTCTCACAATGCTAAAATTTGGTATGCTTGTGGCTTTTGTATCACAACTACAGGGAAAAGTCTGAAATTGAAGAAATTAGAAACCTGAACCATAAAAAACAATTTCCAATATAACATCCATTGTTGACCTCCCATTTCTAAGAATATGAATGACGTTGGAGTTCTATGTTTTCGTCAAAAGGACGTCATCAATTAATTCGTCGAGTACTTTAAATACTAACAGGTATGTAGTATTTACGCCCTGTTGCTTAGTCCTATTCAAAGGCTATTTCGATGATGTGTATAATAATTACCTATAGAGGTTAAATTTTTTTCTCAGTAAATGTTTTTAGAAATCTGTTAGAAGGGTGAAGAAAGTAAAATATGCAAAAAAATATCTCGAAGATACTTCAAGTTCTCTGGTAATGCTGAAATTTATTATTTAAGTATATTTTGTTCCACGGGGAGAAGTCGAAAATTGAGGATTGTTTCTTTGTAATATGCATTTTTAGAGTAGAGAACTTAAATCTTTAAAAATTAGGTAGCAAAACTACAGCTAGATGGCACTGCTTAATTCAAAAAAACTTTTATTTTGCTTCACATTTCTTTCATGTTAGAGAAATTGACTCGATAGTTTTAGATTTCTGATGGATCATCCAAAAGTCAAAGTCGAAGTCAAAAAGAACTTTATTCATTGAAATCACAAGGATCATTTTGAATCGTCTTATATAAAATTAAATTACTCCTGTTCCAACGCGACCAAGCCTAGAAGAATCAGGCAACAAACTCGGCTTGGCTTACATAAATGGTCCGTCTTACCACTAGGTGAGAAGCGCCTGTGTGGTGCCTCGGAGCAAGGAGTTGCTGATACATAGTAAATGAGAACTTAAAAACCTTAGGAAGGTAGTCAAAAGTAAATAAACATCAGCAAAAATATGCAAGACAGCACAGGCTACGCTTGTTATACTTATAAATAATAATCTAATACAAACATGTAAATAGGTAAGTACAGATATTGCAAATTTCCATTTTAGCAGTCGAGGGGCAGAGCGACATCAGGCCACGCGGCTTTATCATTAATATAGTCATCAAGAGTGTAATACGCTTTCTTAATTAGATTCATCTTTATGTAGGATTTAAATCTTCGAATAGGAAGTTTAAATGCACCTTCTGGAAGTTTATTATAGAACCGTACAGAATTCCCCATAAAAGACCCACTTACTTTCTTTAATCGAAATTTTGGTATATTTATTTTGTGTTTATTTCTCGTGTTAATACCATGCACGTCACTTTTTATCATAAAACTATCCAATTCCATACAATACAACTATACAAACATACTTACATAGCCGTTAAATACAAAACCCTTTCTTCCCCTCTTAAATTAGTCGGGCTGATAAAGGTGTCATCGCGAGGTCTCAGTTCGGGGCGAACCACTAGTTAAGTTAGTTGAGACTTTGCTACAAAAGCTAGATTCAGGACTGGGAAAATTAATTTTATGTGCTTTCCCTTACTCAAAATATTTGAGTACTAAAGATAATCAAAAAATTTGGAATCTTAATTTAATGCTGTATAATTTGACATGTCGTCATAGAGACGTTTTGTATTTTGATACTAATAATTTTATTAGTAATTTTATTTTGACACAAGATACTATGTATTTGAGTAGACATAGTAAATTAATAATTGCTAAATTGTTAGCATTTAATATTTTTGATCCCGTTATAAGTACTATAACGCAGTTCACGGACAAGCCCGTAATTAGTAGTAGTACTAATGAGGGCAAACAAGTAGGAGTAGCTGACAGTCATTTAAACTGACGAGTTCGACAATGAAACAACCGGGCACATTACATGTAGTACATCAAAACGTGCAAGGCCTTCCCAGCAAAATGTTAGAATTAGAATTATTTTTAAATCGTTTTAATGTTGATATCATGTGTGTAACTGAACACTGGATGTTACAATTTGATTTACTCCCTTATTATGAGAATTATAATATTGTAAGTTCATACAAACGCAAGAACGCCATACGTGGGGGTTCCTTAATTGTTGTTCGAAATACATTAAAATGCAAGGAACGTAAAGATGTTGCAAATCTCACTATTGAGAGGACTATTGAGCTATCTTGTGTTGAGCTAGAGCGGCATATCATTGTGAGCGTTTACCGTCCCCCTGACGCAGACTTCGCATTATTTGAATCCACTATGGAAGAAGCATTGCTTAAAACTTTTATTTGTAATAAAATGCTAATAGTCTGCGGAGATTTCAATATAGATATTCCTGTTAATCCTCTATCTGAGAGGCTTCTTAATTGATTTAAATGCTTTAACTTACATCACCTCTTCGAAGAACCTACAAGGGTGACACTAACAACATCCACCTGTTTAGATAATATTTATTGCAGTAGTGTTCCAATTGATAAATCAGTAATTAAACATTTCACCTCGGATCACTATGGTCACAGTGCTATATTTACTTGTAATTTTGTAGATGAACCTAAGGAATTCACTTATCGTCCTATCACAGAAAGTAGCATTAAGAAGTTCCAGGGCAGTATTGAACTCAAAATGCCCCTTGTCCGTGCGTAGATGATCCGAATGACCTTTTTACTAGTTTGTTTAAGTTGATATGTGAGGAACATAGTGAGATATTTAAGTTCAAAAAATGTAAAGCTCGAGCTAATGTCGGGTTAGCTGATTGGGCTACAACCGGTATTTATAGAAGTAGGAATAAATTATATGAACTCTATGCGGCTAGAGAATCAATGTTGCACGATCCAACGTTTATCTTGTACATAAAGAACTATTCCAAGACTTTCAAAAAAGTTTGTCATGCAGCAAAATCATTGCATTTGAGAAATAAAATAGAAAAATCAGCAAATAAAATTAAGACAACTTGGAAATTAATAAATAATGAAACAGGTAAAGCTAATCCTCGTAGTAAACAAATTAATTTAAACGTAAACAATACAATATTATCAAATAATATTGAGGTCGCAAATGCCTTTGATAGTTTTTTCTCTAGTATACCTACTATTGTGACTCAATCTTTAAAATCAACTGCCTCCGGAGCATCTACTTTATTGGAATTAAGTTTTGATAAGTGTGAGGTCGCGTTTAATTTCAGATACGTTAATGCCAATGATATTGTTAAGACATTTAAGTCACTTAATATTAAAAATACTGAAGACCTTTGGGGAATATCTACAAAGGTGTTAGGTGTTATAATTATTGATATTGCGCCGTGTATGGCCTACATTTTCAATGGATGTGTTGACGAGGGAGTCTTTCCTGATCTTATGAAACATAGTAAATTAATTCCTCTGTTCAAGTCTGGTAATGAAAAAGATCCAGGTAATTATAGGCCAATTTCTATATTGCCTGCGTTAAGTAAAATCTTCGAGAAACTTATTCTTACTCAGTTATTGTCACACTTCAACCTCCACGGACTTCTTCATAGTTATCAATTTGGATTTACTAAGGGTCGATCGACAGCCGATGCTGGTACCATGCTCTTAGAACACATATTTGAAGCATGGGAGAACTCGCAGGACGCGATCGGAGTTTTCTGCGACCTGTCCAAAGCTTTTGACTGCGTGAGGCATGATACTTTAATTTCCAAGTTAAAACATTATGGCATACAAAATCAGGCAATTAATCTTGTAAATTCTTACTTATCCAATAGAGTCCAAAAAGTTGATGTTGGTGGTGAAAGGTCTTCAGGATCGACTATTGTCATGGGGGTGCCACAGGGTTCAATACTAGGCCCTTTTTTATTCCTAGTTTACATTAATGATCTCCCTTTTTTTGTGAAAGACATGTGTGACATAGTTCTATTTGCTGACGATACTTCTTTGATTTTCAAAGTTGATAGATCTAAATCTAATTACGATGATGTAAATGATTCACTATCGCGTGTTCTTGAGTGGTTCACAGTTAATAATCTTTTGCTTAATGCTAAAAAAACGAAATGCATCAAATTCACATTGCCAAATGTAAAACATTATCCAACTAATATTAAAATAAATGGGGAGACACTTGATCTTGTCAAGTCTACCACTTTCTTAGGGCTTAATATTGATGCAGGGTTGCAGTGGCCACCACAAATTGTGGCTCTTGCTGGTAGACTTAGTTCCGCTGCATATGCAGTTCGTATAATAAGGCAGCTTACTGATGAAGCTACAGCTAGGCTTGTTTATTTTAGCTACTTTTATAGTGTTATGTCATATGGTATAATACTGTGGGGTAAAGCAGCAGATATCCAAACTATTTATTCTTACAAAAACGGGCAATACGTGCCATTTATAAAATGAAGTCGCGTGACTCCTTGAGGGAGCGTTTCAAAGAAATCAATATTCTTACAGTAATATCGCAATATATCTATGAAATATTATTACATACACATAAACACTTGGATAGTTTTATGATAAAAAGTGACGTGCATGGTATTAACACGAGAAATAAACACAAACTTAATATACCAAAATTTCGATTAAAGAAAGTAAGTGGGTCTTTTATGGGGAATTCTGTACGGTTCTATAACAAACTTCCAGAAGGTGCATTTAAACTTCCTATTCGAAGATTTAAATCCTACATAAAGATGAATCTAATTAAGAAAGCGTATTACACTCTTGATGACTATATTAATGATAAAGCCGCGTGGCCTGATGTCGCTCTGCCCCTCGACTGCTAAAATGGAAATTTGCAATATCTGTCCTTACCTATTTACATGATTGTATTAGATTATTATTTATAAGTATAACAAGCGTAGCGTGTGCTGTCTTGCATATTTTTGCTGATGTTTTTTTACTTTTGACTACCTTTCTAAGGTTTTTAAGTTCTCATTTACTATGTATCAGCAACTGCTTGCTCCGAGGCACCACACAGGCGCTTCTCACCTAGTGGTAAGACGGACCATTTATGTAAGCCAAGCCGAGTTTGTTGCCTGATTCTTCTAGGCTTGGTCGCGTTGGAACAGGAGTAATTTAATTTTATATAAGACGATTCAAAATAATCCTTGTGATTTCAATGAATAAAGTTCTTTTTGACTTTGACTTTGACTTTGACTTTATAAATTACCCTAATAAATCACGTGGGACAAATATTAATCTCAATAACTTTTCATTTAAAAAACCGACTTCCGCCATTTTATTCGACAAAATATTTGGATGAAAAAAAAAATGATGAAAGAACCATAGTGGTGAAAGGATTATTATACTTTTTGAATGCAAATGCTTGGTTTGTTGCTGAAAATAGTAAAATCGCCATAATGTATGCCTACAATATATGAGGAGTTCCCTCAATTCCTCATGGATTCCATCATCAGAACTGGATTCTGAAAAAAATTTGAACAATCTGGAAGTATATCTATTCAAATAAAAAAGAATTTTCCAAATCGGTTCATAAACGCCGGAGATAAGAGGTAACAAGCATTAAAAAAAAAAAAAAACAACCGAATTGAGAACCTCCTCCTTTTTTGGGAAGTCGGTTAAAAATAGCACCTCTTGGAGTAATTTTAATTTACAAGAAGATTCAAACTGATCTTTGTGATATCAACGAATAAAATTACTTTTGATTTGATTTGATACATTATACTTATTAGGTTAATATCCACTCTTGGGACTCGACAGACTTACCTACCTACTGTTGCCTGACTCTATACATATTATGTGTGTTATGTCTATGTATGTCACTATCCGTGACAATGCATAAAAACGGATGGTAGAATTACTCTTTTTAACATGTTGGCTAAAATATAAAATATAACTTTTCATTTAAAAAACCGACTTCCGCCATAGTATTCGACAAAATAATTTTGGATGAATTTTTTTTTATGAAAGAACCATAGTGGTGAAGGGATTATGATACTTTCTGAATGCAAATGCTTGGTGTCTTGCTGAAAATATCAAAATCGCCATATGTATGCCTACAATATTTGAGGAGTTCCCTCAATTCCTCATGGATCCCATCATCAGAACTGGATTCTGAAAAAAATGGGACCAATCTGGAAGTATATCTACTCAAATAAAAAAAGAATTTTCCAAATCGGTTCGTAAACGCCGGAGATATGCGGTAACAAATATTAAAAAAAAAAAAAAAAAAAAAAAAAAAATACAACCGAATTGAGAACCTCCTCCTTTTTTGGGAAGTCGGTTAAAAATGGGGAAATTTATAATGACGAAGCAACACCTCGGGGTACTCAAAACAGTTCTTTAGCATCAAAATTTTGATTTTTCCTGAACTTTTTTGAATTCTTATTTTTATTTATTTAATACTCTAAGGGCTTCTTTCACAATCTTCAAGTAAAGTTGTCGGTTCGGCTCGAGTAGGCTAGTTGTCGGTTTAAGTCCCAAGTGCATTCGAGTTTCACAAAGGCCGAGTAGCACTAACCAGGAAGTAAAGTAGCCTGTAACTTACTTCTGGCTTCATCTGCCGGTTAGCCGGTCTAATTGACAAGTAAAGTCAAGTTTCGTCTGGTTTTGTGTAGATCGTATCAAACTGTTTTGAAAAAAACCTATTAGAAAGTGTTTGAAATGGATTTATTAGATTTAATTGATCATCATATACAGGAATTAGGAAATTCATCAAGACAAACAATTCCGAGAGTTCGTGTAAGTACCTAAATTATATTGCCAAACTTGATGAATATGATTATTTTGCCAGATTTCGCCTATCTAAAAATGCAGTGAACCAAGTGCATAGTCTTATATAATAATATAGTCTTTTAGCTTTATCCATTATAATTTTAAACTTTACACGAATTGTATTGTGTTTGTGTATCACAAAACTTACAAGAAATTACCCGCGCCGCGCAAATCTGACAACCGTGACGTGTGACTACTGAAATTTGTCGTTGATGACAGCGTCTATTGCACGGTTAGATTGAATGAATTTTAAATCATTCAGCTAACCACCGAGTTGCTAATCGGATCTCAATTTTATCTTGTGAAACTGATAAAAGTTAATCGACACATTTACTTGCTAGTTAACGCTACTTAGGAAGTAACTAATCAACACTTTACTTGAAGATCGTGAACGAGGCCCTTAAAATAGGGAAAATCATTTTGACCAGAGAATGTAAATAGGTAGTTAGTAAGTACCTAACTCATAAAAATTGAAAATCATTTATCTTATTTTTGATTTCACTGTACCTACTTCACTTGCGCTAGTACTTTATGGAACAAAACTGAGCGAAAATCCAAATTACAATCTGTCCGACTAGTCAGGCTAACAGATTGGAATAATTTTGTCCAAACAGTTAGATCACCGAACTTTTGTAGGACAGATTGGAATAAACGTTAATTTGGCGCTAGGTTAACATTCAAGACGCCAAATTAAGCGTTACATTGGTTGGACTGAAATAGTCATCGGACAATAATTATAGTATTCGATTCAAGAGTAAGGCCCCAGTACCTTCATGTGCCGCCCAAACCGTTTGGCAGATAAAGTTAATTTTAAAATAAATTGGCATGTTGCACTCTGCTCCGCTAGACCAATGTTCAGCTAATACGATCTACTGATACACTAACGGGCGTGAATGCGGGTTTATGAGCTATGAAGCTGACCTAGAAATTATAAAATGAATAAGAAAAGACCACAGAAACGTGTGTGTTTAATCTAACCATTTATAGGGGGCAGTGTCGCGTAGTGTCCGGAGTACAGAACCGATAACGACTGCCCTCCTCCGGATTGCAGACTATTTATCACGGAGCTGAATGCAGCGGTCCAAGGAGAAGCCAGCACAGCATCTGATAATAGGAAGAAGTTAGGATTATTATAGGTTAGACATGGTCCTGATGAGGATGATGGTGTGGCTGACACTGTCAGCAGATAATTATTGTTACCGGCCTGACAGTATACTCTGTCATGGACAAAAATCTCGCCTCGTTCATCACTGGTTAGCTAGCAACCATCATTTTTCGATTTAGATCACGTCCGTCAGATTCCACTTTCGTCAGAAGCAGTTTTTTTATGATATCAGTTCAGTTTCGTCATAAATGACAGATGTGGATAACCTCTAATGGCCTTTCGTCTGATTCCACTTTTGTCATAAATCGTCAGTTTCTTCGTAGGGAGAGAGAAAAAAAGATCCTAATCCGAATAATGACAGTCATGACCAATAAAACAAAATTTAAAAATATACTTTTCACACCACCTGCTCGACAATGTCCAATTACAAATCATGCAACCTCAACGTAAAGTAAAGCATTGTCTCTCTAGGGATATAAAGTTGTATGAAACTCCCTAGGGATTAAAGTGATTTGAATTTGGAACGTCAAATTCGTATGGAGACTCGTGGAAAACTCTGAGTAAAAAAATGCCCATGTGGCATTGTAAAGAGGTTTGTTGGAAATTCGAACTGGCCAACATAAGCAGAACTCAAAAAAAAGAAAAAGGTACGTTTACCTTACGTACAGTAATTGCATCCTCGTTGGCGTTTACAACGAATGTGAACAGCGTGTTTGGTGCTGTGATTTTTAGTAAATTTTATTGCAATATTCATGTTGATAAAAAATTACAAACGATAGTGATTCTGCTCCAAAGTTTATCAAAACAGACGCTTTAGAGATTGTTGATAATCTGCTACCGCAAAAATCAAAACAAGCCCTGGCTTTTTATTGTCTCGCAGAAAGTGTGAAAAGTAGAGTATGCTCCTCTGGAATAAAGCCTGTCTTCGCCTTGGGCAGCTTGAACCCCTCGCTTCACTCAGGACTCTTCTATATAACTCCCTCGCTACACTCGGGAGTTAACTTTAGAGTCCCTCGTTACGCTCAGGGTTCAATATGCCACTCGCGACATAAGACACTGCTTTATTCCCTTAGTGCATAATCTACTATTAGTGTACTTATAAACTTAAACATAAAAAAGGTGCTTAAACATAGGTTTAATATGGATTATATATATCTGACGGACGAGGGGTCATGAGAATTGCTGTTTCGTCACCAGTTTCAAAATTCTGACGTATACGGAAAAAAAAGTGATCTGATGAAAGTGGAATCTGACGGACGTTATCTAAATCCTTTTTACTAATTTCATGACGAGATCGACCGGATGGTACAATAAAGGCTCGTTACCTTCGCTTTGGCAGTTTCTCTTGGCTGTCTCCCAGTCGGCTGGCTCCGTGCGCAGACTTAGCCACCCATTAAGTTCATTGTAGTGGTCATAACGGCTATTGCTGCCTGAACCTGAAACTAGATTTATGAAACGGTTCCTAGTATCACAGTACGGCTCTTTGTGAATCATTGGATTAGATACAAATTTAATCAATTCTATTCTATCATAAATTAAGAAAATGGACATCAACTTAATTATTATTAAAAACAGGATATTTACTATGAATTTTGAGTTGTATTATATTTACTATGAGTTTTTTGTCTAATTACCGGCAAAATGCTTATGGAGTCCCGCAGGGGAGTATTTTGGGGCCACTATTATTCCTTGTTTATATTAATGACCTCCCCAGTGTGACAACTAATGAAACTATTCTTTTTGCTGACGTTACCACAGTAATAATTAAAGGTAGAAATGTATCTGACATTGAAAATGAAATTAATAAAACAATTCAAAATGTAATTAAATGGCTTGACATTAACAGTTTGAAAGCAAACATTAAAAAAACTAAGTTAATTCAAAATCATACCTCAAGAGCTACTCCGATGACATTAAATATAAAGTACCTTGACGAAAAAGTTGAAGAAGTTTCCACAACAAACTTTCTTGGTCTTATGTTAGACAGTAACTGTAATTGGAAATCTCATGTTGAAACTGTCTGTACTAAATTAAGTCGCTTTGTATTTGTGCTACGTCGGCTCCGACAAGTAGCTTCCGTGGAAACTTGTCTAACTGCGTACCATGGAAATATTGCATCGATTTTACAGTATGGTCTCATATTGTGGGGAAACTCTATAGACACCGATAAAGCATTTATTCTCCAAAAAAAGTGTGTCAGAGCGATATGCAATGCAGAGTTCACAGACCACTGTAAGCCACTTTTCCAGGAACTCAAAGTTCTAACCCTTCCATGCTTATATATTAAACAGGTGGCCGTATTTGTGAAAGAGCATCCTAGTCTGTTTGCCACTCGCAAAGAAACCAGCGCCAGGGTTCAAAGGAGTTTGCATGCTAATAAACTACATATCCCGAAATGCAAACTAGAACTTTATAAACGTAATGTATATATAATGGCGGTCAAAATTTACAATAAGCTGCCTAAAGACTTAACAGATATGCCAATAAATAGATTTAAAACCGCATTACACAGATGGCTTTTGTTAAGTTCCTTTTATTCAGTAAATGAGTTTTTATACTAAACTAAATAAGTCACTACTGACTTTGACATTATTCCTTAATTTAATTTGACATACCTATCGTCGTATTTTATACTGACGTTAATTTAATCAATGTGTGTACCAAATAAATAAATAATCAATAATATAAATTATATACTATGTAAAATCATTAAAATTCGGATACTTTTTATAGGTTGAATTAGTGGAACTGGCTAATATTATTTAAGAACAATTTGTAAACCCTTTTTCTGCGAAATAAATCATTCATTCATTCATTTTTTATTAATTCCCTATGACGATATCCGGCCCGTACCGGTTCGCGAGATAACTTTTGTTTGCATATTTTTATTTTTATTATTATTATTCTGTTTTTTCTGTTGTTTTGACTTATGTTATTTTTACTGTATTTCTATAGTTCAATATTATTTGATTGTGAGTTTTATTAGTATAATTGGTACCTTGCCGTTCTGATTAAAGTAAAATAAATAATAAATAAGTAAATAAAAAAAAATGAAATTATCATGATTATAAGATTTGAACTGTTAAAGTGATAATTATTTTAATAACCAAAGTTAATGACAACAACGTCTTAATACATAAGAGACGTACATTTATTAAACTGAGATAAATAAGGCAAAAAAAAATATAATGGTTTTTTTATTAATTAACTCCAGCCTTATATTAAAAGTCGCTTGGAAAGTCGTTCCGTGAAAAATGGTACAATATAGATGGATGGATGGCATGGATTTGAATCCCCAGAAGTCGCAGTGGTTCGTAGTTTGGATGGACATGTCTCTACGCGGACAAAGTCACGGGCGTTCTACGTTCTGATTCTGATTACATCAGCAACAAACTTTAGACATAGGTTGTGTGCACGTGGCAACGATTCTTACATTAAAAAATAAAATAGGTACATACCGAAACACAGGACACATACATGTGCAATGATGAAAATTGTATTGTGGTTCACCGACATTATGTAGCATGTAGTATTAGTATGCACTCGATGGTAGAAGGATAGGTAGGCTACTCAATGCAAAGTAACATTAGGAACTGATCACGTTTGTGTTGTTTTTATATAGATACTGATGTTATCAAATAACTGGCCCAGTGCGTGTTAGACTAAGCAAAGTATAGGGTTCCGAAGTCAAGTCAGAGTTTTTCTTCCATATTTTCAAAAGTTTTCATCACAGGATATGCGGAATATTATTTTATCATAGTTCCATGATCCCATTACATTTGGAGTTACATGTGTTAACTAATTTAGAAATGTCAGTGCACCACATTGTAAACCACTTTGGCGCGGTATATACCTATCGTTAACGGAAGGGCTGATAAAAAATATGAAGTAGGAATAATCAAGACCTTTTTAACAATATGAGAGTAAAAAAAACACCCCCACTATCAACGAAAGGGGAAGTAACATTTAAAATGAAAATGTAATGACATTATATACAATAGTATGAGGTTACATACAATTTCATGCATTTCGAATAATTTCATAGGGGTTCATTTTGTTGGACTTGGAACCATAAAAAAGCAGATTTATTCGGTAACTTCCAATTTTTTTGTAAGGCAGATAGCAACCGACGACTGTTCCATGAACTTAGACCTCGGACCTCGCCATCTATTATCAAACCACGATGTATAGAAGTAAAAACAATGTTTTTTAGGTATAATTTTATTATAGTACATTATCAGAAACCCGCAACTTCGTCCGCGTTATAAACTGATACGTAACCGTACATATTGTAAATAGCTGTTGCCCGCGACTTCGTCCGCATGGAAGAAGCAAACAAACCCCTACAAATCCCAATAACCCTTAAAAATTATGTTGTGTCCTTATTTTGGGGAGAAGGGTTAATATGGACGGGAAAAGTTTTTGTTTATTCTCTATTTATGTTTATTGTTGTATATTTATTTTTGGTTATCTTCTTTTTTTATCTATTTATTTTCTCATAATAACTTTACCCCTCCATATACATCACTACACACTACACCACTCTAGTAGGTAGGTAACAAAAGAACAAACATCTAAACTTTCACATACTGTGTTATGTTTATACATGAGAACCTATTTTAGTTAAAATAGGTTTTGTTTTCTTTTCTATCATGTAAAACGACATACGTCAAAACAAGACAAAAGCTATTTTAACTAAAATAGGTTACGAGAATGATTATGAGACAGACCCATTGTATCAATAGGCGTAGGCGTATGCGATAGATATACTCTAAATATGCAATGATGTAATCTTCATCATCATCGAGATCATCAGCCTGTAGAACGCCACTGCTAGATATAGGCCTTCCACCTAGAATGCTACGACAAACGGTCAGAACCTCCTCCATCCACCGATTTCCTATGACGTTTGTAATGTGTTAAGGCCATCGAGAAGAGGACCTTCCTCTCACGCTTCGTCCAGTCTGTGGATGGGCAGCATCCTCCTAATCGTGTTGAGTGAGTACTTGCATACATAAAAACTTAAGAGGACGTTGCCGATACGGTGCTTACGCCCTTTTGTACGTGAACGAAGTTTGCTGCTATTTTGGATATTATTTCAACAAATTTGGTATTTGATCTTTTAAATTTCAAATTTAAATTTTAAATTAGGTGCACATGATCAGTACACTAATATTATCTAGGCCCGTGATGCGTTAGTTTTTTAATAAATTATATGGTTACCAACTCAAAAATTAAAAAATCTATTTTTTTTTGGCAAATGATTTTTTTTTTTTAAGCAAACTTTGTTCATGTGTAAAGAACGTAAACGCGCTTTTGCTAGTTACCGGTGACCTCTCCTTAAATCGTAGCTGCTGCATAACGACAGAAATAGCTTAGACTTTATATCCCAGAATCCTACTCTTAATCAAAATCATCGTCAGACAATGAACAATGCAACTCTTACTCAACATGCACGTAGCCTCCGTAGCACGGTTACGTCGTAGAGCCCGTGTAGAGCCACCGTAGACACGGTCTTGCCAACACAGAAAGATATAAAACCACCATCAAATTACAACAAATGCACAGCTAAATCCCAAATGTAAAAAAAACATTAAATCCCAAATGTAAAAAAAAAACATTAAATTCAAAATGTAAAAAAAAAATACTCTCAGATTACTCCTAACTCCTTTAAATGTTAAAAACTGTAACCTGGTAGCCAGAATCTTTAGCATTCAAAGATGTTATAAATTTGGCCTCACATAGCGTAGCAGTTAATTAAATAGAGCTTTGTCCACGGATCCATGCTCTAAGGCGGAACCTTAGCTAGAACAATTTCTATCAGAATCCCGGGTGCTACGTTCGTACATTTTGTAAAAAAAGATGTTAGGTTTAGAAAAAAAACAACAATTTATCATTTATGTTTATATTCATTGCAATAATACAAATTATACCAATACACAATATCTCATATTATTAGGTAGGTCATGATGTCCACGTTGTGCAGTTCAGCACACTGGGTAATAGTTTTCGCCAAGCAACTGTGCGGCTGTGAATATAGCGACAGGAGTCGCAGTGTCGATCAAGGAACGTGGTGTTGTGGGATGCGCGAGGCGAGGTGATTGCGGCTAGTGCTGCGCAGGCGCATAGTTTTAATTGGTTGATGAAAATGAGCAGTAGTTACCTAAGATCCTTCTCTAAACAAATTTTAAATGTTTTAGTGCAAAATTCCGAGTGTTTAGGATCTGGGATTCGAACCCGCATCCCCGGTACAGGCACGCTGCTAAGCTCGTCACGCTGACACTGATCGAGCTTTTGATCACATCCCATCAACGGATTGTAAGCTTTTACCGTTTACGTTGATGTATGGCATAAGTGCACCAACATATAAACAGGAGGTTACCAAAACCATCGCTCGCAATAACAGATAACTAATTAAACTTTCTTTGAAAAAAGGTTGGTTAGGTAAAAATAGCGGTTAATCGCCCGTTTATGTGCTAGTACATTTTAGCCCAAAAGGTACCTATTTACAAAATAGACCTTAAGAAAAGACGAGAATCTTTGTAAAACACGAGGGGCCTTATTTATAAACATCACAGAGCAGTATCCAATGTAGGCAGTGTTACTATTGTGGCATCTGCGAAACAAACTGACGTGTTGTGATTGGTTGGATTAAATCAACGAGAACATTCGTTTTCCTGCCTGACAGCCGCATTCAAGAGCCTTACTTGGCTATTTGTTCTCATTTTCTCCTAGTTCATGTATACAGTAGAGAAACGTACAATTAGTAGTAACTGAAAGATGTTCTTATAAAATAAAACTGTCAAGTTTGACGCCCCCTTTGATGTCCCGTTATTCGTTGGTGAAAACGAGCACGCGGATGTTTCTTGAATATGACAGTGTTTATACAAATATCTGACGCTTTTCGTATAATATTGAAAAGTACCTAGTTAATAAATAATAATAAATAAATAAACAAATGCTGGACATTTCCCACAACATTATCTATAGCCCCAAGCTAAGCAGAGCTTCTGTTATGTGTACTAGATAACTGATATACTTAATACAATACATTACATAGATAGATATTTTTTTTTATGCATAGAAAATACCCAGAACACCCTGAACAAATATCTGCAGATCGTACAAATATTTGTTCCGTGGCGGGAATCGAACCCGTAACCTCCTGCGTCACAGGCGATTTTTCGCCCACCGTGCCACAGAGGTCGTCAAGAGTCAAGAGGTAGTTGTTTGTAAATAGGGGATACTTTAACCTCAAAGTGTTCGTCAAAGTCAGGGTTTCCTTACAAGCATCGTCCGTCGTATGTCGACCGTAATTTAGCGGAGACGTGCATGACATACGTTATAAAATGTTTGTCCTTATGTTGAAAATCGCAGTCGCCGCTACATTACAGTCGTCATATGACTGATACCGATTCTTAGAATCTCTGAATATGTAATAGTCGTGAGTGGTTGATCCGTAGCGCCAACAAGAGGTTTTGATGGAAAAACAGCGTTGGATGCTAGCTTGCTAGTCAACCAACTCATGCTGAGGCAGAGCTGTTTTGTTACGGGAGTTACACTTCGTACCTTTGGGTCTATTTCCTCTTAGTATAAGTTTGTTATGTTTATTTATTATAAAAAAATATAATCATGAGACAGTGTTTACTTGTAAACTACTTAAACTGAACAATAAATTTAACCCAGATAATAGATAGGTAGCTTTATAAGCAAATTGAACTACTAGCCCCCACTAGGATAACTAACTGGTCCCAAAATACCAACTAACTGTAATCTGTAGGTTGTACTTTCCACAATAACTAAGTACTTATTACCTGAGTAGTATTTAGTTAAATGCATGAATTCATTGTAATTTGTATTTAATAATTTGTAGTAACCGGAGTTAACTTACTTTGTAATCTTTCTTTTACTTGTGTGTCAAGTACTTAGTAGTGAGAAATTCTAAAACAATTTTTAAATTGATCTGGTAATAATTGGTTAGCTAAGCAAGTGTTATTTTTCATTGTAAATTTTAATTCTATTACTACATTCTTGTTACTTTCTACCTCCCCCATCTTTACTAATTGTTTTTTTTTATATTTCCACCTTTTCTATACCTGTCACTATCTATTTCTAGATACCCACTTGCCTACTGCTGTGTTTCAGAATACCATCTACCATGATGACTCGGAGGGCATGCGACTTGGAAGCAAAGTACAAGGAGGCAGCTGCGGAGCTCAAAGAATCCAACGAGATTCGCAGCCAGCTACTACAAGAACGTGACGAGAGTGAGGCTGAAATGTTGGTGATTCTTGGCAAGAATACAAGCCTCAAGAAAGAACTTGCCGAGCTTCATTCTCAATATGTAGCCGTACTTGAGCAGATGGACCGTATGCAGTCCATGTTACAATCCGTAGACAGCTGCCATGAAACCTACGAGGTGTTGCTTCAGGAAAATAAAGACTTACAGCATGAGCTTGCGGAGTGCAGATGTAAACTTGAACAATTAGAGTCGAAGCATGTTCCCTCAAATAATAATTATAGGAGTCTGGATCTACAGACGGAACTCATGGAAAGTGCTTCTAACTTCTCAACGATAGATCTCACTACACCAAATTGTAAAAGTAAATTTCAACAAGTGAAGGGGAGTAACAGAATAAAAAAATATGTGAAGCTAAGTAATTTTATAAAAAAAACTGAGAAAAAGCTTAAAAAGCATAAAAATGTCCTAAGTTATGCCAAGAATATTAAGCAAAAATGTTATTTAAATGAGGAACTTAATTCCTGGTTTAATTTGATAGGACGAAATTCAAAAGAGTTAGTTGATATGTCAGAGGAAATTAAAAGTTTAGAAACATCACTTCATGATGTAACGTGTAAATATAAAAAAGCTGAACGAGAAGCATCTGACAATATTCAGAAAATGAATAATATCGTAGAGATACTGAGTGATGATAGCACATATGTACAAGTATGTAATAGTAGCTCACAGACGGACCTTCCTTTATCAGAGCGTTCTGGATCAGCTTTAGGTGCTTTAACACACATTGCAACATGTGCATCGCAGAGTCAGGCTAAACCTACTGTTCAGGTTGAAGTAGTTTCCACACCTGGTACGCAGTCTCCGGTTAGACAGATTAAATCCTGTTGTCAGACCCGGAAGACTGTTGTGTATTCGGATAAGATAGGTGTTGGGATGGGCTTGCTCCTTAGTGACCTGTTAGGGCAAGTTGTGACAAATAATTGCTTTCCTAATGCCCCTATTAACAAACTTATAGATACTATAAAGAGGGAGGATTGCTTTGACAACAACACCACTCTGTTAGTACAATTAGGTAAGAGTAGTGGTGTAACGCGTTTGAATATTATTAAGTTAGTTGAGACTTTGCTACAAAAGCTAGATTCAGGACTGGGAAAATTAATTTTATGTGCTTTCCCTTACTCAAAATGTTTGAGTACTAAAGATCTCAATCTATCTAAAGATAATCAAAAAATTTGGAATCTTAATTTAATGCTGTATAATTTGACATGTCGTCATAGAGACGTTTTGTATTTTGATACTAATAATTTTATTAGTAATTTTATTTTGACATAGTAAATTAATAATTGCTAAATTGTTAGCATTTAATATTTTTGATCCCGTTATAAGTACTATAACGCAGTTCACCGACAAGCCCGTAGTTAGTAGTAGTACTAATGAGGGCAAACAAGTAGGAGTAGCTGACAGTCATTTAAACTGACGAGTTCGACAATGAGACAGCCGGGCACATTACATGTAGTACATCAAAATGTGCAAGGCCTTCCCAGCAAAATCTTAGAATTAGAATTATTTTTAAATCGTTTTAATGTTGATATTATGTGTGTAACTGAACACTGGATGTTACAATTTGATTTACTCCCTTATTATGAGAATTATAATATTGTAAGTTCATACAAACGCAAAAACGCCATACGTGGGGGTTCCTTAATTGTTGTTCGAAATACTTTAAAATGCATGGAACGTAAAGATGTTGCAAATCTCACTATTGAGAGGACTATTGAGCTATCTTGTGTTGAGCTAGTTAGTTGTGTTGAGGTCGCAAATGCCTTTGATAGTTTTTTCTCTAGTATACCTAATATTGTGACTCAATCTTTAAAATCAACTGCCTCTGGAGCATCTACTTTATTGGAATTAAGTGTTGATAAGTGTGAGGTCGCGTTTAGTTTCAGATACGTTAATGCCATTGATATTGTTAAGACATTTAAGTCACTTAATATTAAAAATACTGAAGACCTTTGGGGAATATCTACAAAGGTGTTAGGTGTTATAATTATTGATATTGCGCCGTGTATGGCCTATATTTTCAATGGATGTGTTGACGAGGGAGTCTTTCCTGATCTTATGAAACATAGTAAATTAATTCCTTTGTTCAAGTCTGGTAATGAAAAAGATCCAGGTAATTATAGGCCAATTTCTATATTGCCTGCGTTAAGTAAAATCTTTGAGAAACTTATTCTTACTCAGTTATTGTCACACTTCAACCTCCACGGACTTCTTCATAGTCATCAATTTGGATTTACTAAGGGTCGTTCGACAGCCGATGCTGGTACCATGCTCTTAGAACACATATTTGAAGCATGGGAGAACTCGCAGGACGCGATCGGAGTTTTCTGCGACCTGTCCAAAGCTTTTGACTGCGTGAGGCATGATACTTTAATTTCCAAGTTAAAACATTATGGCATACAAAATCAGGCAATTAATCTTGTAAATTCTTACTTATCCAATAGGGTCCAAAAAGTTGATGTTGGTGGTGAAAGGTCTTCAGGATCGACTATTGTCATGGGGGTGCCACAGGGTTCAATACTAGGCCCATTTTTATTCCTAGTTTACATTAACGATCTCCCTTTTTTTGTGAAAGACATATGTGACATAGTTCTGTTTGCTGACGATACTTCTTTGATTTTCAAAGTTGATAGATCTAAATCTAATTACGATGATGTAAATGATTCACTATCGCGTGTTCTTGAGTGGTTCACAGTTAATAATCTTTTGCTTAATGCTAAAAAAACTAAATGCATCAAATTCACATTGCCAAATGTAAAACATTATCCAACTAATATTAAAATAAATGGGGAGACACTTGATCTTGTCAAGTCTACCATTTTTTTAGGGCTTAATATTGATGCAGGGTTGCAGTGGGCACCACAAATTGTGGCTCTTGCTGGTAGACTTAGTTCCGCTGCATATGCAGTTCGTATAATAAGGCAGCTTACTGATGAAGCTACAGCTAGGCTTGTTTATTTTAGCTACTTCCATAGTGTTATGTCATATGGTATCATACTGTGGGGTAAAGCAGCAGATATCCAAGCTATTTTTGTCTTGCAAAAACGGGCAATACGTGCCATTTATAAAATGAAGTCGCGTGACTCCTTGAGAGAGCGTTTCAAAGAAATCAATATTGTTACAGTAATATCGCAATATATCTATGAAATATTATTACATACACATAAACACTTGGATAGTTTTATGATAAAAAGTGACGTGCATGGTATTAACACGAGAAATAAACACAAACTAAATATACCAAAATTTCGATTAAAGAAAGTAAGTGGGTCTTTTATGGGGAATTCTGTACGGTTCTATAATAAACTTCCAGAAGGTGCATTTAAACTTCCTATTCGAAGATTTAAATCCTACATAAAGATGAATCTTATTAAAAAAGCGTATTACACTCTTAATGACTATATTAATGATAAAGCCGCGTGGCCTGACGTCGCTCTGCCCCTCGACTGCTAAAATGGAAATTTGCAATATCTGTACTTACCTATTTACATGTTTGTATTAGATTATTATTTATAAGTATAACAAGCGTAGCGTGTGCTGTCTTGCATATTTTTGCTGATGTTTATTTACTTTTGACTACCTACTCTTGATTTGGGAGCTTAGAAACGGGTTTTTAAAAAATTTAAATTTAAAACTAAAATTAAAATTAAATTAAAAATACGTCTGCATCGATATGGAGATGCTTTAATATTGAAATAAAAGAATACATGGGCGTCAGAGCGCCGAGGGCTGTCTCGCCGCTGAGTCAGCCTTAAAACATAAATGCTTAGTCACTAAAAGTATATTCTAGACTTAATCTAAGGCAGAGGGGTGAGGGGTAACCATAACTCCTCCATCCCTAAGAGGAAAATTATCGGTTGAATCGATTTTAGATGTATTCCGATAATTTTTCTTACACGGTAATATTTTTAATAATAAAAACACGAAAAGAAACACGTAAAGTAAAAACATGAAAAAAACTTAAAATAACTAAACATAAAGTAACGTATCCTAATTGGTCACTGAAGTTAAAGTCTTTTGTTCATTGAAAACACTTTCGATCACTGCACTGTGCTTCAAAGAATAAGCCATGTATTTAACTTCAAGTGAAGTCCTTTCATGTTTAGTGCGCGTGCACCGGATAGACTTGCGTTCGCACGTAGATGATGCTGCGTACAGTCATTAGGTTGTCGTCAAATTTCATGAGCTGTTCCATACAGGTGGGCTCATGGTACATTGCTCGGTTGTCTGCATTACACAGAAAATGGTCGCCAGTTGATAACGGGCGGCATGGTTTCACAATCGGTAAGTATTCCATTCCTTTCGCCAAAAGGTAAGGATATTTGGGGAAAATAGTTGAGGTCTTATTTTCGGATCGTTGGAAAGTTGGTAATGAGTACATTTTAAAATAGTTATGAGTACAATTATCAGCAATAGAAATTTCCATAGTAAACGTGATCTGGTTTTTCTTAATAAATGATTTTACACAAATAGTTTCCTCTAATTTTAGTAAGTTTTCATCGATAGGCAAATACACTAAGCTTTCTGCGTTTGCAATCAATTTCAAATGATACATGAGTTCCTCCGAGTTCACGATAGATTGATGTAGTACAGATAATCTACTTAATGCTACAGCTGTTTCAATTTCACTTAACAAAAATCTTTAAATCGCTTAACATTATTTCTAAATTAACAGTATTATGATTCATTGTTTTAGTTACATTGATAAAGCTATCGAACATTTTAGAGACCAAGGTTAGTGTCATTATCAGCAGTATGCTGCACCACTTGCGGAGGGCGTTTGACATTTTTAATAGGAACTTTAGTTTTTCTTTCTCCTATTTGTATAGGTAAAACGTTTCTTTCGGGGTTGCCTATAACTTTTGCTTTTACAAAACGAGGTTTATCTTTGCTTTTCCGCTTGTTAACATCTTTAGCAAAAATAGTTTTTCCTGCAGGAAATTCAATTTCGATTTCACCACCTTTCTTTTCCCTAGTCTTTTGTTTAATTGCTACCATCTTATCTGCCAAATGTTCATATAAGACTTTTGTTCGTTTTGCATGATCCTTAACTAATTTCTGAAAATAACGCTTTTCTAATTCTATGCTATATGGGCTGCTTGTATCAGTGTGTCCGAAGACAACTTCAAATGGAGTAAGTTCAGTAACGGAATGAATGGTGTGATTGTATGCCATAACGGAATACGTCATTGTTGATGCTGCATCAGTACATCGCTTTTCATATTTAGCCAATCTATAAATTTCGATTATCGTGGAATGGAAACGTTCAATAAGCCCCATTGAGTTAGGGTTATTGGGCGTACCAATGTGAAGTTCAACTTTATGTAAAATTAGAAATTCTTTCATTAACTCGTTATTGAATTCAGTACCGGGATCTGAACTTATCTTTTTAGGGATTCCGTAATATGAAAAATACTTCATCAAAGCTCGGATTACCTCAGGAGTTGATTTGCTTTGAATTTCAATGGCCTGTCCTAACTTACTGAAGGAATCAATAAGGGTCAGATATGTTTTTCCTTCAATGCTGAAAAGATCTATGAAAATCTCCTGAAAGGGGGCATCTTGTGTTTGAGTTAACTGCAAGATAGGTTTAATCGGTTTCCTATCATATTTCATTTTTTGGCATGCTTCACAAGCATTGATAACTGCCGTAACTGTTTCTTGCATTTTATCCCAATAGTAATTTCTACGAATCCTGACTAATGTCTCTTTAATACCACGGTGGCATGTCTTCCCTTCATGATATTTAACTATTACTGCTCGTTGCTCTCTTTCATCTTCAATAAAAATTACTCTTTCTGTGCATTCGTAAAAATTAACCATGCCTTTTTTAAAAAGCTGAATTATTAAATTTCCGAATAATCTTCGATGCTTTTCTTCCTCAAAATAGATAAAATATTTTACTTTTGGCTTTATGTATTGTTTCAAAAAATCTTTAACCAATTCTGAATTATCTGTAGGTAGAAAAACTTCCAAAACCTTTTGTTTTTCACGCGAAAGATTCTTTACTTGCATTTCATTTTTAAACCATGAATAAACTAGAATTTGATTTGGCTTGTTGTCAATTGCCTCTCGTAAAATTGGTATTCCAGTTGATTCCAAATCTTCAGCGGAATGAATTGTTTGTGATTTACTGGATTCGGATCTTATGGGAAATTCATCTACTTTCATACTATGTCTTGATAATGTGTCAGAAATCGCTATAGGACTATCAGCTGTCGCTGTCCTACTTGAGTCTGATATTGTTTCAGTCGATGAGGCATTGCGTGTTGTTTTCTTTATAGCTGTTATTTTTCCTATCTCATCAACTACACTGTCTAGATGTTTCCTGAGTTTCTCATCATTTTCATCAACGTTAACTGCCATTGATTGATTATCGTCATCTGAATCTAGAGCATTAATTTTTATTCTAGACAAGGCGTCTGCGTTGGTGTTTTGTTTGCCGTTCTTGTGTATCATTTCATAATTATAATCTTGTAACCGCAACCTCCAACGAGTAAGTTTACTACTCGGGTCTTTTAGAGATCGAAGCCATATTAATGGTCGATGGTCCGTGTATATGAAAAACTTTCGACCGTACAAGTAGGGTCTAAAATGTTTCACTGCCCAAATAATGGCAAGCAATTCACGTTCAATTGTACTATAACGTGATTCAGTATCACTGAGTGTGCGACTAGCATATGCTACAGGTCTGTCACTTCCAATCTGTCCCTGAGATAGTACTGCGCCTACCGCTACATTTGACGCGTCAGTCGTAAGTACGAAAGGTTTGTCATAGTCAGGGTACTGTAATAGTGGGGCGTGAGTCAATAGTTCTTTGCATTTATTAAATGCGTCAATGTACTTCTGGTCGATCACTATTCTGTTTCGCTTTTTCAAGCAAGCTGTCAATGGTTGAGTAATTTTTGCGAAGTCCTTAATGAACTTTCGATAGTATCCTACAAGTCCTAAGAAACTTTTAATTTCAGTCGTCGTTTTTGGTAAAGGGTATTTCAGTACAGCGTCAATTTTGTCGTTATTAGGTCTTAAACCATCTTTCGTTATGGTGTGTCCAAGATAAAGTACTTCTTTTCGTAAGAACTCAGATTTGTCTAGTTGTATTTTCAAGTTAGTCGCCCTAATTCTGTCAAATATTGTCTGTAATTTCTTAATATGTTCGTCTAAGCTGTTTGAGAAAATAATGATGTCGTCTAAGTAAACCATGCAATGTAAACCTTGTAGACCACGTAAAACGTTGTCCATTGTTCTTTGAAACGTCGCGGGAGCGGTTTTTAGGCCAAATGGCATTCTAAAGAATTCAAAATGTCCATTTTGCGTGCTGAAGGCCGTCTTTTGTCTATCTTTTTTCTCAACTTCTGATGGTAACCACTTGCTAAGTCAAGCGTGCTAAAGTATGAGCTTTTTCCTAATTTGTCAAAAAGATCTGTTATGTTTGGTAAGGGGTACTTGTCGTCAATGGTTATGTCGTTCAATCGCCTATAGTCAACTACCATCCTATATTTGATTTCACCAGATGCATCCATCTTTTTAGGCACCAGATGTACAGGTGCGCTCCAAGGAGAATGAGATTCTTGGATAACATTGTCTTTTAATAATTTTTCTATCTGTCTATTAATTTCTTCCTGTAGAAACGGGGCTTGTCTGTAAGGCTTTATATATATAGGGTCCTCGTTCTTAGTTCGTATATTGTGTTTGACTTGATTGGTAAACGTCAAGGGGATTTGGTCACAGTAGAATATGTCCTTGTAATCCATACAAAGTCTGTAAATTTTTTCACGTTCTTCATCATTAGTGTCGTGAAATGTTCACGAAACTACTTGTTATTTAGAGTGAAAACTCTTTTGATTTTTAAACTTGTAAACTTTTGAATTTAAATTAAAATATGAATTTACGTTCGAATTGTCAGCCAATTTTTTCCTAGCGTCAGATAGAACAAAATAGTTATACGAGAAACACGTTACGAAGATCATGAAATTTATTTGGTACAGAGGGACAATGTCGCCCTAGTTTGGTGTAATTTGTCGTGGTGTTTAGCACAAGTGGTGCAATTGTTGAAGAGGACGAGTCCTCGTTCACGGCATGTTGTCTGGGATGTTTTGAAGCTAAGTGGATTCACATGATTAGATCTATAGTCCCATTGTAGATGACTAGCGTCGCAGGTGGATGTAGGAATTTTAGCTCTTAGAGAAATTAGAACTCGCCCATATTCCGTACTTGAACCACGTGATCGGTAAAAGTAGCGATGTACTAATATCTACTAAACAGTTGTAGCTTAGTGATGCAGTCCTTACTTCCACTCGCTTGACTGTAGCTTATATCGTGTAAATACTAAATCCCGTAGGATTGAACCTTGAGTTCAGGGAAACTCCTAAATACAGGCGAGGAAATTACACGTAGCTAAACCTCTATTGGTGGTATCTTACGATATTAATAAAGATCTCATTAATAGAACTCAATAATATGTTATACGATCTGTGGGCATGGTTGGTTGGTAGTGTTTGTTCGTCGTGGCCCTTCGAACGTTGCCTTAGGACACACTTGGTTGTCGCTATTGTATCTGGCTAGCCTAGGTTTTGTACCGCTAAGTCCAAGGGTACTTGCTAGCATTCTCTTTGATCGACTGTGGACGATTTGTTTGAGTCTAATCACGAGACTACTAAGATCTGAATCACTTAGAGCTTACGTGTAAGTCATCTTCTTTTATCAATTCAGACAGGACAAGAATGACGTAACAAGTGAATGCGAAATAAGACATCATCCTGCTACTGGGTAGAGAGAGAACGAGACAACGTGCTGAGCCACATCGGTGCTGACTTCCAAGGTCGTAACGGGAGCCGCTGCCTTCAGACGTCACGGGCTGACTTGAGGTACCGAATGTAGTTTCCTTTTGTTTCGCCAAGACACATTCGCAATACCTCATGACAGTCATTATGTCAAATAACACATAGTAGTAATCGCGGATTAGGACTGTATTAGGGGAGGTGTTCGCGACATGGTGGAGATGCAGGGATTTAAAAATGATTTTCTTGCGGCCGCGGAAAATTGTTTTTATTTTAGATACAGTATGATAGAAATTTAGTAACCCAACTTTCAACAGGTTTTGGTGAAATATATTGGAAGCTGTATTCGTCCTTTACACCCGGGAGGTAGCGACATCCTTTGCGAATCAGGAAGTAGCAGTAAGAATTGTTTGAACATTGAATTTGAAATTGAATTTGAACTTTGAATTTGAAATTGAATTTGAACATTGAATTTTAACATTGAATTTTATCATCGAATAATTATTTATGACGGCTTATTCTGCAATTATGACGATTTATTGAATTATTATGAGCAAGTTATATCGTGTTATGGTAAAATTGGTCTGACATTGTGAATAAAACAACTAAAAATAAATTATCTGCATCATCGAGGTTATTCAAAATAAAATTAAAAATTACAAACTACAATAAAACAAATAAACAAAACCAATCAATTTTATTTAATTTAAAAATAAATACTTAAAAAAAAAAAATTATTTCAAAATAAATAAATTTAAAATACGGAACCCTAAAAATTCAAAATAAAATTTTCAAAATGAGATTTCGAATTTGAATTTGAATTTGAATTTGAATTTGAATTCTGTCATTTCAAATTTTTGTGATGAGTTTGATGTCAGTTGTTGTTTGGCAATTGTCGTGGAAAGAATAAAATATTTTATTTTCGTCAATTGAAATAAAAGTGATCTGTTCGTTTGCCGAAATAAAGAGATGGACGAAGTGTTAATAAAACGATTGAGCATGATTGCCGATCAGATGCTATTAAATACAACAAATTGTGTGAAGATGATAGAAATTTTTTCAAATGAAAATTTTGAAGATATTAAAGTACATGCTGCTAAATTAGATAAAATTATAACAAGATTCAATACAGAATTACAAAATTATTTCTCAGTATCATCATTTCAACACGCTGATGATTTACGAAGATTAATAACAAGCAATAAATCTAAAAGGAGACGATATAATGACAGCAACACGTATGAAAGGAGAGACGAAGAAATTAAAAGGAGAAGGTTCGAGAAATGTATAATTTGTGAGGGCAAACATGAGAGTTTTAAATGTCCTAAAGATTATCAAGAAAAGAGAATTATCATGAGAATAAAGAAACTTTGTTTTTACTGTCTTGAATCTGGACATATGAAACGAAATTGTCCAAACAAAAGAAGGTAAATTAAAGAAAATTATTATTAAACTTGTGAAGAGAGAAAATAATAAGCTTCTTTCTTTCTTTGGGAGGGTCTCTCTCAAGAGATTCTCGCTCAATTATTTCAATTTTCAACGGAGCATCCCACTTAATCTTTTCTTTCCATAAATCTTGTAATAATATCTTAGCTTGTAATAATAACGGTACAGTGTATCCACAGGGATCATAAATAGAAGCTACACTTCTCAAAATTCCTCTTTTAGTATCTGCGAAGTTCGTGTTTTTCATTCTCAATTGTAATGTATCGTTATTCAAGTTCCAATCCAAACCTAATACTTTTACTGTTTCTTTTGGACATTTATCAGGTACATGTTTCATAAATTCTTTCGAATTTGAACTCCATTCTCTCAAATTCATTGAAATTTCTTGAAATGTATTTTTAGATTCTTTGTATAATCTGATTGCATCTTCAGTTGTTTCTGTTCCAGTGATAACGTTATCTACATATATATCAGAAGATATATCTCTAATGAATTTATGATTCGATTTCATCAAATGGTGTTTTATATGTGTGTTGTATGGTGATTCTCGCTCAATTATTTCAAAAAATTTACAAATTGCGATAACGAATTTAAAGTCATGTTCACAAATTGATATCACAAGTTGGAGATTCAGTTTTTACTAGTTCAATTGCACACTTATACCCATTGGAAATGGAAACAATAAGCCCACCAAGGACTGTTAAGATATCAGAAAGTACACCTGTTAACCCTCAAGACGCTCTTCTCCGAGAGAATCAGTACTATACAGCACAGTCAAGAAAAATCATCCTCGATTTTAGGAAAACATATGGAATGTCAAACCAGCGGAGTGATAGAACCGGTTGAGAATATGAACAGAAAAGGTGACGAAGTCACAATTGAAGAAAGAATTCAGAATAGCAGATTTCTGAGGCAGGCTGGACTCGGACTCTAGCTGAAATCAAAAAAGGATACACAACTTAGTCGTTCTTCCTTTCTAGTTTTTTGTGGGGAGTGTCGTGAAATGTTCACGAAACTACTTGTTATTTAGAGTGAAAACTCTTTTGATTTTTAAACTTGTAAACTTTTGAATTTAAATTAAAATATGAATTTACGTTCGAATTGTCAGCCAATTTTTTCCTAGCGTCAGATAGAACAAAATAGTTATACGAGAAACACGTTACGAAGATCATGAAATTTATTTGGTACAGAGGGACAATGTCGCCCTAGTTTGGTGTAATTTGTCGTGGTGTTTAGCACAAGTGGTGCAATTGTTGAAGAGGACGAGTCCTCGTTCACGGCATGTTGTCTGGGATGTTTTGAAGCTAAGTGGATTCACATGATTAGATCTATAGTCCCATTGTAGATGACTAGCGTCGCAGGTCGATGTAGGAATTTTAGCTCTTAGAGAAATTAGAACTCGCCCATATTCCGTACTTGAACCACGTGATCGGTAAAAGTAGCGATGTACTAATATCTACTAAACAGTTGTAGCTTAGTGATGCAGTCCTTACTTCCACTCGCTTGACTGTAGCTTATATCGTGTAAATACTAAATCCCGTAGGATTGAACCTTGAGTTCAGGGAAACTCCTAAATACAGGCGAGGAAATTACACGTAGCTAAACCTCTATTGGTGGTATCTTACGATATTAATAAAGATCTCATTAATAGAACTCAATAATATGTTATACGATCTGTGGGCATGGTTGGTTGGTAGTGTTTGTTCGTCGTGGCCCTTCGAACGTTGCCTTAGGACACACTTGGTTGTCGCTATTGTATCTGGCTAGCCTAGGTTTTGTACCGCTAAGTCCAAGGGTACTTGCTAGCATTCTCTTTGATCGACTGTGGACGATTTGTTTGAGTCTAATCACGAGACTACTAAGATCTGAATCACTTAGAGCTTACGTGTAAGTCATCTTCTTTTATCAATTCAGACAGGACAAGAATGACGTAACAAGTGAATGCGAAATAAGACATCATCCTGCTACTGGGTAGAGAGAGAACGAGACAACGTGCTGAGCCACATCGGTGCTGACTTCCAAGGTCGTAACGGGAGCCGCTGCCTTCAGACGTCACGGGCTGACTTGAGGTACCGAATGTAGTTTCCTTTTGTTTCGCCAAGACACATTCGCAATACCTCATGACAGTCATTATGTCAAATAACACATAGTAGTAATCGCGGATTAGGACTGTATTAGGGGAGGTGTTCGCGACAATTAGTATGGTCAAGTCTGAGTTTAGTCAAATTTTCTTCAAGCATATTATCAGTCTCAATGTCAGTAGTATTATTTATAGCATTTAAGTCACATTCAGTGCTTTCATATTTTGTTACTGCAAAAGGTGTTGTAATAGTCAACCGTTTTGGTTGATCTAAGGCATTCTGAATAACCGTAGAAGCATAACCGTTTATGCAGTTCACTATAGCACTAGGCATTCGTAAGCCGTTCTTAAATTCATGGAAGTCAAGAATAGCTTCGCCTGAATGTTGATCAATCGGTAACTTGACTCGTTGTTCTGATCGTGGTGGTATATCAATAATGTAATTTAAATTATTATTGATTATTGGAATACAAGTAGTATTCGTTTTCAAAAGCTGTTCTTTCAAATCAATAACCGCGCCTAATTGTTGTAAAAGATCATTTCCAATAAGTCCGTCATAACGTGCGTCAACGTCATACAAATAAAATTTATGCCAATCATTACTAACAAAAGTAGGCAAGAGAGGGATTTCCATCACTTCATCGTGTCTACTGGACGCGTGGGTGCTAATCACTTGAAATGGTTCTTTTCGAATAAATTGACCAAAATATTGATAGGCTTTTTGAGGACTAAAGAATGACCTCATACTTCCGGTATCAATCATCATTTTCGCGTCTATTTCTTCTAAATAAACATACGGAAGTTTTAAGTTAGGATCACAATTTAATTCTAGGACTGCTTGTCTATCGAGGCAGTTTCCCGAAAATCCACTGCCTGAGGTGCGTCAGTCTGTACGTCATGTTGTATATCGGTACATTCCATGTAAATGTCATCACCGTAATAGTTTAATCCGTTCTCATCATGATAGTCATTATAGTCATAGTCATAACTGTCATCGTATTCGTAGTTATTCATCGTCAATTCATTCAATTTAAAACCTTGTTGTGGCACTTGTGGTCTAGGAGGCGCTGTCCTCATAGATACATCACTAATTTGCATTTGGGGCTTTTGCACCTGAGGGGGGCTGTAGCCTACTTGGGTTGGCCAAATACCAAACTGTGGTCGATATCCAAATTGAGTTGGCCGATTATTCGATTGTTCGAGTGGTTTATAACCAAATGGTTGAGGTGGTTTGTAACCAAATGATTGAGGTGGTTTGTAACCAAATTGCTGTGGTGGCTTGTAGCCAAATTGCTGTGGCGGCTTATAGCCAAATTGCTGAAGGCCTACTGGTTGTTGTGGCTGAAGGCCAAACTGAGGTCGGTACCCAAAAGTTTGTGGACGGACCGTTCCAAAACTCTGTGATTGACCTTGCCCTTGAATTTGGGGCATCTTAGACGGGGCATTGTTGCTTATCAATGGCCTTGAACCTGAACTTATAATTTGACTGCTACCGTGTATACGATTTCTCATGTTGTATTGGTCCAAAAAATTAACTTCCTCAAGAACAACACTTAAGGCGGCCTCTAATGTTGTTGGTGCCTTAAGTCTCACTACCCGTACCATATTTTCGGGAAGATTATATAAAAATACATTCAAGGCTGTATTATTATATATGATCAATTTTGCGCGTTTTAAATCACTGTCCTCAATCACGTTCACTTTCGACATCAATAAAGATCGAACACTTTGGATTCTATTACAAAAATCCAGATAACTTTCACCTGATTTTATTTTCAAAGATTCTAATTCAATATTGATGCAAGCTTCACTACGCGGGTCACCAAAATGCTGGATGAGCAATTCTTTCAACGCGGACCAAGACACAACATCCTCTCGCTCAGATAAGAGCGCAGCTGCATTATCTGCAAGTTTGCTTGTTAAAACGTTGAAGACGTATAAATTCTGTTCCTCAAAATCTTTTTTACTAAACCGGTCAATTACATATTGGCATTTGCGCAAATATAAATTTAACTGCCTTTTATCGCCTTTGTACTGTGGAATCAAGTCAATGATTTCCTTAGGTATTGGCTCTACCTTTGCCATAGTGACAAGGAGTAATAAACTATTCAGAGAAGGCAACTTTCACTCGCTAGACACAATTTAATAAAAATACACACACAAAATAGCACAATAGAAATACAATAGAAAACACAACAAAAGTTAGGAAAATGTGTAAAATAATTATGAAAATTTTTCACTTGAATTTACGCGATTATGTAAAATTATACAAAAACTTGATGAAAAATTTTCACTTTACTTTACGCGATTGTATAAAATTACACACTTTAAAATAGCACAAAAATAATTGGGGAAAACTTGATGAATTTTAATCCTAAATTGGGTTTTTATCCTTAATTATAATTCAAATACGATCGATTTTAGATCACTTAAATTTACGTAACACTAATTAATTACTTACGGTACAAATCTGAATTTTAAGAAATGCACTCTCTATATTTTCGTAGCTCAATGGTAGAGAACAAAGGTTAACTCAATAGAGTTGTATACAAAGTCAACCAATAGTTCCTAAGTTGAGTTTTTATTCTAAATTATAATTCTAATACGATCGATTTTAGATCATTTAAGTTTATGTAACACTAATTAAATACTTACAGTACAAATCTGAATTTGAAGACTATGCACTCTCTATATTTTCTTATCTAATTAATACTAAGGTTAACTCTATAGAGTTTTATACAAAGTTAACCAGACACGTTATAATGCGAGAAGTTTGATCGCAATAATAACAAATTATTGTTTAAAAACCATTTTCAAAGAGGAGGATTTGGGAAACAAAGGATTGGCGAAAAGTTGTACTCACCAACCGACTGCTACACCCATTGCTCACTTTTCTTTACCCGTTTAAGAGAATATTTATTTGGTTCGTCGGATTAACTTTTCGTGGAATTTTTCGTGGTAATTTTCCTGACGAATTTGGACGTCGGGAAAACGCGGAAAAACCCGTGAAAATTATGAAAATCCGCTCCGGGCTGCGCCACTCTTGATTTGGGAGCTTAGAAACGGGTTTTTAAAAAATTTAAATTTAAAACTAAAATTAAAATTAAATTAAAAATACGTCTGCATCGATATGGAGATGCTTTAATATTGAAATAAAAGAATACATGGGCGTCAGAGCGCCGAGGGCTGTCTCGCCGCTGAGTCAGCCTTAAAACATAAATGCTTAGTCACTAAAAGTATATTCTAGACTTAATCTAAGGCAGAGGGGTGAGGGGTAACCATAACTACCTTCCTAAGGTTTTTAAGTTCTCATTTACTATGTATCAGCAACTCCTTGCTCCGAGGCACCACACAGGCGCTTCTCACCTAGTGGTAAGACGGACCATTTATGTAAGCCAAGCCGAGTTTGTTGCCTGATTCTTCTAGGCTTGGTCGCGTTGGAACAGGAGTAATTTAATTTTATATAAGACGATTCAAAATGATCCTTGTGATTTCAATGAATAAAGTTCTTTTTGACTTTGACTTGACTTTGATACTTTGTGTTGTGGGTGGCTGTCTCTTCCAAGAGTTACAGTTTAGAAATAAATATATATTCTTTCTTTCTTTTTTTCTTTCTAATACATGACTTGATAATTATTAACTACCCTGGCTAGATCAACTGTGCGATATATTATAGCTCCGTTGGTAGCTGTTGGGACCACCTTACAACAATATGTGCTGATCCCACAATAACGTAAGTAGGTCGCACGAGGCACGCAATGGGTGGCCAGTCTCCCTGGGCCCGTCAAGCTGGTAACGTGTCTTTTAACTTTAGAATATTGGAAAGTAATTAATACAAGTAATTAGAATCTTCGGACTTTATTTCATTTCAAAACCCAATCACCTCGTACAATAAAGACTCCAACACTGGTGACCCCGACGTGATTACATTACGACCTACTTACATTATTGTGGGATCAGCACATATTTTTGTAAGGTGGTCCCAACAGTAGCCACCGTCACTGTTGAGAGACGCTTGTGCAGTTAGCCGCGTGGCGGAGCTGGCATCTCGCAGACGAACGGTAACACGCGAGTGGGAACAGAGTATTCGATAAAACGGTCTGATCGTAAGAACCCGTAGGGGTAAATGTTCATTTGATCCGGTCGCATATACTTCTGCCAGTCAGGGTATCCAGCCTGCTCGAGTGCCAAACCTGCAATGAGACGACACCGTGAACACGCGCACACACTGCGACGAGAGCCGCCCCGGCATAGTGGACACCTGCTCGCCTTCGTGATGAAAAACATCGTGTTGAATTAATAAAAGGGAAATAATCGAAAGTATTTGCGTATCTATCTGATCACAAGAACAGAGAAAGAACCAGTGATTCAAAGAAGAAGAACTAAGGGCCTCATTCACCATCTAATCACATTACTGTATGCCTTTACGAAGCTATTTGACATTATTGTATTTCCATACTAGCCGTCTTTAGTATCTTATAGACTTGTATGTCTTATAGACTACAAGTCATAGTATGCCGATGGTGAAAGAGGCCCTAAGTCATATTAAATAAATAAATAAATATATATAAATGCTGGACATTACACACAACATTATCTAGCCCCAAGCTAAGCAGAGCTTGTGTTATGGCAACTAGATAATTGATATACTTAATACAATATATTACATAGATAGATATTTTTTATTATACATAGAAAATACCCAGAACACCCGGAACAATTATCTGCAGATTGTACAAATATTTGTTCCGAGGCGGGAATCGAACCCGCAACCTCCTGCGTCGCAGGCCAACCTTCGCCCGCCGCGCCGCAGAGGTCGTCATATTATATTCAGTGGCGAATAAGCCTAACTTCAGTTAAGATGCCAGAATGCCAGATCATGTAGTATGACATAGTGGTAATGACAAATAGTAAAGTTTGACATGACTTGGTGAGAAAGGTCCAATGTAACAAATCTGATGCCAGATCGTGGAATGTCTCTAATTCCAAGGTAGGTAAGCTTGCGCGCCCCTACGCCGGTTACTTGACATTTGCGCACTTTTTGACAGCTGAAAATTATCCTTTTTACTACTATGTAAAATGAATACATTGAATGAAACAGTGCAGCGCGCAATTTGATCTTGAAATAGTCGGTAGAAAGAAAATGACAAGAAACAAGTACTTCAGGGAACTAATTGGTTATTTAGTATTTTCTTCCAGCTAACCTTTGTGTATTTTAAGAATATAGAAGGTGGAGGTAGGTGGTAGGAGGTAAGAATAGGGCTTCTCCAACTCCTCCGTTGGATGTCGCAAAAGTTAACTGAGGGATTAAGCTAAGGGATGGGCTGCAGCATCCACCTGAGTAGAGTGTAGAACACTACACTGCGATCACCAATACGCCTGCCAAAGGTGGTGATTATGGCAACTCATGCTATGAGGGAAGTCTCATCCAGCAGTGGATGTCTACCGGCTGATGAAGAAGAGAAATAGGTAATAATAGGCAGCTCAACACTGAATCAGTTAATAATAATAATAATAATAGTCATTTATTTCAGGCTACATGGGAATTGTACATTCAATTATACCTAAACAATAAGCCCATAGAAATATATACTTTAAAATAATAATAGGTTATAATAATATTTACTAAAACACATAGGTAACACAAGATAAGTACTAAAAAAAATATTAAATAAAATACCTAGGTATTATTTTTGGTTCTCGCGCTGGTGCACAGAGATCCAAAACCTGTACATAGGGCTATATAGGCCTTCAGACATACATTGAAAAATGCCGTTTTTGGAATTCCTGAGCCCACCCCAAAAAGGCGCTATTCGTGCTCTTATGATCAAGAAGAAATCCGGAACCCGTGCATCAGCGAACATGCCCGACGCGCTACAGAATCATGGCTTTTTCATGAGAATATGCGTCATTGTATTGCACCCTTATGGTACTATACGATTTTCTATCGTATTTGAACCAGAGCTGACCGGTATACATGCATAAGCAATACGCTTTAAACAAGGTAATTTTTACCTCGTCACTACATCTGGCAAATCTCCTTGCGAGCATGTTGCACCTGATGGACAGGTTCCGTCTTTCACGTTCAATATCCAGATCATCCCTCAGATATTCCGTGATAAATTATGTCCTAGATATTTGAATTGCTTCACAACCCTCACTGCTGACTCATTCAGGTTTACATCAGGCACCCTCTCCGGGCCTTTTCCAGCTCTGAATACTAGCATTTCAGTCTTCAATACATTGTATTTCAGACCGTGGGCTTCAGCATATTCTTCACAAATAGCCAAGAGCTTTCTTAACCCATTAATCGAGGGGCTGAGAAGCATCATGTCGTCAGCGTAGCTCAGATTGTTGACACAAACGTCACCAATGTTACAGCCGGTTCTGGTGCTCCACAGCTCCTCGATCAATCCGTTAACGTAGATGTTAAAAAGGTCCGGAGATGTCAGCCCCCCCTGGCGTACCCCGCAGTCCAGACTATAGTCACTGGATGTCGTGTCGCCCCATATCACTACATTTGTTTGATTTCCGTACCAGTATCTCAGCAGCGCAACAATTTCTATTGGAACTTCTGAGTCAATCAATTTGTTCCAGAGAATATTATAATTCACAAGATCAAAGAAAAAGTTAAAATGTAAGTCCTATTACATGTTTTGGTAAAATGTGATCTATAAAGCTTTGGGTAAACTAACAGCCACATTGCAGTACTTGGTGAGAGAGGCCCTGCACAAAACTCACCATCGGCTGTCCAACCTCTTCCTGACGAAAAATAGATGCCGATAAAGATCGGCCCCACGGACATCACGTATCGCTCATGTAGCACATCCACCTCGGTCCCAGTGTTGGGTAGGGTGAGGTGTGCGCCCTCCGCCACACAGGTTCTTTCCGCCTCCTGCCAGGTTAATTTCTCCAAGTGGAGCTTGTAGCAGCGTCCGGTGCGAAATGAGAATACGTATCCTGCGCCCGACAATAATGGTTTAAGAGAAGATCATGGTATAGCAACAAAAGCAATTTCTTCTGTTTTTAGTATAAGTGAGTTTTAAGGAAACTATTTCGAATTTTTCCGTTTTTCATTTTAATGATGAACCTGTTTTAGAGAATTTGTAAACGTGTTCATATTACATTAAGAAAATGCATATTATGTCGACAAGTGGCAGGCTGCCAATCTAACTTTAGAGTCAATCACTTTGAAGTCAGCGACGTGTGTTAAATTGACGACCCCCGTGGTGCAGTGGGTGAGCAGCCCGCTGGGACGCAAAGGTGTGGGTTCGATTCTCGCTATGAGACAAATGTTTGAATGATCTGCAAATATTTGTTCCGGGTCTGAGTGTTATGGTACCGTGGTAAACCGTACCGCTGAAATAGGTTCAGAGAATGATTATGAGACATACCGTTAGACTACGGCCTTCTGTGTTGTTTCTATCGACTGCACGGCACAGAATGATGAATTGTTACTAAGGATTCTATGCGTCTCCAAGTGAGGCTCCATTCATGCGCAACTGAACTGTCATAGGAACCTGAGACTTACCGGGATTCTCCTTTCCACATCTAGGTCCCAGTGTCGGTGCCGGTGTCGGTGCCGGTGTCGGTGCCGGTGTTGGTGCAGGTGTCGGTGCATGTCCACGTACAAATGCCGGTTCGTAGCAGACGAAGGGTAGTTCCGCCGTGCAGCTGACATCGCCCGTGGTGCCGTTCGCATAGAACACGCCGCAGCGCTTCGTCCGCACCAGCTCACTGGGCTCCAGCGATATAGCTGGCTCTCCTGCAACATTTCATTCAATCTTTATTTTATTAAAAGCAATGTCTGTCTGTCTGTATACATGCATAAAGCTCGAGGTCTAAATTTAGTTTTTATTTTGATAATTAACGGAACTAGCAGATAATTGTTAAACGGTAACCTCTACCAAAAACAATGCATTACCTCACAGGTCACGTCCACACGCGCACGCCCCCCTACGTGGCAATGCACTTAAGATAAAAACAGTCTCATGCCCCTGTAACTTCACCGGCAACTATCACAACAAACTGGATTACCCAATGCTCACAATACGCTTTGCGGCAAAAATAGGTATGGTGGTAGTACTTCCCCGGACGAACTTTTTCACAAGAAATTCTAGGTACTACTGACAGTGTATGAATATGTTTGCAACTTCTTCACGCTCAAACGGCTGAACGGATTAGAGTGAAATTTGGAATGAAGATACCTTATATCCTGGATTAACACAAAGGTTACTTTTTGTCATCATCATCATCATACATTTTCATCATCGCTCTCGTCCACTGTTCGCTATCAACACCTTCCGCTCCAACTCGGGGCGACGTGCCCCTATTCGACGAATGGTTGACTCCCATAACCTTCACTTTATTGATATTGACTTATTCTCTTGTTATCTGTATGAGCTTAAAAACCTTTTGAATATTGCGCTTTCCTGAGTAGATTTAATTTTAAATATATCCTTTCTATTTCATTTTTGTTGCTACCTTCCTTGTCCTGCTATTAATATACTAACTCAAAACTACTTTTTTGTTTAAATAATATGCTTTGAGCAGGGTTTTTTCGCTTTGGTATGTCTTACTTAACTACTTATTTTATATAAACTTCTGATAGACCCTCTCGCTGCATCACTATGTACCTATACCTAATCATGTATAAAACTAATATGAGGATAGCGTTGTGGACTACATTAGTAACAAGTCTTACATACTTAAATTTATGTTCTAACAAAGATTGTACCTAAAATATATATAGTAGTTGTTTGTTGTCTCAAATAAATAAAATAAATAAATCATTGTTCATGTTCACGGAAGACTTTTAACGTCCAAAAACTCTACTTGGAACGGATTTTAAACGGTTCCCTATCGAAAAGGGAATTTTTGCAAAAACTTCCTCATGTTACATGGAACAGGGTCGAAGGCAAATGCCACTTTAACATAATCAGTCGTCGCTGTTGGACAAATAGTCATGTTTGTTAGGAGTTTCTTGTGAGAGTTTGTCGGGGGAAGTACTACCACTGTGTTCCGGTTTGAAAGGTGGTGACGGTGAAATTACAGGCACCTAAGACTTTTCATCTATATGTTTCACGATGAAGAGTGAAGTGCATGCCACTTAAGGTGCGTCCTGCGGAACAGCAGCTGTGGTAAAGCATTTGTTATGGGCTATGGTGACTGCTTGGGCCACACGCCAGTCCCGTCCTATATTTACATAAAAAATCAATATCAGCCACAATTTGATCTTGATAACTTTTTATGTGTTGTCAGATTTGCGCGACCTCCATCCACTATCTTCTAGCATTAAAGGTCATCCACCGATTAGACATATTTCCAGCACCGAATTCATAAAATGAAGTGTCCCAGTATGATGTAGATCATCTATAAGTGGACTCGCGACTCTCAGCGAGTGCGTGAATGTGTTAGTGTAGCTTGTTACCTTGTATCTACTGAACTAAAAGTATTGCACTCTGTTTACAATACAAACATTACCTACAGTATCTTAACTACTCAGGCAAATGGGCCAGGTACCTACTAACAGTATGAGAGTATTACCAGGGAGTCTAATCTAACCTTTGACATACGTATACACTCCTTCACTGAATATCGACGTCGTGAGGACTCCAGAGTACAGGACCGAGATCGTGTCTTCATTCACTTGGCCGTCGTCAGAAGACTGTAGTTCACGAATTGCCGACGAAAATTCCGTACTCCACGGAGACGCCAAGATCGCATCTGTGAACAGAGAGTGCTGTCTGAGCCACACTAGTGCCAAAATTACAATATCGAATAAGTCAAGCTCCCTTCTCCTACACTGCCACACCTACAGCAAAGAGCTGGTTACCTTCCAGATGACAGCGGTCCCTGGCGGCCAGCCAGTTGGTGGGTTGCTGGTGCAGCTTGAGCCAGCCATGCAGTGGAGCCCAGTACTTGTACCCTGATCTGCCCTCATCACCTGAACAAATTTGATTACTCGATTAAAAAATACTGTTTATTCATCTTGCACAAAACTTTTTTATATATTATCACACAATTACAAACATATTATCTACCAAATGAACTACAAAACGTCCTAGAGTTGAAAAACTAAACCCTTCCAAGCAAAGTTGAAAACATTATTAATCGATTTCTGTCGGTAGGTAGACCCAGGGCCAAATACACGATTGTTTTATAAAGGTTGGTATCTAGTAAATAAATTATCTAGCTAGTAATTCTTACCCAGTCACAAAGGCATTTTCACGATATAAATTAAAAAAGCCTCTATCCTACCTTGTACCTACAACTGTATTAAGTAGATTTACTTATATGCTCACACAAGCTTTTTAAATAACTATTTAAATTTGAGAGAAGCCTAGTTAGGTAAAACCGTTATTAGATGAATAAAAAAGAAACAAAGTTTTTAGTACAAATTGGCAATTTCATAGGTAATCTTATATTTTTTTCAAGTGGAACATCAAAATCAAAATCAAAAGGGTCCTTTCCAAGACAATCAGTGCTCTCGTACCAACTCAAAAGTACCATAGATACATACCCAAACACAGGACACATAGATGCGCGCAGAAGAGAACATAACTCAAATTCACCGACATTATGTAGGTAGGTACCTACGCAAAGTATATTTTCGAACTGATCGCGAAACGTAAGTGCTGAAATAAAACGAGTGCTGTGTTTATATATACTCTCCTTAGCACATACTAGGTACGCTAAATGGAAGGCAGATAGATAGCATTCAATGACGGTTCTGTGAAAACCCACATCTCGTTTCACGCCAGAGTTCACGCAGCACTAATGAACCTAAAAATAATATTACCTGCTTATGAAGTACCTACCTAGTCAGTTTATTTTTAATTAACAACTTATCAACATTAATATTTAGTGAGCCAGGATGGAGCCCTAGCGAGGCGCGCTCAGTTATTTGGGAACCAGTCTAATAAAGTGACTCTCATCAGGACCAACAGATCTCAACCTAAGTCAGGGTGACCAATAAAGAATCAGTTAAACGAGAAACGACGAACCAACAAACTGAAACATAAACTAATGGTTCACCCCGAACTGAAACCTCGCGATGACACCTTTATCAGCCCGACTACTTAAGTTGGAAAGAAAGGGTTATGTATGCAACGGCTATGTAAGTATGTTTGTATGGATGATCTATCAGAAATCTAAAACTACCGAGTCAATTTTTCTCCCACGAGAGAGGTTTTGTATTTAATTATACATAAAAAGGCAACCTTATTAAACGAGCGAAGCGAGTACTCCGAGTCAACTTGGAAGAATCGGTATTTGTATGTATATATGTTTCTCCGATGAAAACTTCCCAACCGATAATCCAAAATTTAATTACTTACTTACATTACATTATTACATTCATTACTTGATATACTAACTGTTAGTATGTCAAGTACCTGACAAATTAATTGATGACATCCTATTGACAAATCATAGAACTCCAACGCCATTCAAATTCCTAGAAATCGGAGGTCAACAATGGTTGCTATATTGAATATTGTTTCATAGGCTACAAGTTTCTAAATTCTTAATTTTTCTTCTTTATCCTGTATTTGCGTCACAACAACTACAAGCATATCAAATTTCAGCATTGTGGGCTTGCTGGAAGTATCATAGAATTTTTTAATTTAACGTTTTTAATTTTTCCTTATAATATCTCAGAAACTAATAATTAAAAACAGTTTTAAAATTTCCAACCAAAGCACTTTCACGAAACACTCCACTTGATCTGATTGTCTCACTTGTTTTTGTCCCCTCTTGGACCCCAATACCACAAGAACCCCTTGACAGATATAGCTCATAACCTTACCTACAAATTATACCAATACTATCTACCCCCATACTAAATTTCATGATGGTCGGATTGACGGTTGGGAAGTTTTCATCGGACAAACACACATACTCACACCTTTACACAGAGAACTCGCTTCGCTCGCTCAATAAGTCCAAGTGCTAGCCTGTGACTCTCACAAAGAGGTGTCCGTACCATTGGAAAGTTAGTTGGTACAAAACCAAATTATTCATGTTGCATACAATTTTAGGCCTGTATTCTAGAAATAAACTCAAACTAAATCGAGACTCAATCATAGATTTTTCGACTGATTTTAATGAAACACTGGTGTCGATTTGACATTGCCACTCTTAATAAGTTAAGATAATTTAGATAAGATAAGTTAAGTTAATTTTAAAGACTCTATTTTAACTAAGTTTTAGAAATTCTGCATTTGAGTTTCTCCTTCTAACTAAAATAAACAACGGTTGACACTAAAGATGAGTAGTTCGCGAACGAACTAGTTCAGTGAACTACATCTCTTGCTATGCATCTATCTATCAGTCGTTCACCTCCGCCTGAAGTGTATCAGTGTATCAGTAAGTGATGAGTGAATCTTTGAGAGCGCGCGAACGACTGACAAGATGGCAAGATCACGTGAGCATTCGAATCAACGAACGAATCGAACTGTACGATTGGGCTTTTCAGCGTCGCTCGGCTGATGTCGCTGTTGCTCAGTCGACACTTCGGCTGCCAATAAATACTCTTAGCTTGTCTGTGGCGGGTTTGTTCCCAGTGCGTTGTCGGTACGTGAATCAACGGAAAAAGGGACTCGCGAGCAACAAAATGAAGCTTAATTTGCTTTGGAAAAAAAAACATTTTTTTATGTACCATTTTACAAGTGTCTATTTGAGTGTAACTACTTATTTCAAAATTATATTAAGTACTCTCTGATATTGGCTAATTGTAAACTGGGTATATCTACCCAGGTTTCTTGTACATCTTCAGACCTAAAACATTTGTGCCGCAGCGGGAATCGAACCCACATCTCAGCTTGCTACTGTTTATTTATCTCTGTTTATTTTACTCTAAATTATACTTAATTTACAAAATCTATCAAAATAGTATATATTAATTAGGTCGGTACCTGAGTACTACCTACTTTACTCTAAAGAAAAAATAAAAAAATAATAAAAAAAATAATATAATATGTGAGACCACTAATAAAATACTTAGTAGACATTCCGTCCAAATTATTTATAAATGTAGGTATAAAATAAAGTAGCTTAACATTTTATCTAGAAGTAAAAACATTTTTCGAATATTTAATTTCATAATTCTCGCGAACTAGATTCAATCAGAAACTGAACAAAAACAAAATGAACTAGATCTAAGAAAGATAAGGATAGATTCCTTAGCTTTTCGTTCGCGAACTAGAATCAGATAGTAGTGAACGAAATGAACTAGAGATACAGAAGATAGATACGTATCTTGTCGTTCAAAAGATATGTATCTCTCTTTTCTTTTCAGTGATTCATTTTGCGCATCTTTAGTTGACACCCGCCTTATTTGAGTAAACCATAGACAATTTAGTGATTCTATTTCTTGGCGGATAAAGCTGTTAGCACACAGAGTGGGGCCATTTCATAATTTCCGAAAATTATCGGTTATTTTGCAAACCATTAAAACTACTGAAAATGTATTGAAAAATATACTTTTCTCGTGGTTTTTGGTGTATTTGAAGATAGTTATGCTTGCTGCTGTATTTTTCACAGTGTTTACCACTAAATAAGGAAATGATGAACTATAATATTCATTTTATATCTGACAGCATCGCCAGCGCGCCACCCAAGTTAAATACTCTTTTCAAAAAGTGGGTGACTTTAAATACTCTTTGCACCGAGCTAGCGCCGTCATGTAATTATCTGTGTTTGTTATAAACATTTATTTAATACCGACCTCCATGGTGCGGCGGCCTCTGTTATATGTCTACACGTGATACAAATATGAACCTCCTAGCCAATATAAGTTCCTTGCTCCTAGCTCACAGTTGACAAAGGAAAGTTGAGAAGTTGTCAGTATTAGAACTTCTTGCGAAAGAGTTCATGCAGGGAAACACAAAAAAAATTGTGAGGGAAGTACTACCACCGCACCTATTTCTGCCGCCAAGCAGTAGTGTTCGCATTGCTGTGTTTCGGTTTGAAGGGTACAGGTGTCGGTGAAATTACAGGCACATTCAACTTTTTATTTTTATGTCTCCGGGTCGGCAGCGTGCGTGTGATGCCTCTTGTGTTGCAGGCGTCCATATACTACGGTAACTGCTTTCCATCAGGTGGGCCGTATGAATGTTTGCTTGCCAAGTAGTATAAAAAAAGACTGATTCGTATTCGCGGTAGGTATTGGTGTTAAGTACCACACATGGTGGTGCGGTCCATCCTCTTGCGTAATCCCTTAGTCGCCCTTAAAGAGGACAGCATAGTTATTGTATAACCATATTATTGTATTTAGGGCAAGATAAATAAAAACTTTTAAATTACTTTGTACTTTGTATTGTTTGTTTGCATAGTTATGTAGAAGCCTACAATTTTAGGAACCAGCCCATTCAAATACATTTTTTTAATGTTATATGGGTCAGATGCTTCTATAACCCAAGTAAAATGCATTTATCACTTTTAGAATACCTGTCTGAAGCATCAATCACTACTGCAACAACGAATTCTGCGTGTATATTTCAGTAAAACGGGTTTTGATTGGAATTATTATAATTTGCTTATTTAGAAGGGACCTTTTCAGGTGGCTTTTAAATTAGTGAGGAATTTCCTAATATTACGTCAAACTGACAGGTAGCTATTGCGTTTCAAATGCAGACTAGCTAAGTTTATTATCTAAAATGGCCGATGACGTCAAACTTTCTATTTTACAGAATTTTAGAAATAGATAGTGTCGTTTCAAATGCCGACACGCGTTATGTCAGTTTTAGTTAGCTTTATGTTTAGCGAGTGCAATCTCAAATCGACACCACTGTCACCAAATCTATGCTTGAGTCTCAAGTTCACGCTTCAGCATTATAGTTCTGGAATAGGGGCCTTTGTGTGGAGACAACTTACTTCTGAGTTTAACTCTTGCGAGGTATTGAAATAAAATATACGTAAGTCCATTTAGCTACCTACTATTTATTAGGATTTAAAACACAAAGCGTTAGCAATAAGGCCACTTTAGGGCAGGATATTTCCTTGTTTGTTGTAGGAGGAAGGAAATATCAAAAACAAAAACTAAAAATAACTTTTCTTCTTAATATGGATATTCCCAGACGAAAACAATGCATAAAATGAACATTAAGCTATAGGTAGAAGGTTCTCTTTGCACATCTCAATTTTTAACTGACTTCAAAAAAAGGAGGAGGTTCTCAATTCGACTGTATGTTTTTGACGTGACAACGTCTTATAAATCGATAGAGCCGGCTGCACGCACGAAAAAACATGACTAATGTGTCGTTACCTCTGCGACATGAGGCGTTACCTCATGACTCAAGCGTATGCGGTGACGCCGCATGTGCGCGAGCGTGGATCGAGCGACAAAGAAGCACAATAACGACGTTGTCACGTTCAACTATCGTCAGTAAACCGACTTTACAGACAACCAATGTTTTTTTTTTGTATGTATGTTACGCGATTACTCCGTCAATTATGCATTGATTTTGATGATTCTTTATTTGTTTGGTAGGTATTACATCAGAGGTGGTCCCATATAAATTATCGACATTGATTCAGCACTTTTTGAATATTTTGGTTGTTCGTGGTTCCCATTGATGAAACCTAATATATTATACCGAGATAGATATGCCACTCTTGGTTTGCCTGTGGCATCATGACAAGAAGTTTCATGCGCTAAATGGTACTGCTAGACGTGGATAGATGGCGTTATAGTAATACTTAAATACCTACCCGCTGCCAGCCGTCGATAGATAGCGTTTATTCAAATTGAGATTAGACATAATTTATGCCTATGAATTATACCACATATGCTTTTTAGTTTAAGGTGGATGCTTTCGATTACTTGAAGCTCATTTTACGCTAGATGGTGTGGAAAAACAAATATTGACTTTTTTATTTTTTGTTTAAAACTCGAGCGTCTTTGGTGAGTAATTTTACCGTTTGCGAGCACTGTGTAGTTTATAGAATTTGATGCAGCATGAATTTTCGTTAAAGAGTCGTTAGAAATTTCAAATTCACTATAAATAAGATCTGACAATTTGCCTCATGTAATTCACGCACGCACACTTCTACATTCACTGTTTTGTTTTTCACAAGATCGCGTTGTCATTATCCCCAGATGTTATATAGATGGCGTTAAAAAAATGTTTATAAGGTATCTCGATATTGATGGCGTTAAAGAAAATTGTTAGAAGGAATGAGCCGCCACCATCTACCGACTTCCTGCCACCCTATAAAAAGTGCCGTGGTGTGGGGCGTAGAATCTATAAGCCTCCTCCCGTGGATGTCGAAAAGCCGACTAAGGGTTTACACCAGGGCATGGGCAGCAGCATCCATCTGAGTAACCGATACTGCGATCACCAATCAGCCTGCCAAGCGTGGTAATTATGGCAAACACCCCACAAAAATGAATGTCTTTTTACAGAAATGAATAAAAAGAAAAAACAAACAGATTAGGTATTTTTATTGGTTTATATAATTACAAGTACTTTCCACTGGAAATATCATACACTGATAACAAATATTCATCAATAGGTAAGCGATCAGTGCAACTGCACATTTTGTCTTCGTAGTTTTTATTTCATTAGAAACCCCACTTGATCTGACTGTCTCACTTTTTTTTTACCCCTCTTGGACTTCAATATCTCAGCAACCCCCTGACCGATATAGCTCATAACCTTACCTACAAATCGTACTAATACTATCTACCTCAATACCAAATTTCATGAAGATCGGATTAACGGTTTGGAAGTTTTCATCGGACAAACTTACATACATACATACTGTAGAATACACTACAATATCAGGACTTCGTGGAAAATGAGGAACACCAAAACGTGGTAGCAAAATTTATTACTGACACAGCTTATTTTCTTAAAGTTACTTCTTCGACCGCCTAGAACGGAATGGATCATTTAAAAATCCAAGTCGATTAAATCACATTTACAAGAGCTCCCATAGACCCCGAAGGCTCAGTTTTATTTTAAAATCCTTGCCAATATGAAATAAATGTCTACCAAAATAAACTTCTAAAATTGATTTAAAATACTTGCCAGGATAAAATAACATATTATCTTCTTAAAAAAACAAATGGAAGCTACCTTTTAACTGGAAATAATTGTTAACATTCAAGAAATATAACCAAAGTAAACGAATAATATTGAGTACAATAATGATTTGATTAAAAACTATGTGGATGTGCCTCCACAGATACACAAACCCTAACAATCGACCATGCTGACAACGTGAGCGTCCCCGCACATGGTACCAGGTGGAACCCTAACAATCGGAATATTGAACAATTTACACTATTAGGTTAATTTTAATCTACATACAAATTAAATTATACATAGAACAAATTATAATAAATTGATTAGCCGTCAAAACAATAATTTCCTTATACGTCCGTAACCTATGTAACCTACCTGCCTATTTCAACTATGATTACAAATATAAATTAATTTATAGAACAACAAAACTTAATATAATGCAATACATACCTCTATTATCAATCTACATAAATACCTAAAAAATAATAATGTATATGTCTACTTAATCGGTATACAATAATAAAATCATTTATATAAACAAACAAGGGTTATATCATGGGTCATCGTTACTATGCTCACAACGCTAAACTAAGTATAATGTAAACACAATTTTATACTAAACAGTACAATTATTTTTAAAGTTGCAGCTACTTACGAGCTGTGCCAATTGCAATTGATAAATTCAGTTTTACATTGCTCAGAGAATAACAAATCAAGACAACATCGATAGGTATTTTCCACAAACACAGACAGGACGATCGATTACCTTGTGACCTGTGCATGGGAAATAATCCAGACTAACTGATCGATTCAAATCAGTAAGGCTATCGAACTACCAAGATGAAAGACGGTCGATTCGTCTGGCTGACGCATACAAGACGATCGATTATGTGTGGCGCCGTCGTAGCAATACAGAACATGGACCGATCGATTCGGTTTTATGTCCGATTATCGAACTACTAAATCTAAAGACGATCGATTCGTCTAGCTAACGCACACAGGACGATTGATTACCTGTGACCGCGTAGAGAGATCAGACACCGACTGATCGATTCAGTTCAGTGTCTGATCATCGAACTATCGAGTAGAGAGACGATCGATTCGTCTGTCTGAAGCTCACAAGACGATCGATTACTTGTGCTTACAGCGGAAGGACTTGTCTCTGCTGTATATCGTCTCAGAACACGAACGATCGATTCAATCGCGTCTGATCTGAAACAACGAAATCGGTGATCTGTAGTTAAACTTCTAAAGCTCAACATAAACACAATTAAAACAAAATTATAGCTGGTCATTAATATCGCTATCATCGGTAGTGTTCGTATCAGACTCATTCTCATTTACTTCTAGAGAAGCGATGTGAATCCAAGGCCTCATGCGGTCAGCTGCAACAATGATTGCGCGTTTGTTTTGTGCGCAGCCTAACCCTGGGACAGGGACCACTTTATAACGATCCCTTCCTAAAACTTTGTCGATACGGTAGGGTCCTACATACGTAGGCATACGTTTCCTACTCTACCTATAATTATAGAAACAAGTTTTGGTTATTTTTACTAATGCCCCCTGTTCATATTCACGGTGCCGGCATCCTACCTCCGTCATATCTTTCTTTCTGCTTTTCCTGCTCTCTAACTATTCTTTTTTTAACTTCGCTGCATATGTCGGCGTGATCACTACATTCGCGAGTCTCATCGACGATTTCGTTCAGAATGGGACTAATTCCTACGTTCATAACGGCACCAAATAACACCTCTGAGGGAGTTTTTCCGGTAGTTTTCTGAATAGTGTTATTTAACCCCCACTGAACCTTTCCCAAGTGACTATCCCAATCTTTCTCACCATGTTTTACATTGAACGTCTTCAAAGAGTCAAGAATTGTATGGTTTTACTTGACCATTCGACCTGGGTCTGGCAACAGCATTGAGTACATGCTTGATACCCTTGTCAAGAGTAATTTTTTTTAAACGCATGCGACGTGAAACGACTTCCCCAGTCACTGATAAGGCGGTCAGGGATCCTAAACGTGTAAAATATGTCGGCCAAAACTCTGATTACATTCTGAGTGTTCGTGTTCTGGGTTTCACGAAACAAAATTTCGTGAATGCGTCCACAACTACCAGCAGGTGAGTATGGCCCCTATTAGTTTTGACGAAGAGCCCAAGGTGGTCAATATGCAGAGTATGAAATGGCACATCTACTTTAGCAATAGGGTAGAGAAACCCTTCACGATCGTTTGATTTTCTTTTTGCAAAAGCACTTTCTATGCAAGCGCTTACATATTTCTTTACAAATTGTGACATTATAGCAAACCAATAGTTTTTCTTAATTCTCTCTAAAGTTTTCTCATAGCCAAAGTGTCCGATGTCGTCGTGATTCATACGACACAATTGCCACCTTGCACCCTTCGGTACTACCCATCGAATACCGTCCTTATCCCCGCCTAGACAACGAAACATTTTATTGTCTTTAATGATATAATTTTAATTTATATATTTAAGACCCTTTTCATCTAGATTGCTGCTCAAAATATTTCTGATCCTACACATTCTGAATCACCGAGTTGTAGGGTGTGCAGTAAATCGTCATTGGTAATAGACATTACTGCAGGAAATTGCTTCACGAGAACATCTCCTTCATCAACAATGGGGTTCCTCGACAAAGCATTGACGTGACTCATTTTGGAACCGGCTCTGCACTCAATGGAACAATCGAACTCCTGCAAAGTTAACCACCAACGAGCAATTCTCGGAACGAGATCTCTCTTCAGAAACGTAGAGTGCAAAGCACTGCAGTCAGTCACTATCTTAAATTCCTTACCTAGCAAGTAAACCCTAAATTTACGCAAAGAGAAAACAACCGCTAGTGTTTCCAATTCGTATGAATGGAAATTATTTTCCTCTGGCGAAGTTTGCCTGCTATAGTAAGCTACCGGGTGGAAAGCTTCAGTTGACGATGTACGTTGGAGCAATATGCCGCCAATGCCTATTCTACTTGCATCTTGAACGCAATTGAACAAAGTGAGATGTTTACTTTGCTCTGAAATTGGTACTTGATAGTACCCAGAAGCAACATCAAGCGTGATAAAACAAGCTTGCCCTGTAAGACGTGCAATCTCATCTTCAATGATGAGCATGGGATACCTCTCCTTGACCGTCACTGAATTCAGCATGCGAGAGTCGACACACATCCACATCGATCCATCCTTTTTTCGAACAAGTAAAATAGGACTAGCTAACTCCGAAACAGACTCCTTTAATACTCTAGCGTCTAACATCTCCCCTACCATATTGCGCGCCTTCTCTCGTACATGATGAGACAACCGTTATGGTCGATATACAACAGGTTGATTACTATTTAATTCAATGTGCATTTCAGTTTTATTGGTACACTCTAAGTCTTTAAGGGAAGAGGCAAAGCAATGTTTATATTTCGCTAACAAGTCTATAGGACACCGCTTATTATGCTCCGACACTCCGTCACCTACGTGAACCTGGCTTTCATCAAAAATACCGGTAGCGGTTATATCAAACTGCGTCTCATCAACTACTCTGTTGACGAAATTTACCTTATCTGCCCGGCAAAATACGGAACCCTTTGGAATCCGACAGGAAATCGAACACGGCGTTACTGCTACAGAAACACAAACATTCTGCATAATAAAGACCTCCACCCACCCTGTATTTTTTTTATCAGCATACTGACACTAAAAGAATGTTCAAGTTGAGCTTTTACAGTTGCTGAACCATAAAGCTGTAGGATACCGGCTGACCTAACCTTGAAAGATAATTCATCTTCGCTGTCAGTATCAGGTTGTGGCAATTGCTCCCGATGTCAAGAAACTGTAGCTTGGTAAAATTTTTATAAACGATTAGATGAGGTTGCTCTGTAAATGACTGACCTATCAACACCGGTTTGTCCAACAAATCGTCGTTCACAACCTTGCAAACAACATCAGCACTCACAGCATCGACCCCTAGATTAAGCGATAACTCTCCTAACGAATGTACTATTCCGTTTCCAAAACCTTCCATAGCAGACGAAACCTTGTTGTGAGCAAAACCTAAGCTGCGTGCGACAGACTCTTTTATTAAAGTGACGTCACTCCCGAAATCGACAAAAGCTTTAAAGGCTACTCCGTTCACTTTAACTTCTTTAATAAGTTTAGAATTTGGACTTAAACTATTTTGCTTACCATCGCCTATACACATGGTTTTCTGAACACTGGAGTTTTTCCCAGTCTGATCATTCGTCTTTACAAAACACTTATCGGCTGTATATATATATATATGTATATGTATATATATGTATGGCCCTACTTGGCTACACTTGGAGCATTTTATAAGTGGTTTGGGACAATATAAAAAACTATGCCCCTTTTCTTTGCAATTGTAGCATCCAGCTGAAGGCTGCCTAACCCCATTTTTTTTGTTTTAAGCTGGGATTAGCAACAGTGTCATGGCTTCTTGTTTTGTAAGGAGTGCGGTCTACTAAAGATTGATTAGAATCCTTATTGCTAACTAAATACTGCAGTAGTTGGTCAGGGTGTAAGCAACGCAACGCTAAAGCTCCAGATCTCAATGTACAGTCGCTTATACCATGAATAATACAATCTACTGCGCGTTTTCCTCCTATATCACATCGGTTGAGAAGTGATAGTTTTTCGTAATAGTAAACCTCGATTGCTTCATTATATTTACTCTTCCTCCTTAAAATTTCTTCCAAGGCCTGGCCATAATTCTGTTCGAATGGAAACGTGCTCACTAATTTTGCCTCCCAATCTTTCCAATAAAAAAAAAAGATGCACATTCGTTCACCTTTGTTAACCAAACATCAATGCGCAGAGTCTTATAAGAAGGATCAAAGCTTGGAAGAATATTTTCATAATCTAACTTCTGTAACGATGGTGCATCTTTAGTAGGCTGTAAGGAGAAACCATCTCTCAAACATTTAAAAATATCTACAAAATCTTTCTTAGATAAAGAAGGGCTACGTGACCTTTGTTCTCCAGCGTCAATACGTGGCTCTGGGTGGCGGTCTCCACGGCGCAAGTCACGGCAGCCACGGCTCCTTTCTTGAATGTCGCTGGCTTGCCTCGATGGAGCACGATGACGTCCTTCAGGCATGTGAAATCGATCGCGTGCCCGGTGCAGCTCCCTCTCCAGTAAATCGACTCATTCACGTCCCCTTTCCCGCTCTTGGTCTCGATCAGCATGACTCGGGCTGCGAGTCCGGACACTTCTCCGACTGCGAGAAACAGTGCGGCGATCCCGATGGTCGGGTGTCTCACGCCTTCGACTGTCCCGGTCGCAATCCCGACGTCGGGGATCTGCCTCGTTCATGCTCCATAAGATTGCGTTGCGTTGCAATCGGAAAATAAAAAGTATTAAACAAGAAATAAAAAAAAAATATTATTGAAAATATAAAATATTTTTGTTCAGAACTTTTTCGGTCCAATATTTCGGAATAAAATCCAATATTTCACACTCGTCCTGTAATACCTACCCAAAATATTTTATTTATCTAACTAGCCTTTTGGTATAATATTTCAAACTTAAAATCATTTGTGGGTATAATAGTTGTGTTAATAAAAATAAAAGAACTTTTTATCCAAAACTATTAAAGTAGTGCCTAATCTAATACTTTTTCTACAAAAGTCCTACCCACAGTAATTTCTTAAAATACAATTAAAGAAAAATAAAATATGAAACTCGAATATGAAATTCTTTGTTCTAGAACAAATCTACCGGCCTCATCTGATGTAGAAACAATCTTTAAAAATTACACCGAGAAATATTAATGACTGGGCGCGTACTTACTGTTAAAGTTGGTCTCGATCCAGCACTTCTGATATGTAGAATACACTACAATATCAGGACTTCGTGGAAAATGAGGAACACCAAAACGTGGTAGCAAAATTTATTACTGACACAGCTTATTTTCTTAAAGTTACTTCTTCGACCGCCTAGAACGGAATGGATCATTTAAAAATCCAAGTCGATTAAATCACATTTACAAGAGCTCCCATAGACCCCGAAGGCTCAGTTTTATTTTAAAATCCTTGCCAAAATGAAATAAATATCTACCAAAATAAACTTCTAAAATTGATATAAAATACTTGCCAGGATAAAATAACATATTATCTTCTTAAAAAAACAAATGGAAGCTACCTTTTAACATGAAATAATTGTTAACATACAAGAAATATAACCAAAGTAAACGAATAATATTGAGTACATTAATGATTTGATTAAAAACTATGTGGATGTGCCTCCACAGATACGCAAACCCTAACAATACATACATACATACATTCATACATACATATGTAGCGTTGATACGCACACATGAGAAATTGCATATTTGCAAGTTAGATTACGACGTGAGTACTTGTAGGTACGTCACTTAACCGCGCTCATGTAAACCCGTTATTGATATAGATACCCACCTTGTAATTTGTTAATTGTGTTAAAATAATAAGACACTTAAAACAGTGAAGTATTTTATTAACTTAACAACAAGGTAGAAGTAAAGGTTTTCAATCAGTACTTACAATAATAAATCATATAATAAAGGAACCTTTGAATTGGTGACCCCGAATATTGTTCATAAATTAAGTGACATCAAGTGGCGGCTCATTCCATCATCATCATCAAAACGGTAGCGCAAAATCAATTGGAATTTTCATCAATCAAGTCGTCACATAACCTCGCTCCGGTGAAGTCGCCACCATAACCGCGCTCCGGTGAAGTCGTCACGTAACTTCACTCCGGTGAAGTCGTCATGTAACTGCGCTCGGGTGAAGTCATCACCACATCGCGATACGACATGGTCATCACCTCGCCGTGCTAAGCCCTAAGCCGACGTCGGCGTAGTATCAGCCCGCGACGTCGTTTACACTTACGAATTATACTGAACATTGTTCAGTTAAGGATGGCGACTGTCTCCTGAAAAAGTCCACGCCTCGGGAGGTATTAAGAACCTATATACTAACAGGATGGCGCAACTATACGACGCGTACCCACGCAATTTTCGAAAGCGTGTGGAATGTGCATGGCCGGTCCACACCAGTTGACGCCATTTCCTGACCATCTTCGGATATCCATTGGAGCATCCGGTCATCATGTGTGATATAGTTTATGGCCGGGGAGTTCAGTGGACCTGCAGTCCAGCTATAGAAAATCACAGCCTACATTGTAGCAAGAGCCCATCAGCTCATCGAGCATGGATCTACTTCATCGAAGTGTCTACACTACATAGTGGCTAAGGAGTTTTCATATTTTATCACTATGACAAATTTTTGCGTGTTAATTCTGTGCATAATAGCACCTATGTGAAGTTGGCAACCGGGTATACAATATTTAATTTATATGATATCCATTCGATTGTACCGCGTTTGTACCGGATTGTACCGCTCTTTAAATCGTTTGTACCTTAAGGGTGTAAGAGGGGTAGGGGTGGAAAAATTTGGTCAGCAACTGGGTTTACAATATTTGATTTCTATGATATCTATTCGATTGTACCGCGTTTGTACCGGATTGTACCGATCTTTAAATCGTTTGAACCTTAAGGGTGTAAGAGACATAGGGGTGGAAAAATTTAGTTTTCAACTCATACAAAATTGGATTTTTTTGACTTCTATTCGATTGTACCGCGTTTGTACTGGATTGTACCGCTCTTTAAATCGTTTGTACCTTAAGGGTGTATGAGATATAAGCGTGCAAAGATTTTGTGAGTATCTAGATAGGTGAACAATATTTGATTTCTATGACATCTATTCGATTGTACCGCGTTTGTACCGGATTGTACCGCTCTTTAAATCGTTTGAACCTTAAGGGTGTAAGAGACATAGGGGTGGAAAAATTTAGTTTTCAACTCATACAAAATTGGATTTTTTGACTTCTATTCGATTGTACCGCGTTTGTACTGGATTGTACCGCTCTTTAAATCGTTTGTACCTTAAGGGTGTATGAGATATAAGCGTGCAAAGATTTTGTGAGTATCTAGATAGGTGAACAATATTTGATTTCTATGACATCTATTCGATTGTACCGCGTTTGTACCGGATTGTACCGCTCTTTAAATCGTTTGAACCTTAAGGGTGTAAGAGACATAGGGGTGGAAAAATTTAGTTTTCAACTCATACAAAATTGGATTTTTTTGACTTCTATTCGATTGTACCGCGTTTGTACCGGATTGTACCGCTCTTTAAATCGTTTGTACCGGATTGTACCGTTCTTTAAATGGTTTGTACCTTAAGGGTGTATGAGAAATAAGCGTGCAAAGATTGTGTGAGTATGTAGATAGGTGAACAATATTTGATTTCAATGACATCTATTCGATTGTACCGCGTTTAAAAGCACTTGAAAGCAACGTACCTAAAACAGCCTTTAAAGGCTGCCGAGTGATGTCTTTATGTATATTATTATGTTTTAAGTATCAACCGTAGCGTGTGCTGCATTATAAACTTTTGCTGATTTTTATTTACTTTTGACTACCTTTCTAAGGTTTCTATGTTAATATACGTGCAGTTGAAGGAAAAATGTTCAAAAATAATAGAAAGAAAGAAAGAAAGAAAATTTAATTATTTCACTTAAACACAACACAAGATTACACAAAAAGAAAAAATAAACAGAAAAAAAAAAATAACATTAAAAATAAACATGAAGATATAAGTAGGTATATAGACTAATGTGTTGTGTGAGGTGAAATAGGTCCCTGTCTCAGCATAAGCTGCACCTGACCTGGAAAAGGCGTGCCGTTCCCAGGCCGGTGGCGCAGCGCTGGTATAATCATAACCATATTTTTTTTGGCTATTACAATTTTTTGTGTATATATTTAATATATTTGGTTCCGTTTAAATCAGTTTCAGGGGTTTTTTTAATTGTTCTTTTTTATATTATCTTTGATATTTTTTATTTTTAAATAATATTTTTGGAGTTGTTAATGGTTTTTTTTTATTCAATGTTAAAACTACATATGTTAAAAAAAACTATGTCATAGTTTTTTTTTTTTTGGTGGTTTTTGAAATATATTTTATTTTAGGGTATTTTCGATCTGACCAATTTGGAATATCGCTGGCTTTTACAACTTTTGCATGCCTATTTTAGTCTGTTTTAATATAATTTAGAATAGATAATTTTAACCCATCGGAATAGCTGGGTAAAAATTGGCTAAATTTGGTGGCGTTCTTAGCGTTTTTAATCTGTCTGTAACGACCATGAAAACAGTTACAAACGATCACAGTGAGCACTTTCAAATCGAATGGAACATCATTTGTGATCAAAAATAACGAAAATAACGTAAATGTCACCCAAAAGGAACGCACTCTTATTCGCCATCGGCTATCGTAGCAATCGGACGTGTCTAAGACCCGTGCTAATTTTATTTCTAATTCTTTACTTGTCGTGTCTTGATTGGAGCATTCCACTTTTTTTGATTCCTTGTTCTGCGTGCACAGTTTATACGGTTAGGCTCCTCCTGCTAGGTGTGGCAGGAGAGGGACAGAAAATTTTGTTCCGGTGTGGGTGGTGCTATCGTGGACCCTAAGGTGATCGAAGACACTTACATGTTCACTTTCCAGCTCAGAAACAAGTAAGTTGGACACAAATTTATCTTTTGCCGGCCAGATGCGAACTTACGTTTTTCGGATTGTGAATCAACTGTACTGGTCACTGACCCAGGGATCAGTGAGCGACCTCGACGAATTTAATGAACGGACGGAGTGCTACGAGCTACGGCTAACATCTACGCCTGCTGCAAATGTGACTCAACTCTGTTGCGTAACGGCTACGCGCTTATAACTGCTACGCGCTTACAACTGCTACGCGCTCAATTTTGCTACACGCATATCTATTGGCTACGATCCTTGCTTGCTTATATTGAATTAACTGTACGCAGTTGTGAGTAATTATCGGCCATAAAATGAGCTTTAACAAAACGCGAACACCACCTAGGCCACTAAGCGAAGCCACCTCGCAACCAGATTTGTTTCGTACCTTATGCGGAAATAATTTTTCTGTGTATACTTTTTACTTTTATTTGCATGTTTTGAAATATATTATTAGCTTATTCTACGTTTGTAATGTTATGTTGTATGAAATCCTTTCAGCCACTCTCATTCAATCACAATTAAATCAACATATACCACACACAAACACTCCCAATTACACCCACACAAACAAACATAAATCACACACAATCAGACATATTTTTAACTATAGTTTTAAATCTAGGTTCGGACAATAAGAATAGATCGATGTCAATAAAATTGTTATTGTACATGTAGACGATGCCACGTAAAGGTGAACGCACGCCAGCATTAGTACGACACCTAGGAGTGTGGAATAGGCGGTGCACACGCACGGCACGTTGATGCACAGAACGGGGCACTACATAAGACAGTTTGTTTACTAATTGTGGACAATTATATTTGTTATGACACAATCCATGCAGCAACATGATCTGAAGAAGTATGCGTCTAGATTTCAGCGTGATCATTTTGTAATTACTAAGCAGCTAGCCCTAAATCTATAATTTACGGTTTTTAAGAATTTTTTCTGTACATTTTCGATTCTACTATTATATTTTTCATAAAGTGGATCCCAGATTGCACAAGCGTACTCCAACTGCGGGCGTATAAGGGAATTATATAGATACATGTCGGTTAAGGGTTTACTAAATTCACTGGTTGGATAGATGTTCCATTATGTACCAACGTCCAATCAGCAATTTCCAAATCCTCATTGATGGAATCATAATTCGCTTTATAATAATTAAATTTAGCAACCTGCTGGCGCTTCAGACTGGACTCAGTAGAGAAAGTTGTAAAAGCAAGAAATGGTGGATGAATTGAGTCAGGTTTTACAAGGGCACTGAATTGTGCAATTAGAGTTTGTGATCAGAAGGTCTAGAATTTTATTATGACAATTGTAGAAATGATTATACTGTTTTCATTTACTGTAGACATAAAGTAACGTAGGTAAGAGCAGATTACAGAAGTACCAGTAAAGTTTAGAGCATGGCTTATGCCATCCGGATTCCAGTTAGCATTAGTTATATTATAATCACCAAGAACATAAAAGTTGTCAGTACAAAAATCATCCTAAATTTCTTGTAAAAAATTAAAATGAGTAAGATATTTGTTACTTGACGTTTCAGGAGGAATATATGCTGCACTAACAATGTGTCTTTTGCCATGATCAGCGCTACTGAGTTCTACCAAGACATGTTCAATTTTATTTAATGCATACCCAAAGGGAAGTGGTAAATTAGTCGGTTGAAGTTTCCGAAGCACTGCAATAAGTGCTCCTCCACCGTCTTTCTTGCCAGTAACTATGCAGTCACGATCACAACGGAAAACTACATAGCGCTGATCAATAAACTCACCGTCAGCAATCTCAGGTACCAGCCAGGTTTCTGTCAATACAATTAAATCGTAACAATTGGATAAGATATTCATACAGAGTAAGATAAGATAAGATAAGATAAGATAAGATAAGATACGTTTATTTGCCATATAGTATAGATAGCTTGGTTCGAGTTCTTCTGCAGTTTTAAAAATAAATACTAATGTTAGACATCATTGTAACGAAATTTATCTAAATTAATTTTACTAAAAAGCGCTCCAAAACTATCCAATACAAGGGGCCATCCACTACATGTATACATCATTATGACAACTAATAATGTTAAGTATAACGCAACATAAAAAAATAACCAAACAAAAATAGCAAAGAGATTAGAAAATGCTTTTGAAAATTTTACAAATCTCAAGTTGTTATATACTCCTTCATTATTACTATCCGATACACAAAATATGAAGTACTTACATTGATCATTATGTAACATCAACGTTAATTTAACCACTATTTCAACGATACCACAAGTTAGTTCAACATTTAGTTCAAATATTGGTTGCCGATGATGAGGCGCCGATACTGGCACCATCGCGTGGCATGCCAGAGCCGAAGCAAGGCACGGAGCGGTCGGGGGCAGGCGTAGAAGGGCTCGGGGCAGGCGCATAGGGCTTGGAAGCAGTTGTGGCTGTCCCACGCGGCGGCAGGCGCACACCAGGGCTGGCGCAAGGCACACGAAGACTGGGGGCAGATGTAATGGGCCCAAGGGCAGGCCCTTGCGGCGTAGGGGCAGCCATTCTCTCAATATCCTTGCTAGAGCGTATGGCCAACACAGGTGAATTCTCCGACTTACGAACAAGTATTGTAGCGTGCTTGACCCATACGTATTTGAAGTTGAATTTCTTAGCAGCTTCTCTAGTTTCACGAAAAAGGCCCTTGGTCCTCAGAGTGAGGTGTTCATTGAGGTAGATAGTTTGCGGAGTGCCACTCATACCTAGTTGATCAGTCTTCAGGCCCTTTTTCAGGCGAAAAGCACTCAGGAAATTATCCCGTAGCGTTTCGTACAATCGAATAGATGTCATAGAAATCAAATATTGTTCACCTATCTAGATACCCACAAAATCTTTGCACGCTTATATATCATACACCCTTAAGGTACAAACGATTTAAAGAGTGATACAATTCGGTACAAACGCGGTACAATCGAATAGAAGTCAAAAAAATCCAATTTTGTATGAGTTGAAAACTAAATTTTTCCACCCCTATGTCTCTTACACCCTTAACGTTCAAACGATTTAAAGAGCGATACAATCCGGTACAAAAGCGCTACAATCGAATAGATGTCATAAAAATCAAATATTGTTCACCTATCTAGATACTCACAAAATCTTTGCATGCTTATATCTCATACACCCTTAAGGTACAAACGATTTAAAGAGCGGTACAATCCGGTACAAACGCGGTACAATCGAATAGATGTCATAGAAATCAAATATTGTTCACCTATCTAGATACTCACAAAATCTTTGCATGCTTATATCTCATACACCCTTAAGGTACAAACGATTTAAAGAGCGGTACAATCCAGTACAAACGCGGTACAATCGAATAGAAGTCAAAAAAATCCAATTTTGTATGAGTTGAAAACTAAATTTTTCCACCCCTATGTTTCTTACACCCTTAAGGTTCAAACGATTTAAAGAGCGGTACAATCCGGTACAAACGCGGTACAATCGAATAGATGTCATAGAAATCAAATATTGTTCACCTATCTAGATACTCACAAAATCTTTGCACGCTTATATCTCATACACCCTTAAGGTACAAACGATTTAAAGAGCGGTACAATCTAGTACGAACGCGGTACAATCGAATAGAAGTCAAAAAAATCCAATTTTGTATGAGTTGAAAACTAAATTTTTCCACCCCTATGTCTCTTACACCCTTAAGGTTCAAACGATTTAAAGAGCGGTACAATCCGGTACAAACGCGGTACAATCGAATAGATGTCATAGAAATCAAATATTGTTCACCTATCTAGATACTCACAAAATCTTTGCATGCTTATATCTCATACACCCTTAATGTACAAACAATTTAAAGAGCGGTACAATCCAGTAAAAACGCGGTACAATCGAATAGAAGTCAAAAACATCCAATTTTGTATGAGTTGAAAACTAAATTTTTTTACCCCTATGTCTCTTACACCCTTAAGGTTCAAACGATTTAAAGAGCGGTACAATCCGGTACAAACGCGGTACAATCGAATAGATGTCATAGAAATCAAATATTGTTCACCTATCTAGATGCTCACAAAATCTTTGCACGCTTATATCTCATACACCCTTAAGGTACAAACGATTTAAAGAGCGGTACAATCCGGTACAAACGCGGTACAATCGAATAGATATCATAGAAATCAAATATTGTAAACCCAGTTGCTGACCAAATTTTTCCACCCCTACCCCTCTTACACCCTTAAGGTACAAACGATTTAAAGAGCGGTACAATCCGGTACAAACACGGTACAATCGAATGGATATCATAGAAATTAAATATTGTATACCCGGTTGCCAACTTCACATAGGTTAAAATCATTGCATTTGAGAAATTCAATAGAAAAGTCAGGCAAAGCAAATAAAATTAATACAACTTGGAAATTAATAATGAAACAGGTAAATCTAAACCTTGTAGTAACCAGATGAATTTAAACATAAACAATACTATGTTATCAAAAATATTCAGGTCATGAATGCCTTTGATAGTTTTTCTCTAGTAATTGTGCTAGGTGCTGATATTGCGCCGTGTATGGCCTACATTTTCAATAGATGTCTTGACGAGAGTCTTTCCTCATCTTATGAAACATAGTAAATTATTCCTTTGTTCAAGTCTGGAAATGATAAAGATCCAGGTAACTATAGGCCAATTTCTATATTGCCTGCTTTAAGTAAGATCTTCGAGAAACTTATTCTTACTCAGTTATTGTCACACTTCGACCTCCACGGACTTCTTCAGTCATTCATTTGGAATAACTAAGGTTCATTCGACAGCCGATGCTGATACCATGCTCTTAGAACACATATTTGAAGCGTAGGAGAACTCACAGAACGCGATCGTCCAAAGCTTTTGACTGCGTGTGGCATGATACATTAATTTCCAAGTTAAAACATTATGGCATCCAAAATCAGGCAATTAATCTTGTAAATTCTTACTTATCCAATAGAATTCAAAAAGTTGATGTTGGTGGTGAAAGGATCGACTATTGTCATGGGGATGCCACAGGGTTCAATACTAGGCCCTTTTTATTTCTAGTTTACACTATCAATCTCTTTTTTTACATTATGTGGCATAGTTCTGTTTGCTGACGATACTTCTTTGATTTTCAAAGTTGATAGATCTAAAGCAAATTACGATAGAGTAAATAATTCACTGTCGCAAGTTCTTGTAAATAATGTTTTGATCACAGTAAATAATCTTTTGCTTAATGCTAAAAACGAAAAGCATCAAATTCACATAGCCAAATGTAAAACATTATCAAACTAAATATTAAAATAAATGGGGAGACACTTGATCTTGTTAAGTCTAGTATTTTCTTAGAGCTTAATATTGATCCAGGGGGTCAGTGGGCACCGCAAATTGTGGCTTTAGCTGGTAGACTTAGTTCCACTGCATATGCAGTTTGTATGTTAAGGCAGCTTACTGATGAAGCTACAGCTAGGCTTGTTTATTTTAGCTACTTCATAGTGTTATGTCATATGGTATCATGCTGTGGGGTAAAACAGCTATATTTCCAGCTATATTTGTCTTACAAAATCGGGCAATAAGTGCCATTTATAAAATTAAGTCACGTGACCCCTTGAACGCCTTGCGTTTCAAAGAAATCAATATTCTCACAGTAATTTCGCAATATATCTATGAAATATTATTACATACACATAAACACTTGGATAGGTAGTTGTATGAAAAAGGGTGACTTGCATGGTATTTGGATTTATAAATACAACCAAACTAAATATACCAAAATTTCGATTGAAGAAAGTAAATGGGTCTTTTATGAGGAATTCTGTACAGTTCTATAATAAACTTCCAGAAGGTGCATCCAAACATCTTACTCGAAGATAAATGGAAATTTCATATTCATATTTATATCATTTATTCACCGTAGGAACACTGGGAGCACTTGGTTTTGTTATGGTATACATACATTTTAGCGGCCGCACATAAGCCTTTTCAGATAATTGCTACATCTGATTTGAGCTGATTTGCATTAATATCTGTACTTTTCTCTTTACATGGTTCTATTAGATTGTTATTTATAAGTAGGTATACTCATACTGATACTCATACTCATTTATTAAAACCATAGGAACAATTATTTAGAACACTTGGTCACGTCATACATTATATTTAGAAATTAGGTTATATCAAGTGGAGCGTGTACTGTCTTATAAACTTTTGCTGATGTTTATTTGCATTTGACTAACTTTCTTAGGTTTTTAAGTTCTCATTTAATATGACTGCATCATGAGCAACTTCCTGCTCCGAGGCACCACACAGGCGCTTCCCACCTTGTGGTAAGACGTATCATCAAAGTAAGTCAAGCCGTGTTTGTTGCCTGATTCTTCTAGGCTTGATCGCGTTGGAACAGGAGTAATTTTATTTTATAAGGCGATTCAAAATGATCCTTGTGATTTCAATGAATAAAATTCATTTCATTTGATTAACAGAGGGATCAAAATTCACTACCTTAGAGTACGTACCTACATTAAACATGTGTAGGTATCGGAGGTTATTGCCATTTATCGCTCCATACTGTCACCATTTTGTAGACATTAACATTCGTCTTTTAGGCAAACTTGCGTAAATATATACGTGGCACAATTTCAATGAGTAGGTACAAGTTTAATTGACTCATTAAGCAAACTAGCGTAAAATAAATACGTGGCACAATGTCACTGAGTAGGTAAAAGTTTAATTGACTCATTGAAAACAACTTTATAGAAGCTCGTAACACTTTTGTCCATTCCCTGGAGTTGGTTCACATCAACAAGAACTTTATAGGTAGTTATTTGCTATAAGCAAGGTACCAGAAATAAACTCATAAATTGGTTGACATGAACTGGAACATTTTGCCTCATTGTTTTGTCATTTCATTATGGTTGCGACGTGTTGCGAGATAATTAGCCACCATAAATTTATTTCAAGTAAGAGGGTACTTAGTAAAAACTTTTAAATTCGTGTGGCCGGTTAAAAATCAAGTCAAAAATATCTAGTTACGACCACGTTACGACTGATTTAAATCACTAAGAATAAGTACCCTTCCTCGAGTTTTAGAAAAGTTTTCCATGTATGTCGGTATTCAATTAACACAACACTACGCAACTTTTAGTCGAATTATCGACTAGGTACTTACAATTTTTTATCCTCGTCGCCAATGTGGGGTTCAGACACCCATTTATGGATCTGGGAACTGGTAGGAAATCAGAACAAACAAACGGATAGTAATAAATTACAAACGAAACGCCCGTCCGGTCCGAACGTTGTCCAAGCAATGACATTCCACGAGGGCGCCTCGATCGCAATCGCTTTATTTCAAAGGCTGAATACCACATCACCCCCTATCCTTACGCTTTTCTGAAACCCTTCAATTAAAAACTCCTGATCATACCTCAAAGTTCTACAGTAGTTCTTTCACACTGCAGGCTGCTAAACTTTGGAATGCATTACCTGTTTCGATCCGTCATGCTAAATCTCTTCCTATTTTCAAAACTTTTTCAAAAGCATGGTCACTCAACATTATCTGTCATCACTCTGTACGTCATCTTGACATTCATCTAATATCACCATTATGTATTATTATTGTAGGTATATTATGTATCAAAAATATTGATGTAGGTATATAATTCACGCCACACAGCGATCCTAGCGGAATTGCATAACGGCACTATAAAGGTGGCTAAACCATGTAAACTGCACACCAAGAAAACTGATTGGGCATACTTTCGCGAGCTCGTTGAAGATACGGTGGACACACAAATTCCACTTAAGTCTGATAATGATATAACAGAAGCAGTCGAAAAATTCAGTGACTACATATATCCAAATAGCAGCCTGGCAAGCTACTCCAAGAAACTCAGACAAAACAGACTTTATTCCCACGTATCCGCTAATTGTAAACGACATGGTACAAGAAAAGAGACGAGCAAGGAAAAAGTGGCAAACAACAAGGCACCATAGTGACAAGAACGTCTTTAATAACCTGGCCAAAAAGCTCAAAAAGATCCTCGAAAACATTTCGAACCAAAACTTGGAGCATCGTTTAGCTAGACTAGATGCTACAGCTGCAACAGACTACTCATTATGGAAAACCACAAAGGCACTGAAAAAGACTATTACATTTCAATCTCCTCTGCGTAGAAATGACAGTACAAGGGCTAGAAGCGATGCCGACAAAGGAGTATTGTTTGCAGAGCACCTGTCAAAAGTGTTTACCCCTAACCCAGATTCAGGTTCGTCAAAAACAGACGAAATAATGAATAGCCTATCCACAACTCACCAAATATCGCCTCCTATGGAGAAATTTACCAGAGGTGAAGTCAACTCTACCATTAAGAAACTAGACCTAAATAAAGCTCCCGGGTACGACCTTATCACTGCAAAAATCATGAAAGAATTGCCTGATATAGCCGTCACATTTCTAACACAGGTGTTCAATGCTGCTCTGCGCCGAGAATTTGTCCCCGCTCAATGGAAAGTTGCGGAAATTATACTTATTCCAAAGCCTGGCAAAGATCCTGAAAATGTGGCGTCTTATCGCCCCATAAGTTTGCTTCCAATCGCTTCTAAAATATTCGAAGTACTATTCATGGAAAGACTCGCCTGTGAGATAGCTAAGACACAACTGATCCCCTCACATCAATTTGGCTTTCGTGCAGCCCACGGAACAATCGAGCAAGTCCATCGTTTGGTTGCTAAGATAAACTACGCGTTTGAACACAAAAAATACTGCTCGGCCGCTTTTTTGTATATTTCTCAGGCTTTTGACCGTGTATGGCACGAGGGCCTGCTGTTTAAGATACTGAAAGCGCTACCCATAAGCCATTACCTTCTTATAAAATCCTATCTGAATCAACGGCACTTCTATGTGAAGCATGGAGAGAATAGAACTGGACTCCATGATATAAATGCTGGTGTTCTCCAGGGGAGCGTCATGGGCCCAGTCTTGTACCTCATATACACTTTCGACCTGCCGACAACAGAAGACGTCCCTGTGGGGACATTCGCTGATGACACTGCTCTCATTGCCACTCACGAAAACCCAGTTGTTGCATCAGCTATGCTACAAAAAAGCCTAAACGAAGTCTCTATTTGGCTAAAGGACTGGCGTATCAGGGCAAACGAAACCAAATCTGTACATGTGACGTTTGCTCTCAGACATGGTTCTTGCCCCGTAGTCAAACTGAACGAAATCCAAATACCTCAATGTGAAGATGTGCGATACTTAGGTATATATTTGGATAGGCGCCTAACTTGGAAGAAGCACATATTTACCAAAAGAAAGGCTCTCAGTCTACAACTCAGGAAGTTGTACTCGCTAATGGCACGGAAATCCAAATTATCCTTGGACAACAAACTCCTCCTCTACAAATGCATTTTAAAACCAGTATGGTCCTATGGAGCTGAGCTGTGGGGTACAGCGGCTAATTCAAATCTGGAAATTCTCCAACGCTTCCAATCCAAAATGCTGCGCATGATAGCGAATGCTCCATGGTACATCACAAATTGTCAACTACACCTAGACCTAGGGGTGCCAACAGTCAAAGAAGACATTTGCAACAAACTGAAGTCTTATGCCAAACGTATGGAGCAACACCCTAACCAGCTTGCAAACAGTCTCATGAAGACGTCCACAACCTTCAAAAGGATAAAGAGGAGAGCTCCTCAAGATCTTATCTAGTGAAGCAGAATCATGGATATGCCACTGGGCTTATACCATTCAGGTCAAGCGCGAAGGAGACACAAAACTCTTGCTCAATGCCCAGACAGGCAGATTACAAGAAATAAAGGAGACATAAAAAAAAAAAAGTATATAATTGTGTGTATTATATTATACTGGTAGAATATTTTTATATATATTTATTATTATTATTATTATTATTTTTTTTTATTTATATTAGGAACAACAAACAATTACACTAAAAAACAAGAATACAAATAATTCTTTAAAGATAGGTACTAAAAGTGCAATCAGCCCCGTCGTCCACGAATTTGATAAAAAAAAGATATGAGGGCGCAATTTTGTTTCTGTCACGTTTGTTTTGAAAAAAAAATATAATAATAACAATTAACAGAGTTATGAATATGTACCTACATCATTAATATGGTAGGTCTGAAAACTCAGACACAATCTTAATTATATTATTTCTAAACGAGCTGGGTGAGGTTTGTTTTACTATTTGTATTTGTCATTTAGTGATTATACTAAGATGTACGCAACCGTCCTTATTTGTTAAATAGTTTCTGTCCATCTAAAGGTTGTCTGGAAGAGATCGCTCTTAAGCGATAAGACAGCCCATTGCAACTCTGATTTGAAACTTTGTATCCTTATTTTTTTGTTGTTTTTCGTTTATGGTGTACAATAAAGGTATAATCTATCTATCTTATAACTAAAGTTTTGTTGGTAAAATTCAAAAGTTGGTTCTCATCCTTGTTATTATTTAGATAATGTTGACTGTCATACGAGGTTATCGTCTACAAGTTAGTTTGCGTTAAAACTTACAACGGGAGATTGCCATTCACACAAAACATCCCAACATTTACGCGTTTTAGTTGGGATTAATAAAATTCTGATTGTTCAAGTATTTTAAGAACTCATAACTGACAGCTATTATTCAAAAATGATGTTTGTGTTTTTGTTTGTTTTCGCTGTGAGTGTTGTTGCCGATCCAGTTTTGAAAGGTAAGTTACTAACCAGTCCAGGAATCGTTTTGAAAAAGTTTTTCCTAATTCGGAAATTAATGGTAAGTCACTGCATTTGTGTCCAGCCTTCCAACGCCTTCGGTTGTTGTGCGGTGACCTTTATCCTAAATTTTTTCATGCAAAATCAATATTGATTGCCTACAGATATAACTTTTGAAACTATAATGGTTATTATTATAATTATCACTGGAAACGGGATATTTACCATGATTTTTGAGCTTTATTAATTCCCGATATTTCGGCACAGTTGCATGCGCCATGATCACGGGTAAACTGAAGTCTTTGCGAGTAGATGTTATTGGTAGCCATAACAATCTACCTTCTTTCTCACTATTTTATTACGAACACCCTTACCATCAGTTTCATTGTCACACTTAACTCCATCTCGACACACCACACTAACGGTATCCGGATGCACACCGGATTCCTACCACATTCTCACCATAGGATTCCAGACAATTGAAAACCATCTTATCTATTGAAATTCCTAAAGTTAAGGCGCAGACTCACCGCGGCGCATGCTGTGCACGAGCACGCGGCGCATTTTAGCTGCGTGGATTTATTTGTTTGACAACGTGGGTCTACGTTTCCACTGCAGTACACACTATGCACGAATACTAAACCACGACTATATACAGCGCTAGGTAGCCGTGTACCGCATACACAGCGTGCATGGCGTTTGACAGCGTTGAGCTATGTAAGCGCCTATTCGAGCAAGCCATGCATGTATCAATGACGTCAATTGATGCGTAGCGTGTCCGTGGGTTGTTGTGGACACGATCACATACATTTTCTTGCAAAGCGAAGCTTAACACACGTACGTAGTCTCACCGTGCGTTACGGTGGGTCTGCGGTGGGTCTGAAGCTCAAAAATCATGCTAAATATCCCGTTTCAAGTGATAATTAATACTTAACTTACCAAACAGGGCAGTGCCAGCTCAATCCGCACCCGTCAGTGGACTACCGGTGCATTGTTCTTGGCACCACTGTAGGCTCAAGAGAGTGCGGTGCTTACGAGCCTGCAGGCACCATCGTCAGACCTCAGTGCCGGACCAACTACTACTCATCGAGCACTCTCACTAACATGCATTGTCTTTACGGTAACTGGGACTACATCGCTAAATGCATACCAGGTTTGTAAACAAGGTGTTATAAGGTCGTAGCACACGTATTAACTCGGAAAGGGATCGTCATCTATCGCCTTTTGCGTCGCTGTCAAACAGTAGTCAACCTAACGTAAGCACGTAACCAAAGCGGATTAGACACTCCGATACGTCGACTCGGCTACGGCTAGGCTACGCCGCGCTTACGACTTTTTAACGTATTATGTTGCAATATAATTAGATGGATTATTTTTGCAATTTTAACGTACTAGTGGTTCGCCCCGAACTGAGACCTCGCGATGACACCTTTATCAACCCGACTAATGTAAGAGGGGAAGAAAGGGTTTTGTATTTAACGGCTATGTAAGTATGTTTGTATGGATGATCCATCAGAAATCTAAAACTATCGAGTGAATTTCTCAAATATGAAAGAGATTTTGTGAAGCAAAAAAAAAACCTTTTTTTTAATTAAGCAGTGCCATCTAGTTGTAGTTTTGCTACCTAATTTTTCAAGATTTAAGTTTTCTACTCTAAAAATGGATATTACAAAGAAAAAATCCTGAATTTTCGACTTCTCCCCGTAGAACTAAATATACTTAAATAATAAATTTCAGCATTACCAGAGAACTTGAAGTATCTTCGAGATATTTTTTTGCATATTTTACTTTCTTATCCTTCTAACCGATTTCCAAAAACATTTACTTACTGAGAAAAAAAATTAACCTCTATAGGTAATTTTTCTACACATCATCGAAATAGCCTTTGAATAGGACTAAGCAATAGGGCGTAAATACTACATACCTGTTAGTATTTAAAGTACTTGACGAATTAATTGATAACGTCCTTTTGACGAAAACATAGAACTCCAATTTCATTCAAATTCCTAGGAATGGGGGGTCAACAATGGATGTTATATTGGTTATTGCTTTTTATGGTTCAGGTTTCTAATTTCTTCAATTTCAGACTTTTCCCTGTAGTTGTGACACAAAAGCCATAAGCATACCAAATTTCAGCAATTTGGGACTGCTGGAAGTACCCTAGAATTTTTGATTTTTGCGTTTTTTATTTTCCGGAATATCTCAGAAACTACTAAGTTTAAATACTTATTAAAAACAGTTTTGAAATGTCCAGGTAAAGCGCTTTCATTAGACACCCCACTTGATCTGACTGTCTAACTTTATTTTTTTTTACTTCCTCTTGGACCCCAATATCTCAGCAACCCCCTGACCGATATAGCTCATAACCTTACCTACAAATTGTACCAATACTATCTACCTCCATACCAAATTTCATGAAGATCAGATTAACGGTTTGGAAGTTTTCATCGGACAAACATACATACATACATACATACAAACGCCGATTCTTCCAACTTGACTCAGAGAACTCGCTTCGCTCGTTCAATTATGTTGCAATATAATTAGATGGATTATTTTTGCAATTTTAACGTATTATGTTGCAATATAATTAGATGGATTATTTTTGTAATTTTAACGTATTATGTTGCAATATAATTAGATGGATTATTTTTGCAATTTTAACGTATTATGTTGCAATATAATTAGATGGATTATTTTTTGAATTTTAACGTATTATGTTGCAATATAATTAGACGGATTATTTTTGAAATTTTAACGTATTATGTTGCAATATAATTAGATGGATTATTTTTGCAATTTTAACGTATTATGTTGCAATATAATTAGATGGATTATTATGGTCGTTCTAAATAAAGTCTGCAAGGCGTAGTTTTAAATGAATTTATGATTTATTACTCATTAAAAAAAAACTAAAAGCCGGTTATTTTGCAAGAAAAAAACCAGTGAAAAACCGACATAAAATCAGTCGGTTAATCGGTTTAACGGTTAATCGGTTAATCGGTTTACATGCCCTAGTAGGTAGGTATACAGCGTGTTCCAAAATTCAACGATAAGCAGGCACCAGCGGGTGGACTTGCCAATGAAAAAACTCAACTCAAAAACCGAGTTTTTTTTATTTTTTGTCTAGAGCAGTCATTGGCAAGTCCACCCGCTGGTGGGCACCTTTATCTTTTATCGTTGAATTTTGGGACACGCTGTATATTTGTTTTTGTAAAATGTATTTTATAATAAATGTATGTTAGTTAGTGTTACTGGTTTAGGCCATGCTAATTAAATAAAAAATAAAAAAAATAGATTTTATAACCATTATTTTATAAGAAACTAACGCAACACGGGTCTAGATATTAGTGTACTGATCATGTGTACAAAGTTTCATGGAGTTTGTAGAAATAATAGCCAAATTAGAATCAAACTTCGCTCGCGTGCAAAAGGACGTAAGCGCCGTAACAGGTGACCTCCTCTTAAGCAATCATCATCAACAGTCTTTGGGCGTCCACTGCTAGTCATATGCCACGACCAAAGGTCTTGATCCGCCACTATCCACCGACTTCCTGCATCTTTTTTAATGTCATTAGTACATCGAGGAAGCCTTCTTCTACTGTGTCGTCCGGTTTTTGATCGCCGCTCAAGTACCTCTAATCCCCAACGGTTGTCAGTTCTGCAAGCTATATGGCCTGCCTAATGCCACTTCAATTTGCTAATCTAAGAGTGATGCAGGTGATCTTGGTTCTACTACGTAATTCATTTTAATAACTAAATTATTTTAATAATTGTAATGGGAAGTTTTCAGGGAGGCAATTAAGAAGAAAAAATAGTTCTTAAAAATCCGGTAGATGGCGGTGACTCGACATGGTTCTGTCTTCTAAACATTTTGCTAAAGCACCACAGAGAACAAATTCTTTTTGCAGAGAAAAAGCATACGTAGCACTAACAAATATCAGAATTTCAAGAAAAACTTTTTACACAGTTATTTCACCAACAAACACGTACGGGCATGAGCGAGTGAAGTCAGTGACACTGACAGTTGGGGCTGACCGACAAAATTTAGAGAACCAAATCAGGACAGGCGCCATCTATGCATGGATTTAGAACTATTTTCTTATAGCTGTCAGAAAGCTTTCCATTATTTTAGCTGCTGGTGACCTACTCTTAATTTCTTTAATCTGTCTCCAGACTGCGGGAGGGTGACTCCTGATGGCACGGGGCTGGTGGTCGGAGGACAGCGAGCAAAGAGAGGGGAGCTCCCATGGCACGCCGGGATATATAAAAAGACCTGGAGACCGTACCTGCAGGTCTGCGGCGGCTCGCTAATCAGCACTAACATTGTCATATCAGGTACAACACATCAGTCCATATCCTTAGAATCCTATCCTTTTATCCCGGTTCATTGGGCAATGAAATCGGTTTACCCTCGGTATAAGTCGGTTAATAACTTTTCATTAAATAACCGACTTTCGCATTGTATTTGGCTATCTACATGTTTTTATTTGCTAAAGGCATACAAAACAATAACTTGTTGATGAAAATATCAAAATTGCTATTGCTAAAAAATAAAAAATTGCTAAATTGCTTTGTATGCCTATAACACTTGAGGAGTTCCCTCAATTCCTTATGGATTCCATCATCAAAACTGGGTTTTGAAAAAAATGGGGCCAATCTGGAAGTATATTTATTCAAATACAAAAAGAATTATCCAAATCGGTTAATAAATGACGAAGATATGAGGTAACAAACATAAAAAAATACAACCGTATAGAGAACCTCCTCCTCTTTTGAAGTCGGTTAAAAATTCATTACAAAATGCATTTCTTCTATAATTCTGGCCCTCCTCTGAAATTTCTTAAATTTTCTGGCCCCCAATTAAGAAAGTTTGCCCACCACTGCTATAGTTGAACAGTATATTCTAGGGGCCTTATCCATAATCATTTTTTTATCCTATTTTAGTTAAAATAGCTTTTGTTTTGCTCTCTCTGATGTAAAATGTCATACGTCAAAACAAGACGCATATTTTAACTAAAATAGGTTTAGAAAATGATTATGAATAAGGGGGTAAGTAAGTAACACCTGTGTTGTTTTCAATTCCAGCTGCCCATTGCTTCTGGACTGATCAAGGAGAGCAGCAGCCAGCTTCGCAGTATGCTGTAGCCGTCGGCAAGCTGTACAGGCCGTGGGGCAATCCAATGGACCAACCTCAGAAGTCCGATGTAAGCAACCTTTAGACCTTTTAACCTTTTGACGACCGGCGCGGCGGCCGAGTAGCCGGCTGAGATGCAAGAGGTTGCGGGTTCGATTCCCGCTGCGGGACAAATGTTTGTATGATCTGCAAATATTTGTTCCGTTTCTGGGTGTTATGGTACCATGGTACTCGTAGTTCTTGATACCCACGACACAGGGAATCCTAGTGTAGGATCAAGACTACGTATGTGACTATTGGGTGTTATGTTATGTTTAGATGAAGGAAAACCAGGTGTTACGAGGAGTTAAGGAGAATCACTTGACTCACATTTAAACAATAATTAGTCGATAGTATTAATAATTGTTACTGTCTAACAATAATTTAAACCATAGCACCATTAGGCAGTTTCCTAATGTAAATAGGTACACGGCGGCGTACTACGCTATTTTTAACCGAAGGAGGAGGTTCTCAATTCGGTTTTATTTTATTTTTTATGTTTGTTACCTCATATCTCCTTCGTTTATAAACTGATTTGGAAAATTCTTTTTTATTTGACTACTTCCGGATTGGTTGCATTTTTTTCATAATCCAGTTCTGATGATGGAATCCATGAGGAATTGAGGGAACTTCTCAAATATTATAGGCATACATATAGCGATTCTTTCAGGTGAAAGTAATACATCTGCCACCCCGATACCAAGGCATCAGTGCGCACAATCAAGACGATATAGCCGTGATAATAGTCGCGCATGAGTTCCAATTCAACAGTTACGTCCATCCGGTGTGCCTCAACTTCGATACCAGTTTCGAGATACAGCAGCTGTATTCCGGGAATCAAGGAAAGGTAAATAATTGACTATACAGAACGAATTTTTTGTTATATTTTTTGTTACAAAAGTACCTTTCGTGAATTATATCATTAATTTTGTAAAACGAGAAATTTTCACGTACCGATAAGTTATTTATTTATTTATTTTTTATTTATTTATTTATTGAGACATTAACATCATTACAGGTTTTTTTATTAAGCCCTAAGGCGATGTTACATGCAAGTACTTATTATTAACTTATTACAAAAAAACATTTCTTAATTATAATTTTGTTTCGATCAAAAGCTGTGCCATTTCCATGGCTTTCGGCAGGTTTAGAAAAAATATATCTACGCTGTTTTGGGACAGAAAATTTAGTAAATAGATAGCGAGTGACATGGGGGCAAACTTAAGTAGGTTGGTCTTACAAGTTGGCACCTCCAGCATGGCGGGGCGGCGGCGCGCGTCCAAGTAGTTGTTGGGCGCGCGCAGCCGCAGCGCCGCCAGAACCGCGGGGTGGTGCAGCTCTCCACGCAGCACGCGCACCACGTATTTAACCAGCGCCACGCCTCTCCGGACCGACAGCCTGCAGTACCCTACCATACCTAACACAAACAGGCTCGGGTACATCAGCGGGTAATATGGATAGACTCCGTACTCTTTTAAATACAAAAAGCGAGTGAATTTATTTTGTATTTTTTCTACCAAAAGTTTGTACTTAACTTCGTTAGGGTTCCAAATTAAAGCATTTGTTTCTAAATGACTTCTCACAAGTGCATTATATAAGACCTTGATAACAATTATGTTTTTAAAATTCACACACTGTCTCTGTGTTGGTGGAAGCACCAACAGGTTTAGACCCTAATCGAGGGTCTTCATCAGGGTGGGTATAGGATCCGCGCTACACTCTATTCTCCGTGCAAGGAGGGGACTCGTAGGGAGTGTAGCGTGTTTTATAAAATGAATATTTTTTGTTGGTGGAGAATACCTATCTGTCTATAGCTAAGACCATTGTATGTTCCTTAGTGTACACATAAACAAAAAGTAAATGTACAAATAGAGGGCATAATGCCAATGTAATTTTATAACTGTCAACCAAGAAGGTGGTAACAATTTAGGTGTGCTAATACTAGATAAACTAGTACTATTTCTACTACATACTACTAACTAGTTTTACTCGAATAAAAATTTAAAAATAAAATACATAGACTAAACTACAAAAATAAGTATCACACTTTTAAAATTGCAATAACTTTTGAAGTACACAAGATATACTTTCGAAACAAAAAGGACTTGAAAAAGAGTTTAATTTTGTACATAAAAATTTCAACTGCAGACCACCACCTACCATCCACAGAGCACTAAAACAGGCCCTGATAGAAGAATGGGAGAATATTCCCCAGCATCGGCTCCGAAGCCTCGTGTTCAGTATGCCAAATCGACTCGAAACTGTAAGCAGAGCCCCAGGAGGCAATACCAGTTATTAAAAAATAAATAACATGTAAAACATACTTGTAAATATTAATTGAGTTTTATAACACTAAGCTAAAAATGGCTTTTTTTATTATTTAAAATGTTACTAATGTATAATTACTATAGTTTCAAAGAAAGCTGATAAAAAATTCTATAAAAGGTTTTTTATTTAAATCTCTTACTTCTATAGTTTAGAAAAAAATATTTTTTTAAAGTGTGTTACTTATTTTTGCAGGCCAGTGTATTTCAAACAAAATAACTTAATAAGGTCAACTCGGGTAAGTAAGACAATTCGAACCAAACAAGCAGCTATATATTAGAAACTAGGTAGAGTCTGTTCAGAAAGAGAGCCGTCGTGGCCATATTGACGACCTCTCCGGCGCGGCGGGTGAAGGTTCGCCTGCGACGCGGGAGGTTGCGGGTTCGATTTCCGCCTTGGAACAAATATTTATACGATCTGCAGGTGTTCTGGGTATTTTCTATGCATAATAAAAAATATCAATCTATGTAATGTATTGTATTAAGTATATCAGTTATCTAGTACCCATAACACAAGCTCTGCTTAGCTTGGGGCTAGATAACGTTGTATCAAATGTCCAGCATTTATTACCTTTTTTCGGTAAATGGCGGATTCTGGAAATGGCAGATTATTGAAATGGCAGATTCTGGCAATGGCGGATTCTTTAGACGGCAGATGTTATACAGTCAACGACAAAATACTTAGATCGGAAATGGTAGGTACCAAGTTTGCATTTTATCAACCTCCTTTCAGCCAGTTGGATAGGTGCTGGCCATTTATGATATTGATAAGTCATAAGGATACAGATGAATATAATAATATAATTTATTATTATTTCAGACATTTAATTTCAAACACAGGCTTAACCTGGACCTTTATGAGGCATTACTGGGGCCGTATTAGCCAACAGTAATAAGCCCTTTTACAATCAGGATATTAAAAACATTATTGTTATGGTGGATGGAAGACACATGATTATAAACTATTGTGGAAATGGATGAAAGTTGGTGCTATTGTAAGAAGAACATGCTAATTGAATGTTTATTGGGTTATTATAATATGAGAAACGGCACCTGCCAATTCTAAATGATTGAAAACTATTTAGACAGGTGGTGACTTGCCGTTCACTAAACGGGCCACTTAAATGTGCCGCCAATGAAGGCAACGTTGGCGTGGACGGCTAAAGGATGTTGAGAGGTGTGCTGCAGTTTCACTAAGCGCTACTCCCGGCTTTATGCCTTTAACACTTCCACCCTTGGAGCATAGGTTTCGCTCTTGCGCCTCCACCCTCGGCCAGCCGGCTAAGGCAACCGAGGATTATTATTATTATACTATAAACAAACGAACCACTTATTGAACCACTTATTTAAACCATATTTAGGATCTGGTTTCTTTTGTATTTTAAATCCTAAACTAAAGAAATAAGTAGTAACAATTGTAATGGGATCAAAACGGAACAGACGCGCTATTGTATAGCCCGCTAAACAAAATACGTAATTAAGCACAGGAGCGTCCTCCAATCCCACGACGGGTCTCTCTCTCTGAATAGACTCTACTCTCTGCAAACCATCGACTACACAGACTATAGATGGCACATGCAAGGCAAACACTTTCTGGCATCACCATGGGCATCACGTTAGACTTTAGACTAACACATCTTAGCGCATTAGGCGTCTAGTTGGCTATGTGGTCGACGCTACAAACTATATTCAATCACTTTATTTCCTCTCTTTACGTAATTTAACTAGCATCAAGTAATTTTTTCTATTACGGCCTTTTTTAGTTTGTACCTAATATTTAAAAGGGTTCCGTTAGCGCCAGAAACGGTGCAAACCTGTACATAAGCTTCTTTTCGTGTCATGTAACGTATCCATAAGAATCCACGACTACACGACGTAGGTCCACACTTTTAGCTAATTTGCCTGTACTAATATTCAATTTCCTGTTCAATTTTAGACCATATAAAATAAGTAAAAGTAAAAAGGTTTTTATTGTTTTTACAAGTTGTACAATTAAAGGGTTTGGGATCTCTTCTGTTAAGTTGCAATAGCCTGTGTTAGAAGAGTCCCCTCTTTTCTGTGGTCGGTAAGGAACACTTGTAACAGGACGAATGCATGTCCGTGACCTTATATTTACGCATGCTATTTATAATTGAACTATTAACTTTACTCTGATTTTTAATTTTAGACAATTTTTTAAACAAAAAATGTCACTGTGTGTATAAGTGTCATGTATGTGTATCATATGTGTATATACACATATGATACACATATTTGACATTTCTTTGTTTACAAAAATTGTCTAAAATAAAAAATCAGGGTATAGGTATATGCAGGTACAAATGTGATAATATACATTATAGTATGTCAATTAAATACGAAAAATATTGAATAATTATATCTGCACGAAACTCATGAGTGGTAGGTAGGTACATGTAGGTTATTTAATATAAAATAAAATACTTATACAAAGGTAATGATGATGTGAGGAAGAATAATTATGAATATTATAAAGATAGTAAGAGATCTTCAGTTTGTTCGTAGGTCAGGGATTTTAACCATGTTGCTACTGTATTACTGTATTACATATTGTTTCCTGCAGGTAGCAGGCTGGGGTTTGACGGCTGCAAATGGCAATGCATCGTCAGTGCTGCAAGTAGTGGGCCTGCCTTACGTCGACATACGCACATGTATAAACAACTCCCCGATTGAATTCCGCCAGTACATAACAAGCGACAAGATATGTGCAGGCACTCTACAATGTAAGCTAAACCCAACGATCTTCTATATTACATTACAAACGCTACTCCGCGCTCAGAATGGTGACAAGAAAGTGAGGTAATTAACGCAAGTTCACTTAGTTGCTTCTAGTCTGGAAACAACGATGCACGCCAAACCGATTGACATAACCAAAACAAAATGCCATCCTGCGTGTTCCAGAAGTGCAAAAATTATACGGCGACCACAAAAGGAAGGAAAGATATTTCATTTTATTCGAAAGTATTACAAAATATTATAGAAATTGTTTTATTTAATTTTTTTTTCATTATGACCATTTATTTGCGGCGTTGCCGCTCTGATACCTCGACCTAGCTTACCCTATAGCTCGCCGCCACCCGAACATGTTTGCAAAAACTTTGAACATAAATATTTATCTCTTTCTCACAACAGGGTTTCCGTATAGCGCTATGATTTTACGTCTTTTCTATTCAATACAAAAACATAAGCTAGTATAGGTACATAATACGCCTGTATTTTAGTGGAGGGTGAATGAGTACTACAACCTGTCTATTGGTTACAGGTCTCTGACTAAACCTTGGAAATATTAGATCGATTGGTGGCTGTTTCTATGAATTACGTGGATTCTACCCGAGGACACTGGTTGATCATTGACCCTTGGCTACTCTGACACACTTGTAGCAACCGTTCTCGACTTAGGATCATACCGTACCTTAATCCCTGCTAATACTTAAACCTTTTTTGCAATTAAAGTGTAAGAGTAGAAAAAGCAATATACATACTGTAAAAAGGAGAGAAGGTGCTATGATAATATGGTGTGCCTTATACACTTTTTCTTAGTTTCATAGCTGCTGGTAGGTGTTTTGGTAGAAATGAGAAATTCAGAGTTCACTTATGATGGTTGTATTAGAACTTCTCTTTGGTACACGAAATAGCTATGATAAATGGTTTGACGGTGAATGAATACGTGCCGCCTTCTCGGCGGCTGGTTACGTACTGGCGGTAATAGCTAGATGACAATGCTGCATTTTGCTTGTTAGGCAAAATACACAATTGAGTGTTGGGTGTAAACCCGAACACATACCTTCAATATTCGCGCGAAATTGATGTTTTTAATTTCCGCAGAATAAACATTCGAAGTATCAATTTATGCAAAATTAAACGGAAAATAATGCTGAAAAACAATTGGGAGGTGTATTTGGGGGGGGGGGGGGGGATAATCCAAAAATGCAAAAATGAGAGCGAACGAAGCAAAAGCGGATGTCAGGATCGTAACAAGTGGAAATCCGTGGTCTCTGCTTGCCGCTCCGGGGGACAGGCGTTATTTTTAACTGACTTCCCAAAAAAGGAGGAGGTTCTCAATTCGGTTGTATTTTTTTTTAATATATTTGTTACCGCATATCTCCGGCGTTTATGAACCGATTTGGAAAATTCTTTTTTTATTTGAATAGATACACTTTCAGATTGGTCCCATTTCTTTCAGAATCCAGTTCTGATGATGGATTCCATGAGGAATTGAGGGAACCACTCAAATATTGTAGGCATACATATGGCGATTTTGACATTTTCAGCAACAAACCAAGCATTTGCATTCAAAAAGTATCATAACCCCTTCATGGTTCTTTCATCATTTTTTTTTCATCCAAATATTTAGTCGAATACTATGGCGGAAGTCGGTTTTTTAAATGAAAAGTTATATGTGTGTATGTACAATGTTTAATTGTTTGCCTCACAGCGACCACGGCGCTTTGCAGAGGTGACAGTGGTGGTGGAATAGTATTTGCCGATTACAACAGGGGAATTGTACGTTACTACCTCCGCGGCATCGTGTCTACCGCGCCGAACAGCAACGACGCCTGCAACACGCCCACATACACTAGCTTCACGTCGATATCGTATCATGAAACATTCCTCAAAGAATTCTGGATTGAATCGTAATGGAAGCCTTTTTTATATACCTTAGATAGAAGATAGAAAATACTTTATTGCACACCATAATATACAAAAAAATTAAACAATTTCACAAAAAAAAAACTAAAACTAACTATGTTATACAATGGGCGGTCTTATCGCTCTGTACCGATTTCTTCCAGACAACCTTTGGATGTTGATGGTGCACCTACCTACATACTTAAATAGATTAGATAAATTAAGATGCTCTTAATTATGTATGAGTGTTATTCTCGCTGCGCGGCGCGGAAGGCACTCATACATGATTAAGAACATCTAAATTGCTTGAAACCTGGGGTCGTATACTCGGAAATAATCTACGTAAGTTAAACCGGTTATAATCTATTTAGTTATGAATACTACTTACGAAAGTTTTTATCAAAAAATTACTTAGATATGGATACAAAGATATGTTGCTACAAACATTGCTGATAATAAAAACAACAATAAATATCTACCAACTACAATATACCTACAATACATACAATTTATTTTAAATTTATAACATATTATATACTATACTTACAAATATTACATACCTATATTAAATTATGAAAATAAGAATCAAGCAAATAGTCAGCGACAACAGGACAAATAGTGTTCCTTACTTAATATCATTGTCGTTGCCAGGGCGGGCCGCTATCCACGACATGAAACGTCCCAAAAACTTTGTTTTTGTTACGGCAGTCAGTGGATAGATAAATAGATAGAAAATACTTTATTCCATAACTTAAAAATTCTGTATATAGGCGAACCTCTGCCGTGTGAACTTATTTATCAAGTGATTCTATATTCAAATACCACCTGGATGTTTTTCAGTGCCGTGGCATAAACGCAACCCTTGCCTTGCGTAGTGATAGGTACCACCACCATTTTTGTCACGCCACTGCATAGATTGATAAAATCTGAGAGATTAGAACATGTGGCCATCAGTGATTAGGGATGCAGCTGATTGCAACAGCTTCAACAGCTATACAGAGTGTTTTTTTGAAATGGGATAGTATTAGCATAACCGAATCCTTAAGAGATACGGGAAAACTGTCTTTGGAACAATTTACTCATTTTGTATGAAAACGATTTTGAAGATTTGATTTCGATTGGATTTTGGAGGTTTTTTAAATTCATAAAAATTTACAAATCATATATTAAAATATACGGTTAGAACTTTGAAATACAAGTCTATCTATTAATTTCCTAAAAAAATGTTGTTTGCTCATTAAAATTAGAAGCATTTGTAAGCCAAAGTTTTTTCAGGGTGATTTTTATATGCAAAAACATTTTTTTTTTCGAAATTCTGTTCGGTTACATGTATTATTAGTAGTTCTATCTACACTATTTTGATCATCTCATTTAATCTCGTCTCCTCGGTCGCCTGGGCGTTCAAAAGCCTTGTTCGTTTTATATACTACTTTTGCGATGAGTCTCCACCTTAATGAAATTAATAAAATTGTACAAACCTGCCATGTAACAATGGTGTTTTTAATAATTTTATTTATTTATTTAATAAATAATTGTAATAAATATCGTATCGTTCGTATGGTTCTCGAGTGGCGACCACAAACCAGACAACGCGGTTTAGAGGAAGGCCCTCCACTCGTTGGTCTAAAGACATTATAAATGTCGCAGAAAGTCAGGGAGGGGGCTCAAGACCGTGAGTCGTGGCATTCTAAGGGGGAGGCCAATGCCCAGCAGTGGACTTTAACTGCTTGATGATGATGAAGATCATAGTATCGTAGTTATTTATCAGCAGAAGGCTTGTGTTACAGTCAGGCATTTATTTCTTGCAGAGGTGAGTTCCATTGTCAAGACGGTAGCTTTATAACAGCGACAAACTATTGCGACGGCGCCAAGGACTGCGCGGATGGTTCTGACGAGACGGTGCATGCGTGCTCGGCGAATACCTGCTTCTCTTACCTGTTCCGGTGCTCTTACGGCGCGTGCGTCGATCGAGGAGCCGTCTGCAATAACGTATGTCAGAAACACCATGTTAATTGTCCTATCATACCCGAGTACACGATGTTGTGATATCCACACTGACTTTGCTGATACATTCACGCGGAAACCATCAAACTGTATTTCAATTTGTATACACAGATATAATCTATTCATCTTTTGATATTATGTCGGTGCCTACAGATGCTTGACGGTAAAATATAAGTGATCTGTTACGTGTGTGTTGCTCCTTGAGTTTAGGTTTAGTATAGAGAGCGATATGGACAGATGCGCGCTCAGATACAGATATCTTACCGCATCTGCTTCGTGTGTGACGAGAAGGATGGTGACGGTACATTTTGTGATCCACACTGTTTGTCAATCTCACGTTACCTTCAGTACGCCTAGCACAGGCTGACTCACGTTACCAAGACGCTAGCGAGACAACCGCAAATGGTAATATTGGCCAATGACATCGGGGTAGTTTGTAATCATTCTAATTTGATTGGTTAATATTTCACATTTACTATCGTCTTACTAGGCTTGTGCTAGCTGTACGGAAGAGATACTTTTGGTTATTGTTATATGCTAAGAAAATCAAAACGCAAATTGAATTAAGTGTGTAGAAGTTGGGGGAAATTAATTGATAGAGTATAGGGAGGATTTTACTGGAAACGATTGTTTATTCACTGAATCACTTTAATAAACAAACATAAAATAATAGGTATTACAATAATAAAAACAACACGACCGCCCGCAAAGTCGGTTACTCATAGACTGTTCTCGTGGGAGTGAGCCTTTGGTCGGCGCCCGAGTATCCAAACGGATCTCCGAACACCTTCCGAAGACCCCCGAATCCACAGAGCTACGCGCTATTATATAAAAAACTTATTATTAATATAAAAATGGTTATTTATATAAAAAACTTCGCAAACTTCGGTTGGAATACGAAATACGTATGACACATCGACTGACATGACACATTTACCATCAACGTTCCTATTCAAGTTGGTAATTGTTTTTTAGGTTAAATTATAAAAACTAAAAAAAGTGGTGGTTTATGGTCGAAAGTAAAACAAGTCCATGATTTTTAATCTTAGACAATTTTTATAAACAAAGAAATGTCACTGCGTGTATAAGTGTCATGTATGACATATTTGACACTTATACACACAGTGGCATATGTATAATAATATTAATAATAATAAAAATAGTTTATTTCAAAAAAGGTTTACATTTTACATGGCACTTATAGTTTTAAAATCTTTTTCCAAGACTTTTATATATATATAGGCCGACCGTTTAACTGGCGTATCTCCTACGCGGTAAGAAGAGCGGGTGCTGGAAGCGCTACACACGGAGTCAATATTCCAAAGACATATTTCGAGATAGGCATTGTTGGCAAAGTATAAAATATAATTGTAGTAAGTATCTGTATTTTTAAGAAATTTTTGATGTGAGCTCTCTGCTCCGCGCACCCCTCTCACCCACCCGGTAACATCTCCCCCCGCTCCCTTGTAACCGCGCAGGAGATACGCCTGTTAAACGGTCGGCCAATTAAGTTTGTTAGTAGTAGAACTTCTTGTGAAAGAGTTCGTCCGGGGAAGTACTACCACCGTACCTATTTCTGCCGCCAAGCAGTAGTGTTCGCATTGTTGTGTTTCGGTTTGAAAGGTACGGGTGCTGGTGAAATTACAGGCCCATGAGACTTTTCATCTTTATGTCTCAGGGTCGGCAGCGCGCGTGTGATGCCTCTGGTGTCACAGGCGTTCATAGGCTACGGTAACTGCTTTCCATCTGGTGGGCCGTAAGCTTTTCTGCTTGCCAAGTAGCATATTTTTTTTATATATTTTGATGATAATGAAGCAAAAGGATAAATTAAAAGTAAAATAAAAATGCAGGTGCAAGACTGTGCAGACGGCTCTGACGAAGCTTTTAAGCTGTGTGGAAAGATTTCCATCAACGCGTAAGTATATATAACAAACTCTGAGCAACTAAAACCGTTAATTCTTTTTATAAAAATTATTAATTGAATTAAATTATGAATTAAATAGTACATAATTTTTATTTTTTATTTTGCTCTATTTAAATATTAAAATTGCAGCGCCCTACAGGGTACATGTACTTTCATAAGCTACTCCTAGACCTAAGTTATAAATTATGTACATGTTGACAATAAATAATAAAAATTTATAGAACTAAACCCGGTTCCTGTATTCTACCGTTTTACCAAGAACACGGCACATACGACAGCAACATAGTGGGGGCGCGGCCCGGGCAGGGCTACGAGCATGTGACTCTCTTTAACGTTACTTGCGAGCAAGGGTACGCCACGGCGGGATCTGCCTCTGAAGAGTTCAGCTGCTCCAACGGCGTATGGACAGAGAAAATTCCGAAATGCATTTGTGAGTAACCGTGTGTGGCGCTCTCCGCGACTCTTGCCTCATGTATCTAGACTGAATAATTTAACACATAAACATAAGGTAGCGTTTCCACCAGAGATGAGCGAGGATGCGTAGCGAGGCATGTGTTTTTTAAGAACCAATAGAATCCCTTCATTTACCTAGCCTCGCACAGCGCAGTTCTGGTGGAAATGGCTTAGCGGAGCGAGGTTTTTATACATACAAAACAAGTGAGGAGCGTGCGAGGAATGTGTTGCGAGTAATGTATTGCGAGGAATGTGTTGCGAGCGAGAAACTACTAGCAGTCAGTCTGAAAAGAGCCCGCTCATCTATGCACCGTTCCACAGCCTCGCTACACATCCTCGCACCGCTCATCTACCTCGCACATCTCTGGTGGAAAACACTCACACCGTTCCACAGCCTCACTACACATCCTCGCTACACATCCTTGCACCGCTCATCTACCTCGCACATCTCTGGTGGAAAACACTCACACCGTTCCACAGCCTCGCTACACATCCTCGCACCGCTCATCTACCTCGCACATCTCTGGTGGAAAACACTCACACCGTTCCACAGCCTCGCTACACATCCTCGCACCGCTCATCTACCTCGCACATCTCTGGTGGAAAACACTCACACCGTTCCACAGCCTCGCTACACATCCTCGCTACACATCCTCGCACCGCTCATCTACCTCGCACATCTCTGGTGGAAAACACTCACACCGTTCCACAGCCTCGCTACACATCCTCGCTACACATCCTCGCACCGCTCATCTACCTCGCACATCTCTGGTGGAAAACACTCACACCGTTCCACAGCCTCGCTACACATCCTCCCTACACATCCTCGCACCGCTCATCTACCTTGAACATCTCTGGTGGAAAACACTCACACCGTTCCACAGCCTCGCTACACATCCTCGCTACACATCCTCGCACCGCTCATCTACCTCGCACATCTCTGGTGGAAAACACTCACACCGTTCCACAGCCTCGCTACACATCCTCGCTACACATCCTCGCACCGCTCATCTTTGGTGGAAACGCAGCCTAATACCCAATAGCCACATACGTAGTCATGATCCCACACTAGGATTCCCTGTGTCGTGAGTATCAGGAGCTACGACTACCATGGTACCATAACACCCAGATCCGGAACAAATATTTGCAGATCATACAAACATTTGTCTCGCAGCGGGAATTGAACCGCAACCTCTCAGATCTCAGCCGGCTACTCGCCCACCAAGGTTTCAAGATGATGCATTTTAATCTGATTTATGATATTACTAGCTGCGCCCCGCGGTTTCAACCGCATAAATCTCGATCCGTTGGGAATATTGGGATATATTAATTGATATAATGGTTATAAGCTATTTCCTTTCTAAATTTTTACTATTATATCGCTTTAGCTGTTTCAGCGTGAAAGAGTAACAAACATACTCACAAACTTTCTCATTTATAACGTTAGTGAGATAAGATAAGATAAGGTACCTATTTAAAGTATTTGTGACTTGATTATTTTATAAATTAACATTAACAGTACAAAACTTAAATGTAAATATTATATAGTTTGCGAGGCATTAACATTCTGGAAACAGTTAAGTGAATGTAAGTAAGTATGGAGACAACAACCTTGCAACAACCGTGATTCTAAGTGATTCCGTTTTATTAGCAAGATTTTTATTAAAAAATATATATTATAAAACAAACAATAACTTGACAGGTATGCAAAATGTCAGCTCAATCTATTGGGTGGAACTTGTTCAAAACTCTGTTTTTTTGAACAAACTTAAAAATATTACAAGTTAAATAATAGCTTGTAAAAAAAACGTTATTTATATTTTATTTTTTGTTTTATCTGTAGCGATCTGCCGAGGCTCATCCAATGACAGCATACCAGGTAAAACATCTGTGAGGTCGAAAAGTTGGGACATTGACAATTCAATGCAATGAATACTTCCTGTATTGGGGAGGTGATGGCCAAGTCCCAAACCACTAGAGTAAGAGAAAAGTCGTGAAAGGAGTCGTGCCCTTGATTTAAGCCGGAATTACATTACGAAATTAGTGGCACGCATGTTGAACTCAGTTTCACGAAAGTAGTTTCGATATATGTAAAAGTAACTTCGTAAAATAATTAGTGTCCTGAAATCCACAGTATCGCAGTAACCATGGCCCCATCAGCATCAAAGCTATATTTTTCTATATTTAATGTAGCTAAAGAGATGCTTCTATATAAACTTAAAAAAAGACTATTGTTGGCAACCAACCTTACACAACACTTACCAGGCCAGTCTCCTTTAAGAACTTAAGGAGGCTGGCTGGTAAAGAATTATAAACATTTAAATATTAAGTTCTTTTTTTACTTTTTTGATTATTTCAGTCTTGTATAAACCTTGGATGAAATGGTTGTCTTTTTTTTTGCCTTTTTGAAATAAGTCCTTGCTTGTTCTCAACAACTATCAAGAAAAAAAGACGGTGGATTCGAGGATGGTTAACAAGAAAGCATTTGGGTGCAATGAAGTTAGTCTCTGATGATAAAAATACACACGTTCGCACAGCCCAGGCGCTTTCGCGACACTAGTTTCACGTCGCATCTACACTATGAAATTAGTTGCATGATAATTTTGCGAAAAAATCGCGCAGGGCACGAAACTGATTTGCATTCATGAAATCAATGCATGCATTACGAAAATATTAAATTACACGTGAAAGTGTTGGTAATTTCATGCCACTAATTTCGTAATGTAATTCCAGCTTTATAAGAAAACTAGATTTTGCGTGCGGCGCGAGCTGCATGCAGCTCGCGTGTGGTTGTTGTAGCTGTTGTTATTAATTAGAACCCCTACTTGTCCCTACTAACCCCTACAAACCCCTAAACACCCCTACAAACCCCTACAAACTCCTACAAACCCCTACAAACCCCTAACAAACCCCTACAACCCCTACAAACCCCTACAAACCCCTACAACCCCTAAAAACCCCTACAAACCCCTACAAACCCCTACTACAAACCCCTACAAACCCCTACAATCCCTAAAAACCCCTACAAACCCCTACAACCCCTACAAACCCCTACAAACCCCTACAACCCCTAAAAACCCCTACAAACCCCTACAAACCCCTACAAACCCCTACAAACCCCTACAACCCCTACAAAACCCTACAAACCCCTACAAACCCCTACAACCCCTACAAACCCCTACAAACCCCTACAAACCCCTACAAACCCCTACAACCCCTACAAAACCCTACAAACCCCTACAAACCACTACAACCCCTACAAACCCCTACAAACCCCTACAAACCCCTACAAACCCCCACAACCCCTACAAACCCCTACAAACCCCTACAAACCCCTACAAACCCCTACAACCCCTAATAACCCCTACAATCCCCAACAAACCCCTACAACCCCTACAACCCCTAAAAACCCCTACAAACCCCTACAAACCCCTACAAACCCCTACAAACCCCTACAAACCCCTACAACCCCTAATAACCCCTACAAACCCCTACAAACCCCTACAACCCCTACAACCCCTAAAATCCCCTACAAACCCCTACAAACCCCTACAAACCCCTACAAACCCCTACAAACCCCTACAACCCCTAATAACCCCAACAAACCCCTACAACCCCTAGAAACCCCTACAAACCCCTACAAACCCCTACAAACCCCTACAAACCCCTACAACCCCTAAAAACCCCTACAAAACCCTACAAACCCCTACAAAACCCTACAAACCCCTACAATCCCTAGAAACCCCTACAAACCCCTAAAATCCCCTAGAAACCCCTACAAACCCCTAAAAACCCCTACAAACCCCTAGAAACCCCCACAACCCCTAAAAACCCCTACAAACCCCTACAAACCCCTACAACCCCTAAAAACCCCTAAAAACCCCTACAAACCCCTACAAACCCTACAACCCCTACAAACCCCTAAAAACCCCTACAAACCCCTACAACCCCTACAAACCCCTACAAACCCCTACAAACCCCTACAACCCCTAAAAACCCCTACAAAACCCTACAAACCCCTACAAAACCCTACAAACCCCTACAATCCCTAGAAACCCCTACAAACCCCTAAAATCCCCTAGAAACCCCTACAAACCCCTAAAAACCCCTACAAACCCCTAAAAACCCCTACAAACCCCTACAAACCCCTACAACCCCTAAAAACCCCTACAAACCCCTACAACCCCTACAACCCCTACAAACCCCTAAAAACCCCTACAAACCCCTACAACCCCTACAAACCCCTACAAACCCCTACAAACCCCTACAACCCCTACAACCCCTACAAACCCCTACAAACCCCTACAAACTCCTACAACCCCTACAAACCCCTACAACCCCTAAAAACCCCTACAAACCCCTACAAACCCCTACAACCCCTACAAACCCCTAAAACCCCTACAAACCCCTACAAACCCCTACAACCCCTAGAAACCCCTACAAACCCCTACAAACCCCTTCAACCCCTAATAACCCCTACAAACCCCTACAAACCCCTACAAACCCCTACAAACCCCTACAAACCCCTACAACCCCTACAAACCCCTACAAACCCCTTAAAATCCCTACAACCCCTAAAAACCCCTACAAACCCCTACAACCCCTACAAACCCCTACAAACCCCTACAAACCCCTACAAACCCCTACAACCCCTACAAACCCCTACAAACCCCTACAACCCCTACAAACCCCTACAACCCCTAGAAACCCCTACAAACCCCTACAACCCCTACAAACCCCTACAAACCCTTACAAACCCCTACAACCCCTATAAACCCCTACAAACCCCTACAACCCCTACAAACCCCTAAAAATCCCTACAACCCCTTAAAACCCCTACAAACCCCTACAACCCCTACAAACCCCTACAAACCCCTACAAACCCCTACAACCCCTAAAAACCCCTACAAACCCCTACAAACCCTTACAAACCCCTACAACCCCTATAAACCCCTACAAACCCCTACAACCCCTACAAACCCCTAAAAATCCCTACAACCCCTTAAAACCCCTACAAACCCCTACAACCCCTACAAACCCCTACAAACCCCTACAAACCCCTACAACCCCTAAAAACCCCTACAAACCCCTACAACCCCTACAAACCCCTACAACCCCTAAAAACCCCTACAAACCCCTACAAACCCCTACAAACCCCTACAACCCCTACAAACCCCTACAAACCCCTACAACCCCTAAAATCCCTACAAACCCCTACAAACCCCTACAACCCCTAAAAACCCCTACAAACCCCTACAACCCCTAAAAACCCCTACATTCCCTACAAACCCCTACAACCCCTAAAAACCCCTACAAAACCCTACAAACCCCTAAAAACCCCTACAAACCCCTAAAAACCCCTACAAACCCCTACAAACCCCTACAACCCCTACAAACCCCTACAACCCCTACAAACCCCTACAAACCCCTACAAACCCCTACAAACCCCTACAACCCCTAAAAACCCCTACAACCCCTACAAACCCCTACAACCCCTACAACCCCTACAAACCCCTACAAACCCTACAAACCCCTACAAACCCTACAAAACCCTACAAACCTGCAAACCCCTACAAACCCCTACAAACCCCTACAACCCCTACAAACCCCTACAAACCCCTACAAACCCCTACAAACCCCTACAAACCCCTACAAACCCCTACAACCCCTACAAACCCCTACAAACCCCTACAAACCCCTACAACCCCTAGAAACCCCTAGAAACCCCTAGAAACCCCTACAAACCCCTACAAACCCCTACAAACCCCTACAAACCCCTACAAACCCCTACAAACCCCTACAAACCCCTACAAACCCCTACAAACCCCTACAACCCCTAGAAACCCCTACAAACCCCTACAAACCCCTACAAACCCCTACAAACCCCTACAACCCCTACAAACCCCTACAACCCCTAAAAATCCCTACAAACCCCTACAAACCCCTACAAACCCCTACAACCCCTACAAACCCCTACAACCCCTACAACCCCTACAAACCCCTACAAACCCCAACAAATCCCTACATTATGGCATGAAATTAGAAGTTTTCTTGCGTACAGATACTATAAAATGGTATAAAAAAAAATACCTAACAACCTACCGAGGACCTGTGTATACCATGGCATGTGATTAGAAGTTTTCTTGTAAACAATTACGATCAAATAGTATAAAAAAAAAAACCTAACAACCTACCGAGGACCTGTGATTAGAAGTTTTCTTGTGTTGGTAATTTGTTTATTTTTCATTGAGGCGCGAGCTGCAAGCAGCTCGCGTGGCAAAAAACAGAAAAAAAAAATTCTTCAAGTCATATTTCTGACTAAATTTCTCCAAGTCCTATCGAGGTTTGATGGGTGCGCGAGCTGCAAGCAGCTCGCGTGATAAATAAAACAAATAAAATATTTCTTCAAGTCATATTTCCGACAAAATTTCTCAGAGTCCTTTTGAGGCTGGGTGGTGCGCGAGCTGCAAGCAGCTCGCGTGTTGTTATTGTTGCTGTTGATGTTTTGTTCGATATTTTTCATCGAGGTTGGGTGGTGCGCGAGCTGCAAGCAGCTCGCGTGGTTAAAACAGTAATCTAAATGGTTCTGTGTAATAAAAATGTTGGGTTCCAACTTTTTTGAAATTACCCTAAAAATGGGGAAAATTATTTTTTCCATACGACACCTCTGGGTACTGGAAAAGGTTCTATAAGGCCTCCTCTTCAATACCACATCAAGTTCTGATCCAAACTGTCATTATTTGAGAAAAAAACTCGTTTTTGGGTAAAAACTCGGAAGTTTCCCTAAAAATGGGGAAAAAAAAAACTACCAACCTATACTTTCCATCATTCCGCACAATGGCCCTATACAAGTCATCCGGCTCAGATGTTGCCATCAGCCTTTTTTTTCACTTTTAAAGGTAATTTTTTTACAAAATGGCCGCCACACCTTCGGCCATCTTTAATTTCGAAAAATCAATAATTTTCCCTAATTAAGCAATTCAATGCCAATATTTGTGCATAAATTTTTTTTTGGTATCTCCACTTTGGTAGAAGACTTCAATTTTTGGTAGCCGTGTCGGGACCGAAATTTTCAAACATTGCCTGCTCCCAGTGTTGCCACCTCGAAGCAACGAAAATGGATAAATGTCATTCGGATGGACCTCCTCTTCGATGTTACATAAAATTTTGATAAGAAATGTCATAACTTTCACTTTTGTCGTTTTTGGGTAAAATCTCGGAAATTCCCCTTAAAGTGGGGAGTTTTTTTCCAACCAGGCAATACTACTCTACCTACACTACATTCGCCCCATACAAACCATCTCGCTCAGGTGTTGCCAACAGTCTGTATTTTCAATTTCACAAAGAGTTGGCTACACCGTCCGCCATTTTGAATTTCGAAAAATCAATAATTTTCCCATATTAAGAAATTCAGTGGCAACATTTGGTAGAAAAAACTTTTTTGATATCTCAATTTTGGTAGAAGACTTCAATTTTTGGTAGCCGAGTCGGGCCCAAAACTTAAAAAGTTTGCTTTTTCCCAGTGTTGCCAAATTGAAAGCGACAAAAATGGTCAAATGTCATTTGCATGGACCTTTTAAACGATACCACATCAAATTTTAATTCAAAATGTCGTTATTTCTGTTTTTCGACTTTATGGGGAAAATCTCGGAAATTACCCGAAAAATGGGGAATTTTTCCCCACCAGGCAACACTCATTGTCGTTCTACACAACCGCCCGATACAAGTCTTCCAGCTCGGGTGTTGCCAACAGCGTCATTTTCGGGTTTGAAAATTTGGAAAATTTTGTCTTTTTACAAAATGGCCGCCACAGCGTCCGCCATTTTGAATTTCAAAAAAGCCGTATACACACGTCATTCTACAGGATACTGGCCACTTTTCAAGAAAAAGAAAATAACAATACGCCAATGTTGCCAGAACAAAGCACCCCGCCAAAGTAGACTCTGAAAATGGCAAAATTTCAAAGTCCAATTCCGGAGCCGCCATCTTGTTTTTTTTTTTTTTTTTCAATTTTTTTTTTAATCTCTCCCCCTTCTCTTTCGGGTCTATCACTTTAGAAAACCCTACCTAGCACCGCTTGGGAGCTGTCAAATCTGACAGCTGTCATTTTGGATTTTTCGAAATGTCAATGCCTAATTCCTGGTGAGATTGACCCCCCCTTAACTTTTCCCAAACATACCCCCCCCCTAAACCGACTCCTTCTAGGAGAACAAATGTATCAATCAGTCACCGGAATTAAGCTTTATAGTATATAGAAATAGAATAGAAATAGAATAATAACTGCATATTTAGCTTTTGCAGGTACTTGCACAGAATGATTTTAAAAAAAAGACACCTGTATTAATGGACCAATTAAAAATTTAAAAATTTAGAATTTGAATAAATGCTCATTATTTGCAAATAAATGTATTATTAAAAATAAAAGTAAATAGCAAGATAAGATAAGATAAATTTATTTTTAGCAAACATAATTACAAATCACATCAATAAACACAGTTATAAAATATGACATCCAATGAAAAGGAACTAAACTACACTTTATATATAACTTCTTTATTATTGCTACTAACATTCCATCGGGTCCCAAACTAGGCAAAGCCTGTATCTTGGTGACCCAGGAGTTTATTATCCTGGCTCTGAGTTGGTAAAGGTAAAAAAAAACAGTTTAACAGATTACAAAATAAAAAACTAACAAAAAAGTGACTCAAAGTAAGTTTTGTGTCTATAACTTTTGTACCTACGTATAATTATGTGCAAGGGCAAGGGTAAGTATGTGTGTTTGTGTGTATTATATGTGTGTATATACACAGATATATGTCATATATATGACAGATATATGTGTGTATATATGTCGGTGTGTGTGAATTATATGTGTATATACACACATATAATACACACACACACATACTTACCCTTGCCCTTGCACATAATTATACGTAGGTACAAAAGTTATAGACACAAAACTTACTTTGAGTCACTTTTTTGTTAGTTTTTATTTTGTAATCTGTTAATCTGTTTTTATATATATTATGGGTGTGTGTGTCTGTTTGTGTGCAAATTATTACAAAGGAGGAAAGGAGGTTTTTTCCTTGTGTGTAGGTAGTAGATATGCAAGCAACGTACCCACGTGATCCCTCTGCTCTGCAAGACCTAATATGGATTGAGCAGGGTATATTCCAGGGTGATAGTCTGAGTCTTTTGTGCTTCTGCCTAGCACTGAATCCTCTCAGCACTCTACTAAAGGATTTAGGTCTAGGCTATCGACTTCGAAGAGAGGGTGCGATCATTTCTCATCTGCTGTACATGGACGACCTTAAACTTTTTACACCGAAAAAAACAGAATTGGTAGCGATGTTGAATATCACACAGATATTTAGCAACGCTATCGGCATGGAGTTCGGTGTAGATAAGTGTGCGATCGTGCAGGTACAGCGAGGGAAAGTAGTAAATTTTACGAATTTACAGCTTTCGGAGACAATGTCCCTCAGATCTCTCTCCGAAGTCGAAACATACAAATACCTTGGTATGTCTGAGTCGTTGGGCATGGTAGATGGGGACATCAAACAGTCTGTGAAGGAGCGTTTCTTTTGCCGCCTGACAAAAGTTCTTAATAGTCTGTTGTCGGGTGGCAACAAGGTCCGCGTCTTTAACGGCTGGGTTATGCCCCTACACACATAACCCTTTCAAAGTCAAAGTCAAAGTCAAAAAGAACTTTATTCATTGAAATCACAAGGATCATTTTGAATCGTCTTATATAAAATTAAATTACTCCTGTTCCAACGCGACCAAGCCTAGAAGAATCAGGCAACAAACTCGGCTTGGCTTACATAAATGGTCCGTCTTACCACTAGGTGAGAAGCGCCTGTGTGGTGCCTCGGAGCAAGGAGTTGCTGATACATAGTAAATGAGAACTTAAAAACCTTAGGAAGGTAGTCAAAAGTAAATAAACATCAGCAAAAATATGCAAGACAGCACACGCTACGCTTGTTATACTTATAAATAATAATCTAATACAAACATGTAAATAGGTAAGTACAGATATTGCAAATTTCCATTTTAGCAGTCGAGGGGCAGAGCGACATCAGGCCACGCGGCTTTATCATTAATATAGTCATCAAAAGTGTAATACGCTTTCTTAATTAGATTCATCTTTATGTAGGATTTAAATCTTCGAATAGGAAGTTTAAATGCACCTTCTGGAAGTTTATTATAGAACCGTACAGAATTCCCCATAAAAGACCCACTTACTTTCTTTAATCGAAATTTTGGTATATTTAGTTTGTGTTTATTTCTCGTGTTAATACCATACACGTCACTTTTTATCATAAAACTATCCAAGTGTTTATGTGTATGTAATAATAATAATAATATTTACGTGTTTTTCGCATACTTATGTGGACTCAGACAGAGTTAGATGCCCTGGATTGTAAGGTTCGTCAACTGTTAAATACCCACCGTATGTGACACCCGCGCTCATCGGTCATGAGCATGTACATCCCGTGAAAGTGTGGAGGTCGGGCTTTTTTAAATACCAAGACCCTCCACAACCGTGATGTGTACAATCTCAGAGAGTACTTCCTCCACGTCGAGTGCGGGATGCACCACGATGTCGTTGCAGTTGACAAGAACTTTACCCCGCTTTCCTTAGCAAGTGCTGCGCACTAAGGACCGCAAGACTATACAAGATCGTCACGGGGTCCTTGTAGAACCACCATCAAAAAAAGATTCCTCTAAACTCACTTATACTCAAAAACAGAAGAAATTGCTTCGTTGCTACCTCTTAAACCATTATTCTCGTGCGCAGGATACAAGTTCTCAAACTACACCGGACACTGCTACAAGTATCACGCGCAGGACGCATACTGGCCGGACGCGAACAGAACCTGTGTGGCGGAGGGTGCACGCCTCGCCGTCCCCAACAGTGAGGACGAGAAGCAGGTCCTCATGAAGGTTTTAAAGCAGTCCTGGATGCATGTTGGTGTCTATTGGGAGTCAGGTGAATGGAGGACTGTCGATGGTGAGTTTTGTGCAGGGCCTCTCTCACCAAATGCTGAAATGTGTCTGTTAGTTTATCCAAAACTTTAGATCACAGCTTACCAAGCCATGTAATTGGACTTACAATTTAACTGATACAGTGTTGAGCTGCATATTTGGCACAGCTACTATTTCATACCTATTTCTCTTCTTCATCAGCCAGTAGACATCCACTGCTGGATGAGGTCTCCCTCGTAGTACGATTTGCCATAATCACCACGCTTGGCAGGCGTAATGGTGATCGCAGTTTAGTGTTATGTACTCAGGTGGATGCTGCAGCCCATCTCTTGGCGTAATCCCTCAGTCAATTTTTACGATATCCACAGGAGGAGTTGGAGAAGTCCTATTCTTAGGCTGAGTCTACCACGGCGGGTATTTCATACCTTGATGTTCATAGTTGAACGAGTAAAGCGAGTTCTCTTAGTCAACTTGGAAGAATCGGCGTTTGTATGTATGTATGTTTGTCCGATAAAAATTTCCCAACCGTTAATCCGATCTTCATGAAATTTGGTATGGGGGTAGATAGTATTGGTACAATTTGTAGGTAAGGTTATGAGCTATATCGGTGAGGGGGTTGTTGAGAAATTGGGGTCCAAGAGGGGGTCAAAAAAATAAAAGTGAGACAGTCAGATCAAGTGGGGTGTTGTTTAATGAAAGCGCTTTGGTTGGACATTTCGAAACTGTTTTTAATAAGTATTTAAACTTAGTAGTTTCCGAGATATTAGGGAAAATAAAAAACCAGACAAGTGCGAGTCGGACTCATGAACGAAGGGTTCCGTACCATTATCTATAAAAACGGCAAAAAAATCACGTTTGTTGTATGGGAGCCACATTTAAATATTAATTTTATTTTTATTTAATTATTTATTTTTAAAGTGAATAATATAACTCAATATTCTGCGAATATTTCAAGCGTCTACCTGTTGCCGTTATCAATATCGAGCAAAAATTAGCAAAAAAATCACGTTTGTTGTATGGGAGCCCTTTAAGGGGGTATATTAAGGGTATATTCTACGGGGATACATTTATTTTATTCTAGTTTTTAATATTTTTTATTATAGCGGCAACAAATATACATAATCTGTGAAAATTTTAACTGTCTAACTACTACGGTTTATGAGATACAGCTTGGTGACCGATACGGACGGACGGACGGACAGCGGAGCCTTAGTAATAGGGTCCGTTTTACCCTAAGAGTACGGAACCCTAAAAACATAAAAATCAAAAATTCTAGGGTACTTCCACCTATTCCACAAAGCTGAAATTTAGTATGCTTGTAGTTTTTGTAACACAAATACAGGGAAAAGTCTGAAATTGAAGAATTTAAAAATTTAAATAATTAATTTTTAAATTATTTAGAGAATTGGGCCTCTGGCCGTGGAACCGCAGCATTCACGGTGTCGTCTCATTGCAATTGGTCGCGGTCAGATCAGCAAAATTTATATTAACACCCCTTCTTCCAGTAACATACAACAATGTTGCAATACAGTTCTGCAGAGAGACAAATTTAGGCCTTCACATTATCCACAGTTTGTCATGGAACTATCATATACTTAACCCAGATCAGTAAGAGGATGTATGGTACCATGCATCCTATTCAACGAATGAAAAAATTCTACCGCAATCTACGAGAATCACATTGGTTAACGTGTTACTCCTTCCCATTTTAGACTACGCAGGATGCCTGCTATTCTGATGCTACGGAGGAGCAACTGAATCGATTAGAACGTCTGCAAAACCTCTGTATTCGATATATTTTTGGACTACGCAAGTATGACCATGTTTCAGACTTCCGTCAGCAACTGAAATGGCTTGATATCAGAGCCTGTAGACATGCACTGTGCGTCCTTCTCAGCGTTACAAACCAATGACTCCATTGCATAAAACGGCTTCATTCTCTGACTCTTTCGCAATAACTGCAATTCGTCTTTGGAATCTTCTCCCTTACTCCCAATTTTTGTGAAGCCACTTCAGTGGAGGTGTTCAGGTCTAGAGTCTATAATCATTTCCTTAGCAAGATCGACTAATGAGAAATTCCTTTTCTTTTTTTTTTTTTTGTTTATTGTATTTAAATTATGTTTAAATTTCTATCTGTTATTATTATTAATGGTATATTTATAATAATATTATTTATATATGTATATAAAATATATAAATATATATTATTTTATTTAATAATCTTATAGGCGTTATTAGTAGGTATCTTAGTTGATATTAGTTTTTAATCCCTTTCTGTGCACTACCGACACATCTTTTTTCCACAATACACCAAGGTTATCTGGACGAGAATGCTTTCTAGCATTAAGTTCGCCTTTGTACTTCTTTTATGTGCAATAAAGAATTTTCTATCTATCTATTATCTATTAAAAAAATTATAAATGTTTATTTCAGTAACTTATAATAAAATTCCTTTTAAGCAGATATAATGCTTGTGTTAGGAGATCCCGTTCTTCAATAGCCATTTAAAAAGTAAAAAACTAAAAGTACATAAATATTTGTAAAAAGAAAACAAGATAAAATAAAATAAAAGTAAAAGTGCACAAAAATTGATAAATACTTAAAAAGTGTAAGTAAATATGTGTTAGTGGGTGTGTGGGCGCGTGTTTATGTGAGTGGCACTCCTGCTACCACCAGTCTCTTAAGAGTCTGGGTATCACAGGAGGAGCCATTGTATATGAGTGTATGTTCGGTTTAAAGAAGTTTATTACTCATAAAGAACTTTACAGTTCACTTAAAATGAGCTAAATTAAATTTAGTGTATAATATTGATATGGTTAGTAGTCTTATACTAGATTAGGTAACTGTTTTATATAAAAGTAGGCAAGTAGCATTGACATATTTTAATATCAATGGTAAGTAGACAACGTTTAAGATAGGTACCGTGTACTACCAAGTAAGTAATTGAGATCTAATCAATGACCCAAAAAAGACAAACAGCAGAAGATTACCACCCACCTATCTGACCAGGTAAAACCAACTTTTAAAACAGTTAGGTGCTAGGTGGGTAGGAAATTCACCGTAACTACACAAAATGAATTATTTTGTGGTAACTAGGTAGGTATAGAAGTTTAGTTATTAGCTAACCAGCATAAGTAGGTAAATTAAAAAAAGCATTATTAGTGTAGGTATATTGGTATTAAATTATCGTAGGTATCGTTTACGGCGAGAGGTTGGTAGGTGCAGAGCGAACCGTTCACGTATGCGACCGACGCAAGCGTGTCCGCCTGTTGTTGCCGTGCATAGATTAGCCAAGCCACACAGAAACAGAACGGTCATACGACTTCGGCGCTTCGGCGCGGTGCCTAACGGATCCATCTACAGAAATAATAAGGTTAGGTGAAACTACTATGTGCAACGCGATATTAACCGACTTCAAAAAAATAAATACAAAATAAATACTCCGCCAATTATGAATTGATTCTTTTTTGTTTGGTTGTTAGTGCATACTTCAGAGGTGGTCTCATATAAATTATATCTAAATTGATTCATTGCTTTTTTTTTTTTTTTTTTTTTTTTAATTAACTTTAAGTATTATTTTAGTAATTTATTATTTAAGTATTTTCTGCTGAGTACCTATACTAAAGTTAAAATAGTAGAACTATTAATATACGTTTTCACAAATATATACCTTTAGTTTTGTTTTGAAGCCATGGGTGCTAGCAACTTCCTTAATTTCATTTGGTAGATTGTTAAAAATTTTAGCCCCGTCATATAGAATATTTCTTTTACCAAATTTAGTTCTAGGTGCAAGTAGCGTAAGTTTATTTATATTTCTTAAATTATGTTTAAAGTTTCTTTTGGTAAAAGAGGTTTGCGAGTGAATTTGACCAGACATTATTTTTTTGATTAAAGTGCATATGTTTTGAGTATATATCTGCTTAAGATTAAACAAATTAGTTTTTTTGTACAAAGTTGGTGTGTGTGTTAGCTTGTCATAGTGAAATAGTGTCTTTATTACTTTATTTTGAGCAATTTGTAGTTCTTTAAGATTGGTTATTACAGCACAACCCCATATCTCAATCAGGTAGTCTAAGTTAGGTTTAACTAGTGCGTTATATATCATCAGCCGAGTCTTATGTGGAATACAATAAGCCATTCTACATAATGCGCCAGAGAGGGATGTAATCTTGTTTTTTAAAGACCTTATATGAGGCTTCCAGGTAAACTTGTCATCTAGGAGCAGGCCTAGATACTTTTCCTGGTGAGACCTAAGCAGTACATCATTATTTATAGTCAAGGGTGGATGGTCGGGTATCTTTTTGTTTTTTGAAGAAAATATCATATAACATGTTTTTTTGGTATTAATAGTTAGAAGATTACATTGACACCATGTGTTATATTTTATTAGGTCATTTTGCGCTTCGTCTACCAGTTTATGAACATCTTTTCCGAAATAAAAAAGGCACGTATCATCCGCATATAATGTTATCTGCCCTGTTAAGTCAATATTGCAGATGTTATTCACATAGATCAAAAAAAGCGTCGGACCCAATATGGAGCCCTGTGGGATTCCACATTTGACTCGATGGGGGTTGCTTGAATAGTTTCCTATTCTTACGACTTGCTTTCTATTGGTCAAGTATGATTCTAACAATTCATAGGCTGTTCCGGATATTCCTATGTCACTTAATTTAGCAAGAAGTAATGAATGGCTCACCGTGTCGAAAGCCTTTCTTAGGTCTATAAATATTCCCAAACATATATTTTTTTGATCTATTTCTGTATTAATTTTAGTGACTAAATCTGTTACTGCCGATAACGTACTAGACTTTGAACGAAATCCATACTGGCGGTCATATAAAAAATCTAGTTTATCTAGGTGTTCATTTAGCCGTTTGTTGACAACTTTTTCAAAAATTTTTGATAACACTGGAAGTACGGATATGGGTCGATAGTTTCCTGGGTCGGATTTGGCGCCTGATTTGTAGATAGGAGAGATTTTTGCAACCTTAAGGCTCTCAGGAAAGACACCCATATTCATACATTTGTTAATACAATCGGTTAAATTTCTTCCTATAATATCGCTAAGGCATTTTACTGTTTTTGTATTAATGCCATCAACGCCTGTACTACAGTTTGAGTCTAGGTTTTTAATAATTTCGGTAATTTCATCGAGAGTGCATGGTTCAAATTTTGTTAGTATATGGTTTGGTTTTTCGTCATTGTAAGTCAAAGTATTAGAAGTATTGTCATCATCATGTTTCGGTATTTTACTTGCCAGCTCGGCACCAATCGAGGAAAAGAAACTGTTAAATTGCTCACAGACATCATTTCCATCAGTAATAGCACTAGCATTAACTATAAGCTTAGGTGGGTTTAAGTCTTTTTTGATCTTATTGTTGGCTAATGTGTTAATCAGTTTCCAAATCTTTTTTGGGTCATTGTTACAATTTTTAAAAGATGTATAGTAATATTTCTTTTTTTCACTTTTAATTAACTTAAACACGTTTTTTTTTTCTTTTGTAAATATTTCTTGTGCCTGTTTATCATTTGGGTTTTCCTTTAGTTGTTTCCATACTAAGTTTCTGTTGTGAATTTCATTTATAATTGTCTTATTAATCCAGTCGTTCTGTGGTAAATTTAGAATTTTAACCTTTTTTGTAGTGTGTTCTTTCAGTTGCTCTTGTATATGGAGTTCAAGGGTGTTGTAGTTGTGATCTTCGTTAGGTATTCCGATCGCCTTTATTCCTTTATATAATGCAGGATAATCTATTGCTTTATAAGCGTAACGCTGCTTAGCATTGTGTTTATATTTGAGTAACTCAACATATATTTGCTTGTGGTCAGACATCGGTGACTCAATGATGGTTAGGTGAAAGCGATCACTGTATAGATTCGAGCAGACATGGTCTATTATGGTTTTAGTCGTTATGGTTTCACGGGTACAGTAGCCCTCATCTATTTTGTTCAGTATGTCATATCCAGCTATTTTTAACATATCTATATAGTTGGACGTGTCCCTACTGTCACATAACAAATCTATGTTAAAGTCTCCGAATACGATTCCTCGTTTTCGACTTTCCAATTGCAACGAGTACTTTTCATAAAATGTTTTCAAGTTTTTTTTATCAGGATTTTAAATAGCTCCAACATGTAGTGACATTTTTTCCAAATGTTTGGTTGCGTATGTGTTTCACTTAAATCTCTATTGCAGGTCAGACCCTCGAGCAGGTTGAATTCGGTAACTGGCGGCTGTATGATCCATTACTAGCGGACGAGTGCTCCTACGCGGTCCTGACATTTGATGGTGATTTCCTCAACTTGGGTAAAGACGAAATGTGTCCGTTCATCTGCGAGAGGCCGCCCGCTCCGCCAAGCGGCTAACTGCACAAGCGTCTCTCAACAGTTAAGGTGACTACTAATGGAGCTATAAAACACTTCTCATCAAAAAAATCGAAACATTCCCCACGAATTCCCCTCGAATTCGAATTTCCCTTCCCCACGCTATCCGCGCTAGCCCTTCACTTAACATTTTCAAATCCAAAGTAAAAGAGCATTATTTCTCCTTGTAATTTATGTTTAGAGTATGATGGTTTATTTATATTTTATATAGGTATATATATATATATATATATATATATATTTATATATTATATTTATTTATTTATTGAAACATGTATGTATATGTATGGTAGTTTATTCGTTATTTGTAGGTTTATGTATGCTGTGTAATATTTATTAAGCTTAGTTAGTTTTTTAGTTAGTTGTTTTGCACACCTTCTACCAACTTTATCACCTTCTCTCTAGCCTCAAAGGTTTGCTGGAAGAAAACTCTTTTAAGGGTTAAGCTCGCCTTTGTACATGTCTTTCTTTTTTACTTATTTATATAATATTTTCTGTGTGCAATAAATAATTATAAGAATTATAAGAACATTTCTCAAGTTTATGTGTCTAATGGATAAAGTACTAGAAAAATATTGTAATAAACGGGAAAAAAAAATACATAGAACAGTAGGTAATACAAGGTTAAGATCTGCCACTAAATATATTTGACGACTTCTGTGGCGCGGCGGGTGGAGGTTCGCCTGCGATGCTGGAGGTTGCGGGTTCGATTCCCTCCTCGGAACAAATATTTGTACGTTCCGCAGATATTTGTTCAGGATGTTCTGGGTATTTTTCTATGTATAATAAAAAAAAACTATCTATGTAATGTATTGTATTAGGTATATCAATTGTCTAGTACCCATAACACAAGCTCTTCTTAGCTTGGGGCTAGATAACGTTGTGTGACATGTCCAGCATTTATTTATTTATTTATTTTAATTTAAAGAAATAATCCTCTAATTTGGTTATTTGTCGCCAGAGAGAAAAGTGTTTCGATTTTTTTGATGAGAAGTATATATCGCGCAGTAGACATAGCCAGGGTAAAGTAAATAATTATTGAGACATACATTATATTTTAAAGGTAGCTGGTTGACGGTGCATGGAGGCGGCTCAAGACTGTTCTTCGTTGCATGGTGGAGGCCTATTTTTACATGCTGGTGATGATAATGACTAATAATTCTAGTATTCTAATTACTGTAATTTCTTGGTATCAGATAATCATTTTTTTTAACGCCAATATTAAATGCCGTGTCTTTGTCGCATTCCATGTGTGTACCAAACTTCATCAAAATAAGTTCAGCCAGTGATAGATGATGAAATCCCTTTTGACCGAGTTACCTTAAACGCGAGATGCCAATTAGGGCATTATACCTAAACATGAGATTTGCCTAAAAAGCTGTTTACTCTAAACGTAAGATGCCAAATGAAGCAGTATGCCTTAAATGTGAAATTGACAAAGAAGCAGTTTGCTTAAATGTTAATTACCTGCAAAGCCGTTTGCCGTGTTTACATTGGCTTTGTTTGAAGCGAACTAAATCAAATACAAACTCACTTTTCAAGTGAGCTTATATTCACCGAGACGTATTTATTGCGCCGACCCGATATCTATTGTGAGTATTAAAGATCGTTGCTCAAATATCAAGAGAATTGGCAGTCCCTATGTAAATAGATATTTACCTGTGTAGGCTTTTAACTATTTAGACATTCACCTTTGTAGGCATTTAACCACTTAGGCATTTTGTTTTGTAGGCATCCACTTTAGACAAACTGCTTCTTTGTCAATTTCACATTTTAGGCATACTGCTTCATTTGGCATCTTCCGTTTAGGGTGAACAGCTTTTTAGACAAATCTCATGTTTGGGTATAATGCCCTCATTGGCATCTCGCGTTTTTAAAGTAACTCGATCATAAGGGGATGAAATCGATGAATGAGTAACAAAAAAATATCTAAACATTCGTATCTATAATACACTCTAGAGCAATGAATCCGGGTCACTTAAAGAATGTTAAAAATCTCGGAAACTAAAAATGATAGATTAATGCAATAAATTGTATTTAATAGACAGTGTAATACTCCTTAAATGAAGGTAAAAAAAATATGTGTCACCATACATTTTATTAACACAAAATTACATAAAGAAAAAAACTGCTGATCTCTCCTTAAAACAAAAATAGGAAACATGAAAGTTTTGAACTTTATTACGATTTTCTTGAATTTTAATACTTCGTATTGCCTCCTCGTGCTTCCATTACTGCGTTTACGCAGAAAAAAAACAACAAAAAAACAGAAATCAAACAATGATAAATGACAGATTACAAACAAAAGCAAAACCAAATGCTGTAATTTCGTAGTTCCATCTTCGAAAGTGGCCCTTTTTCAAATTTGTTTTTTTTATGATATAACTTTACAATAACTAAGAAGTTTTAATACCTTCATTTAAGGAGTATTACATTGTCTATTAAATACAATTTATTGCATTAACCTAGCATTTTTAGTTTCCGAGATTTTTAGGATTCTTTAAGTGACCCGGATTCATTGCTCTCGAGTGTATTAGGTAGGATTACTAATTCAGAGTTTCTAAGAATCGGTGTCCGTCATAGGACGACTGTAATATAGCGGCGACTGCGATTATCAATATAATGACAAACATATTATAATGTATGTCATGCGCGTCTCCGCTATATTACGGTCGTCATATTACGGACGACGCTTGTAAGGAAACCCTGACTTTAACAAATGTTATGTTAAGGTATTCACAAACAACTACTTTTGAAAGGTACAAGTACACAAAGCGTCAGTATTTGTACACTCTGTATTCAAGAAACATTCGTGTGCTCGTTTTGCACTTTTTCTTTTTGACTGTACAATGATTATTAGATGCTCAATCGGAGGAATGGGAAAAAAAATTCCCGCTCCTCCTACCAATCGGAGTTCCGATCGGAGGACTGGGAATAACCCGTTTTCACCAACGAATAACGGGACATCAAACGGGTCGTCAAATTTGCCAGTTTTATTTTCTAAGAACTTATCTGTCAGTTAATAATTGTAAAGTTCTCTATTGTATACATGAACTAGGAGAAAAGGAGAACAAATAGCCAAGTAAGGTTCTTGAATACGGCTGTCAGGCAGGAAGACGAATGTTCTCGTTGATTTAATCCAACCAATCACGAACGTCAGTTTGTTTCGTAGATCCCACAATATTAACGCAGGAAGTCGGTGGATGGACAGGCTCAAGGCCGTGCATCGTGGCATTCTTAGGGGGAGGCCTATGTCCAGCAGGGGACTTCTTGATGATGATGATACCCATAAAGGTGTTGATAAAACTACAAGCACTTGAGAATGACCAACAACAAATAAAAATGAAAAAAAAACACAGGCCCAGTGCGAGTCAGACTCGCGTACGAGGGGTTCCGTACCATTATCTATAAAGTGTGTCACACACGAAGCAGATACGATAATATACGAAAATGATACATTCACGCGGAAACCTATTCAAACTGAATTGTATTTCAATTTGTATACACAAATATAATCTGTCCATCTTTTGATATATGCGGTGCCTACAGATGCTTGACGGTAAAATATAATATTATAAAATATGAGTTAAATATATCTGCTACGTGTGTGTTGCTCCTTGAGTTTAGTATAGAGAGGATATGGACGGATACGCGCTCAGATACAGATATCTTACCGCGTCTGCTGCGTGTGTGATGCACATAAATACGGCAAAAAAATCACGATTGCTGTATGGGAGCCCCCTTAAGAGAAGGATTCTAGTAGGGCACTTACGCCGTTTTATCGCCAACTTCGTTCGCGAGCAGAATGGTGTAATCGTCCGATGACCTCTCTTAAAGGCCTCGAGTAGATTTCTTTGTCCTCACAATCTACAGGAGTAGCAGCGATTTGGAAATTGCGGTGGTCAGTCCGTCCGTTCCACTGGGGGGAGTACGGCGCTACGAAAAACATAGTACGGAGTCTGGTTGATTCTTTCATCTTTCTGTAAACACCATCTATAATTTACCAATTTTAAGTGTGATAGTTTGTTTATAACTGACTCAATGTTATCCTACATAACAACTGAATTGTTACTATAGAACCACACCCCTTTATTATCGGAATATACTTACCGAAATTCTTACAACTTACCCTTTTGTATTTAAGTATAAGCCTGTTTGAGTGCCTAGCTTTATGGGTAAGTGCCTAAGGCCTATAGTTTTTAACGAGTTCTCGGTGGTTGTTTGGCTGTTTCCTTTGCTGAACAGCAGATAGGTTCCGAGTATCATGGCTGCTGTGACGACAGCAGCATTCTAAGGTAAGGCTGAAAAACAGCGTGGCTGAACCCTCATCCTTTTCCCTTACAATAACTATTAAACTATATTATTATACTTGTACCTTTGTAACTAAGATAAGTGAGAGTGAATAAATGCCCTTTTATTTTATTTTATCTACCAGTGACCGCAGGAAGTCGGTGGATGGACAGGCTCAAGGCCGTGCATCGTGGCATTCTTAGGGGGAGGCCTATGTCCAGCAGGGGACTTCTTGATGATGATGATACCCATAAAGGTGTTGATAAAACTACAAGCACTTGAGAATGACCAACAACAAATAAAAATGAAAAAAAAACACAGGCCCAGTGCGAGTCAGACTCGCGTACGAGGGGTTCCGTACCATTATCTATAAAGTGTGTCACACACGAAGCAGATACGATAATATACGAAAATGATACATTCACGCGGAAACCTATTCAAACTGAATTGTATTTCAATTTGTATACACAAATATAATCTGTCCATCTTTTGATATATGCGGTGCCTACAGATGCTTGACGGTAAAATATAATATTATAAAATATGAGTTAAATATATCTGCTACGTGTGTGTTGCTCCTTGAGTTTAGTATAGAGAGGATATGGACGGATACGCGCTCAGATACAGATATCTTACCGCGTCTGCTGCGTGTGTGATGCACATAAATACGGCAAAAAAATCACGATTGCTGTATGGGAGCCCCCTTAAGAGAAGGATTCTAGTAGGGCACTTACGCCGTTTTATCGCCAACTTCGTTCGCGAGCAGAATGGTGTAATCGTCCGATGACCTCTCTTAAAGGCCTCGAGTAGATTTCTTTGTCCTCACAATCTACAGGAGTAGCAGCGATTTGGAAATTGCGGTGGTCAGTCCGTCCGTTCCACTGGGGGGAGTACGGCGCTACGAAAAACATAGTACGGAGTCTGGTTGATTCTTTCATCTTTCTGTAAACACCATCTATAATTTACCAATTTTAAGTGTGATAGTTTGTTTATAACTGACTCAATGTTATCCTACATAACAACTGAATTGTTACTATAGAACCACACCCCTTTATTATCGGAATATACTTACCGAAATTCTTACAACTTACCCTTTTGTATTTAAGTATAAGCCTGTTTGAGTGCCTAGCTTTATGGGTAAGTGCCTAAGGCCTATAGTTTTTAACGAGTTCTCGGTGGTTGTTTGGCTGTTTCCTTTGCTGAACAGCAGATAGGTTCCGAGTATCATGGCTGCTGTGACGACAGCAGCATTCTAAGGTAAGGCTGAAAAACAGCGTGGCTGAACCCTCATCCTTTTCCCTTACAATAACTATTAAACTATATTATTATACTTGTACCTTTGTAACTAAGATAAGTGAGAGTGAATAAATGCCCTTTTATTTTATTTTATCTACCAGTGACCCTCTTAATGGCCGATAACAATGCGCGAGTGATGGACTATCTGCGACGCAGTATAAAAATGCACCTTTTTTCTTTTAGGGTACGACTTATTCCACAACGATTCCTTCTTCGACAGCAACGGACGCTGCTACAAGTTCCATGTGCAGGCAGCAACCTGGACGGACGCGTACAACACCTGTGTGAAGGAGGGCGCGCGTCTCGCTGCGCCCAACAGTGAGGACAAGAGGAAGATTCTCGTGGAGTTGTTTAAGTGCTTTCCTGATGATGCGATACACGGAGCCCATAGCACAACCTCGGTGTTTAACGGAATCTATTGGAAGTCAGGTGCCTGGTGGTTTGTCGATGGTAAGTTGTGTGCAAGGTCTTACTCTAACAATTGCTGAATATTGGCTGTTAGCTTATACGAAGCTTTTAGGCAGATAGTTTTACACATCGGACCTTTCTCACCAAGTCATGCAATGGGACTTACAATTTTTCTGAAGCTATGCAAAGCTACTGCCATTTCATACCGACATGATCTGGCATCTTTACTGAACTTCCACACTCACTCGCCACTGAATAATAAGACCTAGATAGTAGTGATAGTATTGGCATACTATGACTATGAGAATTCCACTTCGTGGAAGAGGGAGCCTTTAGTGATTTTTTTAATGTCAGTGTTATACGTTATCAGTTTTTTTTTGTTAATTAATATCAAATTTAACACGTTCATTGCTGATAAAACAACGTTTGTGTTTTTCGTTTTATGGTGAAAATAATTTAGTATTTTTTTGTGCAATTTTTTCGTTTGCGTGATTTTTTTCCTTCAACAAGGCAACACGGCGATGCTCAGACTGTTGTGTTTGACGCGGTCCTTCTACAGAGTTGCTCACACATGCCTTTTTATGTCTGTGTTTCATTTCGAAACCGTATTTACACGTGAAATAGCGGGAAAAACAGTACGAAATAAAAGTGCTAAGAATACGTCTGCTTTTCTTTACAGACCCTCGATCAGGCGCGCAGGCTGGACACAAACACTGGGGGTCGGAACAGCCACCATACGAAGAAGTTATCCCCTACGCGGTTAAGCGAAACGGAGGCGTTGTCTTCGGCTACTGGAATACCCCTGACAACTGTCCGTTCATCTGCGAGATGGCGCCCGCTCTGCCAAGCGGCTAACTGCACAAGAGTCTCTCTCAGTGAAGGTGACTGTTCACGGAGCCAAGGGCGTAGCCAGGTTTTGGTTTAAGGGGAGGGTTTGGTTGCCCCCCCCCCCCACGAGTTACACGAAATTACATTAATATTCATGTGAAAAAAATATAATTACTTATTGTATTAAATACTAATTTTATATAATTTTTAATTTTGCTTTTATTGTTTTTTAATTTTGTAATAGTCAGAACATTATTTATTATTTGATTAAAATTGTTTGCTTATGTTATCTGATGTATCTATGTACATGTTGTGACGGCCTCTGTGGCGCGGCGGGCGAAGGTTCACCTGCGACTTAGGAGGTTGCGGGTTCGATTCCCACCTTGGAACAAATATTTGTACAATCTGCAGATATTTGTTCAGGGTGTTCTGGGTATTTTCTATGTATAATAAAAAATATCTATCTATGCAATGTTATTGTTTTAAGTATATCAGTTGTCTAGTATCCATAACACAAGCTCTGCTTAGCATGGGGCTAGATAATGTTTTGGGAAATGTCCAGCATTTATTTATTTATTTATGCTAGTATCAAAAGGAATGCCACGACGAACGGTCTTGAGCCACCTCCATCCACCGACTTCCTGCGACGTTAAAAAACATCCACGGACGTGTGGACGTTAGTTGTGCAAAGGCGTGTGACCGCGAAGGCCTTGAACCTTCCACATTTTGGTCGTAAGACAACATCAGGAAACAGTTTATTATTATCATTATCAGCATTGCCAACGATCTTCTCAGAATGGCGACACTAAAGTGAGGTAAATACCGCAAGTTCACTTAGGTGCTCCTGCAGGGCGATTTTAAAACGTCGGAAACGTTTCCGATCGGATTCGTTAGTTTTTAATATCGATGTGGTAAGTTAACTAAAACAAGTTTCATACAACAAAAGCAATTTTCTCTAGTAAACACAGTAAAAAACAATAAATATTGTATATTATTGTGTTTTTTTAGAGAAAATTGCTTTAGTTACTTACCACATCGAAATTAAAAACTAATGAATCCAATCGGAAACGGTTCCGACGTTTTAAAATCGCCCTACCGGTCTGGAAACAACGATGCACGCCAAACCGATTGGGAAAACCAAAACAATATGCCATCCTGCGTCTTTCAGAAGTACCAAAATTATACGGCGACCATAAAAGGAAAAATATTTCATTTTGTTCTAAAGTAAAACAAAATATATATAAAATAAATATATGTATATTCTTTGATATAACATTTTATTTCATTAAAACCATTTATTTCCGGCGTTGCCGCTCTGACACCTCAACCTAGCTTACCCTAGCTTGCCACCCAACCATACTTGACGGCACTTTGAACATATGTTTATCTCTTTCTCACAACAGGGTTTCCGTATAGAGCTGTGATTTTCCATATTTTCCATTAAATACAAAAACATAAGAAAGTATAGTAAATAATTCGTAATTTTTTCAGTGGATGATGAATGAATACAACCTGTCTATTGGTATACATGTCTCTGATTATCGCTCTCTCTCCTGTACACATGACTTATGAGAATCAGGTACAGATAGCCAAGTAAGGTTCTTGAATACGGTTATAAAGCAGGATGATGAATGTTGTCGTTGATTAAGTCCAAACCGATGAGTGTAGGGGATCCTGGTGGCCTCACTCAACCAATCACACACTTATAAATGGTTATTACGGCTTTTTCAACTCCGGCACAAAATTACATCAAGAGGAAGGTGTAGTTAGTATTCGACTCGTAACTATGCGCCTGCGCAACATTAGTTGCATACAACCCGCAACGCGATGCTCGTAGATCGATACTGCGACTCCTTCTGTCGCTATATTCACAGCCGCACAGTTACGTGGCGAGCATCTGTTATCCAGTAATCTGAACTACACCAAATCGCACTTGTAGGCCTACCTACATGTTAGATTTTGTGTAATGATATTTGTCTCATTGTAATGAATATAATTAATAAATAATGATTTTATTCAAAACTGAAAATCTTTTTTGACATCCTAATACTAATTGTTTTTTTTTTATGCAACTTGGCAAGCAGACAAGCTTACGGCCCACCAGATGGAAAGCAGTTACCGTAGCCTATGAACGCCTGCAACACCAGAGGCATCACACGCGCGCTGCCGACCCTGAGACATAAAGATGAAAAGTCTCATGTGCCTGTAATTTCACCGGCACCCGTACCCTTCAAACCGAAACACAGCAATGCAAACACTACTGCTTGGCGGCAGAAATAGGTACGGTGGTAGTACTTCCCCGGACGAACTCTTTCACAAGAAGTTCTACTACTAACAAAAGTCCGGGCGGGGATCGAACCCGCTGAAATTAGCTTGCCGTTGCGCCCCCGGTCTACTTCACGTCAGTCTAGGATGGTATCGGCTCAAAGCTCCGTATATCATGTTGCGTCATAGACGACCGTCATAGACGACCGTCATATAGCGATGAACGCGAGTTTCAACCTAACGACAAACAAATGTTCCTACATCATGCGCGTCTCCGCTATGTGACGGCCATCATATGATGGACGACGCCTGTATGGTAACCCTGACTTTAACGAACACTTTAATGTTAAGGCATCACGTATATTTCAAAAACAATTATATCATTTCAAGTAAAAATATCATTTTTATTAGAACACTACTAGTACTACTTTGTGGCACTGGTTCTTTCTTGGCAAACCTGCGAGAGTACAGTGGCTAGCTGTTTGAATTTTTTGTTGTTCGCTAGGCATCACGTATTGTTTTTCTTCACCGATTGAGTGCACGTCATATTGTCTCGCAGCGAAAATCGAACCCGCAACCTCTCGCACACATAGTTTGGGAGGTATTGTGTTTTTCTAAGTGACCATATTTAAATGGACGCCAGTTTGTAAAAGGTTCGGTTTTTTTTGATAATTACCATGCAATCTTAAGAAATAGAACAAGAATGATTAATTGAACGAGCGAAGCGAGTTCTCTGAGTCAAGCTGGAAGAATCGGCGTTTGTATGTATGTATGTATGTATGTATGTATGTTTGTCCGATGAAAACTTCTAAACCGTTAATCTGATCTTCATGAAATTTGGTATGGGGGTAGATAGTATTGGTACAATTTGTAGGTAAGGTTATGAGCTATATCGATCAGGGGGTTGCTGAGATATTGGGGTCCACGAGGGGGTAAAAAAAATAAAAGTGAGACAGTCAGATCAAGTGGGGTATCTAATGAAATCGGTTTGGTTGGACATTTCAAAACTGTTTTTAATAATTTTTTAGCCTTAGTAGTTTTCGAGATATTAGGGAAAATAAAAAACGTAAAAACCCAAAATTCTAGGGTACTTCCAGCAATCCCACAATGCTGAAATTTGGTATGCTTGTGGCTTTTGTATCACAACTATAGCGAAAAGTCTGAAATTGAAGAATTTAGAAACATGTACTCCATAAAACGCAAACCAATATAACATCCATTGTTGACCTCCCATTTCTAAGAATTTGAATGACGTTGGAGTTCTATGAATTCATCAAAAGGACGTTATCAATTAATTCGTCAGGTACTGGATATAGGTACTAACAGGTATGTAGTATTATTACGCCCCGTTGCTTAGCCCTATTCAAGGTTTATTTCGATGATGTGTAGGAAATTAGAGTAGTTACTGATAGATCCTGTACTGTACTGGTAGACCTCGAGGTGAAAATTTTCAAAAATAATAATAGAAAATATGGAAATTACTTATTTAAGTAATCGGGCTGATAAAGGTGTTATCGCGAGGTCTCAGTTCGGGGCGAACCACTAGTTATTTTACTATTATTAATCCAACTGTGCGATATACAATCAATGTGCGATATTATATTATAGCTCCTTGTGTTATCATCTTCACTGTTAAGAGACGCTTATGCAGTTAGGGCGCTGCCACACGGGCGTTCGCTGACGGAGCGGTGACGCTCCGTAGTTCTACATACAAATCTGAACGACATGCCTCACGGGCGTTGCCGGTGCGTTGCGTTGTCACGACGCGCGCGCAACGGAGAAGGCGCTGGGGAGACGAGGTGGGGAAGGGAGCTGTGTAGAAACAACGGACCGGCAGCGCAGTATTTAATGGCATATCGAAGCATAGGCATAGCGCGTTGACGCAGCGCTCGTGTGGCAAAATTTGAATTTCGCACCAATGAGGGGTTTTCACGGCCGTTTCAAATCATGCTTTCAGCGTCTAAAATAGATGGCGCTGCTCTGTATGTAGCTGGCAAGTGTCAAAATAAAGTTAAAAGTCAACATCAACAACATAGGTATATTTTCGTTTCGTAGTATTTATTTTTGTCTACTTCTAAAAACACTGCAAAATCACTAGCGCACACTCAAGAAGCAAACAGAAACAGAATATCATGACTAATAGCCCCAGACTAGTTGGATAATAGCTTAGTGAGTGTACACCACAGATAAAACATTTGACAATCTTGTCAGCTACAGTTGAGTCAGCGCCATCTATCGAACCAATTTGAACTACTTTTTTTTTATCAAACATTACCCTCATTGCGAAACCTTAATGCAATTATTTTACTCTTGCTAATCCAACTGTGTAATATACTCTCAATATGTGTAGGATTATTTAAATAAAAGAGGATTAACTTTCCATATATTATTAAATACCAGACCATGACATGAACGGGGCGAACGAACAAGATGACAGTGACAGCTCCCAATAACCATAGATTAGTCTATATTGGCTATGATAGAAAGGCGCCAAATTTAAATCATACAACACTCTCACCAAATTAAAGCCTTCCATCATTTACATTTACTATGTTTACAATTTACTGACTCTACATAGCAAGGTTATTTCAAGTTACATTCTCACAAAACAAATTCTAATAAGTATACATATCTAAATGATACTCTCACCCAATTATCAAATTCTAACCATTCTATTTGAATACAAAAACAATGAGCTTGGTAGACTACTACAAAGTACAACATTACATTATGTAGAAATTTTAACATGACAATTAGGTAGGCAGATTATTCTTTCTAACTATACCTAAAAAAATAAAATAAAACTAGTACAAAATCACACTATACATATTGTTCTTTTACATTAAATACCTAACACCAAAGTATTTATGAAAAGCTTGATCTTGCTTGCTACACAGATATGAAATTGACATCTATTTCTTTCTACAAAAATAAATGAATTCATGAATATGGACTATGAATAAATGAAGTTCATAGCACACAGTAAGCAACTTAAATTAGTATTTTACCCTTTATACTTACAAAAATAAACATAACTAACTCCTCCTTTTTTTTAAGTCGGTTAAAATAGCTTACAATGTACAATAATCTAGCTAGGCATTCACTAAGCTTACTTATACAATTTCATAGTGAAAAATATAACAACAAATTTAATTTTGCTTAGTTATTTCATTTTACAAACACCAAGTTTTGTTCTCAAATACTGAAATCTATCTTTAGGCAGTGCTTTTGTGAAAATATCAGCATTTTGTTCATTAGTACAGATATAATTTAGATCAATTTGCTTATCAACATATCTCTCTTTAACAAAATTATATCTCACTTCAATATGTTTACATCTTTTATGATAATCTACATTTTTTATTACACAGATTGCACTTTGATTGTCTATATTTAAACAAATTAAGTTCTGTTTGTATTCACCAATGTCTTTCAATAACTGTTGGATCCACATTGCTTCCTTGGTCGCAGCACAGGCAGCCATGAACTCTGCCTCGGTGGTGGACAAGGCTACACTTGCCTGTCTCTGACTGGCCCATGTCACAGCTGCTCCGTTCTTCATAAAGACATACCCTGTCATTGAACGGCGTGTGGTGGTGTCGTTAGCGTAGTCTGCATCACTGTAACCTTCAACCTGGTGCTGCATCATGGATGTATAGTTCAGCCCATAATCCTTAGTTTCTTTCAAGTACTTCATTATTTTCTTTACAACTGCGTAGTGGGTGTGGTCATAACAGTTGAGGTAGCGACTGACCATGCTTACTGCAAACATGATATCTGGTCGACTGACGATGGCCAGATGCATCAGAGAACCAACAGCTTCCCGATATGGAATACTTTTGTCCTCAGCCTGCTCTGCCCTTTCAAGCCTCGTGTGTGGGTCAACTGGAATGTGATTTGAATTAGCATTACACAAATCAAATTTTATTAGTACCTGTTCAACATACTTTTGTTGATGAACAAATAAACCGCCATTTGTTCTTTCTATTTGAAGTCCTACAAAATTATGTGGCTCACATAATTTTATCTCAAAATTCTCTTTGAGACTTTTTATGATCTTGTTCATAATGGAAATATCATCTGAAATCAAAAGTCCATCATCAACAAATAGTAACAAATAAGTTTTCTTGTGATTGATTGAAGCTGTGTACACACATCTGTCCGCATAGCTGTTAACAAAGCCATATTGTTTCAGTGTAGAGTCAAACTTATTATTCCAGCATCGTGGAGCTTGTTTTAGTCCATATAATGATCTGTTCAGTTTACATACAACATTGTTAATTTCTGGAACCTTTAAACCTTCTGGTGGTTTCATGTAGATGTTTTCCTGAATATCACCATACAGAAATGCAGTTTTTACATCAAATTGAACCATTTCCAAGTTGTGTTGAGCTACTTCAGAGAGAACTATACGAATTGAATCATATCTTACTGTGGGAGAAAAAGTCTCATTATAATCTATACCTTTTTTCTGAGCACAACCTTTGGCACATAGTCTTGCCTTGTATAGAGTACCGGATTTCAGATCCTTTGTGCGAAATACCCATTTACACCCAATTACTTTGGCTCCTTGTGGTTTCTCCACTAACTCCCAAGTTCTGTTCTTCTCATGTGCGTTCAATTCTTCTTCTATTGATTGTTGCCATTGGTGGGCCTCTGGTGAATTCTCTGCTTCTTGATATGTTTCTGGAATCAAAACTGTATCTTCGTGTGAACAAAAATATGATTCTTTTGTTTTATTTGACTTTACATTTTTCCATCTAGTTGTGACATTTGGATGTGTTTCTTGAGAATTTTTAATAGGTGAACTCTTCTCATCATCACCATCACGTGGCATCACGCCCATCACATCATCAGACTGCTCAGCTACGGACATATCAGCTTCTGTACTTTCTAGTTTCATACTTTGATTTTTAACTACATTTTTCAACCTAGTAGTGACATTTGGATGTGGTTCTTCAGACCTTTTGTAAGGTGAACCCTCCTCTGAATAAAATGAGTCATCAGACAGAGTAGTTACTGACTTATCAGCTTCTGTACTTTCTGATTTCATACTTTGATCTTGAACTACTGATTCTTCTGTCTTTAATTTGAAGTCTGATTCAGACACTGTAAGTGGCATTGATGCAAAGTTTCTTTTAACTGAGCTTTCTAGAAATACAACATCTCTACTTCTAGTGGCTGATCTTGTTTTTGGATCTATGACTTTATAGCCTTTAGTGTTTTCACAATAACCAATAAAAATCATCTTACGTGCTTTCGAGTCCCATTTTCTGGTCTTTTCTTTTGGAACATGCACCATTACTTCACAACCAAAGATTTTTAGATGACTGACATCAGGTTTCTTTCCAGACCATATCTCCTCTGGAGTGGAATACTCCAATGTGCGTGTTGGTGAGCGATTTATTAGATAAGCTGCTGTCGAAACTGCTTCAGCCCAATACTGCTTCTGTAAATTAGCATTTATTAGCATACAACGAGCTTTTTCAACTAGAGTGCGATTAGCACGCTCTGCCAACCCATTTTGTTCTGGCGTGTATGGATTTGTCGTCTGGTGAGAAATTCCGGAGTCTTTGAGAATATTAGAAAAACTATTACTGAGATATTCAGTTCCATTATCTGTTCGGAGAATTTTAATCTTTGCATTGAGTTGATTTTGCACATTCGCTTTATATTCTTGAAATTTTTCAACAACATCAGACTTACTTTCATGATATAAACATGAACTTTCCTTGAGTAGTCATCGATGAATGTTACAAAGTATCGTGCTCCTCCTATAGATCTAACTTCCATAGGGCCACATATGTCTGAATGAATAATTTTTAGTAGTCCATCAGCTCTTGATCCTTCACATGGAAATTTCTGTCTGCTTTGTTTCCCTTCTAGGCACGATATACAGATAACTTTATCTAATTTTTCTATCATTGTGATGCCTTCAGTGCAGCTGGGAAGTTTCTTGAGATCAGAGAAATTCAAGTGGCCCATTCTTTGGTGCCACAGATAAGAATCATTTTCATTAATTACTGATATGTATGCTTCACTACTTTTTGTGTTCAGCCTGTACATATTGTTACTGAGTTTGGCTGTAGCCACTTCAATGTTTTTCTGATTGAAGATCTTGCATCCTTGGCTATCAAACTTGACTTGGCATCCTTTTTTAATCATCTGGCTTACTGACAAGAGATTTGTTGCTAGTTCAGGCACATAAAGTACATTTGTTACTTTTATTTTCTGTCCACTGGGTAGTTGGATGTCCACACTACCTGAACTCGTTACCGGAAGGACTTTGTCATTTGCTACTTTGATACTGCTTATCGGAGGACAGGTTTCATCGTATACCCACTCCCTGTGCTTCGTCATGTGCATGGAGGCGCCCGAGTCGATGAACCAGCCATCATAATTTTGTTGAGTAGCTGAAAGCACGGCAATAAAATTCGCATTATTATCTGATTTATTACCTGCCTTTTTGTTTCTACAGTATTTAGCAATATGGCCATGTTTATTGCATATAAAACACCTTGGTCCTTTACTCTTGTTTTGTTTCAGAGCTTGATTTTTGTTAACATATAATGCCACCGAGTCATTTTTTACTTCTTGTAATAATTTTGTCTTTACAGAATCGGATGAGACTGCTACACCTGAACTTTCCAATGCCATAATCATTGGTTTATATTGATCGGGCAGGCCGGCCAATAATAGAGTGCCTAACCACTCATCATCCACCTTGAAATTGATGTTACGGAGTTTATGTGCAGTGCTCATTATTTTAGAGACATATTCTTCGATGTTCTGACACCCATCTAGATTCGTAGTTATCAGGTCTCGTAGTAAACCAACCTTTCTTGTCAGCCCTGAGTCGTCATAAGCTTTTGTTATGCAGTTCCACACTTGTTGTGCGGAGGTTGCCTCCTCGATGTGAACGTAGACTGACGGGTCACATAGCAAAATGAGTTTAGACTTAGCTTTCAAGTTCTTTTTCCTGTCGGTTTCGGCGCCGGTGACGCATTCCCAAAGTTCCTCATGTTCCAAGTATGTTTGGACGGCGAATTTCCAAGTGGCAAAGTTGGACCGCCCTGCCAACTTTTCAATTTGCATTCCATGATATCCATTTCCATTTAATGACATCGCTTTGTATGAGATTGCTGTAAAACAATAGGCTGAAAAGAAAAAGACGCCGCGTGCGCACTTGCGTAAATGACTTTTACGATAGTCCGTTTGAAACTCGGAAATAATTAACACCGCGCGTAACACTTTTATTTTTATTGCGTTTTGCGTTGTCCTGAGCCCAGAACCTGTAGGATTATTTAAATAAAAGAGGATTAACTTTCCATATATTATTAAATACCAGACCATGACATGAACGGGGCGAACGAACAAGATGACAGTGACAGCTCCCAATAACCATAGATTAGTCTATATTGGCTATGATAGAAAGGCGCCAAATTTAAATCATACAACAATATGCGATATATTATGGCTCCGTGTGTAGTCATCTTCACTGTTGAGAGACGCTTGTGCAGTTAGTCGCGCGGCGTGGTGGGCGCCATCTCGCAGATGAACGAAAACTTGCGATAAGTATACCACTCGTTGAATACACCGCCTGCGCCATTCCTGTGTATAACCACGTAGGGGAAATCGTTATCTCGTGATGGCTGTCCTGACCCCCCCCAGTGTGTGTATCCAGCCTGCGCGAGAGTCTCATCTGCAACAAAAGTATATAGACGTATTTTTCGCACATTCAGCAAAAGCAGGGTGGTTATTCGCTATGACCTAAGGCACTTGTCCCACCGCTAGCGACGAGCGATAAACGAGTAGAACGTAGTACGTAGAACGAGTAGCCAGCGATTAACAATAAATATAATCTCTCTCTTTTATTTAAACGGGGCGATTATCTTTTGTTCGTTTCTTGGGCGAGAAAATCACCGATAGCTCATCGTTTACTCGGCGGGCGGTAGGACCAGTGCCTAAGAGATTCCTTGTCAATAACGTGTGACGACGATACGACCATACGATTCAGCGATGATTCCACGCAGATATCGTAACGAGCCCGCGTTATGTTACGTTTGGTCATAACGAATGAAGGGGCAGGTGTATGTGAGCAACTCTGTAGAAGACCCGCGTCAAACACAACCATCTGAGTATAGCCGTGTTGCCCTTTTGAAGGAAAAAAATTACGCAAAGGAAAAAATTGCAGACAAACATACTAAATTATTATCACCAAAAAACAAAAACACAAAAGTTGCTTTTTCAGCAGTGAACGTGTTAAAGATATAAACCAACTCATTAAATTAACAAAAAAAAACAGGTAAAGTTACCACTGACATTAAAAAAAAGCACTAAGGGCCTCTTCCACCAACGAATTTCAGTAAGAATCTTTTTGATAGTATTTTGTTTCCATACTTACTGTCTCATAGTCATAGTATGCCAACGGTGACATAGGCCTTATATTCAGTGGCGAATAAGCCTATAAAAGTAAAGATGCCAGATCATATCGGTATGAAATAATGGGTGGGGCAGGCCCAATTCTCTAAATAATTTTAAAACTATACTGAAAGTTAACAGAATCGAGACTTAATTGTGAATTGACAGGAAGTTGGTATCCTGCTCCCTCATAAATAACAATTTAGTCTTCTTTGAATTCATGGTGCCTACTGTTAGAGTAGGATAGTTAAATATTATACAGGGTGTCCCACGGCTATGCCACATGGAGGGAAAGTATCTTAAATATTGTAGATGGAACATTTTACTGAAAGAAGACATTATTTGAATTTAAAAAACAATTTAAACTGCATTCATAGATATTTAAATAATTACATGGTTGAACCGGGAATCGAACCCGTTACAAGAGAAAAATAATCACCCTGTAGCTTTATCATACCGATCGAAAGGCTTCATCACAAGGATTATTTTTTGCTGAGTAACATAGTGTCAGAAATAAAAGGAAGACCATGAAATTTAACATTATTTATACAAAATTAATCAATTTATCAAATGCTCAAAATGAGTCCCTGTTCAATACAAAGTCGCACTCTTTTGATTATTTCGCTCCCTGACGATTTTTTGATCTTGTTTTGGTGGATATTTAGAATAATACGATAAATTTTGTTCAGAAAAATGAAAAGCTGACATTGCCGTAAGGACATAAAACTGACATTATCATAAGTACCTATTACTAATAAATGTACCCACTTGAGAAGAACCAGTATTAAAGTGTCCACGAGCTACATGCAGAAGTTAAACGTATTATTCTAAATATCCACCAAAACAAGATCAAAAAATCGTCAGGGAGCGAAATAATCAAAAGAGTGCGACTTTGTATTGAACAGGGACTCATTTTGAGCATTTGATAAATTGATTAATTTTGTATAAAAAATGTTAAATTTCATGGTCTTCCTTTTATTTCTGACACTATGTTACTCAGCAAAAAATAATCCTTGTGATGAAGCCTTTCGATCGGTATGATAAAGCTACCGGGTGATTATTTTTCTCTTGTAACGGGTTCGATTCCCGGTTCAACCATGTAATTATTTAAATATCTAAGAATGCAGTTTAAATAGTTTTTTAAATTCAAATAATGTCTTCTTTCAGTAAAATGTTCCATCTACAATATTCAAGGTACTTTCCCTCCATGTGGCATAGCCGTGGGACATCCTGTATAATTGCAAAGAGTGAAGAGAGATTCCATCTAATTAAGCTAAAATTCTCGAAAAAACTTTGAATCGTTCAAGTTTTGGTCACATTTCGATATAATCACATTACAGTGTTGTATTTTATGTTTAGAGAGTACTATTTCTGACATTTAAGACATCGACACAAGATCGAAACATGATCCAAACACTATTTTAACTATTTTTTAGTTAGAGAATTGGGCCTCAGGTAGCTTTTCATAGCTTCATCAAAATTGTAAGTCTCATTGCATGACTTGGTGAGAAAGGTCCGATGTATAAAACTATCTGCTTAAAAGCTTCGTATAAGCTAACAGCCAATATGCAGCACTTGTTGTGGAAGATCTTGCACACAAACTTACCATCAACAGTCCACCAGACACCTGAATCCTTATAGATTCCGACATACGCCGAGCCTGTGTCATCGGCTCCATGTATTGCATCATCAGGATAGCGCTCATACAACTCCATGAGAATCTTCTCCTCACGCTCGCTGTTGGGCACAGCGAGGCGTGCGCCCTCCTTCACACAGGTTTTGTTCGCGTCCATCCAGGTTGCTGCCTGCACATGGAACTTGTAGCAGTTTCCGATGCTGTCGAAGGACTCGTTGTGGAATAACTCATACCCTGAAAGAAAAAAGGTTTTTTTTATGCTACTTGGCAAGCCAACAAGCATACGGCCCACCTGATGGAAAGCAGTTACCGTAGCCTATGAACGCCTGTTACACCAGAGGCATCACACGCGCGCTGCCGACCCTGAGACATAAAGATGAAAAGTCTCATGCGCCTGTAATTTCACCGGCACCCGTATTCTTCAAACCGAAACACAGCAATGCGAACACTACTGCTTGTCGGCAGAAATAGGTACGGTGGTAGTACTTCCCTGGACGAACTCTTTCACAAGAAGTTCTACTACTAACAAAAAAAAAGGTGCACTTATAATGCGTCGCAGATTTTTTTATTTATTAAAAAAAAACTATTATAACACCTTAACCGAGTAGGACCTAAAGCGATGTTATATGCACATGATTATATAAAATAAAAACAAAGAACCAAGCTTAAAAATAAGTAGGCACCTACTGAGGAATACCTATAATATTACTAATAGGTACCACTACTATTCAACTTTCTCCAAAACAAGCTGCGCTATCTCCATGAGTTTCGGCAGGCTGTGATGAAAAATGTCAACATTGTTCTCCGAAAGAACATTGACTAAACGTATATTAATTATATTGTCACGGGTATTTATCGCGTGTTACCTTATTATTTATTATTCCCGACGTTTCGAATGCGTTACAGCAATCATGGTCGCGGACTGACTGGAGTACATGGAGCTACCGTCGAGAAGTGGTGGCAGCAGCAGAAACTACCCTCAATTGGTCTTCAGAATTAGAAATGGTCGTATTCATAGTCCGACACACCACACTAACCGTATCTACGCACTGAGACGACACAACGCGACGCGCACACCTGCCTATGATAGGATTACACGACGAAAAGAGTCTAAAACCGTCTTCACGGTTAAAATTTGGGTACTTTTTGATCTCAATAGCCTCACGAATGATTCTCTTGTAACACGCGATAAATACCCGTGACAATATAATAAATATGTGTTCTAATCGCGAGAGTTTAAAAAATACTATTAACTAAACGGACGGCGTGTGAGATATATAAAAATATGCCCCAATGTGTGAACATTGGGGCATATTTGAGCAAGTTTGTTCTAAATATTGGCTGGGAGAGCAAGGCGGGGCGGCGGCGCGCGCTCGCGCAGCCACTAGGCGTGCGCAGCCGCAACGCCGCAGATGGTCTATCACTCACTCATTGATGGCAGCCATTAAGAGAAGATCAGTGTGGCTAGCAAAAAGGCGCTTACGCCCGTACGCGAATTAAGATTGCTTCTAATTTGGGTGTCTTATTTCTTCAATCAATCAATCAATCAATCAAATTATTTATTTAATTCCGATAGGATTACTAGGATGTTAATTATAAAAAAGTATCAAATATTTCTACCATTTTAGGCATGCAAAAATTACATTAATCTCAGTAAATTAGGTAGCTATCATTATTCAAACTCCATGAAACTTCGTACCTACATATGATCAGTACACTAATAATCAGACCCGTGGTGCGTTAGTTTCTTGTAAAAATATAATGATTACCAAATCCTCTATCCTCTTCCTTTATCCTCTATATATATAGACATAGACTTATCTATATATATATAAAATAAAAATCAATTGCTGTTCGTTTGTCTCGCTAAAACTTTAGAACGGCTGGGCGGATTTATTTGATTTTGGTTTTGTTGTGTTCATAAATGTCACGGAAAGGTTTAAATGTACCGGGACCACCGGGAACAAAGTCGCGCGCGGGCAGCTAGTCATAAATAAAATAACTATTTTTTTAAAACTGACGCACCACGTGTCTAGATGTTAGTGTTACACAACACAAAGTACAAAGTTAGTACAAAAAAAGGGTAGTACAAAGTTTGAATGGAGTTTGAAAAAATAATAGCCAACTTAGAATCAAACATCGTTCGCGTGCAAAAGGGCGTTAGTGCCTTTTTGCTAGCTACCGGTGACCTACTCTTAAGTCAAAGTCAAAGTCAAAAGAACTTTATTCATTGAAATTACAATGATCATTTTGAATCGTCTTATAAACTAAAATTACTCCTGTTCCAATGCGACCAAGCCTAGAAGAATCAGGCAACAAACACGGCTTGGCTTACATTAATGGTCCGTCTTACCACTAGGTGAGAAGCGCCTGTGCGCTGAGCTGCTGATACATAGTAAATGAGAACTTAAAAACCTTAGGAAGGTAGTCAAAAGTAAATAAACATCAGCAAAAATATGCAAGACAGCACACGCTACGCTTAAGGCAATATCAGTTCACAAAATGTTTACAATGAGCTCTAGAATTTTGAAGTTTCTGAATTGAGTTCTTATAGTTTCCAAGAATAATTCCAAGAAGAAAGCTTTTTATCTAGTGAAATCATAAAATCAATACAAATTCAATTTGAATTACTTCATTCGATAACAAAGACCTTTTAAAAATTTGTAATTTGAGACTTAGTTCTTACACGTATTAATTTTTGAAACATTTGATAACTGTTTAATTAATTTAGTGAATACATCAACAAAATAAAAAAAACTTTAAAAGGGATTTGTATAATTATAATAACTTATACACAACAACACGGTATCAGAGCGTGAGCACGCCTTCTTCAGTTCAAACAATAAAAATTTAACCTATGGTGCCTCAAGTTGCGGCTGCGACGCGGACCGAGCAGCGGGCTGATTGGGCTACGGCACAACCCAATAAAGATTCAATTTATGTACAGTCAGCTACATAAGTTAAGATTAAGAGCTGCGTGGCGTGGTGGGCCAATGGACGGCTGAGACGCGAGAGATCGATGCAGGATATAAGTTTACATTTATATATTAGTTCCGTGTCTGTGTGTTGTGGTGCCATGGTACTCGTAGTTCCTCATCATACGGTACACAATTCAAGGGAATCTTTTGATAATTTTCACCAACCAATACATATTTTTCGGGACACTAAGCGTTCGTCAAACTGACAGGGCTCTCTGAGATACTGTCAAATTTGACATAACTCAAGTACCTATCTCGTAAGCGTTGTGCATTAATTAAAAATGGAAACTTACCGAGACTCTTATTCCCACAGGTAGGTGTTGGAGCAGGTGTCGTTGTAGATATCGGTGCAGGTGTCGTTGTAGATGTCGGTGCAGGTGTCGTTGTAGATGTCGGTGCATGTTCACGTGCAGATGTCGGTACGTAACAGACGAAGGGTAGTTCCTCTGTGCAGCTCACGTTACCCGTGGTGCCGTTAGCATAGAACACGCCACAGCGCTCCGTCCGCGTCAGTTCACTGGGCTCCATCGATATAGCTGGTTCTCCTGCAACAATAAATATAAAAATATATTATCATCATAAAATAATTAATTGAACGAGCGAAGCGAGTTCTCTGAGTCAAGTTGGAAGAATCGGCGTTTGTATGTATGTGTGTATGTATGTATGTATGTTTGTCCGATGAAAACTTCCAAACCGTTAATCCGATCTTCATGAAATTTGGTATGGGAGTAGATAGTATTGGTACAATTTGTAGGTAAGGTTATGAGCTATATCGGTCAAGGGGTTGCTGAGATATTGGGGTCCAAGAGGGGGTAAAAAAAATAAAAGTTAGACAATCAGATGAAAAATGAAAAAATGAAAAATGAAAAATGTTTATTTCAGCAAAAACAATAAAAGTAGAAACTTAAAAATTAAATAAGTACAAATAGTAGGTTATAAGTTATACATTACAATCTTGATTTGCTGATGAGAATCAATTATCCAGTTTCCTATGATACCCACACTAGATAATAATCTGTATCGTGGGTACCTGTACGATTAACAATGGTTCAGGGTCTCGGTTAAGGTTAAATTTTAAAATTAAATAATAAATAGAACCATAACCATATGAAACAGATAATATATAACTATATGTATTAAGTATATATTATATTTAGATAGATGTACATAGATATAATATATATGTATATATAAGTATGTATATTCAAGTAGATAAAAACTATAGCTATATTTCAAGTTTATGTTAGGGACAAGAGTAGACATTCAGTGCAGTCATATGTCAGAGTAGCTAGCCATTTAGTTATAATATACTTAGCTTTGGAGACTGAACAGTTTCCTATATCACAACTTTTGGCGACTTTATTGTAAAGGAAAGCTGAGACAAAAGGACTAAACCGTCGGGCAAAGGCCGTATTCACGGACACTGTCTGGATTTTAAAAACTCTACGTGTTAACAATTCAACATAAAAATCACTGCAGAGTACTGTCTTGTGAACCGCTAATGATGTTTTGAGAATAAACAGTTGACGTACGGTAAGAACACCACTGTCGCTATAGACATTTTTTGTGGGATATCTGAAAGGCTTCTTTAACATCGTTTTCAGTACTGACCTTTGGGCTCTTTCCACCTGAATGAGAGTCGTTTTTGGAGCGCTACCCCAGCAGGTAATGCAGTAAGTCAAGATGGATTGGCAGAGGGCTAAGTATGTAGACTTAAGTGTGTCCGAGCTAGCTGCATTCCTAAGCTGTCTCATCACGTGAATAGTTTTGCGGGTTCTAGAAGATAGGCTGTTTATATGGGCTTTGAAATCAAGATTTTGATCTACTGTCACTCCCAGATATTTAATAGAGTTAGTTCGACCTATTTGTTCACAGCTGCAGTCTATAGGCACTGCATTTCCACATCTATGAAGTTTAATAGCAGAAATGTTTTGCGAAGGCGATGATGCCTGTGTCTTGTGAAAGCAAATGAACTTGGTCTTTTGGGTGTTGAGAGTTAGAAGGTTTCTCAGGAGCCACTTGTTCACCAGACTCATGCCCAACTCAGCGTGTAAGATTGCATCCTTCCAGTCTGATCCATGAAAAATTATCGCCGTATCGTCTGCATAGCAAACAATGTCTGCATTCGTTATTCTGATGTTGTGTATACTGTTTATATACAATCAAGATTATATACGATCAAGTGGGGTGTCTAATGAAAGCGCTTGGGTTGGACATTTCAAAACTGTTTTTAATAAGTATTTAAACTTAGTAGTTTCCGAGATATTAGGGAAAATAAAAAACGTAAAAATCGAAAATTCTAGGGTACTTCCAGCAATCCCACAATGCTGAAATTTGGTATGCTTGTGGCTTTTGTGTCACAACTACAGGGAAAAGTCTGAAATTGAAGAATTTCGAGACATGTACCCTATAAAACAATAAACCAATATAATATCCGTTGTTGACCTCCCATTTCTAAGAATTTGAATGACGTTGGAGTTCTATGATTTCGTCAAAAGGACGTTACCAATTAATTCGTCAGGTACTTGATATAGGTACTAACAGGTATGTAGTATTACGCCCCGTTGCTTAGCCCTATTCAAAGGTTATTTCGATGATGTGTAGAAATTAGAGTTGTTACAGATAGATCCTGTTGACCTCGAGGTGAAAATTTTCAAAAATAATAATAAAATAACTTTTCATTTAAAAACCGACTTTCGCCATTGTATTCGACTAAAATATTTGGATGAAAAAAAAAATGCATGAACCATAGTGGTGAAAGGATTATGATACTTTTTGAATGCAAATGCTTGGTTTGTTGCTGAAAATGTCAAAATCGCCATAATATGTATGCCTACAATATTTGAGGAGTTCCCTCAATTCCTCATTCTGAAAAATGGGACCAATCTGGAAGTATATCTATTCAAATAAAAAATAATTTTCCAAATCGGTTCATAAACGCCGGAGATATGCGGTAACAAACATAAAAAAAAAAAAAAACGAATTGAGAACCTCCTCCTTTTCTGGGAAGTCGGTTAAAAATGGAAGTTACTTGGTTTAATAGTCAGGCTGATAAAGGTGTTAACGCGAGGTCTCAGTTCGGGGCGAACCACTAGTTAATTATACAACGAAAAACATAATCAATGTACGATAAATCATCATCAGTCTATAGGACTCCACTGCTGGACATAGCTAGGCCTCCACCATAGTGTAGAGACTTTCAACTTAAAACCAAAACAAAAAGTTTTGGTTTTAAGTTTTTGAACAAAATTCACTTTGGGTATGCCCCCACCCTGGACTCTTTCACTCCGAGTGGCGAATGTGTTAATATTTAGCTATATTCTATTCCATAAGTACTATAAAATTGCACATAAAAATCACTATTAATTGGTGGTATTGTTTTTAAACTTATTACCCACCGTAACACTGGGGGGTATGGTCGGTGGTACGGTGGGTCAGAAGCGTTAGTGTAGCAAATATCTACAAAAATAAAATAGAATAGAAATAGTACCTAGTTATGTGATAACATTCCAACTCCATTGTTCAACTCTAGTAAAAACAACTATGAACAACATTCTACAAAGTAATACATGGTAGTAATCTAATTCCTCCATCATCATCATCATCATCAGCCTGTAGAAGTGTACGGCTGAACATAGGCCTCCCCCTTAGAATGTCACGACGCACTGTCTTGAATCTAATTCCTTGCGAGGCGCAATTAATATAATCCAGCATAATAACTAGACCTTACGTAACTTCCATCAAAATCATAAGTTATAGTTCATTTTATTATAATGAGAAAATCTACAATCTCATTGTATTAATTCTGGGACTGCGTTAATTCGATACTACATCACCGTGCTGGATCCTGAAGGTCGGACGACACACTTATCTTCCCACATTATCTGAACAAATTAGGCATGTAAGATAAGAACCTAGTAACAGTATTGGATCATCACCAGGGAGGCTAATCTAACCTTTGACATTAGTATACACTCCTTCACTGAACTTCGCCGTCGTGAGGATGTGGACTCCGGAGTATAGAACCGGGATTGTGTCTTCATTCACTTGGCCATCTTCGGAAGATTGTATTTCATGTATTGCCGATGAGAATTCCTTACTCCACGGAGACGCTAAGAACGCACCTGTAAACAGAGAGTACTGTCTAAGCCACACTAGCGCCAAAAGTTAAATCTCGAATAAGTCAAAATCGATCATAATTGAACGAGCGAAGCGAGTTCTCTGAGTCAAGTTGGAAGAATCGGCGTTTGTATGTATGTATGTATGTATGTATGTATGTATGTATGTATGTATGTATGTATGTATGTATGTATGTATGTATGTTTGTCCGATGAAAACTTCCAAACCGTTAATCCGATCTTCATGAAATTTGGTATGGGGGTAGATAGTATTGGTACAATTTGTAGGTAAGGTTATGAGCTAAATCGGTTAGGGGGTTGCTGAGATATTGGGGTCCAAGAGGGGGTAAAAAAAATAAAAGTGAGACAGTCAGATCAAGTGGGGTGTTTAATGAAATCGCTTTGGTTGGACATTTCAAAACTGATTTTAATAAGTATTTAGCCTTAGTAGTTTTTGAGATATTAGGGAAAATAAAAAACGTAAAAATCAAAAATTCTAGGGTACTTCCAGCAATCCCACAATGCTGAAATTTGGTATGCTTGTGGCTTTTGTGTCACAACTACTGGGAAAAGTCTGAAACTGAAGAATTTAGAAACTTGTACTCCATAAAACAGAAACCAATATAACATCCATTGTTGACCTCCCATTTCTAGGAATTTGAATGACGGCGGAGTTCTATGGTTTTCGTCAAAAGGACGTTTTCAATTAATTCGTCAGGTACTTGATATAGGTACCTACTAACAGGTATGTAGTATTACGCCCCGTTGATTAGCCCTATTCAAAGGTTATTTCGATGATGTGTAGGAAATCAGAGTTGTTACTGATAGATCCTGTACTGTACTGGTAGACATCGAGGTGAACATTTTCAAAAATAATAATAGGAAAATGGAAATTACTTGGTTAATTAGTCAGGCTGATAAAGGTCGCGAGGTCTCAGTTCGGGGCGAACCACTAGTTATGTTGTTTCAGATTTAGCCTGGGCAGCATAAACAGACAGATTGGACCAGAAGAGTGAAGGGACGCTACAACATGAAATATGCCGGCGAGCGGAGCAGGCCGCGAGCTGATACTTCCGGGGACGGAGTGTGCACATAGAGCACTTCTACAGCAGTGAGCTGGTTACCTTCCATGTGACAGCGGACCCTGGCGGCCTGCCAGTCGGCGGGTTGCTGGTGCAATTTGAGCCAGCCCTGCAGCGGAGCCTGGTACTTGTACCCTAGCCTGCCCTCAGCACCTGAACATTAAATTGTTGCGATTTAAAATTACTGTTTGTTCATCTTGCCTGAACATTTTAACTAAACTACAAAACATCCAGGAGTTGTAAAAATAAACCCTCCCACGCAAAGTTGAAAACATTATGCATTCCGAGTTCTTCCTTGCAGCCACTGGCTCAACCGATGATGTGGACAGTGACGGCAACAGAAGTGGCACAGAAGATAATTACCAAACTAAGAACCTGGTTGCTAAAATTAACTCCCTGTGATCTAATCTTGTTTAATTTCTATCTGTGAAAAAATACTGAGAGTCATGAATACTTCACATTCCTGTACAAATACATGCAATTATATTTTTTTAAATATCCTTTCTTGTAGGTACTTACAACCAAGCAATGGCACAGCAACGACCCGCGCGAAGCAGACGTAGGGCAACCGTTGTCCACAGTCAACTTCGCCTGAGCTGCCGTTTGCGTAGAACACGCCGCACCGCTCCAAGTCACTCGACCCCAACCATGGAGCCGGCTCTCCTGCAACGATGCCACGCATTGTCATCAGCCGAGGGTCCTATAATCACGCTCTTCCACCGCTCCGATTTTACCGAAATAAGTTGATTCTCTATGATTTAGCAATTCGCTATACATTACTAGACTTAGACTAAGTTTGTTTAATCTAACCGTTTAAAGAAGGAAGTGTCCGCGACGCATGGAGTCCAGAGTACAGAACCGACAACGACTGCTCGTCTTCGGATTGCAGACTATTTATCGCGGAGCTGAATGCAGCCGTCCAGGGGGAAGCCAACACAGCATCTGAGAATAGTGAGTAACTTAAGTTATTTAAAGTCAGATATATATCTCTAATTAACAATTTTTTTATTACTAAATACTGTCAAAATAAGCCCAACAAGTTGTATAAGTACAAAAAGTTATAAGTAGCTCATTACTTTCACTTTGACAGTTGCTCGTCGCTGTCTCCCAGTCGGCTGGCTCCGTGTTCAGGCCTAGCCATCCATCGATTTCGGCGTAGTATTCATAAGCTGTCCTGTCTCTGCCTGAAAAAATACATGATTTACTAATACTAAACGCAGCTTTTTGTTAAAATGATTGAGCAGGTAGGATATGATATATATTCTAAAAGAAGACTTTTATTGATAAAATCTTATGTAAACACATAAAACAATAAAAACAGATAAAAACTAGATGCGCATGAGAATCGCTATTTAGTATATATATGTATATAAATATACACATGAAAAACAAAGCATTAAGTTGATAAACGGTAATTTAACCTCCCGTTATCAAACTGGCATTTGTCTGTTTTTTAACCGACTTCACATAACTTTTCATTTAAAAAACCGACTTCCGCCATAGTATTTGACAAAATATTTGGATGAAAAAAAATTATGAAAGAACCATAGTGGTGAAAGGATTATTATACTTTTTGAATGCAAATGCTTGGTTTGTTGCTGAAAATATCAAAATCGCCATATGTATGCCTACAATATTTGAGGAGTTCCCTCAATTCCTCATGGATCCCATCATCAAAACTGGATTTTGAAAAAAATGGGACCAATCTGGAAGTATATCTATACAAATAAAAAAAGAATTTTCCAAATCGGTTCATAAACGCCGGAGATATGCGGTAACAAACATTAAAAAAAAAAAAAAAAAAAAAAATACAGCCGAATTGAGAACCTCCTCCTTTTTTGGGAAGTCGGTTAAAAAGGGTTCTCAATTCGGTTGTATTTTTTTTTTTGTATGTTTGTTACCTCATATCTCCGGCGTTTATGAACCAATTTGGAAAATTATTTTTTTATTTGAATAGATATACTTTCAGATTGGTCCCATTTTTTTCAGAATCCAGTTCTGATGATGGGATCCATGAGGAATTGAGGGAACTCCTCAAATATTGTAGGCATACATATGGCGATTTTGATATTTTCAGCAAGACACCAAGCATTTGCATTCAGAAAGTATCATAATCATTTCACCACTATGGTCCTTTCATAAATTTTTTCATCCAAAATTATTTAGTCGAATACAATGGCGGAAGTCGGTTTTTTAAATGAAAAGTTATTCGACATCACTACATCTGATGAACTTTTTTTTACTTTTCCGAAAGTAAACGTCGTCCATTTTTATTTTATTTAAATTTCTAGTATTTTTTTACTTATATACCGTAGTTTTAGTGGCTTTTAACCAGTGTAGCTTAGAAAGCGCACTTGGTACTGAATTTAAATATAAGTATATAATAATAATACCGCAGGGCACGCTTGTGCCGAGCGTTCAGTGAGTGGCGACACCGCGGAGCCCCATTACTCCCTGGGGTCAACAGAAACCCCTGCCTCTCGGTTTGCCTTAGCCGGCTGGCCAAGGGTGCAGGAGGCGTAAGAGCGAAACCTATGCTCCAAGGGCGGAAGTGTTAAAGGCATAAAGCCGGGAGTAGTGCTTAGTGAAACTGCAGCACACCTCTCAACACCCTTTAGCCGTACACGCCAACGTTGCCCCTTAGGCCGGGTTCCCACTATGTCGGACCGGCAGATCTGCCGGAAACCAGACACCGGACAGAGTGTTCACATTATACCGGATCCCACAAGAAAATCGGACAAGCACCTCAGTTGAATTTGGACCTGTGCCCACAATGGACGACGAAATTGTTGTGTTGTGGTGGTTTTGGTACAGAAGGCAAAATAAAAGAAGAAAGTATTGGGTACATCCTATTTTACGGGAAAGATTTTCACTTTTGTCTTTATAGACATCTTCGCTCTTGTCCCACAGAACAGGTCTCTCTTGGACAAGCGTAATTAAAGTTTCTATTTGAATGTCGCTCATGCTACACGTCTACTTTACTCAGAAAATGCGAGCCGAATGAAGTGCGGGGAGCACGGGCGGGGCGGGGAACGGGCCGGAACTGGTTCACATTACTCCGGTCCGGTGATTTTGCCGGCATTTTGTAGTGACAAAACGCTCGGTAAAAATGCCGGGCTCAGCAAAAATACCGGAGCCGGGATAATGTGAATAGCTCCATATAAATTATGCAGCCACTAGCCCTTCCGGCAGTTTTACCGGACCGGCAAATCTGCCGGTCCGGCATAGTGGGAACCCGGCCTTATGCTGCCTTCATTGGCGGCACATTTAAGGGGCCCGTTTAGAGAACGGCAAGTCACCATCTGCCTAAATCGTTTTCAATAATTTAGAATTGGCAGGTGCCGTTTCTTATATTATAATAGCCTAATAAACATTCAATTAGCATATTCTTCTTACAATAGCACCAATTTTCATCCATTTCCACAATAGTTTAATCATCTGTCTTCCATCCACCATAACAATAAAGTATTTTAAACTAATCCTAACTGTAAAAGTGCCTCTTACTGTTGGCTAATACTAGTAATGCCTCATAAAGATTAAGCCTGTGTTTGAAAATAAATGACTGAAATAATAATAATATAATCTGCTTTATTCCCTTAGTGCATGCCTAATCTACTATTTCAACCCTGAGGACGTAGGTTAGGTCGAAGTTTGTAAAAACTTACGCGGACAATGTCACGGGCGTTCTACGTTCTGCCCCGCAATTCCCTATCTTGAAAGTCACTCAGTGACCAACGTTTGACAAGTAAAATTACCATCAATTGACGAACCGACAATTCTTCATAATATTTTTTTTTTTTTGATGGTCATTCTACTTGTCAAACGTTAGTCACTGAGTGACTTTCAGTTAGGGAATAAGGGGGCAGGGCTCCAATTCTGCTATACAAAATGTGTTTGAATTGTTAACGAATTATCTCAAAATGGTCACTTTTGACACTTTTGCTATATAGTGTCAAAAATGACAATTTTGTGATAATTCATTAACAATTTTAACACAATTTGTTTAGTAGAATTGGAGCCCTGAATGATCACTTCTAAACAACAAACTTTAAAATAAATTGCGTCAGAGCACGTGACAAAGCTTTCTAGATAATAAGTTTAAATACATACCGAAACACAGGACACATAAATGAGCAATAATGAGAATTGTTTTGTGATTCACCGACATTATGTAGGTTGGCACTCGGCCTCTACTCAATGCAAAGTAATACTTGGAGCACGGTAGTGCTGTTTTTATAAAGATACTGATGTTATCAAATAACTGGCTAAGTGCGTGTTAGACTACGCATAGTTTAGGGTTCCGAAGTCAAGTCAGAGTTTTTCTTAAATATTTTCAAATGTTTTTCATCACAGGATATGCGAGATATTATTTGTTCATATTTCCATGATCCCTTTACATGTGGAGATACAAGAGTAAACTAATTTAGAAATGGCAGGGCACCACATTTTTACCACTTTGGTGCGGTATACATCGCTGATGGAAGGGTTATTAAAAAATAAAATGGTGTATAGGCATGGGCGTAGCCAGGGGGGGTTTAGGGTGTTCGAACCCCCCCGAAATATTCAAAGTATTACCAAAAAATTTGGCTGACCACACTTCTTAAAATATACGTAAGCATGGCAGCTGGCGAAGCGGCGAGCGGACATATATTTTAAGAAGTGTGATTCGACTGCTCTTTTGCTACTAAAGTCATCAAAATTGCCTGTTCACACTTCTTAAAAATGTTGACTTATGAATATTAATGTAATTTCGTGTACAATTTGGTTTTTTATTTTCTTGAACCCCCCCGAAACTAAAACTTGGCTACCGTTCTGACGCATAATGATCAATATTGATTGTAGGTATACCCCTTAAAATTAAAATATAATGACATTATACTATAGTATGACTATACATTAAAAATGCATTTCGAACGATTTAGTAGGGGTTCCTTGTTTGACTTGGGACCCCAAAAAAGCATATTTACCCATACTGTAGGTAACTGTTTTATTGTAAAGCAGATAACAACTGACGGCCGTTCCATGAACTTAGACCCCAGAATCCCCAGATCTCGACGACCTCTGTGGCGCGGCGGAAAACCCTCCACTGTGACATTTTTTTTGTCTTATACTTTGAACTCATTTCTAGATAATGCAGTGTGCTGAACTATTGTTAAACTTAGGTACCTAGTGTTTGTTCAGCGAGAGACCCATAGCGGCCAAATTGTAAGCTAACGTTGTGAACTATATAATGAAAGCCATAAATAGGAGCTGGTTGCTTTCCATAGGTATTTTGAATTAAAAACTAAAGAAATAGTTATAATTATCAAAACTATTAATAATAGGATCAAAAGGTAACAGACGCGCTATTGTATTGCCCGCTAAACAAAAAACGGTTGTCTGTAAAGTCGGTTTACTGACGATAGTTCAACGTGTCAACGTCGTTATTGTGCTTCTTTGTCGCTCGTTCCGCGCTCGCGCGCATGCGTTTATATATATATACGCATGCGGCGTTAGCGACAAAGAAGCACATATAATAAGAAGCACTATATATATATATATATCGTGCTTCTTATTATATGTGCTGCCATCTATATAACATCTGGGGATAATGACAACGCCATCTAGTGAAAAACAAAACAGTGAATGTAGAAGTGTGCGTGCGTGAATTACATGAGGCAAATTGTCAGATCTTATTTATAGTGAATTTGAAATTTCTAACGACTCTTTAACGAAAATTCATGCTGCATCAAATTCTATAAACTATACCGTGCTCGAAAACGGTAAAATTACTCACCAAAGACGCTCGAGTTTTGAACAAAAAATGAAAAAGTCAATATTTGTTTTTCCACGCCATCTAGCGTAAAATGAGCTTCAAGTTATCGAAAGCATCCACCTTAAACTAAAAAGCATATGTGGTATAATTCATAGGTATAAATTATGTCTAATCTCAATTTGAATAAACGCTACCTATCGACGGCTGGCAGCGGGTAGGTATTTAAGTATTACTATAACGCCATCTATCCACGTCTAGCAGTACCATTTAGCGCATAAAACTTCTTGTCATGATGCCATAGGCAAACCAAGAGTGGCATATCTATCTCGGTATAATATATTAGGTTTCATCAATGGGAACCACGAACAACCAAAATATTCAAAAAGTGCTGAATCAATGGCGATAAAATTTATATGGGACCACCTCTGATGTAATACCTACCAAACAAATAAAGAATCATCAAAATCAATGCATAATTGACGGAGTAATCGCGTTACATACATACAAAAAAAACATACAGTCGAATTGAGAACCTCCTCCTTTTTTTGAAGTCAGTTAAAAATTGAGATATGCAAAGAGAACCTTCTCCCTATAGCTTAATGTTCATTTTATGCATTGTTTTCGTCTGGGAATATCCATATTAAAAGGAAAAGTTATTTTTAGTTTTTGTTTTTGATATTTCCTTCCTCCTACAACAAACAAGGAAATATCCTGCCCTAAAGTGGCCTTATTGCTAACGCTTTGTCCTAATAAATAGTAGGTAGCTAAATGGACTTACGTATATTTTATTTCAATACCTCGCAAGAGTTAAACTCAGAAGTAAGTTGTCTCCACACAAAGGCCCCTATTCCAGAACTATAATGCTGAAGCGTGAATTTGAGACTCAAGCATAGATTTGGTGACAGTGTTTCATTAAAATCAGTCGAAAATCTATGATTGAGTCTCGATTTAGTTTGAGTTTATTTCTAGAATACAGGCCTAAAATTGTATGCAACATGAATAATTTTGTTTTGTACCAACTAACTTTCCAATGGTTCGGACACCTCTTTGTGAGAGTCACAGGCTAGCACTTGGACTTATTGAGCGAGCGAAGCGAGTTCTCTGTGTCAAGGTGTGAGTGATAGGTATGTTTGTTTGTCCGATGAAAACTTCCCAACCGTCAATCCGAACATCATTAAATTTTGTATGGGAGTATATAGTATTGGTATAATTTGTAGGTAAGGTTATGAGCTATATCTGTCAAGGGGTTCTTGTGGTATTGGGGTCCAAGAGGGGACAAAAACAAGTGAGACAATCAGATCAAGTGGAGTGTTTCGTGAAAGTGCTTTGGTTGGAAATTTTAAAACTGTTTTTAATTATTAGTTTCTGAGATATTATAAGGAAAAATTAAAAACGTTAAATTAAAAAATTCTATGATACTTCCAGCAAGCCCACAATGCTGAAATTTGATATGCTTGTAGTTGTTGTGACGCAAATACAGGAAAAAGAAGAAAAATTAAGAATTTAGAAACTTGTAGCCTATGAAACAATATTCAATATAGCAACCATTGTTGACCTCCGATTTCTAGGAATTTGAATGGCGTTGGAGTTCTATGATTTGTCAATAGGATGTCATCAATTAATTTGTCATGTACTTGATATACTAACAGGTATGTACTATGTACGCCCCGTTGCAAAATTACATGAAGATTGGATTAACGGTTGGGAAGTTTTCATCGGAGAAACATACATACATACAAATGCCGATTCTTCCAAGTTGACTCGGAGTACTCGCTTCGCTCATTTAATAAGGTTGCCTTTTTATATATATTTAAATACAAAACCTCTCTCATGGGAGAAAAATTGACTCGGTAGTTTTAGATTTCTGATAGATCATCCATACAAACATACTTACATAGCCGTTGCATATATTTTTTTTTTTATGCTACTTGGCATGCAGACAAGCTTACGGCCCACCAGATGGAAAGCAGTTACCGTAGCCTATGAACGCCTGTAACACCAGAGGCATCACACGCGCGCTGCCGCCCTGAGACATAAAGATGAAAAGTCTCATGTGCCTGTAATTTCACCGGCACCCGTACCCTTCAAACCGAAACACAGCAATGCGAACACTACTGCTTGGCGGCAGAAATAGGTACGGTGGTAGTACTTCCCCGGACGAACTCTTTCACAAGAAGTTCTACTACTAACAAAGATATATGCAACATAAGGGTTAAGTATACTTAACCCTTTCTTTCCAACTTAAGTAGTCGGGCTGATAAAGGTGTCATCGCGAGGTATCTGTTCGGGGTGAACCATTAGTTTATGTTTCAGTTTGATGGTTCGTCGTTTCTTGTTTAACTGGTTCTTTATTGGTTACCCTGCCTCAGGTTGAGATCTGTTGGTCCTGATGAGAGTCACTTTATTAGACTGGTTCCCAAATAACTGAGCGCGCCTCGCTAGGGCTCCATCCTTGCTCACTCAATATTAATGTTGATAATAATTAAAAATAAACTGACTAGGTAGGTACTTCATAAGCAGGTAATATTATTTTTAGGTTCATTAGTGCTGCGTGAACTCTGGCGTGAAACGAGATGTGGGTTTTCACAGAACCGTCATTGAATGCTATCTATCTGCCTTCCATTTAGCGTACCTAGTATGTGCTAAGGAGAGTATATAAACACAGCACTCGTTTTATTTCAGCACTTACGTTTCGCGATCAGTTCGAAAATATACTTTGCGTAGGTACCTACCTACATAATGTCGGTGAATTTGAGTTATGTTCTCTTCTGCGCGCATCTATGTGTCCTGTGTTTGGGTATGTATCTATGGTACTTTTGAGTTGGTACGAGAGCACTGATTGTCTTGGAAAGGACCCTTTTGATTTTGATTTTGATGTTCCACTTGAAAAAAATATAAGATTACCTATGAAATTGCCAATTTGTACTAACAACTTTGTTTCTTTTTTATTCATCTAATAACGGTTTTACCTAACTAGGCGTCTCTCAAATTTAAATAATTATTTAAAAAGCTTGTGTGAGCATATAAGTAAATCTACTTAATACAGTTGTAGGTACATAGATAGAGGCTTTTTTAATTTATATCGTGAAAATGCCTTTGTGACTGGGTATGAATTACTAGCTAGATAATTTATTTACTAGATACCAACATTTATAAAACAATCGTGGATTTGGCCCTGGGTCTACCTACCGACAGACATCGATTAATAATGTTTTCAACTTTGCTTGGAAGGGTTTATTTTTTCAACTTTAGGACGTTTTGTAGTTCATTTGGTAGATAATATGTTTGTAAATGTGTGATAATATATAAAAAAGTTTTGTGCAAGATGAATAAACAGTAATTTTTAATCGAGTAATCAAATTTGTTCAGGTGATGAGGGCAGATCAGGGTACAAGTACTGGGATTCACTGCATGGCTGGCTCAAGCTGCACCACCAACCCACCAACTGGCTGGCCGCCAGGGACCGCTGTCATCTGGAAGGTAACCAGCTCTTTGCTGTAGGTGTGGGAGTGTAGGAGAAGGGAGCTTGACTTATTCGATATTGTAATTTTGGCACTAGTGTGGCTCAGACAGCACTCTCTGTTCACAGATGCGATCTTGGCGTCTCCGTGGAGTACGGAATTTTCGTCGGCAATTCGTGAACTACAGTCTTCTGACGACGGCCAAGTGAATGAAGACACGATCTCGGTCCTGTACTCTGGAGTCCTCACGACGTCGATATTCAGTGAAGGAGTGCATACGTATGTCAAAGGTTAGATTAGACCCCCTGGTAATACTCTCATACTGTTAGTAGGTACCTGGCCAATTTGCCTGAATAGTTAAGATACTGTAGGTAATGTTTGTATTATAAACAGAGTGCAATACTTATCGTTCAGTAGGTAGAAGGTAACAAACTACACTAACACATTCACCCACTCGCTGAGAGACGCGAGTCTTCTTATAGATGATCTACATCATAATGGGACACTTCATTTTATAAAGTCGGTGCTGGAAATATGTCTTATCGGTGGATGACCTTTAACGCTAGAAGATACAGGATGGAGGTGGCGCAAATCTGAGAACACATAAAAAGTTATCAAGGTCAAATTGTGGCTGATATTGATTTTTAATGTAAATATATGACGGGACTGGCGTGTGGCCCAAGCAGTCACCAACGTCCATAACAAATGCTTTACCACAGCTGCTGTTCCACAGGACGCACAGGACGCACCTTAAGTGGCATGCACTTCACTCTTCATCGTGAAACATATAGATGAAAAGTCTTAGGTGCCTGTAATTTCACCGTCACCCATACCTTTCAAACCGGAACACAGCAATGCTCACTAATTGGTGGTATTACTTCCCCCGACAAACTCTCACAAGAAACTCCTAACAAACATGACTATTTGTCCAACAGTGACAACTGATTATGTTAAAGTGGCATTTGCCTGCGACCCTGTTCCATGTAACATGAGGAAGTTTTTGCAAAAATTCCCTTTTCGATAGAGAACCGTTTAAAATCCGTTCAAAGTTGAGTTTTTGTACGTTAAAAGTCTTCCGTGAACATGAAACATGATTACGTGAACAATGTTTTTTTTTTGGGACACCAAGCAGCTATATTATATATTTTAAGTGCAATCTGTGTTAGTACATAAATTTAAGTATGTAAGACTTGTTACTAATGTAGTCCACAACGCTATCCTCATGTTAGTTTTATACATGATTAGGTATAGGTACATAATGATGCAGCTAGAGGGTCTATCAGAAGTTTATATAAAATAAGTAGGTAAGTAAGACAAACCAACGCGAAAAAACCCTGCTCAAAGCATATTTTAACAAAAGAGTAGTTTTGATAGCAGGACAAGGAAGGTAGCAACAAAAATTAAATAAAAAGGATACATTAAAAAATAAATCTACTGAGGAAAGCGCAATATTCAAAAGGTTTTTAAACTCATACAGAGAACAAGAGAATAAGTCAATATCAATAAAGTGAAGGTTATGGGACTCAACCATTCGTAGAATGGGGGCACGTCGGTCGCCCCGAGTTGGAGCGAGTTGGTGTTGATAGCGAACAGTGGACGAGAGCGATGATGAAAATGTATGATGATGATGACAAAAAGTAACCTATGTGTTAATCCAGGATATAAGGTATCTTCATTCCAAATTTCACTCAAAACCGTTCAGCCGTTTGAGCGTGAAGAAGTTACAAACATATTCATACATTTTCATATAGTAGGTACCTAGAACTTCTTGTGAAAAAGTTCGTCCGGGGAAGTACTACAACCATTCCTATTTCTGCCGCAAAGCGTATTGTGAGCATTGGTTAATCCAGTTTGTTGTGATAGTTGCCGGTGAAGTTACAGGGGCATGAGACTGTTTTTATCTTAAGTGCATTGCCACGTAGGGGGGCGTGCGCGTGTGGACGTGACCTGTGAGGTAATGCATTGTTTTAGGCAGAGGTAACCGTTTAACAATTATCTGCTAGTTCCGTTAATTATCAAAATAAAAATATCCATGTATACAGACAGACAGACAGACATTGCTTTTAATAAAATATAGATTGAATTAAATGTTGCAGGAGAGCCAGCTATAGCGCTGGAGCCCAGTGAGCTGGTGCAGACGAAGCGCTGTGGCGTGTTCTATGCGAACGGCACCACGGGTGAAGTCAGCTGCACGGCGGAACTACCCTTCGTCTGTTACGCACCGGCATCTGTACGTGGACATGCACCGACACCTGCACCGACACCAGCACCGACACCGGCACCGACACCTGCACCGACACCAGCACCGACACCGGCACCGACACCTGCACCGACACCAGCACCGACACCGGCACCGACACCTGCAGCGACACCGAGACCTAGATGTGGAAATGAGTATCTCGGTAAGTCTCAGGTTTCTATGACAGTTCAGTTGCGCATGAATGGAGCCTCACTACGAGACGCATAGAATCCTTAGTAACTATTCATCATTCTGTGCCGTGCAGACGATAGAAACAATACAGAGGGCCGTAGTCTAACGGTATGTCTCATAATAATTCTCTGAACCTATTTCAGTTAAAATAGCTTTTGTTTTCTTCTCTTTGATGTAAAATGTCACACGTCAAAACAAGACAAAAGCTGTTTTAACTAAAATAGAGAGAACGATTATGAAACAGGGGGTAAGTTTTTAGCTAATGAATGGATATGCTAGTATTTTTCAATTTTGAAAAATGTTTTCAATTACTTTTAAATGCAGTTTCTTTTTCATTTTTAGCTTTATTCGCATTTTTCAATAACATAAAATGTAGTTTAATTTGTTCTCACAATCATAACATAACAACCAAGAGTCGCATACGTAGTCTTGATCCAACACTAGGATTCTCTATGTCGTCGGTATCAGGAAATATGAGTACCATGGCCATCATGGAGTATCATTTTTGACATTGTTATAGTAGATTATGCACTAAGGGAATAAAGCAGTGTCTTATGTCGCGGGCGGCATATTGAACCCTGAGCGTAACGAGGGACTCCAAAGTTAACTCCCGAGTGTAGCGAGGGAGTTGTTTAGAATCCTGAGTGAAGCGAGGGGTTCAAGCTGCCCAAGACGAAGACAGGCTTTATTCCAGAGGAGCATACTCTACTTTTCACACCTACTGCGAGGCAATAAAAGGCCAGGGCTCCATTAAATAAGTATCGTCTGTTTTGATAAACTCTGGAGTTCATTATCGCTCGACATTGTCACTGACATAATATTATATTACAAAAATATTGCAATAAAATTCACTGAAAATCACAGCACCAAACATCTCTTTTGTTTCACATTCTTTAAAATCGCGCCTATTTCTTTTTTTTCGAGTTTTGCTATAGTGACCAGTTCGATTTTCGAACAAACCTCTTTACAATGCCATATGGGCATTTTTTTACTCAAGAGTTTTCCACGAGTTTCCAACACGAATTTGACGTTCTAAATTCAAATCACTTTAATCCCTAGGGAGTTTCATACAACTTTATATCCCTAGAGACAATGCTGTACTTTACGTTGAGGTTGCATGATTTGTAATTGGACATTGTCGAGCAGGTGGTGTAAAAAATTGTTTTATTGTCTGTGTCTTTAATTAATGTTATTGGTGAATTGACCGTGTTAATTAATAAATAAATAAATGGTACCATAACACCTAGACCCGTGTAAGCAATTACCATCTTTAAAAGTGAATATTATCGTTTGGGTATGTGGCAACATTTCGGAACGCGCTCGGCACGCGCCGCCATATTGGTGGATTGAAGGAAAAAGTCGAGAAAGGTTGTTAACTTCATAATTATTATTGATTGTTGTAATAAGGAATATAGTACAAGATTACGAACTGTTATAAGTGCTTATAGTTATTTCTAGTCCTGGTTAGGATTTGCTTTAACCCGGAACAAATATTTGCAGAATATTCAAATATTTGTCCCAAAGCGAGAATCGAACCCACACCTTTGCTTCCCAGCGGACTACTCACCCACTGTACCACGGGGGTCGTCAACTTAACTCACGTCACTGACTTCAAAGTGATTGACTCTAAAGTTAGATGGGCAACCTGCTACCTGTCGACATAATATGCATGTTCTTAATATAATATGAACACGCTTACAAATCCTCTAACACAGATTCATCATTAAAAAGAAAACGGAAAAATTCAAAATAGATTCCTTAAAACTCACTTATATCGGAGACTAACTAGGTAACTAGTCTCTGCTTATACTCAAAAACAGAGGAAATTGCTTTTGTTGCTATACCGTGATCTTTTCTTAAACCATTATTCTCGGGCGCAGGATACGTACTCTCATCTCGCACTGGCCGCTGCTACAAGCTCCACTTGGAGAGATTAATCTGGCAGGAGGCGCAAAGAACCTGTGCGGCGGAGGGCGCATACCTCGCCGTCCCCAACAACGAGGTCGAGAGGGTTGAGCTACATGAGCGATACGTGATGTCCGTGGGGCCATTCTTTGTCGGCATCTATTTTTCGTCATTTAGAGATTGGACTACCGATGGTGAGTTTTGTGTAGGGCCTCTCTCGCCAAGTGCTGAAATGTGGCTGTTAGTTTATACAAAGCTTCAGATCATACCTTACCAAGTCATGTAATGGGACTTACATTTTAACTGATCCAGTGTTGAGCTACCTATTTGGCACAACTACTATTTATTACCTATTTCTCTTCTTCATCAGCCGGAAGACATTTACTGCTGGATGAGGCCTTCCTCATAGCATGAGTTGCCATAATCTCCACCCTTGGCAGGCGTATTGGTGATCGCAGTGTAGTGTTCTACACTCTACTCAGGTGGATGCTGCAGCCCATCCCTCGGTGTAATCCCTCAGTCAACTTTTACGACATCCATAAGAGGAGTTGGAGAAGTCCTATTCTTAGGCCGAGACTACCACAGCGGGTATGCCATACCTATTTATTCATAGTGATTTAGTTACACATTTTATGTAATTATTGAATAAAGCACTTCCACCTCCTCCATTCGTAAAATACACAAAGGTTAGCTGGAAGAAAATACTAAATAACCATTTAGTTCGCCGAAGTCGTGATGCACTATTTCATTCAATGTATTCCTTTTACGTAGTAGTAAAAAGAATAATTTTCAGCTGTCAAAAAGTGCGCAAATGCCAAGTAACCGGTGTAGGGGTGCGCGAGCTTACCTACCTTGGAATTAGAGACATTCCACGATCTGGCATCAGATTTGTTACATTGGACCTTTCTCACCAAGTCATGTCAAGCTTTACTATTTGTCACTACCACTTTGTAATTCCTACATGATCTGGTATCTTTAATGAAGTTAGGCTGATTCGCCACTGAGTCACCATCGGCATAGGTACTATGGCTATGAGGCAGATAGTAAAGACGTTGGGTATGTAAATACAATAATGTCAAAAAGCTTCGTAAAGGCTACTGTATGTAACTCGATGGTGAATGAAGCCCATATTTCTGCCATCACTGGTTCTTTCTTGGTTCTTGTGACCAGATTGATTCACCAATACTTTCGATTATTTCCCTTTTATTAATTCTACATGATGTTTTTCATCACCGTAGTAAAATCACACGCCCGTTACAGGCACTTGAACCCGCCACTCGTGAGTCGGAAGGCGAGCAGGTGTCCACTATGCCGGGGCGGCTCTCGTTGCAGTGTGTGCGCGTGTTCACGGTGTCGTCTCATTGCAGGTCAGCCACTCGAGCAGGCTGTCCGGCAGATGTATGTGCAACCATTTGACACCAATATCTTCGCCTATGGGTACATAGCATTAGACCAAAAAATCTACTTCGCTCCTTACTTTTTCTGGTTACCGTTCCTCTGCGAGATGGCGCCGGTCTACTAACGGAGCTACTATGATATATCGTATAATATAATAATCGCACAGTTGATCTAGCCAGGGTAGTGAATAATTATCAAGTCATGTATTAGAAAGAAAAATAGAAAGAAAGAACATATATTTATTTCTAAACTGTAACTCTTGGAAGAGACAGCCACCCACAACACAAAGTATCCTAGTGGGGGCTAGTAGTTCACTTTGCTTATAAAGCTACCTATCTATTATCTGGGTTAAATTTATTGTTCAGTTTAAGTAGTTTACAAGTAAACACTGTGTCATGATTATATTTTTTTATAATAAATAAACATAACAAACTTATACTAAGAGGAAACAGACCCAAAGGTACGAAGTGTTACTCCCGTAACAAAACAGCTTTGCCTCAGCATGAGTTGGTTGTCTAGCAAGCTAGCATCCAACGCTGTTTTTCCATCGAAACCTCTTGTTGGCGCTACGGATCAACCACTCACGACTATTACATATTCAGAGATTCTAAGAATCGGTATCAGTCATATGACGACTGTAATGTAGCGGCGACTGCGATTATCAACATAAAGACAAACATTTTATAACGTATGTCATGCACGTCTCCGCTAAATTACGGTCGACATACGACGGACGATGCTTGTAAGGAAACCCTGACTTTAACGAACACTGAGGTTAAAGTATCCCCTATTCACAAACAACTACCTCTTGACTCTTGACGACCTCTGTGGCACGGTGGGCGAAAGTTCGCCTGCGACGCAGGAGGTTACGGGTTCGATTCCCGCCACGGGACAAATATTTGTACGATCTGCAGATATTTGTTCAGGGTGTTCTGGGTATTTTCTATGCATAAAAAAAAATATCTATCTATGTAATGTATTGTATTAAGTATATCAGTTATCTAGTACACATAACAGAAGCTCTGCTTAGCTTGGGGCTATAGATAATGTTGTGGGAAATGTCCAGCATTTGTTTATTTATTTATTATTATTTATTAACTAGGTACTTTTCAATATTATACGAAAAGCGTCAGATATTTGTACAAACACTGTCATATTCAAGAAACATCTGCGTGCTCGTTTTCACCAACGAATAACGGGACATCAAAAGGGGCGTCAAATTTGACACTTTTATTTTATAAGAATATCTTTCAGTTACTAATTGTACGTTTCTACTGTATACATGAACTAGGAGAAAAAGAAATAACCAGCACATAAACAAGCGATTAACCGCTGTGTAGCCAACCTTTTTTGATAGAAAGTTGAATTATATGTTGGTTCAGAATTCGAGATATTTTTTGTAAACAAAGGGGATGCCATAGCAAAAAAATAGGTGCTCTATGGTAGTTTATTAAATTAGGCCATTAAACAGGCTAGGCATGTTATTCTAACTCAGATCTGATGAACTATAAAGTAATAAATATTTTGTCGTATATATTTTGGAGTTATTTCGGTTATTAACAAAGTTATCAATTAAAGACAGATTTTTTTGTAGAAAATATTTCATGTTACTTGGAACACTGCAGAAATTCTAAACAATGGGCTTTGTTTTGAAAGCCGGTCCCCAATTTGTTAATTTCATTCGTTTCTCCTCATTTGCCGAATACGAATTTGCTTAAAGATTTTTTTACCTGTTATATTGTAGTAGTTGTTGTTAGTTATTGTTATTTTGTTGTTTTTGTTAAGTTTTATTTCGTAAAACTCGAACATTTGGTGGCGTGTTGTGCAAATTGTAGTGGATTTGTGTTTATTTGCCGCAAATTGAAAGTACATACCGCGCGAGCAATATTACAAAAAATTTAATACAATTGGTAAGCCATAGCAGAAGCCGCGGGTCACTACTAGTAAAATATGATACACGCAAAAAAAAAATGTTTACCACTGGCTTGTCTCTTTGACAGTGACATTTGTTTGTTTACAAAAAATATCTCGAATTCTGAACCAGGGTATAGTTATCTGTCATTACGAGCGATGGTTTAGATAACCCCATGTTTATATAATGTTGGTGCACTTATGCCATACATCAACTTAACACCAACTTACAATCAATTGATGGGATGTGATCAGAAGCTCGATTAGTCTGAGCGTGGCGAGCTTAGCAGCGTGTCTGCACCGGGGATGCGGGTTCAAAACCCAGATCCTACACACTCGGAATTTTGCACTAAAACATTTAAAATTTGTTTAGAAAAGGATATTAATAATAATAAATAAAACAAATAATGCTGGTCATTTCACACAACATTATCTAGCCCCAAGCTAAGCAGAGCTTGTGTTATGACAACTAGATAACTGATATACGTAATATAATACATTACATAGATAGATATTTTTATTATACATAGAAAATACCCAGAACACCCGGAACAATTATCTGCAGATCGCACAAATATTTGTTCCGAGGCGGGGATCGAACCCGCAACCTCCTGCGTCGCAGGCGAACCTTCGCCCGCCGCGCCACAGAGGTCTTCAAATCTTAGGTAGCTACTGCTCATTTTCATCGACCAATAACGGGGCAACAACCAATTAAGTGTTCGTTTACTATGTATTGGTTGGTGAAAATGAGAAAGTGACTTATAAGAGGTTCCTACGGGATCTTCAACTCTGATACAGAATAGTTATAAGCCCTTGTTGATAAGTAGGTAGGTGTAGATAGGACTCGACACGTAACTATGCGCCTGCGCAGCATTAGCCGCAAGCACCTCGCTCCGCGCATCCCGCAACACCACCCTCCTTGGTCGGCACTGCGACTTCTTCAGTCGCACAGTTACGTGGCGTAAACTATTACCCAGTGTGCTGAACTGCACCAAATGGACATCTTGACCTGCCAAATAATATATGAGATATTGTGTAATATAAACATAAATGATAAATTGTTGTTTTTGTTCTAAACCTAAACATCTTTTTTACAAAATGTACGAACGTAGCACCCGGGATTCTGATAGAAATTGTTCTAGCTAGGGTTCCGCCTTAGAGCATGGATCCGTGGACAAAGCTCTATTTAATTAACTGCTACGCTATGTGAGGCCAAATTTATAACATCTTTGAATAATTAAGATTCTGGCCACCAGGTTACAGTTTTTAACATTTAAAGGACTTCCTGGGTTAGGAGTAATCTGAGAGTATTTTTTTTTACATTTTGAATTTAATGTTTTTTTGACATTTGGGATTTAGATGTGCATTTGTTGTAATTTTGATGGTGGTTTTACATCTTTCTCTATTGTCAAGACCGTGTCTACGGTGGCTCTACACGGGCTCTACGACGTAACCGTGCTACGGAGGCTACGTGCGTGTTGAGTGAGAGTTGCATTGTTGTCTGACGATGATTTTGATTAAGAGTAGGATTTTGGGAGATTAAGTCTAAACTATTTCTGCCGCAATGCAGCAGTTGCGTTTTAAGAGAATGTCACCGGTAACTAGCAAAAGCGCGTTTACGTTCTTTACACATGAACAAAGTTTGCTTCTCATTTGGCAAAAAAAAATAGATTTTTTAATTTTTGATTTGGTAACCATATAACTTAATAAGAAACTAACGCACCACGAGTCTAGATAATATTAGTGTACTGGTCCTGTGAACCAAATTTCATAGAATTTGATTTTCAAACTTCGTTCACGTACAAAAGGGTGTAAGCACCCTATCGGCAACCTCCTCTTAATTGTTTATGTATTCAGTACTCACTCAACACGATTAGGAGTATGCTGCCCATCTCCTGGTATAACCCGTTAGTCCATTTTTGGCATCCACCGGAGGAGATTGAGAGGTTTATTTTTAGGCCAGACACACCACGGCAAAATAATGATGAGCTTGTAACATTGCGTCTAGTGCCGTTACTTAAATTCAATTTAAACATAACTATAAGCTTAAATAATATTGTGCGGAACCGCGAGTTATTGATATCTAGCGAAAGGTTTCTTTATTCCTCGCGCGCGATGCGGATCACCAAACCATCCGTAACTAGCGTCGCCTACTATGCTCGCATTCTGTGCCCTCTAACTGTGAGCGTCAGTCGTCGGGTGCGGCCGACAGAACACTCAAATCCATTGGAAACAATAGACGTACGATCGTTTTCACTGTAAATATACTGGTGTGGTAATTGGAATCCCTCTAGGGTGAGTTTCCCTTATTAACGTTATTCCCTGTTGCCTATCTTCACGCTTGCAAATTCATTTTCTCCATGTAAAGCTGTCTGCGTCGCTCAAGCTAACTACAGTTATTTTAAACTGCCACAGAGGCCATTGTTGGACCTTGAACCAAGCTTGCGCGCTCGCGGACAGCTGTTCTTTGTGGACTGAACACCACCTAAGACAGCCTTCCTTCATTCCAGGATTCCACCTGCAGGCTTGATACGATAGCCGCTACGCAAGGCTGAATCGCACTACACCAAGGCTGACGAGCCAGCTTTTGGCCACCAGCTTACTCCCGGTTCCCTTTAAACCATAAGGCAGAAGGAGAAGGCTGCCAGAGAGGCTAGAGGACGCTGCGACCACCTACCTCGGATCCTACCTACATATCTTGGCGCTGGAAGGAAGCGCTGGTCGAGAAGAAGACGTTCAGGCCAGTGATTCCTCTTGTGACTTTAAGTGCGGTTGTGTTCGGCTGTGCAATAATCTTTTTGGACATTAAAGTATGGTACCTACCACTGTAATACCTACTTTTAATTCCCACCCCCTGAAGGTACTATCTATCCGCGGGCTATAGGGAACCTTACTTTCCCAAACGCCGCAGTGGCGCCCTTTAACGTGGTCTATTGCACAGCCTAGCAGTTCCGTAGTAAAATAACGTCTAGTTTAGCCATTTTCTAAAAAGTGTGAACGAAGTGGTGATCCGTGCGTGACTCAGCGAACCATGGTACGTATTTATTCGTATTACTACCTTATGCACCTATTTAGTGTTCTCGTGTGGTAGATAGAACTGATTGGTAGTGTATGAGAAACCGCAATATTGTTAACCGTTGCGTACCTATCTATTGTAAATCTGAATTGGAGTTATAAAATTTAACGAAAAAAACTACCTACCTACATATTAACGTTTTTTATACGTAATGGTTCACAATTTCTTACCTAGCTGATTTTGCACTATTTTTATCATTAAATCATGACACATAAATCACCAATTCGTAGTTTAGTTTTGTAACAGACAGCTATTTTTTTTATCCAGCGCTCGGCAGTTGCTGCAAGCCAGTCACTAAGAAACAGGTGGAGTATTTAGGCACATAGTTATTTTGTTTTATTAGAAACTGATTTTATTGTATTTTGCTGTAGTTGTGTATCTCATTGATAGGTAGTAGTTTATGTAAATTCTTTTCACTATCATTCTGATTGCTGCCATAATTATTAATAATGGGAACCCACCCTATTAAATTCCTACTTCTCAACAAAAATGAATTGTCCTACGAGGTCCTTATCAGAGGCGAGGAACCTGCTGCTACTGTTCTTAAATTAAGAAATCAAGTAAATAAATTAACTACCTCGTTTCCTTCTGAGGATATACAAGAATCGGGCATAGAATCCGAGGCTGATTATGATGGCGTGTTGTTGTCTTATAAAGAATTGATTTTGCGTATCAAGTCACTTCAAGATAGGTACGAGTCCAACTTATTCGAACGTACTAAAGCTTTAGCGCACCATGTTTACTATGGAATATACCGCATGGATAAAACAGGTATTGTGGAGAAGTTTGCTAAATTACTAAGAGAATTTGTATGCGGTACTATCTAAACTTGCTCGAATTAATGCTTCAAACACTACTACATCATGTGTTGAGCAGACTAATGTTGGCCAATCACTATCTATTGTTGCTTCAACATGTAGTTCATCCCAACGGTGAACGTAGCCATATCTCTGACTTACAAAAATTAAAGTTCAACGGGAAGTCGTGTGTGCATGTGTTTATACAGAGAGTGAATGAGTTTTGTATGTCTAGGAACATCTCGCATACTAAGTTATTGACGTATGGTATAGAATTGTTTACTGACCAGGCGCAACACTGGTATCGTAGTGTGAAAGATAAGGTCGACAGTTGGGATGATCTGACCAAGTTACTAGTAGCGGACTTTAGTCAATTTGACTACGACTACAGACTGGTATCGGAAATTCGTAGTCGCACTCAAGGTGATACTGAAAATATTGTCATATATTTAGCGATAATGTCAGAACTATTTTCTAGGTTAGCTAAGCCAATTTCTGAAGCGGAAAAACTTTGAGGTACTTCTTCATAACATCAGGCCCTGCTACGCGAATGTACTAGTGTCGCATGGTAGTGGCATTGACTCTATTCATACTTTGCGGTCACTATGTCGTAATTATGAGAAAATTTAGGCGTTGTCTGCCCAGTTTCGAGAACCACCTAGGGTTACCACAGAAACTCTAGCTCCAGACCTAGCATTTTCTGGACCTCAAGAAAACATACAGTTTAGGTCATATAATAAACAAAATTATTATATAAATAAAAGTGGAAATTATAATAATAATTCTGCCAACGTTAGCTCAAATCAGTCCTACAAGTCCTACAATAGGCACGGTACGGTCAAACATGCGAACCAGTACACAACAAGTTTTTCTAACGATGCGCGTGCGTCGGTAGCTGCCGTAGATATGAGTTCTCAGGAAAATGGTGGACGTTTTTGTCCTCGATGTCGCAACTCTCATAACTTGCGGCAATGTAGGCGGGAACGTATCCTAATTTGTTTTAAATGCGGAAAGAAGGATGTGAAGTACCCTGATTGCACTAACTGCAACGCTAGAAACGGGTCAACTTCAAAAAACTAGGTAGGTTAGATTGCTGTGATGTGAGTACTGAGACTAGTAATATTACTAAGACTAATGAAACAGAATGGAAGGAGTGGTTAAATTTCATTAGAATTTTTTCATCGTCGTACTCGGTTGCATCAATCTTAGATAGAAAACCTGTTAACGATGTACGTCCTTATGTAACTATTAAAGTAGGTGAGTTACCAATTTGCGGTTTACTTGATTCGGGATCGGCTGTCACTATACTAGGTATAGTACAGTCAAATTAGGTGATTTTTTGCAAAAGTGTGGAACTAATTAGATGTAGTCATGAAAACTTTTCTAATTGTTTTTACTTTTACATTTATATATCTAGCAATAAAAACTCCTTGGTACCTAGTTCTGCGAACAGTTAGAACTCGCGAGCACAAACTTTTTTCCAATAATTGTGATCAGGGTGGTTATTCGCTATGACCTATGAGATTTCTTTTCAATAACGTGTGACGTCACCCATACGATTCAGCGATGATTCCACGCAGATATCGTAACGAGCCCGCGTTATGTTACGTTTGGTCAGAGCGAATAAAGGGGCAGGTTGGTGCTTTGATGATCGTTGAGTTTGGCTCAACTTTCCGATAGCGACTGTGAGCTAGGAGGTTCATATTTTTATCACATGTAGACACAAGCCTAAATATGAAATGGCGTACTGCGTAAACCAATAGTTTTAGCAGCTATGACAAAAAATCAAAGAAAAATATTTCAAAGTAAACGCTCAACTTTCCTTTAGCGACATACTCCTAAAGAAAATGCTAAATATTGGAATAAGAGGTGTCCCACTCCAACTTTTTACTAGTTACCTTACTAACAGATATCAACGAATAAAAATTGGTGAAACTTTTTCCGAAGAACATCTGCTTAACTGTGGAGTCCCTCAGGGGAGTATTCTGGGCCCTAGTCTATTTTTAATATATCTAAATGGGCTGTGTATGCATAAACCTGACCATAGTGAAGTTTTCAGTTTCGCAGATGATACGGCTCTCGTATATTGGGGCGAAACTTGGGACCAGGTTAGAGAATGTGCTGAAAAGGGACTGCAAAGAGTGATAATGTGGCTTCGAAAAAATCAATTATCTTTAAATTTAGAGAAAACAAAATATATAAAATCTACTATATAAAAATAAGTCGGGTTTTCCTTCCTGACGCTATAACTCGAGAACGGCTGAACGGATTTATCTTATCTTGGTCTTGAAATGTTCGTGGAGGTCTAGGGAAGGTTTAAAAGGTGAGAAAAATTCGAATAACTGCCGGGAACACCGGGACCACGCGAACGAAGCCGCGCGCGGGCCGCTAGTTTTCAATAAAAAAACTTCAAGACACAAGCAATATGACTATCCGCGCTCACACTTGTAACAACCATTCTTCTCTTAACTGCTTATGCACTATTCTCGAAAGTGTAAAAACCATTAAGTACCTTGGTGTTACTCTAGATAACCACATGAACTGGGGTCCGCATATAGATTTAATCTCTGCCAGAATCAGACGTCTCATTTTCACTTTCAAGAATCTACAATATGTAGTGACACCCCAACTAATGAAAACTGTGTACTTTGCTCTGGCACAATCTGTAATAAGTTACTGTATTTTGGTATGGGGATGTGCCTGTAAAACTAAATTAATCAAAGTTGAGCGCGCCCAGAGATCGCTACTAAAAGTAATGTCTTTTAAAACCTACCGTCACCCTACGCATCTTTTATACAAGCAAAGTGAAGTTCTAACCGTTCGACAACTTTTCATTCAGAGACTTATTACTAAACAACATATAAGTACACCATATGATCCTACTATACAAATTATTAAAAGGAAAAAAACCTTAGTTTATAAAACTCAAAAATGTAACACGTCATTTGCCAAAAGACATTCATACTATTTAGGTCCATTTGTCTACAACAAACTAAATCGAATACTTGATATTTATAACTTGAATCGTCACCAGCTATTAAAAACCGTTCGCCAATGGCTTTTACAACAAACTTACGATACGACTGAATCTTTTCTTTTGTCTCTGAAATAACAGTTATTTCAGAAACAAATACCTAACTGATTAGGTGCACACACTTATTACAAATTATTTAATTTTACACACTTGCGCCTGGTTGCCATGATTGCTATGAGTGTAATTTCCAAATAATTATTTCGTATTATTTAATCTAATAATATTGAATATTTTCAACATTTATTAAAACTACAACCGAATATTTACAACTTAACAGCACAAAATTATAAACTTACTTGTTACCTGCCTGCCTACCGCATAAAACATACTGCACAAATCGTACAACCAACTCCTGCACTATTGCTTCACACAATTATCTTGTAACCTGTGTGTTCCTATGTGTACCTGTAGTTACTACTGCAAATTATCGAAGTGACATCATCACGCACACACCAATAATCTATTCACTTACACACACCTACCTAAGTAACGCTCAACTAACGCATCAAACAAACAATAACTCACACATACACAAACGTTAACAACTTTACTGTGGGTATTCAAAACCTGGCTGTGCACCCATTTTTCAATGCCTATTGACAAAAATATTTACTTACCTTCTTACATAACTATGAACATGAGTAACTAATTCTAGCTATAGTAATGCTAACAAAAACCTCTCGTTTAATTCTCATTCATTATTTAGGTACCTACCTAAGTTTATCCGTTTTCAAGTTATGCGAAACGCGCACACATTTGCCTACGTCGGTACCTAAAAGAAAGAATGCACGCACTCTCGGAAAACCTCTTGGCATACACTATTATATGTTTAGATTATCTATATCTACCCTCATTCTTGCTTTTTTGTCGCTAGGTATTCCTTGTGATTTAATTTACTGATATGGACATAGTTCAAAGCTTGAACATTTTTACCTGTATTGTAGGTACGCTAATGTATTTTAAGATTAGGATTACCTCACAAATTATTACTACCTCCTTGTGATTAACTTTTATTTTATTTTATTAAGATTAAATTTATCTAATCAGAGTGAAAATAATAGTAATGTCTTCAAAAGTTAACATAATGAATAAGTGACAACCGAAGGAAGGTATCAGAAACCATAACACAGGTATTTTAACCTATTTTGGTTTTTTGATGCACCCTCACTCATGTTTTTGTTTAAATAACTACTAAGTAATAGAAGTTTTTAGATATATATCCTTATACCTAGTAAATATGTAACAGACGTTTGGTATAAATAAAAATATTCTTATTCTTATCTAGAAATGAGTTCACAGTAACAAACAACTAAAATGGCACTAGAGGTTTTTCTGCCGTGCCACAGGGTCATCGAAATCTGAGGATTCTGGGGTCTAAGTTCATGGAACGGCCGTCAGTTGCTATCTGCTTTGCTAAAAAACAGTTACTGAATGGGTAAATAAATGCATTTTTGGGGTTCCAAGTCAAACAAGAAACCTCTATTAAATCGTTCGAAATACATGCAATGTAAAAAAACTTTTGAAAATACTCTGACTAGACTTCGGAACCCTAAACTATGCGTAGTCTAACACGCACTTGGCCAGTTATTTGATAACATTCAGTATAAAAACAACACTACCGAGATCAGTTCCAAATGTTACTTAGCATTGAGTAGACTGGCCGAGTGCCTACCAACACAATGTCGGTGAATCACAATACAATTCTCATTATTGCACATTTATGTGTCCTGTGTTTCGGTATGTATTTGAACTTTTAAACTAGAAGGCTTTGGAAAGTATTTATTGTCAATTTTGAAGTCAATTAAAAAAAATTACAATAATTGTAAGCCATTTTCCCAGATTTATAAATTCATATACATATATAATAATATAGTATTTAATAATCCTAAAATACGTGTCTCACTATTTTATTTGTGTCTACAGATTTTGGAGCATAATCAAAACTCACAAAATATTCTCTAATCTCAAAAATTCACACCCTGTCTGCACAACTTGTTTGCTTTTTCTACCCCCATCGGGTTGATTTTTGGATGTTGTCGACATCCAAAAACCAACCCATAAACCCCATCAAAAAATAAACACGGGCAAAACACGTGTTTCTTTTGTTGGTTTCCGTTGTATATTATACTGGATGGATAGCGATCCTCATGCGCATCTAGTTTTTTTCTGTTTTTCTTGTTTTATGTTTTTATATATAACTTTTTTTCAATAAGTCTTTTAGAATATAATATCATATACCTACCTGCTTTAACAAAAAGTTGTTCTTAGTATTTGTAAATCATGTATTTTTCAGGCGAAGACATGCTGCCTGCTTATGAATACTACGCTAAAGTCAAGGGATGGCTAAGCCTGCACACGGAGCCAGCCGACTGGGAGACAGCGACGAGCATCTGTCAAAGTGAAAGTAAGGAGCCACTATAGTAGATTATGCACGAAGGGAATAAAGCAGTGTCTTAAGTCACGGGCGGCATATTGAACCCTGCGCGTAACGAGGAGTTACATAGAGTCTTGAGTGAAGAGTGGTTCAAGCTGCCCAAGACGAAGATAAACTTTATTTCAGAGGAGCATACTTTAATTTTCACAACTGCGAGACAGTAAAAGCCAGGGTTTGACTTGATTTTTGCGGTAGTAGATTATTAATAATCTCTAAAGCGTCTGTTTTGATAAACTCTGGAGTAGAATCACTATTGCTCGACATTTTTTGTCAACATGAATATTGCAAGGAATTTTTATAAGAGGTACAAAATCCATGAAATATTGCAATAAAATTCACTGAAAATCACAGCACCAAACACCGTAATTTGTTTCACATTCTTTTTAAACGCACCTTTTTCTTTTTTTTTTGAGTTCTGCACAGTGGACAGTTCGATTTTGGAACAAACCTCTTGACAATGCCATATGGGCATTTTTTTACTCAGAGTTTTCCACGAGTTTCCACACGAATTTGACGTTCCAAATTCAAATCACTTTATTCCCTAGCTTTGTACAACTTTATATCCCTAAAGAGATAATGCTTTACTTTACATTGAAGTTGCATGATATGTAATTGGACAATGTCGAGCAGGTGGTGTCCGGTTTAAAATAACTTACGTTACTCTATATTCTCAGATGCTGTGTTGGCTTCCCCCTGGACGGCTGCATTCAGCTCTGCGATTAATAGTCTGCAATCCGGAGAAGAGCAGTCGTTGTCGGTTCTGTACTCTGGACTCCATTCAACGCGGACACTTCCTTCTTTAAACGGTTAGATTAAACAAACTCAGCCAAAATCAAGTAATGTGTAGCGAATTGCTAAATCATACAGAATCAACTTATTTCGATAAAGTCGGAGAAGTGGAATAGCGTGATTATAGGACCCTCGGCTGATGACAATGCGTGACATCGTTGCAGGAGAGCCAGCTCCATGGTTAGAGTCAAGTGAGTTGGAGCGGTGCGGCGTGTTCTACGCAAACGGCAGCTCGGGCGAAGTTGGCTGCGGACAACAGTTGCCCTACGTCTGCTTCGCGCGGGACGTTGCTGTGCCATCGCTTGGTTGTAAGTACCTAGTACTTACAAGAAAGGATATTTACAAAAATATTGTTGTATCTCAATTGTATGTATTTGTATAGGAATGTGAAATAACTTAATTTCTGCTAAAATATTAATTACTGTCAGTGTTTTTCCACAGATTATATTGGATGACAATTATTAAAACACATATTTTTATAAAATTTTGCAAAAAAAAAATATTTTAAAGTTTTGTGGAAAAGTATTTTTAATATTATTTGCATATGTAATAAAAATATTATTGTTAGAGTTCTGTTGATTTTGTAAGAAATAAAACAAGATCACAGGGAAACAATTTTAGCAACCAGGTATCTAGGTGGGTAATTATCTTCAGTGCCACTTCTTTTGCCCTCATTGTCTATATCAAGGGCTGAGCACCACTTCTGCTGCCTTCACTGTCCACATCATCGGTTGAGCCAGTGGCTGCAAGTGAAGAACTCGGAATGCACAATGTTTTCAACTTTGCATGCGAGGGTTTAGTTTAACAACTCTTGGATATTTTGTAGTTTAGTTAAAATGTTTAGGCAAGATAAATAAACAATAATTTTTAATCGAGACAATTGAATGTTCAGGTGCTGAGGGCAGGCCAGGGTACAAGTACCGGGCTCCGCTGCACGGATGGCTCAAGCTACACCAACAACCCGCTGACTGGCAGGCCGCCAGGGTTCGCTGTCACCTGGAAGGTAACCAGCTCACTGCTGTAGAAGTGCTCTATGTGCACACTCCATCTCGGGAGGTATCAGCTTGCCGGCATATTTCGCACCACAAGCGATTCGAACCGCGGTGTAAAAACCCCAAGCGCTGTTTCTGAATGGGGCTATTCGCACCGCGGTGCTAATAGGCCAAACCATCCCTTCGCTCCTATGGTCCAATCTGTCTGTTTATGCTGCCCAGTCCAGTACCCAGGCTATCTTCTCGCTCCTCTGGTCCAATCTGTCTGTTTATGCTGCCCAGTCAAATACCCAGGCTATCTTCCGGGTGTGTTGGGATGTGTTGCCGGAGATTGACCCCATCAAGCTTAGTCGCATCACAAATAAGTCTGACCATAAATCTGAAACAACATAATTAAAATCGAACTTCACTTATTCAAGATTTAACTTTTGGCACTAGTGTGGCTCAGACTTTACTCTCTGTTCACAGGTGCGTTCTTAGCGTCTCCGTGGAGTACGGAATTCTCGTCGGCAATACTTGAAATACAATCTTCCAACGATGGCCAAACGAATAAAACGATCCCGGTCTTGTACTCCGGAGTCCACATCCTCACGATGGCGACGTTCAGTGAAGGAGTGTATACTAATGTCAAAGGTTAGATTAGACTCCCTGGTGATGCTCCTATATCCTTTTATATAACCTTTTGACAACCTCTGTGGTGCGGCGGGTGAAGGTTCACAAACAAAGGAACAAATATTTGTACAATCTGCAGATATTTGTTCAGTGTGTTCTGGGTATTTATCTATGTTTGTTCAGGGTGTTCTGGGTATTTTTCTATGTATAATAACTAGTGGTTCGCCCCGAACTGAGACCTCGCGATGACACCTTTATCAGCCCGACTAATTTAAGAGGGGAAGAAAGGGTTTGGTATTTAACGGCTATGTAAGTATGTTTGTATGGATGATCCATCAGAAATCTAAAACTATCGAGTCAATTTCTCTAATATGAAAGAGATTTTGTGAAGCAAGAAAAATTATTTTTTTAATTAAGCAGTGCCATCTAGTTGTAGTTTTCCTACCTAATTTTTAAAGATTTAAGTTTTCTACTCTAAAAATGGATATTACAAAGAAAAAATCCTCAATTTTCGACTTCTTCCCGTAGAACAAAATATACTTAAATAATAAATTTCAGCATTACCAGAGAACTTGAAGTATCTTCGAAATATTTTTTTGCATATTTTACTTTATTTACCTTTCTAAACGATTTCTAAAAACATTACTGAGAAAAAAAATTATCCTCCATAGGTAATTTTTCTACACATCATCGAAATAGCCATTGAATAGGACTAAGCAACAGGGCGTAAATACGACATACCTGTTAGTATTTAAAGTACTTGACGAATTAATTGATAACGTCCTTTTGCCGAAAACATAGAACTCCAATGTCATTCAAATTCCTAGGAATGGGAGGTCAACAATAGATGTTATATTGGTAATTGTTTTTTAAGGTTCAGGTTTCTAATTACTTCAATTTCAGACTTTTCCCTGTAGTTGTGACACAAAAGCCACACGCATACCAAAGTTCAGCATTGTGGGATTGCTGGAAGTACCCTAGAATTTTCGATTTTTACGTTTTTTATTTTCCCTAATATCTCGGAAACTAAGTTTAAATACTTATTAAAAACAGTTTTGAAATGTCCAACCAAAGCGCTTTCATTAAACACCCCACTTGATCTGACTATCTCACTTTTATTTTTTTTACCCCCTCTTGGACCCCAATATCTCAGCAACCCCCTGACCGATATAGCTCATAACCTTACCTACAAATTGTATCAATACTATCTACCCCCATTCCAAATTTCATGAAGATCGGATTAACGGTTTGGAAGTTTTCATCGGACAAACATACATACATACACACATACATACAAACGCCGATTCTTCCAACTTGACTCAGAGAACTCGCTTCGCTCGTTCAAAAAAATATCTATTTATGTAAGTAATGTTATTGTATTAATTATATCAGTTATCTAGTAACCATAACACAAGCTCTGCGTAGTTTCGGGCTAGATAATGTTGTGTGAAATGTCCAGCATTTATTTATTTATTATACTGTTAGTAGGTTCTTATCTCACATGCCTAATTTGTTCAGATAATGTAGGTAGATAAGTGTGTCGTCTGACCTTCAGGTTCTTTTAAACATGTATCAATGTTTCAAAGTTCGCTTACGTGATTCCTGGCTCGAAGCACTGAATTTAACTCTACACTGTATACCAACTTTAAGCTTGTGCACAGCTCGATGATGTAGGATGGAATGTCCATTGGGAACGCAGTTCAAACGATAACAGTGAGATTGTAAGTTTTCTCATAATTATAAACTTAAATTATTATTTTAATTCTAGTTTTTACGCTGGATTGAATAAATATAGCGCCTCGCAAGGAATTAGATTCAAGACCGTGCGTCGGGGTATTCTAAGGGGGAGACCTATGTGGCCTTCTACAAGCTGATGATGAAAGAATTAGATTACAATGTAATACTTTGTAGCTAGAACTGGAACGTTATCACATAACTACGTACTGTTTCTATTTGAGGCAAATTGCAAAGCTTTTATTGAACGAGCGAAGCGAGTTCTCTGAGTCAACTTGGAAGAATCGGCGTTTGTATGTATGTATGTATGTATATATATGTTTGTCCGATGAAAACTTCCTAACCGTTAATCCGATCTTCATGAAATTTAGTACGGGGGTAGATAGTATTGGTACAATTTGTAGGTAAGGTTATGAGCTGTATCTGTCGGGGGGTTGATGAGATATTGGGGTCCAAGAGGGGGTAAATAAAATAAAAGTGAGACAGTCAGGTCAAGTGTGGTGTCTAATGAAAGCGCTTTGGGTGGACATTTGATAACTGTTTTGACTAAGTAGTTTTTGAGATATTAGGGAAAATAAAAAATGAAAAAATCAAAAATGCTAAGGTACTTCTAGCAATCCCACAATGTTGAAATTTGGTGTACTTGTGGCTTTCGTGTCACAACTACAGGGAAAAGTCTGAAATTGTAGAATTTAGATACATGTACCTATAAAACTATAACCAATATGAAATCCGTTGTTGACCTCCCATTTTTTGGAATTTGAATGACGTTGGAGTTCTATGATTTCGTCAAAAGGACGTTACCAATTAATTCGTCAGGTACTTGACATACTAACAGGTATGTAGTATGAACGCCCCGTTGCTTAGTCCTATTCAAAGGTTATTTTGATGATGTGTTGGAAATTAGCCCGAGGTGAAATTTATATCTAAGTAATTAATAACTTAGTATAATTGTATATCTCAGTAAATGTTTTTAGAAATCGGTTAAATAAAAAATCTCTCTCACGGTAGAGAAACTGACTCAGTAGTTTTAGATTTCTGATGGATCATCCATACAAACATGCTTACATAACCGTCGAATACATAATAACCCTTTCTTCCCCACCTAAGTAGTCAGGCTGATAAAGGTGTCATTGCGAGGTCTCAGTTCGGGACGAACCACTAGTATTATTATTTCGTAGATACGTGCTACACTAACACATTCGCGACTCGCTGACATTCGCTCGGAGTGGAAGAGTCCAGAATTTTGTTTTGGTTTTAAGTAATTGAACAAAACTTTTATGGTACACTTTGGATAAGTCCCCTCTCATCTGATGAGATCGGCGCTGAAAACCTCTCCACTATGGTGGAGGCGTATGTCCAGCAGTCTTACAGACTGATGATGATTTATCGTTCATTGATTATGTTTTTTGTTGTATGATTTATTATTTATTTGATGATGATAATATATTTTTCATCCCATCTATTCGAAAAGGACGACTTGGTTCGCCATTAAGTGCACCCAAAGGTGGTGTTTTCTATAAGAAACTTCTATAAGTGCGCCGCAATTATCTTTGCCGCTCATTTTTTGAATTTGGAACATCTTGAAAAGAATCGAACGCAAATAAGTGCGCCGCAATTATCTTTGCCGCGCCCTTTTTGAATTTGGAACATTTTAGTGTTCAGCGCCAAACAAATCGAACGCAAATATTGTTTGAATAAATACTGGCTGGTACGACGGCCCATAGTGGCGCCGCCGGCTGAATAAAAAAACAAAACAAATTAAAAAAATCGCGAACTACAACCCGCGTTTTCGTAAATTTTCACGGATATTTAGAAATTCATTGTTTTGTTTTGAAATAAAATATGAGGCGCCTTTTATTTTCTCATAGTGGTGATGAAAAGTAGAGTGTATCACTCGGGCGCAATAGATAGATTGTATCATAAGGGAGCAAAATAATATTTTTAAGGCGAGGGCGCTTTTTTGAATCCAGAGCGAAGTGAGAGATTCTAGAGTAGAATCCCGAGCGTAGCGAGATATTCTTTAGTAGAATCCTGAACGTAGCGAGGGATTCAAAGTACGTCGCCCGAGCCAAAAATATATTTTGCGCCCGAGTGATACACTCTACTTTTCATCACCCACTATGAGAAAATAAAAGGCGCCTCAAATTTTATTTTAAACGCTACGTTCAGGATTCTACTCTAGAATCCCTCACTTCGCTCTGAATTCAAAAAAGCGCCATCACCGTAAAAATATTATTTTGCTCCCTTATGATACATACAATCTACTATTTATATATTCATTGTTGCAGGGAAAGCGGCTATATCGCTGGAGCCCAGTGAGCTGGCGCGGACGGAGCGCTGCGGCGCGTTCTATGCGAACGGCACCACGGGCGAAATCAGCTGCACGGAGGAACTACTCTTCGTCTGTTACGCACCGGCACCTACACGTGAACATGCACCGACATATACACCAACATCTGCACCGACATCTACAACGACACTTGCACCGACATCTACAACGACACTTGCACCGACATCTACACCAACACTTGCACCGACATCTACAACGACCCTAGCACCGACATCTACAACGACACTTGCACCGACATCTACAACGACACTTGCACCGACATCTACAACGACACTTGCACCGACATCTACAACGACACTTGCACCGACATCTACAACGACACCTGCAACGACATCTACAACGACACCTGCACCGACACCTGCTCCAGCACCTTGCTGTGGGGAGAAGAGTCTCGGTAAGTTTCTTTTTTAATTGATGCACAACGCATACGAGCTGGGCCAGATTTAGGGGAGGGCAACCAGGGCGAAAGCCCCGGGGCCCGGGGCCTCCACAATAGTGACTTCGGGAAAAAAAAATCTCGATGATCAAAATTTCAGAGCTACATTACTAAACCTTGAAATTGGATTGAGAATGTATTTGGTTTTGATGCTATCAAACTTCAATGGAGAGCGCTCATTTCAAAAAAAAAATATATAAATAGGCTTCGAACCACGATGGGACAAAACCGTCTATCAAAGCTTTCTCTCTTGAGCATTGAAAGCGATTTACTCCGGGAACTGGATTTCAGCGAAATCATCAACGATTTTTCGGCGAAAAAAGCTCGGAAGGTTCCGTTCGTTAACACTAAAATTTAATTTCAGATAATTTTTCTTTCCGATTATATTTATATAGATTGTTAAATACTAAAAGAATCTACTTGGTTTCACAGTAAATTATTTATTGAAAAACTCTACTGAAAATAATTGTTCATTTTATTTGGAAAATCATTTGGGGCCAGGGGTTCTCCACTACTTTGTTGCCCCGAGGCCCTCCAGACCTCTAAATCCGGCCCTGCTTACGAGATAGGTACCTACTTGACTTATGTCAAATTGTACAGTATTTCGGAGAGCCCTGTCAGTTTGACGAACGCTAAATGTCCCGAAAAATATGTATCGGTTGGTGAAAATTATCAAAAGATTCCCCTGTGTGCATCGTGTGTATAAGAAACTACGAATACCATGATACCACTACACACAGACATGGAACTAATATAACAAATTCAAACTCTCGGGTCCGGCGCACGCTGACTGCCATTGACGCCGGCCGCGCCGATGTTGCGCCACACGGGCGCATTTTCCTCAACGAGAGACTGACCCGTGCCAATCGCCAGCTGTTCCACCGCGTACGCGAGGGGTGCCGCAGGATTCTTTGGTGGTTCTCCTGGACGAAGCGAGGTAAAATCTACGCCCGGAAGGCTGACGGTGAGCAGGCCCACCACATTAGGACCGAGGCCGACCTTGTGCAGGTTTTTGGGTGCGGGCCGGTTTGAGATTGTGTCCTGTAGGTAGTTTAGATTGTTTAAACATTGTGTACTGCTATTGTTTTTTACTGCTACAACAGTTGTGTTTCATAATAACATTGTTCTGTGTGTGTTGTGTGAGGAAAATAGGCATCAAACGTTATACTATAATATATAATATCTATCTCCCTCCCATCATGCTTTTATTTATATATTTCATCAGCATACATCTCATTGAAAATTCTTATTTCATAATAATTATAATATTTAATCTGTTAAAACTCTTTAAACATTTATCACAATTGAATAATGGTTTTTTTCCCTTTTATTATACTCAAAAGCCTTACAAAGTATTTTATGACACATATATAGTTTTTGACTGGTCATGCAAACTGACTTTATATTATCTTGAATTTATAGTTCTATGTTTGTTGTATAAATTGACACTTTGTAATGATTGAAACAAGGTACCTTAGAGTTGTACTTTTTAATGCAGGTTCACTAAACACAGGGCATGATGAATTTATTGTAGCGATGGAGGATTTGAAGCCAGACATAATGGCCATTAATGAGACCTGGTTAGGGGTAGGTGAGGAAGAAAAGGCACCGAGGGTACCAGGGTATCGGCTGAGATTTTCCCCAAGGCCTCTTCATATCCTGCGTGGGCGTGGGGGTGGTGTTGGTTTTTATCTCAGAAAGGGAATTTTTGCAAGAGCTTGCCTTCACCCTCCTGCACCATCTGTTGAGCAAATGTGGATTCGCGTAAAGGTGAATGGCCAGGAGATTATCATAGGAACTGCGTACAAGCCACCATGGCAGGACCCCAATCAGGTCCTGGAAGCATTGACAGATTCTGTCACATCATTCACTAATTATGATCGGTTGATATTAGTTGGTGATTTGAACATAGACTTACTCACTCCAGATTTCTGGAAAACTAAACTACTCAATCAGTTTCTGCGCAGTCTTAAATTAAATCAAGTCATCACTGGGCCAACTCATTTTACCAATCATAGTGAAACACTTATAGATATAGTGTGTACAGATGCCCGAGTCCGTAGCGTCACTGTGAAGTATACCCCTGATTTAGGACACCACGCAATGCTTTTGGTTGAACTTGATATAAAAAAGGTGAAGCCATGTCCGCGCTTAGTAACATACAGGCCTTTTAAAAATATTTTATTTGATCTGTTCAGTAATGACCTTAATAGTGTAAAATGGGAGTACTTTGCAAACACTTCAGATGTGAATGAACTGGTTGAAGTGTTTTCTGACCTTATTGTGACATTGTTTGATTTGCATGCTCCTCTCAAAACTACAAAATTTAAGGAACCTCCCCACCCGGATCATAGACTTAACTGTATCAGTTATCCAGCTGATACAGTTAAGTCTATGATCCGAATCCGCGATGACTATCACAACAAGTTGAGATCAGTTCATACAATAGCTCTTAAAAACTGCTATAAAGAAATGAAGCATCTAGTGATCGCAGCTATTGTGAGCGAGAAGGCAGCCTACTTCACAGAACACATAAATAATAATATAAAAAATTCAAAGAAACTTTGGAAAAATTTAAAAAGTACAATTTTACCTAATAAAAAACAGGATGCAGAACTCCCACCACAATTTGACAATCCGGACATAGTTAATTCTCACTTTCTTAATGTGCCCGGTGAAGACCATGTCTCAATCTCGCAGCTCACCTTCTTCGAGCATCATAGGTACAGCTCTGAGACCTTTTCGTTGAGCTCTGTAAGCGTAGACATCATTATGGCTATCATTCGTGGTCTCAAGTCGAATGCACAAGGTGTAGACGGCATTTCATTAGCAATGCTCCTCATGACTTTGCCTGAGTCCTCGGAGGCAATTACCGCAATTATGAACAGGTCTTTTATGAGTGGGATTTTCCCTGTGAGCTGGAAGGTGGCCATGGTAAGGCCAATACCGAAGATCAATAATCCCTCATCCTGCCAGGATCTGAGACCTATTAGTTTGCTCCCCTGTTTGTCAAAGGTTCTAGAGAAGGCAGTGAGCTTGCAGCTAACAAAGTATCTTGAAGATAACAACATTCTTCCACAGGCTCAGTCAGGGTTCCGCAAGGGCCATAGTACTTCGACTGCTCTCCTCGATGTTGTTGACAATTTACTTGTTGCTCAGGACCGCGGCATGGTCAGCATTCTGGTGCTTCTTGATTTCTCCCGTGCATTTGATTCCATAAATATTTCTCTTCTGTTATCCAAACTGTCTTTCTATGGTTTTGATGAGCAGACTATCAGCTGGTTTCACAGTTACTTAGTTGGTAGACATCAGTTTGTGGAACTGGCTATGCCGAATGGATCTAGATTGCAGTCCACCCGCCGCTCAGTGACCCGGGGTGTGCCCCAAGGATCAATATTGGGACCAATCTTATTTGTTTTATATAGTGCAGACATCATTAAGGCCATAACTCATTGTAGTTATCATCTCTATGCTGATGATCTGCAACTGTACTTTTCATTCCCACCCTCTGAACTTGATGATGCTGTAAACAAAATTAACTCTGATTTAGTACAGATATCTGCATGATCTAAGTGTAACTCACTAGTCATTAACCCCAAAAAGTCAAAATTTTTGCTTGTAGGGTCTAGACAAAAAGTGCAAGAACTCCAGACCGCTCCAATAAATATCCTAGTCGACGGTGAGGCAGTGGAATATGTATTTGAAGCCAAAAACCTTGGGCTCATCGTGGACAGCCAACTGCATTTTGAGAAGCATGTTGCTGAGAGTGTGCGAAATTGTTTCTACCGCTTGAAACTTTTATACAAAATTCGACCATATATCGGTGAGGCTGTGAGAATTAGTCTTTGTGAATCCCTAATCCTGTCCAAGTTAAACTACTGTGATGTTGTCTTTGGGCCGTGTCTACTGGTGAGAACTACGAAACTCATCCAACGTGTTCAAAATGCCTGTGCCCGTTTTTGTTTTCATGTCCCACCACGTTCACATGTCACGCCTTTTTTAAACTCATCTAATCTACTTAAAATGACAGCGCGTCGAAAGTTACACCTTGCCGTACTGTTGTTTGGGGTAGTCAATAAAAAATATCCAAAATACCTTTTTGATAAATTTGAGTGGGCTCGAGCTCGATCGAGATATCCAAGCAGAGCATGCTCCTTTGTGTTTGTAACACAAAAACACAAGTCGATGGCGTTCCGCGGGTCGTTCAGATACGCAGCATCTAGGTGTTGGAATAACCTTCCACCACCAGTGCGTGCTCTGAAAACAACAAATATGTTTAGGAAAACGTTAAAAGAACTGCTATTTGCAGAGCAAACTGGTCACTCTTTGAGTGGTTCTGCAAGCTGCAAGCAAACGACTTAGGTACGTAATGTACTCACCATCGTTTTACGTACGTCCGGCCTGGGTGGGGCTATCTATTTATCCAGCTTTCATTGGCTAACCCCTTCCAAGTCTTCTTCTTTATAGCAACTTCCACTTCACTTCAGTTTTCACACTTCATTTTGCGTTGCGATAAAAACTGTTCGCAAAAATAAGTAGGTATACCTTCATTTAATTTTCTTTAAAATAAATTGACACTGACTGACTGACCATAGACTAAAAGTGCTCTGTGCCATAGACAATACAAGTCGCCATTACCAAGGAGAGTACTTTAACTACTACTAACAGACCTCAGAGTACTTTTATATTATATTTTGTTGATAACTGTGTAGTATAACTATTTCTTTATATTTTAGTTTGCTGATGAATTAATTATTTATTTACATAATATATTTAGTATATTCGTCTTCAACGTTCGTGATGTCACTCGGGCAGGCCCTGTCTGAAAACCAGCGCCGCGCCGTATCTACTTGTAGGTTCGGTGTAGCTGTATGCTGAGACAGGGACCTATTTGACCACACAACATGCCTTACGCCATTTGGTGTTTTTTTTAGTTTTTTGTAAAGTTACCTACTACTTAGGTAGGTAGCTACCTAGGTACTGTTGTTTTTATTTTTTGTTTCTTTTTAAGTGGGGACAAATAAACGTATTTTCTTTCTTTCTTTCTTTCTCTTTCAAACTTAACCTGCATCGAACTCGCACCTCTCGCGTCTCAGCCGTCCATTAGCCCAGCACGCCACGCAGCTCGTAATCTTAACTTATGTAGCTGGCTGTACATAAAGTGAATCTTTATTGGGTTGTGCCGTGGCCCAATCAGGCCGCTGCTCGATCCGCGTCGCAGTCGCAACTTGAGGCACTATAGGTTCAATGTGGTGCTGGAGAAAACTGCTCGGGGTATCATTGACAGAATTTCGTACCAATACTTGAGAAACTCTGCAATAAGCAGCGTCTATCAGACTTGGTACAAACTTGCATCCTTTAGTTCTTCGGAAACCACTCGAGGCAGATTCCATTGAGCGTATTGTTGTGCAAGGACGAGTAGAAGGCACCAGACCACGCGGAAGATCACCCATGCGTTGGGCCGACCAGATCAAGTCTGCAGTGGGTGGCAAACTGCATGAATGCACAAGGATGCCCACCAATAGGGATAAATGGCGAGATATCGTGAGGCGAGCCACATCTGCCCCCAACAACAATACTTCATGATGAACACGACCACTCTGTCAAGAGTGTAACGACTGAGAAGGAGAAGAGAAGGTTTAATGTTTTTTTTTGTATGAACTGAAGAAGGCGTGCTCACGCTCTGATACCGTGTTGTTGTGCATCAAATGTGATTTAAAAATCCCTTTTTTTAATTTTACTAAAGTAACTTTCGTGAATTATATCATTCATTTTGTAAAAATGGGAAATTTTCACGTACCGATATGTTGGTGGTGGCACCAACAGGTTTCGACCCTAATCGAGAGTCTTCATCAGGGTGGGTACACTGAGAAAAATGTAATTTTGGCTTCATTATAAAATATCAATACGTCTTTCAATAACTTTTCATTTAAAAAACCGACTTCCGCCATTGTACTCGACTAAATAATTTTCGATGAAAAAAAAAATTATGAAAGAACCATAGTGGTGAAAGGATTATTATACTTTCTGAATGCAAATGCTTGGTGTCTTACTGAAAATATCAAAATCGCCATATGTATCCCTACAATATTTGAGGAGTTCCCTCAATTCCTCGTGGATCCCATCATCAGAACTGGATTTTGAAAAATGGGACCAATCTGGAAGTATATCTATTCAAATAAAAAAATAATTTTCCAAATCGGTTCATAAACGCCGGAGATATGCGGTAACAAACATTAAAAAAAAAAAAAAAAAAAAAAAAAAAAATACAACCGAATTGAGAACCTCCTCCTTTTTGGGGAAGTCGGTTAAAAATACGATGAATTGTTCTAAAATAAGGTTGTATCATGTATACATAATAAAATAATCGAGTTTAAGTAGTAAGTAATACAATATTAAGATGACCATTCTCGGTAATAAACGGTGACAGAAGATAAGAAGATTAAATCTATACTTTACGATGCTTTCCTCTTAAAATAACACTACGTAATATGAAATGGTCTGCTGGATGTCTGCTTGGCAGAAATTCGATGATACCTAAGATATAACAGTTTTCGTCACTTTATTTTTGTAGTTAGCATCAATTTTCTTGAAGCTTCTATGTATAAAATCCTTATAATATACGACTACGGACTATATCTTCCGCCGTTTCGTTACTGCTTCGCTCGTTACTGTCCATTCAAAGGTTGCCTGGAAGAAATCACTCTCAGCGATAAGGCCGCCCATTGTACTGCTAATTTTAATAAATCCTTTTATGTATTCCTGGTGTAGAATAAAGTGTTAATCTATCTATCTATCTATGTGACTACGGGGATACAAAAATTAATTAACAAATGAACAAACATCAAATAAGATTACGGAATCATAATATTTGACACAGCATACCAAAATACAATTACGTAACAAAGTATCATCGAATATGATTACGGGATCATAATATTTAACACATCACACTAAAATACCATGACCAGCAACCAAAAATACAATTACGTAACAAATTACCATCGAATAAGATTACGGACTCCAAAATACCGTGATCAGCACACAAAAATACGTTTATCGTTTTACTAAAGTACGATTACAGATTCATAATATTGGATGACCGGCATATTAAAATACTGTGAAATCACCAGCCTACTGCGAACGGCACGCGGGGAGGTCCTAGCCCGGTCATTTTATTCTATTCAGTTAACAGGGAAGCACATGCGCTCCGCCCCTTGTTTGAAGTTTGATTTTAAATATTACGGACGGTCATATATTAAATATTATTATAAGTATGTTAGTGTTACAAAATGTGAAGTGATTTGAAGCAACAAAGTGCAATAAAAATCAGCTGGGTTTCATAATACCTAATAATTTGTTCGTGTTACGCACCAATGTTACAAATAAGTGCATTAAGTGTTATAAGATTAGTGCACCAGTTTATGCAAGCTGTTGATGTTAAAGCTTGTGACAGTACATAAACCAGTTTTGCCGACTGATGCCCAGTGATGTTCATTTAAAATTAAAGTTCAATAAATACTACGCATCGTTCTGCCTGCTGACGCCTACCAAACCAAACGCAACACTTCTGGCTGGTTGGTGAACGCCAGGAGGGCTCAACGTGCCTATCTTATTACGTTGGGTATCCTGGCAAAGCCCGAGTCCCGATCCCGTTCTCTGTCCAGCACGCCTGAAGTCGCGTCGTGTCTGGGATCAATCTCCAGGGACTTGAAGAAGGTATGGATTTTAGTCTCGTATTAAGTAAAATATCTAATGTGAAAGCCCATGTTAATTGGAGATACTCTTTATGGTACCATAAAGTAAACATGTCACAAAATACTGTATTTAGGTAAATTTAGCTAATTTCCTTTCGATTTTTGAAGGCTGACTTCAGCAGAATTCACTACCTCAAATTTAAAGCTACTTTCGACCCTCATATTTAAAAATCTATTTGACCTAACCACTTGCAATTTTGTACAGGTGACGCGGATAAGGTGCAGTCAGCTTTGAAACAGTGGTCTCGAGCCTCAGCTGGTCCGTGACAGGAGGTCGAGCGCCCTCTGGCAAGAGATGGTGCGAGCCCGCCTCCGTTACCTAATACTCTAGATTATATATTTTGCGTTATTTAATAATATTTTGTAATTTTTAATAAAAATGTTAATCTGTCATATGTTTTTCCATTATAGCAAATAATTCCCCAAATCCACTGTTATCTAGAAGTACCTACTTTATTAGGGTTATTTTCTGTTTTGCGTACTTTTTTCTGAAGGTGCTTTCCTCTCATTTCCGAGTAATTTCTGTTATTTAATCCTACTATTTATCCTTGCTTTCCTACTATTATTGATGTGCTTTCCTATTGTTTATTCTTACTATTTTTCTACGCTCTCCTCTTGTAGTATGGCTCGGGTATTGTTCCTTCTTCTTAAAATGTGTGGGCCAATTTATAAAGATAATTGACACTTTGTAATCTACTCTGACCCATAACCGTGCAAATGTACGGTTACGGGAATGATGACGATGAACGACTATACATCATCATCATCATTCTCTTAACCGTACTCTTGCTTATTCTATGTGTCAATTATCTTTATAAATTGGCCCATACATATTTAAGAAAAAGGAACAATACCCGAGCCATACTACAACAGGAGGCGTAGAAAATAAGTAAGAATAAACAATAGGAAAGCACATCAATAATAGTAGGAAAGCATGGATAAATAGTAGGATGAAATAACAGGAATTACTCGGAAATAAGAGGAAAGCACATTCAAAATTGTAGTAAAGCATACAATAATAGTAGGAAAGCATCGATAAATAGTAGGATGAAATAACAGGAGTTACTCGGAAATGAGAGGAAAGCACATTAAAAATAGTAGGAAAGCATACAATAATAGTAGGAAAGCATACAATAATAGTAGGAAAGCATGGATAAATAGTATGATAAAATAATAGGAATAACTCTGAAATTAGAGGAGAGCACATAAAAGTAGTAGGAAAGCATACAAAAATATGATGACAGTCATATGTAATGTTATGCTCTCTCTCAAAAAGTAATGGTCCATTACGATTACCGTCACCGTAAGTCCGGACATACGGTGATACGAACTACTAATGCATGGTGACAGCTCATCATAATATATGGTTAGCAGCAGCAACAGTAGTTTCATCGTACTTTATGGTTATTTCCGTATGCTCCCTACTTTAAGTGAAATCACCCTATTTTTTGATGAACAGTTTTCTCAGTGTATAGGATCCGCGCTACACTCCCTCCGCGTCTTTCCTCGCACTACATTAGGTCATTAGGTAGGATCTGGGTCGAAACCTGTTGGTGCTACCACCAACATATCGGTATGTGAAAATGTCCCTTTTTTTAAGTTAAGTTTTTTTTTCATTTTATTGGTGAATTCACTAACTTAAGTTAGTGAGTTTTAATTTTTTAAACATTTGCTAACTTATTTCAAATTTCTTAATTTCAAACTAAATGCACCACCAGTCTAGATATTAGTGAACTGATCATGATGTGTACGAAGTTTCATGGAGTTTGAAGAAATACAACCAAATTAGAAGAAAACTTCATTCGCGTACAAAACGGCCTAAGCGCCTATTTGCTATCTAAGCTATTTAATTTAATATTTTTGCTATTAAGTTTTTGATTCTTTCATCTTTCTGTAAACACCATCTAAATTTACCAATTTTAAGTGTGATAGTTTGTTTATAACTGACTCAATGTTATCCTACCATAACAACTGAATTGTTACTATAGAACCACACCCCTTTATTATCTGAATATACTTACCGAAATTCTTACAACTTACCCTTTTGTATTTAAGTATAAGCCTGTTTGAGTGCCTAGCTTTATGGGTAAGTGCCTAAGGCCTAGTTTTTAACGAGTTCTCGGTGGTTGTTTGGCTATTTCCTTTGATGAACAGCAGATAGTTTCCGAGTATCATGGCTGCTGTGACGACAGCAGCATTCTAAGGTAAGGCTGAAAAACAGCGTGGCTGAACCCTCATCCTTTTCCCTTACAATAACTATTAAACTATATTATTATACTTGTACCTTTGTAACTAAGATAAGTGAGAGTGAATAAATGCCCTTTTATTTTATTTTATCTACCAGTGACCCTCTTAATGGCCGATAACAATGCGCGAGTGATGGACTATCTGCGACGCAGTATAAAAATGCACCTTTTTTCTTTTAGGGTACGACTTATTCCACAACGATTCCTTCTTCGACAGCAACGGACGCTGCTACAAGTTCCATGTGCAGGCAGCAACCTGGACGGACGCGTACAACACCTGTGTGAAGGAGGGCGCGCGTCTCGCTGCGCCCAACAGTGAGGACAAGAGGAAGATTCTCGTGGAGTTGTTTAAGTGCTTTCCTGATGATGCAATACACGGAGCCCATAGCACAACCTCGGTGTTTAAAGGAATCTATTGGAAGTCAGGTGCCTGGTGGTTTGTCGATGGTAAGTTGTGTGCAAGGTCTTACTCAACAAGTGCTGAATATTGGCTGTTAGCTTATACGAAGCTTTTAGGCAGATAGTTTTACACATCGGACCTTTCTCACCAAGTCATGCAATGGGACTTACAATTTTTCTGAAGCTATGCAAAGCTACTGCCATTTCATACCGACATGATCTGGCATCTTTACTGAACTTCCACACTCACTCGCCACTGAATAATAAGACCTAGATAGTAGTGATAGTATTGGCATACTATGACTATGAGAATTCCACTTCGTAGAAGAGGGAGCCTTTAGTGATTTTTTTAATGTCAGTGGTTATACGTTATCAGTTTTTTTTGTTAATTAATATCAAATTTAACACGTTCAGTGCTGATAAAACAACGTTTGTGTTTTTCGTTTTATGGTGAAAATAATTTAGTATTTTTTTGTGCAATTTTTTCGTTTGCGTGATTTTTTTCCTTCAACAAGGCAACACGGCGATGCTCAGACTGTTGTGTTTGACGCGGTCCTTCTACAGAGTTGCTCACACATGCCTTTTTATGTCTGTGTTTCATTTCGAAACCGTATTTACACGTGAAATAGCGGGAAAAACAGTACGAAATAAAAGTGCTAAGAATACGTCTGCTTTTCTTTACAGACCCTCGATCAGGCGCGCAGGCTGGACACAAACACTGGGGGTCGGAACAGCCACCATATGAAGAAGTTATCCCCTACGCGGTTAAGCGAAACGGAGGCGTTGTCTTCGGCTACTGGAATACCCCTGACAACTGTCCGTTCATCTGCGAGATGGCGCCCGCTCTGCCAAGCGGCTAACTGCACAAGAGTCTCTCTCAGTGAAGGTGACTGTTCACGGAGCCAAGGGCGTAGCCAGGTTTTGGTTTAAGGGGAGGGTTTGGTTGCCCCCCCCCCCCCCACGAGTTACACGAAATTACATTAATATTCATGTGAAAAAAATATAATTACTTATTGTATTAAATACTAATTTTATATAATTTTTAATTTTGCTTTTATTGTTTTTTAATTTTGTAATAGTCAGAACATTATTTATTATTTGATTAAAATTGTTTGCTTATGTTATCTGATGTATCTATGTACATGTTGTGACGGCCTCTGTGGCGCGGCGGGCGAAGGTTCACCTGCGACTTAGGAGGTTGCGGGTTCGATTCCCGCCTTGGAACAAATATTTGTACAATCTGCAGATATTTGTTCAGGGTGTTCTGGGTATTTTCTATGTATAATAAAAAATATCTATCTATGCAATGTTATTGTTTTAAGTATATCAGTTGTCTAGTATCCATAACACAAGCTCTGCTTAGCATGGGGCTAGATAATGTTTTGGGAAATGTCCAGCATTTATTTATTTATTTATGCTAGTATCAAAAGATAAATAATGTTTCATCATCATCATTATCATCAGCCTGTAGAATTCCACTGCTGGACCAAGGCTTCCCCCTTAGAATGCCACGACGAACGGTCTTGAGCCACCTCCATCCACCGACTTCCTGCGACGTTAAAAAACATCCACGGACGTGTGGACGTTAGTTGTGCAAAGGCGTGTGACCGCGAAGGCCTTGAACCTTCCACATTTTGGTCGTAAGACAACATCAGGAAACAGTTTATTATTATCATTATCAGCATTGCCAACGATCTTCTCAGAATGGCGACACTAAAGTGAGGTAAATACCGCAAGTTCACTTAGGTGCTCCTGCAGGGCGATTTTAAAACGTCGGAAACGTTTCCGATCGGATTCGTTAGTTTTTAATATCGATGTGGTAAGTTAACTAAAACAAGTTTCATACAACAAAAGCAATTTTCTCTAGTAAACACAGTAAAAAACAATAAATATTGTATATTATTGTGTTTTTTTAGAGAAAATTGCTTTAGTTACTTACCACATCGAAATTAAAAACTAATGAATCCAATCGGAAACGGTTCCGACGTTTTAAAATCGCCCTACCGGTCTGGAAACAACGATGCACGCCAAACCGATTGGGAAAACCAAAACAATATGCCATCCTGCGTCTTTCAGAACTACCAAAATTATACGGCGACCATAAAAGGAAAAATATTTCATTTGGTTCGAAAGTAAAACAAAATATATATAAAATAAATATATGTATATTCTTTGATATTACATTTTATTTCATTAAAACCATTTATTTCCGGCGTTGCCGCTCTGACACCTCAACCTAGCTTACCCTAGCTTGCCACCCAACCATACTTGACGGCACTTTGAACATATGTTTATCTCTTTCTCACAACAGGGTTTCCGTATAGAGCTGTGATTTTCCATATTTTCCATTAAATACAAAAACATAAGAAAGTATAGTAAATAATTCGTAATTTTTTCAGTGGATGATGAATGAATACAACCTGTCTATTGGTATACATGTCTCTGATTATCGCTCTCTCTCCTGTACACATGACTTATGAGAATCAGGTACAGATAGCCAAGTAAGGTTCTTGAATACGGTTATAAAGCAGGATGATGAATGTTCTCGTTGATTAAGTCCAAACCGATGAGTGTAGGGGATCCTGGTGGCCTCACTCAACCAATCACACACTTATAAATGGTTATTACGGCTTTTTCAACTCCGGCACAAAATTACATCAAGAGAAAGGTGTAGTTAGTATTCGACTCGTAACTATGCGCCTGCGCAACATTAGTTGCATACAACCCGCAACGCGATGCTCGTAGATCGATACTGCGACTCCTTCTGTCGCTATATTCACAGCCGCACAGTTACGTGGCGAGCATCTATTATCCAGTAATCTGAACTACACCAAATCGCACTTGTAGGCCTACCTACATGTTAGATTTTGTGTAATGATATTTGTCTCATTGTAATGAATATAATTAATAAATAATGATTTTATTCAAAACTGAAAATCTTTTTTGACATCCTAATACTAATTGTTTTTTTTTTATGCAACTTGGCAAGCAGACAAGCTTACGGCCCACCAGATGGAAAGCAGTTACCGTAGCCTATGAACGCCTGCAACACCAGAGGCATCACACGCGCGCTGCCGACCCTGAGACATAAAGATGAAAAGTCTCATGTGCCTGTAATTTCACCGGCACCCGTACCCTTCAAACCGAAACACAGCAATGCAAACACTACTGCTTGGCGGCAGAAATAGGTACGGTGGTAGTACTTCCCCGGACGAACTCTTTCACAAGAAGTTCTACTACTAACAAAAGTCCGGGCGGGGATCGAACCCGCTGAAATTAGCTTGCCGTTGCGCCCCCGGTCTACTTCACGTCAGTCTAGGATGGTATCGGCTCAAAGCTCCGTATATCATGTTGCGTCATAGACGACCGTCATAGACGACCGTCATATAGCGATGAACGCGAGTTTCAACCTAACGACAAACAAATGTTCCTACATCATGCGCGTCTCCGCTATATGACGGCCATCATATGATGGACGACGCCTGTATGGTAACCCTGACTTTAACGAACACTTTAATGTTAAGGCATCACGTATATTTCAAAAACAATTATATCATTTCAAGTAAAAATATCATTTTTATTAGAACACTACTAGTACTACTTTGTGGCACTGGTTCTTTCTTGGCAAACCTGCGAGAGTACAGTGGCTAGCTGTTTGAATTTTTTGTTGTTCGCTAGGCATCACGTATTGTTTTTCTTCACCGATTGAGTGCACGTCATATTGTCTCGCAGCGAAAATCGAACCCGCAACCTCTCGCACACATAGTTTGGGAGGTATTGTGTTTTTCTAAGTGACCATATTTAAATGGACGCCAGTTTGTAAAAGGTTCGGTTTTTTTTGATAATTACCATGCAATCTTAAGAAATAGAACAAGAATGATTAATTGAACGAGCGAAGCGAGTTCTCTGAGTCAAGCTGGAAGAATCGGCGTTTGTATGTATGTATGTATGTATGTATGTATGTTTGTCCGATGAAAACTTCTAAACCGTTAATCTGATCTTCATGAAATTTGGTAAGGGGGTAGATAGTATTGGTACAATTTGTAGGCAAGGTTATGAGCTATATCGATCAGGGGGTTGCTGAGATATTGGGGTCCAAGAGGGGGTAAAAAAAATAAAAGTGAGACAGTCAGATCAAGTGGGGTATCTAATGAAAGCGGTTTGGTTGGACATTTCAAAACTGTTTTTAATAATTTTTTAGCCTAAGTAGTTTTCGAGATATTAGGTAAAATAAAAATAAAAAACGTAAAAACCCAAAATTCTAGGGTACTTCCAGCAATCCCACAATGCTGAAATTTGGTATGCTTGTGGCTTTTGTATCACAACTATAGGGAAAAGTCTGAAATTGAAGAATTTAGAAACATGTACTCCATAAAACGCAAACCAATATAACATCCATTGTTGACCTCCCATTTCTAAGAATTTGAATGACGTTGGAGTTCTATGAATTCATCAAAAGGACGTTATCAATTAATTCGTCAGGTACTGGATATAGGTACTATTAGGTATGTAGTATTATTACGCCCCGTTGCTTAGCCCTATTCAAGGTTTATTTCGATGATGTGTAGGAAATTAGAGTAGTTACTGATAGATCCTGTATTGTACTGGTAGACCTCGAGGTGAAAATTTTCAAAAATAATAATAGAAAATATGGAAATTACTTATTTAAGTAATCGGGCTGATAAAGGTGTTATCGCAAGGTCTCAGTTCGGGGCGAACCACTAGTTATTTTACTCTTATTAATCCAACTGTGCGATATACAATCAATGTGCGATATTATATTATAGCTCCTTGTGTTATCATCTTCACTGTTAAGAGACGCTTATGCAGTTAGGGCGCTGCCACACGGGCGTTCGCTGACGGAGCGGTGACGCTCCGTAGTTCTACATACAAATCTGAACGACATGCCTCACGGGCGTTGCCGGTGCGTTGCGTTGTCACGACGCGCGCGCAACGGAGAAGGCGCTGGGGAGACGAGGTGGGGAAGGGAGCTGTGTAGAAACAACGGACCGGCAGCGCAGTATTTAATGGCATATCGAAGCATAGGCATAGCGCGTTGACGCAGCGCTCGTGTGGCAAAATTTGAATTTCGCACCAATGAGGGGTTTTCACGGCCGTTTCAAATCATGCTTTCAGCGTCGAAAATAGATGGCGCTGCTCTGTATGTAGCTGTCAAGTGTCAAAATAAAGTTAAAAGTCAACATCAACAACATAGGTATATTTTCGTTTCGTAGTATTTATTTTTGTCTACTTCTAAAAACACTGCAAAATCACTAGCGCACACTCAAGAAGCAAACAGAAACAGAATATCATGACTAATAGCCCCAGACTAGTTGGATAATAGCTTAGTGAGTGTACACCACAGATAAAACATTTGACAATCTTGTCAGCTACAGTTGAGTCAGCGCCATCTATCGAACCAATTTGAACTACTTTTTTTTATCAAACATTACCCTCATTGCGAAACCTTAATGCAATTATTTTACTCTTGCTAATCCAACTGTGTAATATACTCTCAATATGCGATATATTATGGCTCCGTATGTAGTCATCTTCACTGTTGAGAGACGCTTGTGCAGTTAGTCGCGCGGCGTGGTGGGCGCCATCTCGCAGATGAACGAAAACTTGCGATAAGTATACCACTCGTTGAATACACCGCCTTTCCTGTGTATAACCACGTAGGGGAAATCGTTATCTCGTGATGGCTGTCCTGACCCCCAGTGTGTGTATCCAGCCTGCGCGAGAGTCTCATCTGCAACAAAAGTATAGACGTATTTTTCGCACATTCAGCAAAAACAGGGTGGTTATTCGCTATGACCTAAGGCACTTGTCCCACCGCTAGCGACGAGCGATAAACGAGTAGAACGTAGTACGTAGAACGAGTAGCCAGCGATTAACAATAAATATAATCTCTATCTTTTATTTACACGGGGCGATTATCTTTTGTTCGTTTCTTGGGCGAGAAAATCACCGATAGCTCATCGTTTACTCGGCGGGCGGTAGGACCAGTGCCTAAGAGATTCCTTGTCAAAAACGTGTGACGACGATACGACCATACGATTCAGCGATGATTCCACGCAGATATCGTAACGAGCCCGCGTTATGTTACGTTTGGTCATAACGAATAAAGGGGCAGGTGTGTGTGAGCAACTCTGTAGAAGACCCGCGTCAAACACAACCATCTGAGTATAGCCGTGTTGCCCTTTTGAAGGAAAAAAATTACGCAAAGGAAAAAATTGCATACAAAAATACGAAATTATTATCACCAAAAAACAAAAACACAAAAGTTGCTTTTTCAGCAGTGAACGTGTTAAAGATATAAACCAACTCATTAAATTAACAAAAAAAATACAGATAAAGTTACCACTGACATTAAAAAAAAGCACTAAGGGCCTCTTCCACCAACGAATTTCAGCAAGAATCTTTTTGATAGTATTTTGTTTCCATACTTACTGTCTCATAGTCATAGTATGCCAACGGTGACATAGGCCTTATATTCAGTGACGAATAAGCCTATAAAAGTAAAGATGCCAGATCATGTCGGTATGAAATAATGGGTGGGGCAGGCCCAATTCTCTAAATAATTTTAAAACTATACTGAAAGTTAACAGAATCGAGACTTAATTGTGAATTGACAGAAAGTTGGTTTCCTGCTCCCTCATAAATAACAATTTAGTCTACTTTGAATTCATGGTGACTACTGTTAGAGTAGGATAGTTAAATATTATACAGGGTGTCCCACGGCTATGCCACATGGAGGGAAAGTATCTTAAATATTGTAGATGGAACATTTTACTGAAAGAAGACATTATTTGAATTTAAAAAACAATTTAAACTGCATTCATAGATATTTAAATAACCTACATGGTTGAACCGGGAATCGAACCCGTTGCACGAGAAAAATAATCATCCTGTAGCTTTAACTTACCGATTGAAAGGCTTCATCATAGGGATTATTTTTTGCTAAGTAACATAGTATCAGAAATAAAAGGAAGAACAAGAATTTTACCATTTGATGATAAATTTTGTTCAGAAAAATGAAAAGCTGACATTGCCGTAAGGACATAAAACTGACATTATCATAAGTACCTATTACTAATAAATGTACCCACTTGAGAAGAACCAGTATTAAAGTGTCCACGAGCTACATGCAGAAGTTAAACGTATTATTCTAAATATCCACCAAAACAAGATCAAAAAATCGTCAGGGAGCGAAATAATCAAAAGAATGCGACTTTGTATTGAACAGGGACTCATTTTGAGCATTTGATAAATTGATTAATTTTGTATAAATAATGTTAAATTTCATGGTCTTCCTTTTATTTCTGACACTGTGTTACTCAGCAAAAAATAATCCTTGTGATGAAGCCTTTCGATCGGTATGATAAAGCTACCGGCTGATTATTTTTCTCTTGTAACGGGTTCGATTCCCGGTTCAACCATGTAATTATTTAAATATCTAAGAATGCAGTTTAAATAGTTTTTTAAATTCAAATAATGTCTTCTTTCAGTAAAATGTTCCATCTACAATATTCAAGGTACTTTCCCTCCATGTGGCATAGCCGTGGGACATCCTGTATAATTGCAAAGAGTGAAGAGAGATTCCATCTAATTAAGCTAAAATTCTCGAAAAAACTTTGAATCGTTCAAGTTTTGGTCACATTTCGATATAATCACATTACAGTGTTGTATTTTATGTTTAGAGAGTACTATTTCTGACATTTAAGACATCGACACAAGATCGAAACATGATCCAAACACTATTTTAACTATTTTTTAGTTAGAGAATTGGGCCTCAGGTAGCTTTTCATAGCTTCATCAAAATTGTAAGTCTCATTGCATGACTTGGTGAGAAAGGTCCGATGTATAAAACTATCTGCTTAAAAGCTTCGTATAAGCTAACAGCCAATATGCAGCACTTGTTGTGGAAGATCTTGCACACAAACTTACCATCAACAGTCCACCAGACACCTGAATCCTTATAGATTCCGACATACGCCGAGCCTGTGTCATCGGCTCCATGTATTGCATCATCAGGATAGCGCTCATACAACTCCATGAGAATCTTCTCCTCACGCTCGCTGTTGGGCACAGCGAGGCGTGCGCCCTCCTTCACACAGGTTTTGTTCGCGTCCATCCAGGTTGCTGCCTGCACATGGAACTTGTAGCAGTTTCCGATGCTGTCGAAGGACTCGTTGTGGAATAACTCATACCCTGAAAGAAAAAAGGTTTTTTTTATGCTACTTGGCAAGCCAACAAGCATACGGCCCACCTGATGGAAAGCAGTTACCGTAGCCTATGAACGCCTGTTACACCAGAGGCATCACACGCGCGCTGCCGACCCTGAGACATAAAGATGAAAAGTCTCATGCGCCTGTAATTTCACCGGCACCCGTATCCTTCAAACCGAAGCACAGCAATGCGAACACTAACTGCTTGTCGGCAGAAATAGGTACGGTGGTAGTACTTCCCTGGACGAACTCTTTCACAAGAAGTTCTACTACTAACAAAAAAAAAGGTGCACTTATAATGCGTCGCAGATTTTTTTATTTATTAAAAAAAAACTATTATAACACCTTAACCGAGTAGGACCTAAAGCGATGTTATATGCACATGATTATATAAAATAAAAACAAAGAACCAAGCTTAAAAATAAGTAGGCACCTACTGAGGAATACCTATAATATTACTAATAGGTACCACTACTATTCAACTTTCTCCAAAACAAGCTGCGCTATCTCCATGAGTTTCGGCAGGCTGTGATGAAAAATGTCAACATTGTTCTCCGAAAGAACATTGACTAAACGTATATTAATTATATTGTCACGGGTATTTATCGCGTGTTACCTTATTATTTATTATTCCCGACGTTTCGAATGCGTTACAGCAATCATGGTCGCGGACTGACTGGAGTACATGGAGCTACCGTCGAGAAGTGGTGGCAGCTGCAGAAACTACCCTCAATTGGTCTTCAGAATTAGAAATGGTCGTATTCATAGTCCGACACACCACACTAACCGTATCTACGCACTGAGACGACACAACGCGACGCGCACACCTGCCTATGATAGGATTACACGACGAAAAGAGTCTAAAACCGTCTTCACGGTTAAAATTTGGGTACTTTTTGATCTCAATCGCCTCACGAATGATTCTCTTGTAACACGCGATAAATACCCGTGACAATATAATAAATATGTGTTCTAATCGCGAGAGTTTAAAAAATACTATTAACTAAACGGATGGCGTGTGAGATATATAAAAATATGCCCCAATGTGTGAACATTGGGGCATATTTGAGCAAGTTTGTTCTAAATATTGGCTGGGAGAGCAAGGCGGGGCGGCGGCGCGCGCTCGCGCAGCCACCAGGCGTGCGCAGCCGCAACGCCGCAGATGGTCTATCACTCACTCATTGATGGCAGCCATTAAGAGAAGATCAGTGTGGCTAGCAAAAAGGCGCTTACGCCCGTACGCGAATTAAGATTGCTTCTAATTTGGGTGTCTTATTTCTTCAATCAATCAATCAATCAATCAAATTATTTATTTAATTCCGATAGGATTACTAGGATGTTAATTATAAAAAAGTATCAAATATTTCTACCATTTTAGGCATGCAAAAATTACATTAATCTCAGTAAATTAGGTAGCTATCATTATTCAAACTCCATGAAACTTCGTACCTACATATGATCAGTACACTAATAATCAGACCCGTGGTGCGTTAGTTTCTTGTAAAAATATAATGATTACCAAATCCTCTATCCTCTTCCTTTATCCTCTATATATATATATATAGACTTATCTATATATAAAATAAAAATCAATTGCTGTTCGTTTGTCTCGCTAAAACTTTAGAACGGCTGGGCGGATTTATTTGATTTTGGTTTTGTTGTGTTCATAATTGTCACGGAAAGGTTTAAATGTACCGGGACCACCGGGAACAAAGTCGCGCGCGGGCAACTAGTCATAAATAAAATAACTATTTTTTTAAAACTGACGCACCACGTGTCTAGATATTAGTGTTACACAACACAAAGTACAAAGTTAGTACAAAAAAAGGGTAGTACAAAGTTTGAATGGAGTTTGAAAAAATAATAGCCAACTTAGAATCAAACATCATTCGCGTGCAAAAGGGCGTTAGTGCCTTTTTGCTAGCTACCGGTGACCTACTCTTAAGTCAAAGTCAAAGTCAAAAGAACTTTATTCATTGAAATTACAATGATCATTTTGAATCGTCTTATAAACTAAAATTACTCCTGTTCCAATGCGACCAAGCCTAGAAGAATCAGGCAACAAACACGGCTTGGCTTACATTAATGGTCCGTCATACCACTAGGTGAGAAGCACCTGTGCGCTGAGCTGCTGATTATAGTAAATGAGAACTTAAAAACCTTAATAAGGTAGTCAAAAGTAAATAAACATCAGCAAAAATATGCAAGACAGCACACGCTACGCTTAAGGCAATATCAGTTCACAAAATGTTTACAATGAGCTTAATTTTGAAGTTTCTGAATTGAGTTCTTATAGTTTCCAAGAAGAATTCCAAGAAGAAAGCTTTTTATCTAGTGAAATCATAAAATCAACACTTTAAAAGGGATTTGTATATAATATCTTATACACAACAACACGGTATCAGAGCGTGAGCACGCCTTCTTCAGTTCAAACAATAAAAATTTAACCTATAGTGCCTCAAGTTGCGGCTGCGACGCGGACCGAGCAGCGGGCTGATTGGGCTACGGCACAACCCAATAAAGATTTATGTACAGTCAGCTACATAAGTTAAGATTAAGAGCTGCGTGGCGTGGTGGGCCAATGGACGGCTGAGACGCGAGAGGTGCGGGATCGATGCAGGATATAAGTTTACATTTATATATTAGTTCCGTGTCTGTGTGTTGTGGTGCCATGGTACTCGTAGTTCCTCATCATACGATACACAATTCAAGGGAATCTTTTGATAATTTTCACCAACCAATACATATTTTTCAGGACACTAAGCGTTCGTCAAACTGACAGGGCTCTCTGAGATACTGTCAAATTTGGCATAACTCAAGTACCTATCTCGTAAGCGTTGTGCATTAATTAAAAATGGAAACTTACCGAGACTCTTATTCCCACAGGTAGGTGTTGGAGCAGGTGTCGTTGTAGATATCGGTGCAGGTGTCGTTGTAGATGTCGGTGCATGTTCACGTGCAGATGTCGGTACGTAACAGACGAAGGGTAGTTCCTCTGTGCAGCTCACGTTACCCGTGGTGCCGTTAGCATAGAACACGCCACAGCGCTCCGTCCGCGTCAGTTCACTGGGCTCCATCGATATAGCCGGTTCTCCTGCAACAATAAATATATAAAAATATATTATCATCATAAAATAATTAATTAATTATACAACGAAAAACATAATCAATGTACGATAAATCATCATCAGTCTATAGGACTCCACTGCTGGACATAGCTAGGCCTCCACCATAGTGTAGAGACTTTCAACTTAAAACCAAACCAAAAAGTTTTGGTTTTAAGTTTTTGAACAAAATTCACTTTGGGTATGCCCCCACCCTGGACTCTTTCACTCCGAGTGGCGAATGAGTTAATATTTAGCTATATTCTATTCTATAAGTATAAAATTACACATAAAAATCACTTTTAATTGGTGGTATTGTTTTTAAACTTATTACCCACCGTAACACTGGGGGGGGGGGGGTATGGTGGGTCAGAAGCGTTAGTGTATAGCAAATATCTACGAAAATAAAATAGAATAGAAATAGTACCTAGTTATGTGATAACGTTCCAACTCCATTGTTCAACTGTAGTAAAAACAACTATGAACAACATTCTACAAAGTAATACATGGTAGTAATCTAATTCCTCCATCATCATCATCATCATCAGCCTGTAGAAGTGTACGGCTGAACATAGGCCTCCCACTTAGAATGTCATGACGCACTGTCTTGAATCTAATTCCTTGCGAGGCGCTATTAATATAATCCAGCATAATAACTAGACCTTACGTAACTTCCATCAAAATCATAATTTATGCTTAGTTATTTTTATATTTTATTATTATGAGAAAAACTACAATCTCATTGTATTAATTCTGGGACTGCGTTAATTCGATACTACATCACCGTGCTGGATCCTGAAGGTCGGACGACACACTTATCTTCCCACATTATCTGAACAAATTAGGCATGTAAGATAAGAACCTAGTAACAGTATTGGAGCATCACCAGGGAGGCTAATCTAACCTTTAACATTAGTATACACTCCTTCACTGAACGTCGCCGTCGTGAGGATGTGGACTCCGGAGTACAAGACCGGGATTGTGTCTTCATTCACTTGGCCATCTTCGGAAGATTGTATTTCATGTATTGCCGCTGAGAATTCCTTACTCCACGGAGACGCTAAGAACGCACCTGCAAACAGAGAGTACTGTCTAAGCCACACTAGCGCCAAAAGTTAAATCTCGAATAAGTCAAAATCGATTGTAATTATGTTGTTTCGGATTTAGCCTGGGCATCATAAACAGACAGATTGGACCAGAAGAGTGAAGGGACGCTACAACATGAAATATGCCGGCGAGCGGAGCAAGCCACGAGCTGATACTTCTGAAGACGGAGTGTGTACATAGAGCACTTCTACAGCAGTGAGCTGGTTACCTTCCATGTGACAGCGGACCCTGGCGGCCTGCCAGTCGGCGGGTTGCTGGTGCAACTTGAGCCAGCCCTGCAGCGGAGCCTGGTACTTGTACCCTAGCCTGCCCTCAGCACCTGAAATTCAATTGTCGCGATTTAAAATTACTGTTTGTTCATCTTGCCTGCAACATTTTAACTAAACTACAAAACATCCAAGAGTTGTAAAAATAAACCCTCCCACGCAAAGTTGAAAATATTATGCATTCCGAGTTCTTCCTTGCAGCCACTGGCTCAACCGATGATGTGGACAGTGAAGGCAACAGAAGTGGCACAGCAGATAATTACCCACGTAGATACCCTGCAGTCTCGACATTGATAGCGATCCGATCGATCATTATTAGCGAAACTATTCGCTTGCTGTACCGACGTTTTCGCAAAACGCAAGTCTCTACTACCAAGAAACCGTGCAAGATCGTAAATTGAGACGTCGCAAAGTTAACGAAAAACCGTATTCATAGTTCAGTATTTGACAGTATTTGAATGGAAACTTTCTTCTACGTTATGTTAGTAATTTTCTTATCATTTGATGTACGTACAAAATATTTTGAAGTTATAAGAATTCATTTTATCTTTATTATTTTAAATGGACTTATGAGAAACATTAAATGAATAACCCTCATGGTGTCCACTCACATACGCTTCTTCATGTACCCTTGGTGCCAAAATCTTTACATATGTGCAGTCTATGGCTCTGATCGCGTCTGGGAATGGTTGAGGTACATTTCTATATTTCTGTTTAGCAGTTTGCCGCTCTATTTGAGTCATTGGAAATTTGATGTACTTAAGTACTTACTTAACAGGGTTGACATATTACATGACTCACGGATTTTTGACTCATACTACCCCACAGAAGACCAACCTGACAGGTAGCTGATAGCATCCAGAGGCGTAAAATCGGAGTACCGTTAGTATCTACAAGAAGAAAACGGTGAAGTTAAAACAACTCGCAAATGTGCCACAATGATTCCCTACTGATAGGTAAGCTCCTGCTTACATCATCAGCGGTAGGTAATTTAATAAAATAAACAAGGCACACTTAAAATTCGATGGAAAACCCATAAGCCCTCGTCTTTGAAAGATGGCCGTAGTTCATCTACGAGCTGGGTTAACATCTCTTTTGTGATTCTGTGGTCTAAGAAACTCATCTTCTCCAAAAGAAGCGGATTTTGGCTATTGCGATGGTTTCTCGCGATTTGCCGTCGCCTTACCATTTCGTAGCGATGTTCGAGGATGAACAAATCTAACGCTAAATATGCTTCCACCATTACTGCGTACACTGCACTAACAAACCACAGCCATTTTTACAATATTATTTTAATGTAGCGATCGCTACCACACTTAGCGGGCTGTCAAAATTGCTCGCAATCACATTGACAGAAATCGTAAAGTTGACGGAAGTTTTCGGTACGATTCCGGTAAAAATCTGATGAAAAATCTGGCTAAAATGGTAGAGACTAGCAAAAATCGTTAAAATGTCATCGGTAAGACTTAGCGACCGATTTCGGTCGCTACGCAATCGCTATCAATGTCGAGACTGCAGGCCAAATTAGCTCGCTGTGATCACATCTTGTTTAATTTCTATCTGTGAAAAAATACTGACAATCATGAATATTTTATCAGAAATTAAGTTATTTCACATTCCTGTACAAGTACATACAATTATATTATAAATATATATGTTATAAATATATTTTCTTGTAGATACTAGGTACTTACAACCAAGCAATGGCACAGCAACGACCCGCGCGAAGCAGACGTAGGGCAACCGTTGTCCGCAGTCAACTTCGCCTGAGCTGCCGTTTGCGTAGAACACGCCGCACCGCTCCAAGTCACTCGACCCCAACCATGGAGCCGGCTCTCCTGCAACGATGCCACGCATTGTCATCAGCCGAGGGTCCTATAATCACGCTCTTCCACCGCTCCGATTTTACCGAAATAAGTTGATTCTCTATGATTTAGCAATTCGCTATACATTACTAGACTTAGACTAAGTTTGTTTAATCTAACCGTTTAAAGAAGGAAGTGTCCGCGACGCATGGAGTCCAGAGTACAGAACCGACAACGACTGCTCGTCTTCGGATTGCAGACTATTTATCGCGGAGCTGAATGCAGCCGTCCAGGGGGAAGCCAACACAGCATCTGAGAATAGAGAGTAACTTAAGTTATTTAAAGTCAGATATATATCTCTAATTAACAATTTTTTAATTACTAAATACTGTCAAAATAAGCCCAACAAGTTGTATAACTACAAAAAGTTATAAGTAGCTCATTACTTTCACTTTGACAGTTGCTCGTCGCTGTCTCCCAGTCGGCTGGCTCCGTGTTCAGGCCTAGCCATCCATCGATTTCGGCGTAGTATTCATAAGCTGTCCTGTCTCTGCCTGAAAAAATACATGATTTACTTATACTAAACGCAGCTTTTTGTTAAAATGATTGAGCAGGTAGGATATGATATATATTCTAAAAGAAGACTTTTATTGATAAAATCTTAAGTAAACACATAAAACAATAAAAACAGATAAAAACTAGATGCGCATGAGAATCGCTATTTAGTATATATATGTATATAAATATACACATGAAAAACAAAGCATTAAGTTGATAAACGGTAATTTAACCTCCCGTTATCAAACTGGCATTTGTCTGTTTTTTAACCGACTTCACAAAAGGGTTCTCAATTCGGTTGTATTTTTTTTTGTATGTTTGTTACCTCATATCTCCGGCGTTTATGAACCAATTTGGAAAATTATTTTTTTATTTGAATAGATATACTTCCAGATTGGTCCCATTTTTTTCAGAATCCAGTTCTGATGATGGGATCCATGAGGAATTGAGGGAACTCCTCAAATATTGTAGGCATACATATGGCGATTTTGATATTTCAGCAAGACACCAAGCATTTGCATTCAGAAAGTATCATAATCCTTTCACCACTATGGTTCTTTCATAATTTGTTTTTCATCCAAAATTATTTAGTCGAATACAATGGCGGAAGTCGGTTTTTTAAATGAAAAGTTATTCGACATCCCTACATCTGATGAACTTTTTTTTACTTTTCCGAAAGTAAACGTCGTCCATTTTGATTTTATTTAAATTTCTAGTATTTTTTTACTTATATACCGTAGTTTTAGTAGCTTTTAACCAGTGTAGCTTAGAAAGCGCACTTGGTAGTGAATTTAAATATAAGTATATAATAATAATAATACCGCAGGGCACGCTTGTGGCGAGCGTTCGGTGAGTGGCGACACCACGGAGCCCCATTACTCCCTGGGGTCAACAGAGACCCCTGACCCTCGGCTTGCCTTATCCGGCTGGCCAAGGGTGCAGGAGGCGTAAGAGCGAAACCTATGCTCCAAGGGCGGAAGTGTTAAAGCCGGGAGTAGTGCTTAGTGAAACTGCAGCACACCTCTCAACACCCTTTAGCCGTCCACGCCAACGTTGCCCCTTACGCTGCCTTCATTGGCGGCACATTTAACGGGCCCCCCGTTTAGTGAACGGCAAGTCACCACCTGCCTAAATCGATTTCAATAATTTAGAATTGGCAGGTGCCGTTTCTTATATTATAATAGCCTAATAAACATTCAATTAGCATATTCTTCTTACAATAGCACCAATTTTCATCCATTTCCACAATAGTTTAATCATCTGTCTTCCATCCACCATAACAATAAAGTATTTTTCATCCCACCATCTCGGAAAGAGTATTTTTGCTATTCGATATCTGAGTGTAATAGTAGATTATGCACTAAGGGAATAAAGCAGTGTCTTATGTCGCGGGCGGCATAGCGAGGGAGTTATATAGAGTCCTGAGTGAAGCGAGGGGTTCAAGCTGCCCAAGACGAAGACAGGCTTTATTCCAGAGTAGCATACTCTACTTTTCACACCTACTGCGAGGCAATAAAAGGCCAGGGCTCCATTAAATAAGTATCGTCTGTTTTGATAAACTCTGGGGTAGAATCATTATCGCTCGACATTTTTTGTTAACACTAATATTGTCACTGACATAATATTATATTACAAAAATATTGCAATAAAATTCACTGAAAATCACAGCACCAAACATCTCTTTTGTTTCACATTCTTTAAAATCGCGCCTATTTCTTTTTTTTCCGAGTTTTGCTATAGTGGCCAGTTCAATTTTCGAACAAACCTCTTTACAATGCCATATGGGCATTTTTTTACTCAGAGTTTTCCATGAGTTTCCAACACGAATTTGACGTTCTAAATTCAAATCACTTTAATCCCTAGGGAGTTTCATTCAAACGTTAGTCACTGAGTGACTTTCAGTTAGGGAGTTAGGGGCAGGGCTCCAATTCTGCTAAACAAATTGTGTTTGAATTGTTAACGAATTATCTCAAAATGGTCACTTTTGACACTTTTGCTATATAGTGTCAAAAATGTAAATTTTATGATAATTAATTAACAATTCAAACACAATTTGTTTAGCAGAATTGGAGCCCTGAATGATCACTTCTAAAAAACAAACTTTAAAATAAATTGCGTCAGAGCACGTGACAAAGCTTTCTAGATAATAAGTTTAAATACATACCGAAACACAGGACACATAAATGAGCAATAATGAGAATTGTTTTGTGATTCACCGACATTATGTAGGTTGGCACTCGGTCTCTACTCAATGCAAAGTAATACTTGGAGCACGGTAGTGCTGTTTTTATAAAGATACTGATGTTATCAAATAACTGGCTAAGTGCGTGTTAGACTACGCATAGTTTAGGGTTCCGAAGTCAAGTCAGAGTTTTTCTTAAATATTTTCAAATGTAAAAATAAAATAAAAATAAACTGCAGCCTTTCCCAAAGTGTGCAATAACGTCCCTTTGTGGGCGCTGCAGGCCTAAAAAGGGGCAGTAAGAGACCCAGAAAAAAATGGGAGCGTTGTGTAGACTTGTAGAGGCTTAGGGGGTGACTTGTAATTGAACGAGCGAAGCGAGTTCTCTGAGTCAAGTTGGAAGAATCGGCGTTTGTATGTATGTATGTATGTATGTATGTATGTATGTCCGATGAAAACTTCCAAACCGTTAATCCGGTCTTCATGAAATTTCGTATGGGGATAGATAGTATTGGTAAAATTTGTAGGTAAGGTTATGAGCTATATCGGTCAGGGGGTTGCTGAGATATTGGGGTCCAAGAGGGGGTAAAAAAAATAAAAGTGAGACAGTCTCAGATCAAGTGGGATGTCTAATGAAAGCGCTTTGGTTGGACATTTCAAAACTGTTTTTAATAAGTATATAGCCTTAGTAGTTATTGAGATATTAGAGAAAATAAAAAACGTAAAAATCAAAAATTCTAGGGTACTTCCAGCAATCCCACAATGCTGAAATTTGGTATGCTTGTGGCTTTTGTGTCTCAACTACAGGGAAAAGTCTGAAACTGAAGAATTTAGAAACTTGTACTCCATAAAACAAAATCCAATATAACATCCATTGTTGACCTCCCATTTCTAGGAATTTGAATGACGCTGGAGTTCTATGATTTACGTCAAAAGGACGTTATCAATTAATTCGTCAGGTACTTGATATAGGTACCTACTAACAGGTATGTAGTATTACGCCCCGTTGCTTAGCCCTATTCAAAGGTTATTTCGATGATGTGTAGGAAATTAGAGTTGTTACTGATAGATCCTGTACTGTACTGGTAGATCTCGACGAGAAAATTTTCAAAAATAATAATAGAAAAATGGAAATTACTTGGTGAAGTAGTCGGGCTGATAAAGGTGTTATCGTGAGGTCTCAGTTCGGGGCGAACCACTAGTTTAATCTAGCTAGGAGGACTCTTAGACACCACTACTTAGACTTACTATAAAGTTGCGTTTCAATTATCATTCTCATTGGCAGATTTAGGTTTGATTTCACCAACAAATAACAGGCGATTAAACAACTGTTAAGTCTAACCAATGCTTTTTGACAGGTGTTTTCATAGATTATCTGTCACCTTGACCAATGGTTAGATTTAACAAGACATTTACTAACTAACAGAGTATGGTGAAATTGGCTCTTAGCCCGTAAGAGTTAACTTGAGACCTGAGTGCCGTTGTGTAGGTACTACCCACTGCGCTCAAGTCTCTAGTTAACTCGGGCGGGTTATAGTAAAAGTCTCGTTTAGAATGAATGTTTAATTCTTCGCTAATATAGCTCACAATAATTAATTTAATTTGAAGTTATAGTGGTTTTTAAGTAGGTGAACAAATGAGGGCGCCAAAAACTAATTTATTCTCAAAGTGGGCAGTAGACAAAATAAGTTTGGGAACCCCTGAACAGTATGACTATACATTAAAAATGCATTTCAAACGATTTAGTAGGGGTTCCTTGTTTGACTTGGGACCCCAAAAAAGCATATTTACCCATACTGTAGGTAACTGTTTTATTGTAAAGCAGATAACAACTGACGGCCGTTCCATGAACTTAGACCCCAGAATCCCCAGATCTCGACGACCTCTGTGGCGCGGCGGAAAACCCTCCACTGTGACATTTTTTTTGTCTTATACTTTGAACTCATTTCTAGATAATGCAGTGTGCTGAACTATTGTTAAACTTAGGTACCTAGTGTTTGTTCAGCGAGAGACCCATAGCGGCCAAATTGTAAGCTAACGTTCTGAACTACATAATTAAAGCCATAAATAGGAGCTGGTTGCTTTCTGTCGGTATTTTGAATTAAAAACTAAAGAAATAGTTATATCAAAACTATTAATAATAGGATCAAAAGGTAACAGATGCGCTATTGTATTGCCCGCTAAACAAAAAAGGTAATTAAGCAAAGCAGTGCCCTCCATCCGACGACGTCTCTCGCTGAACAGATTCTACCTCTATAAACCTACCATAACTTAAGATTTCATATTGTATGTCCCTGCATAAATAAATTGTGTGTTCTGAAGAATTGTTTGATCTGGTGCCAGCGGCTTTCTTCTACCATCGCACCGCTCGCCGTTGGCAGGGGATTCATCCTCATATACCTTGGAAGCTATGTGCACGGAAAAAAAGGATTTCTTTATCCAAGAGTATCAATGTTCTCAGAAAAATTGTTTTAATCCAAGTAAATATATTTTTAACTAAAGTAAATGTTTTCAACCCAAGAAAACATGTTTACTTAAATTAACAATAATATATTCTTTGGTTTAATTCTTAAACTAAGAATATATTTTTGGTTCAAGAATTTTTTTATCTCCTTTGAAGAAGAAATCTTATTTTGACTCAATACTTTAAAAACTGAATAAATCAAGATAATCTTCTCTTCTTTGAAGATGAAATTCTACTTCGATAAAGACAATTTATTGTTTTCGTCTGAAGAAATAAATTTTCTCAATCTAAGAAACGTTTACTCGATTTAAGAACATGTTACTCCCGTTTTGGAAAATAAACATTTTTCTTAACTCAAATATCTAAACATATCTTAAGCCAAGACTTGGTTACTTTGCCCTTTACTTGGTTCAAATAAATTTGCTATTTTTGACACAAGACTCAGTATTTTGTTCGTTTAAAATAGTTAGTAATTTTGTATGCTTGATTTGAAAATATGCCAATCTCAATTGAAGAATTTATTCATTTTAAATTAAAACAAAAGACTTACTCCTAAGCAAAACATTTTCTCTCATTCCAAGAAATCTATTTACTTGATTCAAATAAATTTGCTATTTTTAACACAAGACTCAGTATTCTCTTCGTTTAAAATTGTTAGTAATTTTATATGCTTGATTTGAAAATATGCCAATCTCAATTGAAGAATTTATTCATATCAAATTAAAACAAAAGACTTACTCCCAAGCAAAACATTTTCTCTCATTCCAAGAAATCTATTTACTTGATTCAAATAAATTTGTTTTTTTGTAACACAAGACAGAGAGAGAAAGAAGAGTATTCTCTTCGTTTAAAATTGTTAGTAATTTTGGATGCTTGATTTGAAAATATGCCAATCTCAATTGAAGAATTTATTCATTTCAAATTAAAACAAAAGACTTACTCCCAAGCAAAACATTTTCTCTCATTCCAAGAAATCTATTTACCTGAGTAGGTATTTTATTTAAATCATTTGTTTTACATAACAGTACAGTGCAGAGTTTCCCAGAAATGAAACCTAGCTTGATCGATTTCTCGCCCCCAAAAACCCTCTATAGCAAATTTCATCAAAATCGTTAGAGCCGTTTTCGAGATCTCAAAACATTTGTGTAAGTATAGGCAAAGATTTAAATCTTTGAGTATAGGTATACCTACATACAAATATTGCTCGTTTAATAGTATAGGATAAGAACCACAGCTATATACATATTATGTACATAGGAACGTCTTTTACCAACCGACCAACCAACACCCACCTAGACTCCATCTAGTTGGACGGTTAGTATATAGTTTTCAGTAATCTACATTTTTAATCCTAACCGACAATGCCCCCCTATTACCTAACTGAAAGTTACTCGGTGACTAAGGTTTGACAAGTAAAATGACCATCAATTGACAATTCTTAATGAAAATTTTGAGCAATAGTCACCTAGTGACTTTCAGTTAAGGAATAGAGGGGATCCCACACTAGGATTCCCAGTGTCGTGGGTGTCAGGAACTCATAATATATTTATAGTACCTACCTATGTACCATGGTACCACACACCCTGACCTGTCCCTTTATTGGCTAACGAACTGATAATTGCCTTCGATTCCAATTTTACAGTACATTGCGCTTTATGTTTTGAATATTTCTGCTTGTGACAATAAGCTCAATGCATGCGGCGCAATGTGCTGTGAAATAGTAATTAAAAGCGATTATCTTTGTTAGGCCATACTGAGGCTGGAACAAATAATTGCCGATCATGGAAATATTTTATAAGTAGGTACCTAAATAAATAAATAATAAATAAACGCAGGACATTTCACACAACATTATCTAGCCCCAAGCTAAGCAGAGCTTGTGTTATGGGTACTAGATAACTGATATACTTAATACAATACATTACATAGATAGATATTTTTTATTATGCATACCTACCTACCTGTACCTACTTCTAACAACAATATATTGTGAATATATTTTTCATCCCATCTATTCGAAAAGGATGACTTGGTTCGCCTTTAAGTGCACCCAAAGGTGGTGTTTTCTATAAGAAACTACTATAAGTGCGCCGCAATTATCTTTGCCGCGCACTTTTTGAATTTGGAACATCTTAGTGTTCAGCGCCAAAGATACTGGCTGGTACGACGGCCCATATTCACGCCGCGCCGCCGCCAGCGCGCCGGCTGAATAAAAAACCAAATTAAAAACGCGCGAACTACAGACCGCGTTTTCGTCAATTTTCACGGATTGCTAGAAACTCATGGTTTTGTTTTAAAATAAAATATGAGGCACCTTCTATTTTCTCATAGTGGGTGATGAAAAGTAGAGTGTATCACTCGGACGCAAAATATATATTTGGCTCGGGCGACGTTCAGATTCTACTAAAGAATCTTTCTTTCTTTTCATTTTATTCAATACCTTTATAAGTAGGTGCATAGGTCTTGTAAGTGATTCAATTAATGAACTACCTGCCGGCCTGTGACTCGCAGTTAGGTACTTTACTTTAGTTTCACATGTGGCATTATGTCACGGCGCGCGGGCGTGTTCATGAAAGGAGGATCCTTTCACCACACTGGTTTTATAAGAATAGGCCGTTCTTAGTCTCAGACCTCTTCCTAGTAACTGACCAGGGTGGTTATTCGCTATGACCTAAGAGATTCCTTGTCAATAACGTGTGACGTCACCCATGCTATTTAGCGACTGTGGTATTCAGCCTTTGAAATAAAGCGATTGCGATCGAGGCGCCCCCGTGGAATGTCATTGCTTGGACAACGTTCGGACCGGACGGGCGTATCGTTTGTAATTTATTACTATCCGTTTGTTTGTTCTGATTTCCTACCAGTTCCCAGACCCATAAATGGGTGTCTGAACCCCACATTGGCGACGAGGATAAAAAATTGTGAGTACCTAGTCGATAATTCGACTAAAAGTTGCGTAGTGTTGTGTTAATTGAATACCGACATACATGGAAAACTTTTCTAAAACTCGAGGAAGGGTACTTATTCTTAGTGATTTAAATCAGTCGTAACGTGGTCGTAACTAGATATTTTTGACTTGATTTTTAACCGGCCACACGAATTTAAAAGTTTTTACTAAGTACCCTCTTACTTGAAATAAATGTATGGTGGCTAATTATCTCGCAACACGTCGCAACCATAATGAAATGACAAAATAATGAGGCAAAATGTTCCAGTTCATGTCAACCAATTTATGAGTTTATTTCTGGTACCTTGCTTATAGCAAATAACTACCTATAAAGTTCTTGTTGATGTGAACCAACTCCAGGGAATGGACAAAAGTGTTACGAGCTTCTATAAAGTTGTTTTCAATGAGTCAATTAAACTTTTACCTACTCGGTGAAATTGTGCCACGTATTTATTTTACGCAAGTTTGCTTAATGAGTCAATTAAACTTGTACCTACTCATTGAAATTGTGCCACGTATATATTTACGCAAGTTTGCCTAAAAGACGAATGTTAATGTCTACAAAATGGTGACAGTATGGAGCGATAAATGGCAATAACCTCCGATACCTACACATGTTTAATGTAGGTACGTACTCTAAGGTAGTGCATTTTGATCCCTCTGTTAATCAAATGAAATGAATTTTATTCATTGAAATCACAAGGATCATTTTGAATCGCCTTATAAACTAAAATTACTCCTGTTCCAACGCGATCAAGCCTAGAAGAATGAGGCAACAAACACCGCTGGACTTACTTTGATGATACGTCTTACCACAAGGTGGGAAGCGCCTGTGTGGTGCCTCGGAGCAGGAAGTTGCTGATACATATTAAATGAGAACTTAAAAAACCTAAGAAAGTTAGTCAAATGCAAATAAACATCAGCAAAAGTATATAAGACAGTACACGCTCCACTTGATATAACCAGAGACTAGTAAAACTAGTCTCTGATATAACCTAATTTCTAAATATAATGTATGACGTGACCAAGTGTTCTTAATAATTGTTCCTATGGTTTTAATAAATGAGTATGAGTATCAGTATGAGTATACCTACTTATAAATAACAATCTAATAGAACCATGTAAAGAGAAAAGTACAGATATTATAGGAAATCAGCTCAAATCAGATGTAGCAATTATCTGACAGGGCTTATGTGCGGCCGCTAAAATGTATGTACACCATAACAAAACCAAGTGCTCCCAGTGTTCCTACGGTGAATAAATGATATAAATATGAATATGAAATTTCCATTTATCTTCGAGTAAGATGTTTGGATGCACCTTCTGGAAGTTTATTATAGAACTGTACAGAATTCCTCATAAAAGACCCATTTACTTTCTGTAATCGAAATTTTGGTATATTTAGTTTGGTTATATTTATAAATCCAAATACCATGCAAGTCACCCTTTTTCATACAACTATCCAAGTGTTTATGTGTATGTAATAGTATTTCATGGATATATTGCGAAATTACTGTGAAAATATTGATTTCTTTGAAACGCAAGGCGTTCAAGGGGTCACGTGACTTCATTTTATAAATGGCACGTATTGCCCGATTTTGTAAGACAAATATAGCTGGAAATATAGCTGTTTTACCCCACAGCATGATACCATATGACATAACACTATGAAGTAGCTAAAATAAACAAGCCTAGCTGTAGCTTCATCAGTAAGCTGCCTTAACATACAAACTGCATATGCAGTGAAACTAAGTCTACCAGCTAAAGCCACAATTTGCGGTGCCCACTGACCCCCTGGATCAACATTAAGCTCTAAGAAAATACTAGACTTAACAAGATCAAGTGTCTCCCCATTTATTTTAATATTTAGTTTGATAATGTTTTACATTTGGCTATGTGAATTTGATGCTTTTCGTTTTTAGCATTAAGCAAAAGATTATTTACTGTGATCAAAACATTATTTACAAGAACTCGCGACAGTGAATTATTTACTCTATCGTAATTTGCTTTAGATCTATCAACTTTGAAAATCAAAGAAGTATCGTCAGCAAACAGAACTATGCCACATAATGTAAAAAAAGAGATTGATGGTGTAAACTAGAAATAAAAAGGGCCTAGTATTGAACCCTGTGGCACCCCCATGACAATAGCCGATCCTTTCACCACCAACATCAACTTTTTGAATTCTATTGGATAAGTAAGAATTTACAAGATTAATTGCCTGATTTTGGATGCCATTATGTTTTAACTTGGAAATTAATGTATCATGCCACACGCAGTCAAAAGCTTTGGACGATCGCGTTCTGTGAGTTCTCCTACGCTTCAAATATGTGTTCTAAGAGCATGGTATCAGCATCGGCTGTCGAATGAACCTTAGTTATTCCAAATGAATGACTGAAGAAGTCCGTGGAGGTCGAAGTGTGACAATAACTGAGTAAGAATAAGTTTCTCGAAGATCTTACTTAAAGCAGGCAATGTAGAAATTGGCCTATAGTTACCTGGATCTTTATCATTTCCAGACTTGAACAAAAGATTAATTTACTATGTTTCATAAGATGAGGAAAGACTCTCGTCAAGACATCTATTGAAAATGTAGGTCATACACGGCGCAATATCAGCACCTAGCACAATTACTAGAGAAAACTATCAAAGGCATTCATGACCTGAATATTTTTGATAACATAGTATTGTTTATGTTTAAATTCATCTGGTTACTACAAGGTTTAGATTTACCTGTTTCATTATTAATTTCCAAATTGTATTAATTTTATTTGCTGACTTTTCTATTGAATTTCTCAAATGCAATGATTTTAATGTATGACAAACTTTTTGAAGTACTTGGAATAGTTCTTTATGTACAAGATAAACGTTGGGTCGTGCAACATTGATTCCCCAGCCGTATAGAGTTCATATAGGGTTGTAGCCCAATCAGCTAACCCGACATTCGCTCTAGCTTTACAATCTCACTATGTTCCTCACTTATCAATTTAGACAAACTGGTAAAAAGGTCATTCGGATCATCTACGCACGGTACGTACAAGGGGCATTTTTAGATCAATACTGCCGTGGAATTTCATAATGCGACTATCTGTGATAAGTGAAATTACAAGTATTTAAAGCACTGTGCTGTGACCATAGTGATCTGAGGTGAAATGTTTAATTACTGATGTATCAATTGGAATACTACTACAATAAATATTATCAAAACAGGTGGATGTTGTTAGTGTCACTCTTGTTGCTTATTCGAAGAGGTGATGTAAATTAAAACATTTAAACAAATTAAGCAGCCTCTCAGAAAAATAACTAACCTAAATACCTATATTGAAATTTCCGCAGACTATAAGCATTTTACTATGTACAAAAGTTTTGAGCAATACTTTTTCCATAGTGGATTAAAATAACGCGAAGTCTGCGTCAGGGGGACGGTAAACACACAATGATATGCAGCTCTAGCTCAACAGCTCAATAGTCCTCTCAATAGTGAGATTTGCAACATCTTTACGTTTCTTGCATTTTAAAGTATTTCGAACAACAGTTAAGGAACCCTATGGCGTTCTTGCGTTTGTATGAACTTACAATATTGTAATTCTCATAATAAGGGAGTAACTCAAATTGTAACATCCAGTGTTCAGTTACATACATGATAATGTACATTAAAACTGTTTAAAAATGTTTCTAAGCCTAAGATTTTGCTGGGAAGGGCTTGTACATTTTATGTGGCCGGCCTTCTCATTGTCGAACTAGTTTAAATGACTGTCAGCTGACACTCCTACCTTTTACCCTCATTAGTACTGCCTACTTCTAACCACGAGCTCGTGAACTGCGTTATAGTAGATACTTATAACGAGATCAAAAATATGAAATGCTAACAATTTAGCAATTATTAATTTACTATGTCTGCCGTCTGACTCAAGATACTATGTATCAACAGTTTTGACTCAAGATACTATGTATCAACAGTATCTCGTGTCAAAACAAAATTTCTAATAAAATTATTAGTATTAAAATACAAAACGTCTCTATGACGACATGTCAAATTGTGCAACATTAAATTAAGACTAAAAATTAATTGATTGTCTGCACTAACTTACAACTAGCTAATAATATCATATCGCATGACACCACACTTTCACCTAATTGTATTATCAGAGTGGTGTCGTAGTATCTTTAAGTTTTGTGAATGAAGGCATTTGGAAAACAATTATTTGTGACAACTTGCCCTAACAGATCACTGAGTAGCAAACCCATCCCAACGCCAATCTTATCTGAATACGCCACAGTCTTCCAAGTCTGCCACCAGAATTTAACCGGTCTAACCAGAGACTGCGTACAAGCAGAGGTGGGAACTACTTCAATCTATACAGAAGGTGTAGGCTGCTTCTGCGATGCACATTGATCAGAAATCTGGAAGGCTCTGATACAGGAAGATCTGGAGTATCGTTGGAATATAATACCTACACTTGAAAAGAGTAGAAAGAGTGGTAGTAATTGGAAGATCTGTGATCATGAAGAAATTGAGGAGGACAATAATAGCGTACCTAGTAAAGAGATCGATAATTGTATAGGTACTTAATAAAAAAATTACATCAACGGCGTAGTTTAATTACTGGTTAAAATAAAATTCGATTTAGAATAATAATTATGTTGTAAAATCATTAGAAGTATCACTTTAGAATAATGATGGCTTACTTTATGTTGTAAAATCACTAGAGGTATATAGTAAAATAAGAATAGTAAATTAACTTTTGGAAATAAGCAATTGTTAATTTTTAATTTGTTAAAAAGGAAGAGATGTGGTATTCAGCCTTTGAAATAAAGCGATTGCGATCGAGGCGCCCCCGTGGAATGTCATTGCTTGGACAACGTTCGGACCGGACGGGCGTATCGTTTGTAATTTATTACTATCCGTTTGTTTGTTCTGATTTCCTACCAGTTCCCAGACCCATAAATGGGTGTCTGAACCCCACAGCGACGATTCCACGCAGATATCGTAACGAGCCCGCGTTATGTCACGTTTGGTCATAGTGAATAGGGGGGCTGGTTATATACTATAAGTACTATCTACCAGTGTAAGTATTTAAATTAATGAAGCAACCTAGCATCAGGGTTACCAAGAAAGAACCAGAGACACGCACTCCGAACGAACAAACGTCCAGAGTTGACATAGGTACCTAACACAATCGTACCTATAGCTATCTAGTGAAAGAGCAATGTACCTACCTACCTACCTATGTAAACGTAGGTACAAAACGGAATAAAATTATTAAAATTTATGCCATAAGTAGCTACCTACTTATATCTTTGAAAGTCTGCATAGTTTTGATTGTCTGCTGGCATTGAAGTTTTCGGAAAACATGGCAATAGTTAGGTACTTCCGAATTATTGCGAAGTATTCCCTTGCTTGAGCAACTGTAAATTCATGCACTAGGGTTGAGGATTTCCCGCCACGTTTTATGATTATCATACCTACGCCCCCGGGCCTCAACGTTCCAACTGTTCTCGAGGCGAATGGTCTACTACGTGTAGATTGATGGTAAGCGGCCTGACATGACGGCAAGACTCTTGTTCCATGGGAGGTGGCCAGGTAGGGACACCACGTGAGTTGATATCTGTCTGGGACTTCAATAAGGGCCGGTGAGGGATCGAGATTCGAGACCAAGGAACATAATACTCTATCGAGACCCATTGCATTTTAAAATTATTTCTGGGGGTTATTCTAAGCTCTCATAGCCATTGCAGTTCAATGACGATTCAGTACAAAGTATCGGTTCGTAGTTGACATTCCCCATCGATGACTAACTTTAATCACGGAAGTACATAGACCTTCTGCTTTGTGCCTTTAATAAGTAGGTATAGTTACGGAAATCACGGAACCGATACTTGGTACTGAATAGTTTTTGAACTGTGTGGCTATAAGAGCTCATAATAACCCAGCTAGGGTCCGATTTTTTAGTGTCATCAAGTGACTTAACGTCCGTAAAATTGCCGTTAATCTCCGATTTCCGAAATTCTATATAAGTATCGAGCCCTTAGATGGCCAGGTTTTTTGGCAGCAGCCATAAATTGGTGAAAATAGGTTATTTACGAATACAATCGTAAGCAGGCCGTAAATTATTTATATGTCAAAGGAAAACGCTGAGAGTTCACAACTTTTTCCTACATTTTGAATGCAAAAAATAGTTTTTTTAAAACCTCCACTGTGGGCATCTTGAAACCTAAAGGCCTTAGATGGCCCGCATAATTAAGTTCAATATTTACGTGATTTTGAGGTATGCTATCTAAGGGCAATGTACTTACTTATTGGAACTCATTGACGACACCTATAACTCTTATACCTATGATATCAATACAAGTGCCTCCTCCAGTAGGTACCTACATTTCCTGAAAACGATGATTTATATTTAGTCACTCAGTGAAATTAAAAAGTTGCACCCCTCGGCGTCTGGACAAAGCATGAACGGTCGAAGCGACGCGTGACCAAAGAGCTGGCTCTTATCTGGTTCAACGCATCAGCATTGCCATTCAACGAGGCAATGCATGGAAGTAGGTACCTTTGTTTTTAAGTGGTAACGTTACAACCATTTTACCGTTATTTGAAGCCCTGCTCCACTCATAATCATCACTATAGAATAGTTTTCTTATTTCAAGTGAAACACCGCAAGACAAAGCTTTTTTAAACGAAGAAAATTTGTCTTGGTGATAAAAAAGCATTTTTGAACGAAGAAAAAATGTCTTGGTTATTATTACAGAGAAAGCTAGTCCACTATCAGGCTTGCCAACTATTGGGGAATTTCCAAACTTTAGGAGGAATTTAATCATAGGCATAAAAATTTAAATAGTTTTGGAATGTACATGTAGAGTCTACATGTACATTCCAAAACTATTTAATGTAGACATAGCCCTTTCTTATGGCACGCCTTTTCATGGTAAATAGTTCCACAGCAAACTTTCCCTCTTTTTGGGGGAAATACCCATGCAATCAAAAATCGCCGATGAAAATGAATTACATGGTTTTGTAGAACCTGTATACCAAGTTTGGTCAAGATTTAATGAAAAATGCGACATGTACGCGAGTATGTTCAAACAAACATACTTACATACATACATCCGGACAGACGAAAGCAGTTATTAGTTACAGTTACAGTTATTGCAAGGGTTTCGCTTAACTGGTCAATTATATTTATATAAAATAAATAAATAAATGCTGGAGACATTTCATACAACATTATCTAGCGGCTAGATAATGTTGTATGAAATGTCTCCAGTATTTATTTATTTTACACAATACTAATAAGAGCTTGTGTTATGGGTACTAGATAACTGATGTACTTTATAATACAATACATTACATAGATAGATATTTTATTATTATACATAGAAAAATACCCAGAACACTCTGAACAAATATCTGCAGTTCGTACAAATATTTGTTCCAAGGCGGGAATCGAACCCGCAACCTCCACGTCGCAGGCAAACCTTCACTTGCCCCGCCACAGAGGTCGTCATAATATAATATGTTACTTGTGATTACGTAAATAGGTACCTACAAGTGTCGATGCTTCTAAACTACCTTGTTCTGATGATAACGTACGCTAGTGTTAAATTGAAAAGAATGTGATGTAAACCATAACCATATTTTTAAACCTATTCAACGATGCACTAGGAGGTGCGGGGGTGAGGGGTATCCATAAATTTATATGGACCCCGTACAAACACAACTCCAAACGAGTGAGTGTCATTGCAAAATTTTAACAAATAATTAAAAAAACATTAGCGTCAGCAGTTACACACTTCTGTAAATGGCAAGTGAAAAAGGAGCGTGTTTATATGTATGTATATGGTATGTTACGTTGTCTTGCAAAATGTTACTTTTCCGTTTTCTCCCAATCTCGTGTTACTTTGCACAAGAGGCCGCTGGCAACACTGACTGAGGCTTGGTAACGTACTAACGTCACAGGCGTCGGACATTATCTTTCGGTTCGGTCGGTTACAGTGAAAAAATTGAATCGCTCGTGCGCATGTGTGTTTGTTAAGTGATTTCTAGTTCAATTAATTATATTTCCAACCTATGCCATGTCAGAGGTACGAGAACTTAATTAAAGAAGTAATTGAAAATTTCACAAGTAAGTACCTATGCCTACACCGCTATCTTTGATGTGTTCAACTTCTTATTTACTAAGCGAAGAGCCTCGACAAACATCTCGTGCTAGACGATTGGTTCGGAAGTCAGCAGGCAGTGATCAGTCATGTTTGCGGAGGCTAGGGTTGATGGTTTTCACACCATCATCCGTAAGAAAACTGCCTCATTGCTCAGCAGAGTGCGGAACAGTTCCAACAGCATCCTACAGATCATTCCCGATCGTTATGGCCTGCCAGTAATTAAGGCTTTTGTCCGAGTCCTGAGGGCGTACCTATTATAAGTTTTGCATTGCAACAATCACTTTGCGAGTCGTGATCTTTTAGCGTGACTTACATAGTAACTATTTATCATTCCGTGCCGCGCAGTCTGTAGAAACAGTACAGATTCATAAATAGTTAAGTACTACGTAAGTCACGTTGAATGCTCACGACTCGGAAAGTGATTGTTGCAATGTAAAACTCGTAATACGCTCTCTGATCAGGTAGGCAGTCTCGCTGGAGTCTGTTTGGTTGGTCGGGATTCGGATAAGAGTTTCCGATTGCTTCCACGTGTCGTTCTTTTTAACATAGATTTTAAGTGTACCTACCTACTAACAAATAATGGATGTTATAATTATCTGACTCAAGGAATGAATAATAATAATAATTATAATTAACTTTGGCCCACGATCCTGTCTTCGTGGAAACTGATATATTTCTGGGAAGAAAATATGAACATACAATCCAGACCAGCCTCCAAATTACAGTAGCAAATGGCAATGGGAAACGCAACAATAGGGATCATTTTGACAGCCTGAGCGCTGTCTAAATCTTTTGAAACTTGAATAGGGGAACTTCTTGACCTACATATTTCTCCTTTCAAGTTTCAAAAGATTTGAACAGCGCTAAGGCTGTCAAAATGATCCCTATTGTTGCGTTTCCCATTGCCATTTGCTACTGTAATTGGGGGGCTGGATGAGGTATAATCTGTCTATGTAGAAAAAAATCATTTAATCCATAAACTGTTAACTCTTGCAGAATGATGATAGAATTACATAGTTATAGTTACATGTGTAGGTATGTAGTTCGATTCGCAATGCCACGCAGGACTATTGCTGCTAATAGCATTTTTCCAGTAGACTGTGTCTTTTTCCATGAGTATCCGATGTAGGAGAAAGGGTAGCACATACCTAATTATTATCAACAACTTCCGTGGAAGTGGGCCAGAAGTCGGGTGAGACACAAGAAGTTGCTGGTTTGATTCCTTCTGTATTTCATCCGTGTCTGGGTGTTGTGGTACCAAAGTACTGGTAGTTCCTGATGACTGACTGAACAGGTTATATTATTGTTTTGACTAGGTACTTGACATCTAGTCCAACCGCCTCCTCTGTGGGATCTTTGCTTTCTTTGAACACTTTTGAATAATAAATGGTGAGTAGGTAACTTATACGTCATCATCATTCTATCATTTTCAGGAAATGGTATCGACATCAATCATTTCAAGGACTTAAATGACGAGTTACTAAAGGAGCTGTGCCCTAAAATTTGCACACGCTTGAAGATAAAAAACAAGATTAATGAATATATAACAGCAGAGGTTTGCATAACTTTACTATATTATTATGTATACATGCTAAGAAATAATATCTTTATTTAATAATTGACAGAAACTATCAGGGGTCTGATATCTGCTTGGTCATCCGTGGCTCAGGAAGGATATTCTTTTTTACTTAATTTAATTCCTATGTTGTGTGGTTTGTCCGGCTTAAGAATAGGCCTCTCCATCTCTTCCCGTGGATGTTGTAACAGCTAACTAAGGGATTACCCCAGGGGATAGGCAGCAGCATCCACCTGAGTACTCAACATAAATACTGCGATCACCAATCCACCTGCCAAGCATGGTATACAGGGTGTTTTTTTGTAATGGGACAGTATGGGCATATTTGAATCCAGGAAAACCATCTTTGGAACCATTTACTCATTTTGTATGAAACCGATTTTGGCAGTTATTTTTTTGGTCAAGCGTGAGTTCTCCATAAAAATGAGTTGTTTTGATATTTTTTTTGAATGCGTATCGTCTCCGTTTCATGATAGCATTGTTTCATTGTACAGGAAGAAAAAAATCTGAGCAGTAGAAGTTAATCAAATTTAATAAAATGTTTTCTCATACAATTTGTAAGCAATCTGGTACCTACGACAGATGGCAAAATGGTTCCAAAGACAGTTTTTCCCGTATCTCTTATGGATTCGGATATCCCCATACTGTCCTATTTCAAAAAATTACACTATATAGCCCTCATTGTATTTAATTGGGGACGCTTCGTTTAGCAGTGGACCTTTAAAGGCTGCTGATGATGTAGAGAGACTATAAAATACTTATATTAAAGTTAACACGGTTTGCTCTGTCAGAGTTATAGGTAGGTAGAGTTATTTGTAATATCATATATTTCTCCTTGCAGAATAAAACATCAACAGCTATATCTGTGGCTGGATGTTCACTAAGCACAGAAATAGAAACCAACTACGATACTGAAATTGAATCTAATTTGGAAGAAAATATGGTTATTGAAATTATTGGCTGTCGACCACCATTTCCAGATTTTGACCTGAAAACTTTACTTTCAACATCACCTTCTGGGAATAACATTATTAACATTATTAAAACACAAACAGCTGACAGCCAAACATAGGAATACACTCACAGACATAATCTGTAGACGTATTTTTACACGTGTTGTAAATCAGTAAGTAAGTACCTAACCTCTACATACTATTAGACAAGTAAACAAGCATACTGCTCACCTGATGGAAAGTAGTTACCGTAGCCTATGAACACCTGTAACACCAGAGGTGTTACACGCGCGCTGCTGACTCTCGGACATAAAGATGAAAGGCATCATAAATATGTCTGTAATTTAACTGGCGCTGGGAATATACGAGTATGCAGGGTACGGGTGTACCCTGCATACTCGTATATTCCCAGCGTCGAAGTTGGGGAAAAAAGTGCTATCGTCCCCCATTCGTGACAACGCCAGAAATTGTATGTTTTAACAGTAGGAAGACTGTTTTTTCTGTGTCCTATGGATGTGTCTCTTCCCATGGATGGGTCTCATCCCATAGATGGGTATCCACCCGTTCATTTGTCTCCTCCCATGGATGGATATCCTCCAATGGATGGGTCTCCTCTCGTGGATGTATATCCTCCCGTGAATGTATATCCTCCCGTGAATGGTCACCATTTTATTCCCTATAGGTACCTACTATTTATTTTGTACCTTAGAGGTATAAAATAATAGTAGTAATCGTAGTTTCCAACAGAAAAAAAAAGTTATCTTACTGTTTAAACATTAAATTTCATGTCTTAAGGGCTTATAAAGAGTACGTTTTTTTCCCGGAAAAATGTGGTTCTCAAGAAATAGTTCACGCGACTCATTTAGAGTCTTATGTTTTGTTTCCTAAAATCTCGCTTTTGTTTTCCAGCCGTATCGAACTTGAAGAATACAACATACTGACTTCAAAAATTAAAGGTCTTTTCCCCACTGAAAACGCTGGCACATATTTTGTTGCCCCAATTAAAAAACGTGATTCAATCTCTGGAAAATCTGGTTTTGCTAAGGGCAAACTGGTTGATAAAATCCGCAATTTACTGTATAAATCAGGCGAGAGAAAAAGAAAAACTACAGATTACGAAATAGATGAGTTTATGAAACCTAAAAAATCAAAAAACTTACAAGGTCTGCAAGGTTTATTTTAATTATTTTGTAAGACGTAGATAGTATACTTTGTAGTATAGATAGATTTGTTTACAATGTGTAAAATGTGAAGTATACCGGGCGTCCCACGGATATGCCACATGGAGGGAAAGTACCTTGAATATTGTAGATGGAACATTTTACTGAAAGAAGACAAATGTTAAAATTCATGGTCTGCCTTGTATTTCTAACACGATGTTATTTAGCAAAAAATAATCCTTATGATGAAGCCTTTCGATCGGTATGATAAAGCTACAGGTTGATTATTTTTCTCGTGTAACGGGTTCGATTCCCGGTTCAACCATGTAATTATTTAAATATCTATGAATGCAGTTTAAATTGTTTTTTAAATTCAAATAATGTCTTCTTCCAGTAAAATGTTCCATCTACAATATTCAAGGTACTTTCCCTCCATGTAGCATATCCGTGGGACTCTCTGTATAAAATGAAATTCACATTATCTTATCTTAATTACATTACATAATTTACGTAAAGAATTGAGATTGGTACCTTTTGCGCCGGGACAGGGGTAATTTTCTATGGAGCTTCACTTTTGATGTTTTAGTAGATCGGTTTGATTTTCAGCAGTGTCTTTTGTAAGTTCGGACACTAGTGCCATCAACAAAACATAAAAAAATCAAGTTGTCTAGTCGTGTGTAGTAGGGCATGTAAACCGGTTAACCGATTAACCGAAAAACCGATTAACCGACTGATTTTAGGTCGGTTTTTTACCGGTTTTTTTCTTAGAAAATAAACGGGTTTTCGGTTTTTTTTAATGAGTAATAAATCACAAATTCATTTCAAACTACGCCTTTCAGACTTTATTTAGAACGACCATTTTAATCCATCTAATTATATTACAACATAATACGTTAAAATTGCAAAAATACAGACAAACACTTCTCAAAAAACTTTATCATTGGACCGCATAACGACGTTTTATGCGGTTTTAAGCTATTACCTACTATTAAACAAGCAGAGCAAGAAAGCGAAGGCAGCGTTGCATGAGCGCACTGGGCGCCACCGTCGTCGCTGCGGTCAGCGGTCGAACTGGTAAATTGTTAATTATACCAAAAAAGTGAATTAGACTTAGTAACTTTTAGGACTGATTAATGATAATATTTTAGACTAACTACTTATCTTTTATGATTATAGTTAACTACTCTATTTGAGTATGAGTGAGTTGTATATCACCGAATGTTTTAAACTTTACTTGAGTAAGAGAGAGAGTTTTAATATAAGACTAAATTATTTTAATGTTTAAAGATACCTATCCCTAAACGTGAGAAAGTCGAGTGGGCCTGACAGTATCCCGGCTATTGTGCTCAAGTAATGTGCTCCCGAGCTGTGTTCCGTTTTGTCGCACCTCTTCGACCTCTCTTATACCACGGGGGTTGTGCCATCTTCATAGAAGGTAGCCCATGTCCACCCTATCCCTAAAAAAGGGGATCGTATCGAACCATCCAATTACAGGCCTATAGCGATAACCTCCCTACTCTGCAAGGTGATGGAGCGAGTGATCAACACTTGGCTTCTTGGTTATCTGGAGGAACACCAGCTGATCAGCGATCGGCAATACGGTTTCCGTCACGGGCGATCAGCTGCTGATCAGCTGGTGATCTTCTAGTATACCTTACTCACCGTTGGGCAGAAGCCATTGAGAGTAGAGGAGAGGCTTTGGCAGTAAGTTTGGACATCGCAAAGGCATTCGATCGTGTGTGGCACAGGGCGCTTCTATCGAAGCTTTCATCATATGGCCTTCCCGAGGGCTTATGTAATTGGGTCGCCAGTTTTCTTTCCGGGCGGTGCATTAAATCCGTAGTTGATGGATCCTGCTCGGACTCCATGCCCATCAACGCTGGCGTTCCCCAAGGGTTATCAGTGTTATCACCCACGCTTTTCATCATTCACATCAATGATATGCTACAAATTAGCGGTCTCCATTGTTATACGGATGACAGCACTGTTGATACCCTCTACTCTGGCCGTGCAAACGCCTCTCGTGCCGAAGTGGATGAAAATAGGTCAGCGCTTGAGTCTGAAGTGGAAAGCTCCTTAGAGCTCGTATCAGATTGGGGTATCCAAAATCTGGTTACTTTCAATGCCACTAAGACACAAGTGTGCACATTTACCGCAAAAAAAGCCCCATTTACCATCGCGCCGCAGTTTCAGGGCATTCCTCTTTCCACCTCCGCGAGCATTGGGATTCTGGGAGTTGAAATTTCTAACGAGGTCCAATATGGGAGTCACTTAGAAGTAAAGGCAAAACTAACTTCTAAAACACTTGGAGTGCTTAATCATGCAAAACAGTATTTCACGCCAACTCAGCGCTTTCTACTATACAAAGCACAAGTTCGGCCACACATGGAATACTGCTCTCACCTATGCCACGGGGCCCCCAAGTACCAGCTGCTTCGCTTTGACTCCCTACAAAGAAGAGCCGTTAGAATCGTCAACGACCTCAAGCTCACCAGTAGGTACACTAGACTGCCGCTGAGCCTGCGCCGAGATATCGGCTCGCTCTGTGTATTCTATCGACTCTATAATGGGGAGTGCTCTGAGGAACTATTTGATCCTATATCCGCTTCCAGGTTCTATCATCGCACCTCTCGACATCGGTTGGGAGCTCATCCACATATCATCGATGTGTGGGTATCTCGTACAGCTCGCTTTATAAGATCTTTTCTCCCACGTACGTGGAAATTGTGGAATGGGCTCCCTTCTGAGGTTTTTCCGCTAAACTATAACTGCATAGCTTCAAAAAAAATGTAAAAAGGGTCCTCCAAGGCAGGCAACGCATTGGCAATGCCTCGGGTGTTGCAGATGTCAATAGGCGACGGTAACCGCTTAACATCAGGTGGGCCGTATGCCAGTTTGTCGAGCCATAACATTAAAAAAAACTATTTTGTTGATTTTTATAGTTTTCTCATGAAGTGAAATTTAATTTCTTTTAAATATATATAAAGAACATATTTAATATAATAAATACTCTATAACCTGAAGAAAGACAGTTTTAATACTTCCAAATAAATAAGTAAATTACACTTAGTAACTAACTATTAGGACTGATTTATCATGTTGTTGAATTTTGTTACTTTATTCGAGTAAGAGTGACTTCTGCAGATTACAATACTTTAAAATTTTACAAGCTAATTTAATTGGTGCATCCTTATTCAAATAATAAGTTCATTTTTATTAAAATTTACGGTTTTATCTTATCCTAAGACACCTATATAAAAAACTCTAAAAATAACCGATTAACCGGTTTAACCGGTTTTTGAAACATAAAAACCGAGAAAACCGGTTTTTTAAAACAACCCGGTTTTTACATGCCCTAGTGTGTAGTTGACGGTAGAAATGTAGTTTAGATAGTTAATTTCATCGGCTTTAGTTTGCTATTATGGGCCTTATCCCTAAACTTTAATCAAAATTAAGTATTAGTGATTAGTGACACTGCATACTACAAAATGCGTGGTATTGCTAATTGTAAAGCATGTCTCACGCCTTCTACCCAGAGATGTTCTGTCTTATATCTTGCACAGTCACTCAATATCAGATCAAGATTTTATACTCAGAATAATAACTAAAGTATTTTTCTGAGATTTAATACCTGGTTTAAATATGAATAGACCTTGAATAGATAGTTTATTTTTACTCAACCGCCCAAAAAAGAAAGTATAATGTTTTTGAGGTGTTACACAAGTTTGTATGGCCTCACTGATTTTGATTAGACACCATTTTATAGATGTGGCAGATGGAGTTTATATTTTTGTTTTAATAATATGGTAAACAGCGTGTGAAATGCATTCTTGCAGTAAAGTACTTTGGTCTTTTTTTGTCTTCTTTATTATGCCTTTGTGGTTAAGACACTCACCATGTTCTTGTTTTAGAATTACATAAAGATGATGTTGTTTGGCTGAAAACTAACTCAGAGCCATGGAAAGATGTCATTAGTAAGTGGAGAAGGACCCATGAGCTCCGCCAACAATTAGCCGATGACACTGTGGGAGCAATAATAGATAATTGGCCCATTTTAAATGATGTTAGAAGTGATGTCTTGGTAAGTAATCACATTTTTATACAGGGTTATAGTTATGGTATGTCGTGGTGTGTCCAACCTAAGAATAAACCCCTCCTCTTCCCGTGGATGTAGTAAAAGCCTTGCTAAGGGATTACACCAAGGGATGGGCAGAAGCATCCACCTGAGAACTTAAAACTAAACTACGATCACCAATCGACATGCCAAGCATGGTGATTTTGGCAAATCCCCAATTGTATTCAATAGGGGTGGCTTTTGTGTCTGCGGGGTGTTGTTTTATTGCTCACGCCATCAAAATCATCAGCTTGCTCGCTCACTTGCTCACTTTTTTTTAATTATTTTCAGATTCGATTGGACTTTGACGCAATATATCCTGAAAGTGTCAACAAATTTCATCTGCACTGGAATTATTTCTTTGGAAAGATTGTGGAGACAAAAAACCCAAACTCAAAACAAGAAACCGCATCCTTGTTTGAATTTATCAATGGACTTGCTGATGATGGTTTGTACTTTCTTAATGATAGTGAAATGTCTTTTAAAAAGATTTTATTTGCAATATTTGTTTAAGTTTTTAAACAAAAAACTTATTTTATTTTGTCTTGGCTTGAGACTCAATTAAATTGAGCATAAATTCACTTTTCAATTATAAATATTAGCCGCATCATCTTCATCTGCCTGCCCATGTCCCATTAGGCCAGGTCAGCACGCATATCCATGAATAAATAAATGAATGTAATTGTAACCCACGGTGAAAAGAGGCCCTTTAAGGCTCTGCCTACCCCTTCAGGGAAAAGGCGTGTGTATATGTACTTATGTATGTATGTAATATACATGTATACCTTCTACAGTAATATAATAAATACTAATACTATATCGTCTTTCCAGAACATACTTCCATATCAGATGAAACTTCTCTGCCAATTGGTGCCCCCGAAAGGACGGTTGAATAAGCGCCAAAAATTCTCAACAACTGAGTGTACAGAGAGCTTGATTGTCAATGTACAGTAACAATCAAACAAATTAATCACAAACATGGACGAAAAATAAGGTTTAAAGAGTCAAAATTTCGGAAAAATTCAAAAACTAACAAATTCAACGATTGATAAAAAATATCACCTTTTACGCGAACTTGTACAAAATAAATCCACTTACACGCCCACCCACGTTTGACGTCTAACCTAACCTAACCCTCTACTAAACACCCTGTATAGTATGTAAGATAAAGATCTCAAAAGATAAGAGAATGCAATCTTGAATGTGAAAATTGTTTATTACTTGCGTAATGTTATGGTTAGATAAGTATAATTAAATTTGTTTAAATTATTATACAAAAAAATAATAAAATACTTCTTACTATTAATAGCTACTATCATTAATAGCTATTATATTATTATAAACGAATGTATCGTATATAGAGAACCTCCTTTTTTAAACTCTGTTAAGTAAGTATACCTAACCAGGAAAAGCAGTGTGGGTGTAGACAGAGCCACTTTGTTAAAAATCTTTGAAAATGTACACAGGATTTAGTGAATCCTGAGTACATTTTCAAGGACTTAACAAAGTAGATCTCAGACACGGAAAAGCGCACACGATATTTAGAATCCATGTACATGATTACATGGTTAGGTACATTATTACGTTATTACTAGCCGTACATTAATGACCAAGCATCATTTGGGGCGTGAATTATCGTCCCTTGTTATTGTGTTTAATATATTTTGTAAGATATTTAATGTCCAAATTTAGAGCTTGATATGTTAGTCCAGTAAGCAGCTATTTTTGCCCCACAAAAAGTGGTGTAGGAAATGGTTTAATTTGTATTGCTTAAGTATAGGCTAGTCATAAAAAATTTAAGTTTTAGACCTTGAGGGGTCACAGCGTTAGCCGCCAACTTGAATTGAAGAGGCCCAAATTTGTAATTTTTTACATAATGCTTCAACAGTTGACTCTATGACCACATATATTATACTACATAATGAAAGCTGATAAAATTTCCTACAACTTTGATTCTATACACTTTTTACCTATTCCCAATCGTTGTCTAGATATGAGCGCCGAAAAACGGTTGATTTTCAAAAATGTGTATTTCACCTCAAGTTTTTTGTGAAACATTGCTCTATAACTTGCAAACAGTCCACCTGAGAAAGAAAATCTCCCAATAAAACTTGAAGATTTTTTTTTTAAGAATATGTTTATAACGCTATTTTGTCACAACCGTTGAAAAATTATATCAATTTTACAAATTTCGGCGAATATAAACATCTTAGTTCAATAGTGCACACAGGTCATTATTTTCACTATTCTCAGCTGCAACCGTTGATTTCAGGTTTCATACATACATAAAATCACGCCTTATTCCCGGAGGGGTTAGCAGAGACCACAGATTTCCACTTGCTATGATCCTGAATTCCTGACATACCTCCTTTGGTTTTTTTTTTTAAATTTTGGCCCCTTCAATTCAAGATGGTGGCTAACGCTGTGAACCCTCGAGGTCTAAAACTTATTTTTTTCATGACTAGCCTATGCTTAAGCAATACAGATTAAAACATTTTCTACACCAACTTTTGTAGGGCAAAGCCTCTTTTTTGCCCCCATTGATTGGACTTAGTTTTTCCTGTCAGGTTTTAGAAATTGTGTATCTTTTATTTACTTTGATACTTACTTGTGATGTGATCACCCCTTGTCTAACATTTTCTTTGTATTTAGTGAATTTTACATTCATACAATCTTGTTAATATTTAGACCAATAAACATGATACCATTATTTCAAGAAAATTACTGTTTTTAATTTACGTGTTGTGTTTACCTCAAGTATTTGAGAAAAGACGTTTCTTACTAAAACAATATACTCTTAAGTGAAACGTCTACTATTCTTAGCTGAAGAGGTATTTGTATTGAGATAAGACTCGTATGTTTCTTACTATATAACTATACAGAGTGTTTTTTTTCAAATGGGACAGTATGGGGATATCCGAATCCATAAGAGATACGGGAAAACTGTATTTGAAACCATTTACTCATTTTATATGAAAACGATTTTGGCATATTTATTTTTTTGGTCAAGCGTGAGTTCTCCATAAAAATGAGTTGTTTTGACCAATTTTTTTTTAATGCGTATCGACTCAGTTTCATGTAAGGATTGTTTCATTGTATAGAAAGAAAAAACCTGAGCAGCAGAAGTTAGTCAAATTTAATAAAATGTTTTCTCATACAATTTATAAGCAACACCTACGTTAAAAAAATTGTCGCAATAAATTTTCAACATAGCCTCTTTCTTGCTGTTGCCGGGTACGGGCACGTTTTAGAATACCTCTAGTGGCCTTAGACAAAGATGTGTGATGAATGTTGTTCTACTGCTCTGATGGTCTCGTGAAATGAGAAAAATCAGAGCTGTAGAAGTTAGTCAAATTTTAATAAGAACATCTTTGTCTAAGGCCACTAGAGGTGTTCTGAAACGTGCCCGTACCTGGAAACAGCAAGCGGGAGGCCATTTTGAAAATTTATTGCGATATTTTTATTAACGTAGGTACGAGATTGCTTACAAATTGTATGAGAAAACATTTTAATAAATTTGACTAACTTCTGCTGCTCAGATTTTTTGCGTTCATACAATGAAACAATTGTTACATAAAACTGAGTCGACAAGCACTAACAAAAATTTTGATCAAAACAACTCATTTTTAAGGAGAACTCACGCTTGACCAAAAAAATAACTATGCCAAAAATTTAAAAAAAATTGCCTGTATAGTTTTATAGTAAGAAACATACGAGTCTTATCTCACTACAAATATCTCTTCAGCTAAGAATAGTAGACTTTTTACTTAAGAGTATATTGTTTTAGTAGGAAACATACGAGTCTTGTTTCAACTCGAATATCTCTTCAGTTAAGAATAGTAGAGGCTTCACCTAAGAAAATATAATTTTAGTAGAAAACATACGAGTCTTGTCTCAACACAAATATCTCTTCAGCTAAGAAAAGTAGACGTTTCACCTAAGAATGGATTGTCTTAGCAGGAAACATAAGAGTCTTGACTCAACACAAATAACACTACAGCTAAGAATAGTAGACTTTTCAGCTAAGAGAATATTGTTTTAGTAGGAAACATAAGAGTCTTGGCTAAACACAAATAACTCTTCAGCTAAGAATAGCAGACGCTTCACCTGAGAGTATATTGTTTTAGTAGGAAATATACGAGTCTTGTTTCAACTCAAATACCTCTTCAGCTAAGAAAAGTGGAGGCTTCACCTAAGAAAATATAATTTTAGTAGAAAACATACGAGTCTTGTCTCAACACAAATATCTCTTCAGCTAAGAATAGTAGACGTTTCACCTAAGAATGTATTGTTTTAGCAGAAAACATAAGAGTCTTGAGTCAACACAAATAACACTACAGCTAAGAATAGTAGACTTTTCAGCTAAGAGAATATTGTTTTAGTAGGAAACATAAGAGTCTTGGCTCAATACAAATAACTCTTCAGCTAAGAATAGCAGACGCTTCTCCTGAGAGTATATTGTTTTAGTAGGAGACATACGAGTCTTGTCTCAACACAAATATATCTTCAGCTAAGAATAATAGACTTTTCAGCTAAGAGAATATTGTTTTCGTAGGAAACATAAGAGTCTTGACTCAACACAAATAACTCTTCAGTTAAGAACAGTAGACGCTTCACCTAAGAGTATATTGATTTAGTAGGAAACATACGAATCTTGACTCAACACAAACATATCTTCAGCTAAGAATAGTAAAAGTTTTACTTAAGAGTATATTGTTTAAGTTGGAAACATACGAGTCTTGTCTCAACACAAATATCTCTTCAGCTAAGAATAGTAGACTTTTCAGCTAAGAGAATATTGTTTTAGTAGGAAACATAAGAGTCTTGACTCAACACAAATATCTCTTCGGATAAGAATAGTGGAGGCTTCACCTAAGAAAATATAATTTTAGTTGGAATCTTCAAATTTCTTGTTTCAAAAATGATTGTCTTAAACGAAAACTATACAACTGAGACAATATTTGACTCAGTTCAAGAATATATAGTGTTCGCCATATATGAAACTACATTTGTCTTGACCAAGTCGATATTGTCTTAATATAAGACATCCTTTTTTTCCGTGTGCTCGCGCACCGCGAGGTTCCAGAGGAATTTCCTCCCGCAATCGCTTAGGTTGTGGAATGACTCCCTGCCGAGGTTTTCTCTAGTGGCTATTGTTGTGTCAGCTGTCACAGACAGCTTATAGGTACTGTCTCTGTATAAGCAGGGATTTTATTTTCCCACCATTACCATGTGTTATCAGAGTAAGAGGTGCTTTATAAAATATAATGATAATAAAATATTAATGTTTTTCATTATAAAACATGGCGCAGCCGTAAAACGAACAAGTTTAAAGTATATCAACAGGCAATAAACAGAAAATAGTGCAAATATGGAAGGTTCTCTGATAAAATTGCCACCAAACTTTGACATCAGATCATCTCCAGCGGCTTTGGATTGGAAGCTGTGGAAATGCCTCATCCAAGACTATTTGATCGGTAGCGGACAAGATATGGAGCGTCCGACAAAATAAAACTGTCGCTCCTGCGAAACATGATGGGGACAGAGTCGGCTAAAGTACTACTAACATTCAAGCTTAAGAAGGAAGAGAGTGAAAATTTTGACAAGGTCATTCAAGCAATAGATTCATACGTTAACCCAAAAATAAATAAGGTTGAAAGGTACAAATTCAATGAAAGGAAGCAAGAAGAAGACGAGTCTTGTGAAAATTACTTCACGTGCTTGAGAAAACTAATAAGCACATGCAACTTTCAACGGCTGGATGGGGAGTCCATAGAGGACCAATTGCTTAGAGACAGAATTGTGCAAGGAATTTTTGACAAATCAGTACAAGAAAATCTCCTCAGGAGAGACCAGTTGACCCTTGATGTGGTGACAAAAATATGCAGAACTAGTGAAATCAGCAAATGCCAAGCCAAAGAAATGAATCCTACACTGGAAATTGATGCAGCAAGAAGTAAGAAAAACATGGCTAAAAAGTTTAACTGCCGGAGATGTCAGAAATACCATGGAATCAAAGAGTGCCCTGCATTTGGGAAGAAATGCACAAACTGTGGGATTGAAAATCACTTTGCAGTAAGCTGTCGTGTTAAAAATTATAAAACAGCTACAGTATGGGGTTCTTCAAAAAGGGCGTTTTAAAGTTCTTAAAGAGTCTGCAACGCGCGTGTGATGCCTCTGGTGTTGCAGGCGTCCATAGGCTACGGTAACCGCTTTCCATCAGGTGGGTCGTATGCTTGATTGCTTACGTAGTAGTCTAAAAAAAACAATAAATCCCTAGAAAGTTTTAAAATTTATCTCATAGCATCTTTTTAAGTGAATGCGTTCTACTTTCTTTCACTACTAGGTATATAATAACACCCAACGGTCGCATACATATACTTATCCCACTCTAGGACTCCCTGTGTCGTGGGTATCAAGAACTACGAGTACCATGGTACCACAACACCTTCCCCGGAAAAACAAATTGCAGATCATGCATAAATTTGTCTCGCAGCGGGAATTGAACCCGCACTCCTATTTCGTTATTTCCTTTTCGTTTTTATCTGTCAAGCCTGCCTGCCAATAACTTGCCAGCTTTGCTCTCGTCTCCTTTGCTCTCCGCCCCAATGGAAACCGGCCCTTAGGTCTGTACCGCACATTGGGATTCAAACCTTAGGTCCCTCTTAGGGTTTTTTCGGCTACTTCCGAACTACCGCACCTGCCAACCTGGAGGTGCATGGTTGTTTGAAGCCACCAGCGTGTTCACTTATCTATATACCTACTTTTATCTAAATACATACATCTAACATATCTACAGCTACAGTTACACATGCTCATTACTAGCACAAAATCATGCTTTAATTGAGCAAAAGCTCATTAATAGCATGTTTATTGAAAAATTGCTAATAATGAGCATGCTCATTTCGAGTTTGCTCAAAAATCGACGGTCGTGCGATTTTTGGGAATGCTACCTGCAGCGCGAGTGGAAGGAGGCGTGCTTCTAATTCTAATTCTAATTCTAAGTGGGGGTGTTAAGACCTGCACTGACGTCCCGCTATGGGGTGTATTGTGCATTGTCCCCCTGTGCTAACCCTACCCCAGCCAGCCCAGCTCCTTAAAGTAACGGAGCAGGACTTTGGGTTGGTGGCAACACCGTTGAAGTGTGTCCGAAGGCGTCGATGCTGGAGAGCAGGATAGAAGTAGCTCCTGCAAACCCGTCTTGGCCCTGGTCTCTTTTGTGGCCGCACAATCCAGGATCACGTGCTCCACCGTCTCTTCTTCCTGCAAGCAGCCCCGACATAGCCCGCTGTCAGTGGCTCCAATCTTGTACAGGTGATGGTTTAAGTCGCAGTGCCCTGTTATGATGCCCACCACCATACGTAGGTCCTCACGTTTCATTTTGAGTAGTGTATTCGTCACTTTCTTGTCAGGTCTGGGGAGCATAGATCTTGAGTGCTTGCAGTCCGACCTTCGCTCCCATAGCTTTTGGTGCTCCGTTTCCGAATGCAGTCTCAGCCTGTTTTTGATTTCCGCAGTTGGTGGTTTCGATAGGCTGATATCAGCTTGAGTTGGGGTAAGTTTAGCTCCTTCCCTAGCTAGGGAGTCGGCCCTGTCATTACCTAGACAGGGGCCATGGCTATCTGTCCATTTGATTGTGACAGTATATCTATCTGTCAGTCTTTGAAGCGCAGTGTGACACTCTGCGACCGATTTTGACCTGGTGTCCGGCCTCCTCAGCGCATTTGTTAGTGCTGCACTGTCTGTTATGAAAATAAGTCTTATTTGTCCCTCAATGGTCTCCGTACTTGTGGACTCTATTGATGATGATATGTCCGTTGCCGCCAGCTGAAGCCCCAGGGTTTCTGCTTGGAAAGCGGTAGTGGTTTTGTTTAGAGGCTGCGCTCTTGAGAGTCCAGTTTCAGGGCAGTAAAAACCACAGCCCGCTCCTTTCCTCTGTTTGGGGGGGCGTGCTTTTAGCGCATGTGAACAGGTTTGCTTATTGAGCATGCTAGTATCGATCAGTCATTCGCAACAGTTCGACGTTCTTTTTTTGCCGAGCTGATATAAGCTTCTGGGTGCATTGCATCGCCAGCAAAAGGATGATCTTATTCAGCTCCATACGGATAGCTGTTTGATTGTCCATGGCTTTGTCTGAACTGAGACAGAGAGCGAGAGAGCACGCTATAAAACGGCATGTGTATTGGAGTGTTTGCTTTGAGCATGCTTATTCAGGAGCATAATTAAAACTAGCATGCCTATTGCTAGCAAATGTAAACTGCTCATAAGCATGCTCATATTGAGCATACTCAATAGCACGCTTTTTAGCATGCTTTTTTAGAGCATGTGTAACAGTAGCTTACCTTCGGCCTCGCTCGAGTGGTACCGACGGCGCGGAGCTATCTCCCTTTTTTACACTCGACTCGGATAAAATGTAACCTATGTGACACTGAGGTCATAACCCGTTTCTCTTCCACTATCGTAATAGGTAGAGCCGTCAGAGTAGGTAACAACTGAAAAACTTCAGAACTTTCACATACTGTGTTTATAAATAGTATAAATAATCGTATACGATAGCGACTTCTCTAAATATAAATAATAATAAATAAATGCTGGACATTCCACACAACATTATCTAGCCCCAAGCTAAGCAGAGCTTGTGTTATGGGTATGAAATGGCGCAAACAGGTAGCTTTGCATAGCTTCAGCGAAATTTTAAGTCCCATTGCATGACTTGGTGAGAAAGGTCCGATGTATAAAACTATCTGCCTAAAAGCTTCGTATAAGCTAACAGCCAATATTCAGCAATCGTTGTTTTGTTGCACACAAACTAGCAACTATAAAACAAGCGTGGGGTGTTCTGTCTTGCATATTTTTGCTGATGTTTATTTACTTTTGACTACCTTCCTAAGGTTTTGGAGTTATCATTTACTATGTATCAGCAACTCCTTGCTCCGAGGCACCACACAGGTGCTTCTCACCTAGTGGTAAGACGGACCATTTATGTAAGCCATACCAAGTTTGTTGCCTGATTTTTCTAGGCTTCGTCGCGTTGGAACAGGAGTAATTTTAGTTTATAAGACGATTCAAAATGATCCTTGTGATTTCAATGAATAAAATTATTTTAACTTTGACTTTGACTCACCATCTACAGTCCACCAGACACCTGACTCCCGATAGATTCCGACATACACCGAGCCCGTGCTATAGGCTCCGTATATTGCATTATCAGGATAACGCGCGCTTATACAACTCCGCGAGGAACTTCTCCTCATTCTCGCTGTTGGGCACAGCGAGGCGCGCGCCTTCCTCCACACAGGTTTTGTTCGCGTCCATCCAGGTTGCTGCCTGCACGTGGAACTTGTAGCAGCGTCCGATGCTGCCAAAGATGGACTCGTTGTGGAATATCGTATACCCTAAAAGAAGAAAAGGTGCTTTATACTGCGTCGCAGATAATCTATCACTCGCACATTGGTGGCAGCCATCGAGAGGAGGTCATCGGTAGCCAGCAAAAAGGCGCTTAGCGAAGTTTGCTTCTAATTTGGTCATATTTCTTCAAACTCCATGAAACTTTGTACACAATATGATCAGTACACTAATATAATATATATTAGTAGAACTTCTTGTGAAAGAGTTCGTCCGGGGAACAACTACCACTGTACCTATTTCTGCCGCCAAGCAGTAGTGCTCGCATTGCTGTGTTTCGGTTTGAAGGGTCCGGGTGCCGGTGAAATTACAGGCACATGAGACTTTTCATCTATATACGTCTCAGGGTCGGCAGCGCGCGTGTGATACCTCTGGTGTTGCAGGCGTCCATAGGCTACGGTAACTGCTTTTCATCAGGTGGGCCGTATGCATGTTTGCTCGCCAATTAGCATAAAAAAAAAAGAACTACACCCGTGGTGCGTTAGTTTCTCATAAAATTATGATATGGTTAGGTACCAAATAATAAATTAATAAAAAAAACTGATGCACCACGGGTCTAGATATTAGTGTACTTATATCAAAATAATATGCATAATATAAAAAATAAAATTAAATACATAATCTTTGTGTGTACAAAGTTTCATGGAGTTTGAAAAAATAATATCTAAATAAGAAGCAAACATTAACAGGGCGCGTAAGCGCCCTATTGCTAACTACCAGTGACCTCCTCTGAAGTTGATATCGGTTGACAAAATGCTTATAATGAGCTCTAGAATTTCACCACACATCTTTGTCTAATGCCACTAGAGGTGTTCGCTCTGGTACGCCACAATGACGGTCTTTTTGAGCAAGACGAGTGAAAAAAAAATTTGATCTAAAAACTCATTTTTATGGAGAACTCACGCTTGACCAAATAATAACTTTACCAACATCTTTTTCATACAAAATGAGTAAATGGTTCCAAAGACAGTTTTCCCGTATCTTAAGGATTCGGATATGCCCATAATGTCCAATTTCAAAAAAACATTCTGTAATAAAATATATTTTTTGAGTTGTTTTAAACTTGTACCTACCTGTATACCATCTTTTTTACAACAGTTGAACAATAAATCTTTTTCTGATTTTCTGAATGTACTAACGCAAAAATCAAAACAAGCCCTGGCATTTTATTGTCTCGCAAAAGGTGTGAAAAGTAGAGTATGTTCCTCTGGAATAAGGCATGTCTTCGTCTTGGGCAGCTAGAACCCCTCGCTTCACTCAAGACTCTATATCCCACTAAATTTAACTCCCTCGGAGTCCCTCATCACGCTCAGGGTTCAATATGTCGCCCGCGACGTAAGACACTGCTTTATTCCCTTAGTGCATAATCTACTATTCAACCCTGACGACGTAGGGAGGGTCAAAGTTTGTATGAACACATCTCTACGCGGTAAAATCACGGGCGTTCTACGTTCTGATTGATTACGTCTGAACAATAAACTTTAAACAAAGGTGGCGTCATAGCACGTGGCTTAGGGCCTCGTTCACGATGTTCAAGTAAAGTGTTGATTAGTTACTTCCTAAGTAGCGCTAACCAGCAAGTAAAAGTGTCGATTAAGTTTTATCAGTTTCACAACAGAAAATTGAGTTCCGATTAGCAACTCGGTGGTTAGCTGAATGATTTAAAAAATCATTCAATCTATCCGTTCAATAGACGCTGTCATCAACAACAAATAATGTCAGCAGTCACACGGCACGGTTGTCAGATTTGCGCGGCGCGGGTAATTTCTTGCATGTTTCGTGATACACAATACAATTCGTGTAAAATTGAAAATTATAATGGATAAAGCTAAAATACTATGCACTTGGTTCACTGCATTTTTAGATAAAAAAAAACATATCAAGTTCGGCAAAATAATTTACACGAACTCTCGGAATTGTTTGTCTTGATGAATTTTCTAATTTTCTCTATTTGATTATCAATTAAATCAAATAAATCCATTTCTAACATTTTCTAATAGGTTTTTTTGTAACAGTTTGATACTATCTACACAAAACCAGACGAAACTTGACTTTACTCGTCAATTAGACCGGCTAATCGGCAGATGAAGCAATGAAGTAAGTTACAGGCTACTTTACTTCCTGGATAGTGCTACTCGGCCTTTGTGAAACTCGTATGCACAGTTACATGGGACTTTAACCGACAACTAGCCTACTCGAGACTTTACTTGAAGATTGTGAAAGAAGTCTTCTGATTAAAAGTAAAATACATACCGATAGGTACACAGGTCACATAAATGTGCAATAATGAGAATTGTATTGTGATTCACCGACATTGTGTTGGTTGGCACTCGGCCAGTCTTCTCAATGCAAAGTAACATTTGGAACTGATTTTGTTGGGTTTATATAGGTACTGAATGTTATCAAATAAGTGGCTAAGCTCGTGTTAGACTATGCATAGTTTAGGGTTCTGAAGTCAAGGCAGAGTATTTTTTAATAATTTCAAAATAAAAGTTTTCTTCACAGAATAAGCGACTTAATTTTTTATGAAAGTTTCATGATCCCCTTGCACGTGGAGTTACAAGAATAAACCAATTTAGAAATGGCAGGGAACCAAATTATAAACCATTTGTCGCGTCATATACTACCTATCGTCGACGAAAGGGCTAATAAATAAGTAACATCAATAGTAAGTAATAGTAAGTATAAGTAATAGTGTACATCAACACCTTTTGAACAATACGAGGGTAAAAAACCGGCCAAGTGCGAGTCGGACTCGCGAACGAAGGGTTCCGTACCATTATCTATAAATCTGGCAAAAAAATCACGTTTCTTGTATGGGAGCCCCCTTTAATATTTATTTTATTCTGGTTTTTAGTATTTGTTGTTATAGCGGCAATAAAAATACATCATCTGTGAAAATTTCAACTGTCCAACTATCACGGTTCATGAGATAGCCTGGTGACAAATAGACGGACCGACGGACAGCGGAGCCTTAGCAATAGGGTCCGTTTCACCCTAAGGGTACGGAACCCTAAAAAAACACCCCTACTTTACATGAAAGGGTAAGTACCCCTTAAAATTAAAATATAACGAAATTATATAATAGTATGATGGTATATCAAATTGCATGCGTTTTGGTTTATAACTGCGAATGTTATGCCACTTAGCCAGACTGAAACGGAAAGAAGCGTGGACCGAATGATTTTATAGGGGTTTCTTTTTGGACTCGGTTGGAACCCTTAAAAAGCAGATTCACTGACGACGGTTCTTGAACTTAGACCCCAGATCCCATCACAAATATCAAATGTTTACCTAGTGATAGTTTAATTGTAATAAAACTATTTATGTTAGTCTATGAAGGTGCGGTAAAGGAATGTGTGGAGGGATTTAGGGGAGGCCTACGCCAATGAGGCGACTACTATATTTAGATAGATTGGATTAGATATAAATTAGATGTAAATTAAATGTAAATTAGTTACAAATTAGATACAAAATATAGAACGCCAAAAATAATTGTTAGTACCTAATTAAGTGCGTCTTTATATTTAAGTTTTAACCGTAATAGAAATAAAGTCTATTTTTTTTTATAAGTTACCTATATTACATATTTAATTGGGCTTATAGTTTTAGTACAATTTTATTAAACAAATTTAGTATGAATGAATGAATGAATGAATGAATGAATGAATGTTTTTTTTTTTTTTTTTTAGTACATTTCCCATGTAGTCTGAAATAAAATATTTTATAGTTATTAATCTAATTACATAATTAACTAATAATTACATAACATAACATATATAACACCCATCAGTTACATCCATAGCCTTGATCCCAGAATAGGATTCCCTGTGTCATGGGTATCAGGAACTACGAGTACCATGGTACCATAACACCCAGACCCGGAACAAATATTTGCAGATCATACAAACATTTGTCCTGCAACGGGAATCGAACCCGCAACCTCTCACATCTTAGCCTGCTTCACCCGCCGCACCACAGAGGTCATCCAAGTTGATGCTTATGTCCAACTTAGTTTAGGTGTTATTTAAATAATGGATTTGTTGACTTTTAGTGCAGACTGGCATTAGCATTGTGTTTGTGCCCATAATACCATGATGAGTGCGAGTTTTGTCGATAATTTATCGAAGTGACATTAGCTAATTAGATGACTTATCGATACTCAACTAATGTGAATGTGGTGATTGCTGCATAAATCACGTAAGTATTCATTAATTAACTTCTTTTAATTGTTAACATAATTATCACTAGAAACTGGATATTTACCATGATTTTTGAGCTTTATTGATTCCCGACATTTTGGCACAGTTTCATGCGCCATGATCACGGGTAAACTGAAGTCTTTGCGAGTAGATTTATTGTTATTAGTAGCCGTAACAAACTACCCTCTTTCTCACTCTTTTATTACGAACACCCCTACCATCAGTTTCATTTTCACACTTAACTCCATCATGACACACCACACTAACGGTATCCGGACGAGAGCAACTGGTACCACACAATTTTTCCGATTCCTACACATTCTCACCACAGGATTCCAGACTTCAGACAATTGAAAACCATCTTCTCTATTGAAATTCCTGTGTTTAGTAATCTCAATTGCCTCTTGCACCAGTCTTGGTATGTAATGCCGCTCTGTTGAGATTACCTGTGGATTGTGTAGCTCAATCCACTATCAAAAAAGCAATCAATAAAGCTCAAAAATCATGGTAAATATCCCGTTTCTAGTGATAATTATGTTAATAACATGATAGTTTCAAAAGTTTTAATTGTTAAGTTAGCTCTTTATATATATATATAATATATTATTATTTGTATGTATTGTATGTGTAGTTAAGTTATTATATTTGTATATTATTGACCTTATTGTAATTGAACAATTATAGCCCTTTGTTGTCAATTTGTGCTACGTGTCTGCAGTGGCTCTACGCAGACCCTACGCCGTAACCGTGCTACGGCGTAGTCGTGCACCATATTGGCGTATAATTAATTTTATTTTATATGAATGTCTTCTAGGCTTGGTCGCCTTGGAATAGGAGTAATTTTAGTTTATAAGATGATTTTTTGTGAATTCTATGACTTAAATACTTTTAGACTTTGACTTTTGACTTTGAGTTCAAAATTACGAAAAAGCAATTAGTTGTTTAGTTTGACAAATAAAATAATACCAAAAACTTGCTTAAAATACACTGTTACGGCCTCAAATGATATCTCCATGAAGTTTGAAGCCTATACGATTTAATACTGGCTGAAGTGTAATCGTTTTTTTTTCACATATCAAATTTTCTTCTCGAAAGAAGTAATGTCAAATATTTTTTTTCACAAGTAAAATTCGTAAAATCGTTTTCAATTCGTTTTATTATTTGCTTGAGAAAAATACAGTTTTGCGTTCAAAACATACACCAAAACAAATATATAGAGATAGATAGATAGATTAACACTCTATTGATCACCACACAAAAATAATAAACAAGTAATTATACGACAGAAAGGAAATTTCATTAAATAATTAGCACGGCCTTCACCAATTACACTAACTAACATACATTACTTATAAAACACATTTTACACTATACATACCTACCTACCTATATCAATAATGTATCTAATGAAATTAATTACTAAGTAAATATGATAAATTTATCTTCACATAAATACAATACAATACAATACAATATAATACATATAATAATAATAAAATTTTGCTCGTTACTTTTAAGTACAATAACAATTATGCCTAAAATGACGAGAACCTGATGTCACACTAGCCTAATTATTTAAGTTTAATTTGTTAATGTGTTATTCTTTTTCAATAATTAATATTCTATTCTATTCATGTCAGACATTAAAAATGTATAAATATTTAAATATATAAGTCAAATTATCCGAATTCTAGAACATGTCAATTAAATTACAAATAACAATGAATAAACGCAAAAAGAAATAAAAATATCAATATATAATGATTTATATTCATTTATATATTGCTTTCATGTAGTAAGTACCACTTATGTAGGCAGGTATTGGTTACTAGGTGGTTAAGTATTTACACATAAACCCCGTTACGCGCTGCAATTTTATTAGATTTGATTCAATAATTAAATTGTATGCGTGCATTATTATTTTTATCTACTCTCATACTGAAATATAAAGATTAAAAAACTAAAAACAAAACTAAAATGACAGTCTTCATGCACATGCCATCGAAATAGATTTAATAAATTACATTACGATACGCTCTTCTATGGACAACTGTTTAATAATATAACTTTTTTTCCATAACGGTACAACTTCACTCGGACCCCTTGGTCCGAGCTCCCCTTGGTTCCGAACGAACGCCAGCCAGTGTGCATCTACCGAAGCGAGTGGGTGTGTGTGTTTGTTTTTAGCTCCTGCGCACGTGACTTTACGCGCCATGTCCGACGTAGAACATTTGATAATTGCAGCAGAGGGTTACTCATGCTTGTGGGACACAAGCAAGATACAGCAACAATGCATCCCCAATTACAAAATCGTCGTCCATATTTGCTGTCAAAATGTCTGAAGTTCTAAACTCAATAGCTGGCGTCGTTCAACTGAGCCTTGATAATCCGAATTAAATAAAAACCCAAGTGTGTGGCGTCTGTACGGAATCCCGCGAAGGAATTTCGAAAAGGAATTCCGTTACGGAATTCCGAGTGTATGTGGAGGGCCTAATACATACCAAAGTGTTAAAACCCCGCTCAAAGCATATACTACTACTTACTCTTAACTACTATAAATATGTAGTAGTTTTGAGTAAGTAAATTAATAACAGAACAAGGTAGATCGCAAGACAAAAAAAAGGATACATTAAATAAATCTACTCAGGAAAGCGCAATATTTAAAAGGTTTTAAACTTATATGGAGAACAAGAGTCAATTACATATTAGATACAGTACCTGTCTTTGAAGTTGTCTTAGGATGATGTAACACTTTGATCTCGGGTCTCGGGGTCAGTGAACTTGCTCGACTGATAACTGCTTTTCAGATATGAAGTCGATAATAGCTTTAATTTATAACAACTGATAAAATTACAGCATCCTATCTACTCTGGAGTCAACTTTATCACTTTTGGTCAGTTTGATATTTACCACTGTGTAGAGTACATTTTAAATAATGTCCGTGAATTTGTATACAATTTGTTTTCTTGCGCAATTATGTGTTCTCTGTTTGGGTATGTACCTTCCAGGTTATTATTTTGTTAGTTGTTTCCTATTCCAGAGTAATCAGCATTGTCTTTATTGTAATTGGTTGTATGACTTAGTGCCGTCTACGATATATTAATGGGTTTGATTCTCGATTTGCCTTAATTTCTTAAACTATTTGAAAATCCAAATAATTACCTAAATCTAGTCAATTTACATTGGTGCATCTGTTGGTTCACGTACCTACAAAGCTATAACTTTTCATTTAAAAAACCGACTTCCACAATTGTATTCGACTAAATATTTGGATAAAAAAAAGAATGAAAGAACCATAGTGGTGAAAGGATTATGGTACTTTCTGAATGCAAATGCTTGGTTTGTTGCTGAAAATATCAAAATCGCCATATGTATGCCTACAATATTTGAGGAGTTCCCTCAATTCCTCATGGACTCCATCATCAGAACTGGGTTTTGAAAAAAATGGGACCAATCTGGAAGTATATCTATTCAAATAAAAAAAGAATTTTCCAAATCGATTCATAAACGCCGGAGATATGAGGAAACAAATATTTAAAAAAAAATACAACCGAATGGAGAACCTCCTCCTTTTTTGTGAAGTCGGTTAAAAATAAGAAGTAAGATAAATTAACAATAGCTATTGTCGGGAAAAAAATGTCATGTACATAATATTTAAATCAGAGGCCCAATTCTCGTAACTAGCCTAGACTAGAACAAGGGAATTTATTTGTGAATCTGGTAATTTTCAGGTTTAACAAGCAGCAGGCCTGGCTATACGTACCATGCTCAGCTCAACGGCTCCCTTAAACTGCACTCGGAGCCTGCGGACTGGCTGGCCGCAACAGCAACGTGCCGCAACGAAGGTAAACCAAGGAACTTATATCCAATCTGGAATGTGCATTATCAATTTGACACCAATATAAAATAAACGTTATGTATATGAAGCTAAGTTCTATTACAGACAATCTCTTGGTCAAAGAGAAATCCGGTCCGAGAGAGAAAGCGCTTCGAGAGCCCTGTGTCCCTTTCTAAACTGTTACCAGAAGGATTATTCCCGAATTTAGTAGGAATGGTAGGAAAAAATAATATTGTCATGACTTATTAAAAATACATTTATTATTAAATTAGTATTTAAACATTATTTTTAAATTAGTATCTACCTTCATTGTATTGTTTGGTCACCCTAATGAAAGGGACAGAGGGCTCTCGCGAAGCTATCTCGCTCGGACCGCGTATCGGCAGCCTGTGCACATTCCAGGTTGGATATAAGTTCCTTGAGGTAAACCCAACCAGCAAAATGTCGAAAAACAACAGAAATACATGTCAAAATAATCCTAAAAGAGTTATATAAAAGTTTCCACGGTGACCGTTTGTCACAAATCAACGTTTGTTGTTACGTTTTAGCTCTGTAACTATTTAAAACCATTTAGTTATAACTAACAAACTGCCTATTAGCGAGCATGGATGTATCGATATACCTCTTCCGCTCTATCGTTCTTCTTCTGGTGTATTTACAAGCTCTTATTTAAGGAGCGGTATAATCCTAAAATCAAAACATCCAAAAATCCAAAATTATGATCCAAATTAATCGAAATATACAAATTATAGATAAAAAATATGCTGTCAGAACTTTATCCATTTTGGATATTTAATTCGTAAAAAAATTTTTGCTGTTGCCGTTCAAATTTGAATGCCAAAGTTTTTTTAGCTACTTCCCCACTGCTCAAGAACTAGATTGCTCAATTACATCAAGTTAAGCAGTGGGTAATCCCAATAGGTCAACTGGTAATTGCTCAACTATTCATAGTTGAGCAGTGGGTAATACATATAATATAGTGTGTTTTAATATACAGGGTGGATTTTTGAGACGGGACAGTAAGGGCAGGTACCTTAACCGTTATAGTTTCAGGAAAACGTTCCTAGGAGACCATCCATAACTTTTTGAGATATTCTGATCTACATTCACAGATTTTGGAAAAAATGTACAGTCAGCAAGAAAATGGTAATTTTACACAAAAACTTTTTTTGATGCCAATTGATACTGTTTCTTTTATGGATCAAAAGTCTCTACTGGACCGACTGAGGTTTGAGTACTAGAAATGTCAGAAATCACCAAAAACTTTTTTCATAAAATTTGTTAGGAAAAACGATTAAACAACTCGAAATTTCTTTATTGCCAAACAAGTTGTTGTTTGGCAACATCATTCATCATTGGCCAACTGAAGTTTGAGGACAGAAACTACGGTTAAACACAAGACCGGGTTTATACGCAGGTGTAACTTATGCAGGGGGCATAAGATAAATTTTAGTTTTTGCTAACTCGCTATAGCGGCAACTTCTAGGAACTTTTGCTTCTATGTACAGTAGTACATAGAAGCAAAAGTTCCTACCTATGCGAAAAATCATAGTTGCGTCGATAATCTTCTGCAACAAAAAACAAATAAAATTGTTTGATAAACACAGACAAGGTAACATTTCGGAGATCTAAGAAATAAATTGCTCACGAATACACAACTTCACTCGTTTTAGTACTGAGCAAGTAGCAGCTGATAATTTTCTTAGATGGATATTATTTAAAACCTTTGTTAATGCATAATACGTTTGAAAATTAAAACTTTTTTAATATAATTTTTTTCAGCCAGTCTTCTTTATAGCGGATCTACCGAGAACAAAAAGTTTGGCCAAGAAGTTTGACTCTCTTTGCCGAAATGTATGGAAAAACTTTTTCGGGATTTCTGACATTTCTAGTACTCAAACCTCAGTCGGTCCAGTAGCGACTTTTGATCCTTATAAGAAACAGGATTGATTGGCATCAAAAAAAGTTTTTGTGTAAAATAAAAATTTTCTTGCTGACTGTACATTTTTTCCAAAATCTGTGAATGCAGATCAGAATATCTCAAAAAATCATGGATGGTCTCTTAGGAACGTTTTCCTGTAACTATAACGGTTAAGGTACCTGCCCGTAAGGGCAGGTACCTTAACCGTTATAGTTTGGATTTTTGAGACGGGACAGTAATGTCCCGTCTCAAAAATCCAACCTGTATGTATAGTGTATATAGCGTTTTTTTTACTTTAAAAATAAAAAAACAGTTACAACTATTATTAGGTTATTGTTACTACCTACAATATTTTTGCCATCTCATTATTTAACCTCATTTAACCTCATCTCGTCGGACTGGGCATTCAAACATATATACCCTCGAGAGCAATGAATCCGGGTCACTTAAAGAATCCTAAAAATCTCGGAAACTAAAAATGCTAGGTTAATGCAATAAATTGTATTTAATAGACAATCTAATACTCCTTAAATGAAGGTATTAAAACTTCTTAGTTATTGTAAAGTTATATCATAAAAAAATCAAATTTGAAAAAGGGCCACTTTCGAAGATGGAACTACGAAATTACAGCATTTGGTTTTGCTTTTGTTTGTAATCTGTCATTTATGTGGGTACATAAACCATGTTGATAGTGCTCTATATTCATTATTCAAGCTGAAATTATGTCGCTTACGCCTGAAGAATGCACCAGAATACTTAGAATGCTGGAAACCGGCCGGAGTCAGCGCGATACAGCCAGGACTGTCGGTGTGTCGCTGTCAACAGTACAAAGAGTTCTCCGACGTTACGAAGAAACTGGTTCTAACCTACGCAGACCAGGAACGGGCAGAACCAGGTGTACCACAGCACGAGAAGACCGATACTTGGTGAACACCATGCTTCGAAATCGCTTTCTCACAGGAACTGAACTCACAAATCAGTTTCGACGCCTCGGAGGAAGTAACCCAAGTGCATGGACAGTAAGACGTCGGCTTGCTGAATCTAACTTAAAACCCCTTAGACCTGCAAACGGCCCTAAACTGGAGCGTGGGCATCGTATTTCAAGACTAAGATATGCCCAGAGCCACGTAAATTGGAGTATTGAAGATTGGTCAAAAGTTATGTTCTCCGACGAATCAAAATTTATGCTCTACAAGCACGATGGAAGACACAGAGACCAGGGGAAAGATTCAAGCAAGCATGCATCGAAGAAAAAGTAGCCTACGGTGGTGGGTCTGTACTTGTGTGGGCCGGAATTTCTTCTGAAAGTCGCACAGAGCTGGTGATCATAGAAAACGGCTCTTTAACTAGCGTAAGATATGTGGAAGAAATCCTCAATGATCACGTTGGTCCATTTATGGTCAATTTAGGTGAGGATGCTATATTTATGCATGACAATGCCCGACCTCATACAGGTAGGATTGTGAATGACTACCTTCAAGAGATGAACATTACTCGTATGGAGTGGCCAGCGCGCAGCCCGGATATCAACCCGATCGAGCATGCTTGGGACGAGCTAGGCAGATGCGTAAAACAACGAAACCCTCCCCCAATCACGCTTCGTGAGCTCAAAATTGCTCTCACAGAGGAATGGGAGAATATTCCCCAAAATCGTATAAGGAACTTGGTGTACAGCATGCCAAACCACGTAAACGCAGTAATGGAAGCACGAGGAGGCAATACGAAGTATTAAAATTCAAGAAAATCGTAATAAAGTTCAAAAATTTCATGTTTCCTATTTTTGTTTTAAGGAGAGATCAGCAGTTTTTTTCTTTATGTAATTTTGTGTTAATAAAATGTATGGTGACTCATATTTTTTTTACCTTCATTTAAGGAGTATTACATTGTCTATTAAATACAATTTATTGCATTAATCTATCATTTTTAGTTTCCGAGATTTTTAACATTCTTTAAGTGACCCGGATTCATTGCTCTCGAGTGTATATACATATATACTACCTACTTTTGAGGTAAGTCTACTTCACAACTGATGCGTAAGTCAGACTCGCACTTTGCCAAACTCATATAATTATCTAGCTTATTATCGCTCGAGGCGTTGAGCAAGAAAGATATCGCGACTAATAGCGCTGGCACACGGGCGTTGCGACTGCGCTGCATCAGCGTCGCGACGACGCACCGGCAGTATAGCAGCGCTCTAACCTTTCCCTGTTTGCAGACGCTCGGTTGGCATCACCATGGACTGCTGAGTTCACGTCAGCTGTGTCCAAGCTGCAAGCAAATGTCGACCAGTCGCTGCCGGTGCTGTTCTCCGGAGTCATGCAGCTGTTCTCCGAAGGTTGGTCTAAGAGGATATTAAATAAAAAATTTGGAGCCGCTGCTTTATATGCTTTACCGGTGGTAACGATAAAGTTACAAACTTGATGTTATGAGGAATCTAATTCTTATTCTAATTCTAATTCAAAATGGAGGAAATAAGATCTGCACCGACTTGTATCCCGCATTGGCGTGTATTATGCATTGTCTAACCCAGCCAGCCCAACTCCTTAAAATAACGGAGAAGGACTCTGGGTTGATGGCAGCACTGTTCCAGTGTCCCCGAGTAAGTAATGGATGAAGTTAAACAGGACTATCAGCTCCTGGAGTCCGGTCTTTTTCCTGGCTTCATATTAAGAGGATGATGCCATGATGTCAGTCACCGGTAGCGAGCAAAACCGCGCTTACGTACTTTTGCACGCGAACGAAGATTGCTTCTATTTTGGCTATTATTTCATCAAAATCAATGAAATTCGTCGTTCACACATTTCGTGGCGTTGCCACATCACCTTCTTAGGCTGCGTTTTTACCAGAGATGAGCGAGGATGAGTAGCGAGAGATTTGTTTGTTAAGAACCGATAGAATTACTTCATTTACCTAGCCTCGCTCAGCGCAGCTCTAGTGGAAACGGCTTAGCGAGCGAGGTTTTTATACATACAAAACAAGCGAGGTGAGAAATGTGTGCGAGGAATGTGTACGAGGAATGTGTTGCGAGGAATGTGTTGCGAGGGATGAGTGCAGTAGATGTGGGTGAGGCATGGACGCGAGCGAGAAACTACAAGCAGTCAGTCTGAAAAGAGCCCGCTACATATCCTCACACCCCTCATCTACGCACCGTTCCACAGCCTCGCTATATACGCATCCTCGCACTGCTCATCTACCTCGCACATCTTTGGTGTAACGCAGCTTAATACACATGATGTGTCAAGTCAAGGCAACAGCAGGTAATCCCGAAAGTGCATCACACACGCAGCAGACGCGGTAATATTTTATATGCGTATAAAAACTTATCGCATCTGAAGGTATCACACACGTTGCAGATACGATAATATACGAAAATGTTACATTCACGCGGAAACCTTCAAACTGTATTGTATTTCAATTTTTATACACAGATATAATCTATTCATCTTTTGATATATGTCGGTGCCTACAGATGCTTGACGGTAAAATATAAGTGATCTGCTACGTGTGTGTTGCTCCTTGAGTTTAGTATAGAGAGCGATATGGACAGATACGCGCTCAGATACAGATATCTTACCACATCTGCTACGTGTGTGACACACTTAACACAAAGGACCAATGACACTTCAACTCACGAGAAGTCAGTGGAGGGTAGTAGTCTAGTCATATAAGTCAGTGGAAGGGCCTAGTCAACATAATTAGAATGAGTCTTTTTATCCTTTGGATTATAACGAAGGCTTATAATTTGCCGCAGGATTGCCGGGAGTAGTGACAGACTTTCGCTGCGGAGTTTTCTACCAGAATGGCACCACGGGCGACGTCGGCTGCAAGGAGCAGCTACCATTCGTTTGCTTCGCACCTGAACATACACCTGCAATGACACCTGCACCGACACCGACACCTAGACCGAAACTTGCACCGACACCTGCACCGACATCTGCACCGACACTTGCACCGACACCTGCTCCGACACCTGCACCGACACCTGCTCCGACATCGGCACCGACACCTGCACCGACACCTGCACCGACACCTGCACCGACACCTGCACCGACACCTCCACCGACACCTGCACAGACAGCTGCAGCTAGCTGTGGAGAGAAGACTTTATCTTTGACAGGTTAGTCTGAGTTATACACTAGTAGAGCCTGTGGCACTAAGAAACCTTTCCCCACACTGGGTTCTGTCATTATCAGCCACAAAGCCCTTTTCAGCAGCATCTTACAAGGCTACTGATTTACAGCAAGGAGGCCAACAATTAAAACAACCTTTGTGGTGCGGTAGGGAAATAGCCGGCTGAGATGCGAGAGGTTGTGGGTTCAATTCCCGCTGCGGGACAAATGTTTGCATGATTTGCAAATATTTGTTCCGGGTCTGGGTGTTGTGGTACCATTTGACTCGTAGTTCCTGATACCCACAACACAGGGAATCCTAGTGTGGGATCAGAGGGCCTATTACGAGTTTTACATTGCAACAATCATTTTACGAGTCGTGAGTATGCAACGTGACTTACGTAGTAACTATGCTGTTTCTATTGACGCGCGGCACAGAACGATGAATAGTTACTTTCTAAGTTACGTTGAATTCTCACGACTCGCAAAGTGATTGCTGCAATGCAACACTCGTAATAGGCCCACATAACTATGTACGTGACTGTTAGGTGTTATGTATGTTATATGAATGAATATTTGGGCTTATTTTAATCAGCTCACGGTATTTAATAAAAACATATTTTGAAAAACAACCTACTGTAAGTAAACTAATACTCTTGAGCGCAGGATACGAGTTCTCCAAACGTACCGGACACTGCTACAAGTTCCACGTACAGGCAGCGACCTGGCCGGACGCAAACAGAATCTGTGAGGCGGAGGGCGCGCGCCTCGCCGTACCCAACGGTGAAGACGAGGAAAGGGTTCTCGTGGAGTTGTATGAGCGCTATCCTGATGAAGCGATACAAGGCACTGAGTCCACGGGTGCAGTGTCTGTCGGCATCTATTGGGAGTCAGGTGAATGGAGGACTGTCGATGGTGAGTTTTGTGCAGGGTCTTTCTCATTAAGGCGTGGTATGATCCTAAACAAACATTCAAAAATCATTTTTTTTTATCCAAACTCCTTTGTTTAAAATTGAAAATCGCATGTCATATTTGACTATGAAACTAGGGGCTTAGTACGTTTTGATATGCCAGAGGTTGCGGGTTCGATTCCCGCTGCGGGATAAATGATACCCACGACACAGGGAATCCTAGTGTGGGATCATTACTACGTATGAGACTGTTAGGTGTTATGTTATGTTTTTTATGCCTAGCCTAGTCTAGCTATTTAATTCGTAAAAAAATGTTTTGTTGCCGTTCAAAATTAAGGGTTATTCCTGAAATCCCCTTTAGAAATCCCCTTTAAGGGGATTTCGGGATTTTTTTTCCCGAAATCCCCTTTGAAGCTGCTAGTTCAAAATCAAGGGGATTTCGGGAATAAAATAAAATATTTAATACAATTCCCGAAATCCCCTTTATTGTGTTTATAAGCAAAATATCATCTCGAATAACAAATCTCGAATGACGTCTGAAATATCTCGAATGAAAAATCTAAAATAAAGCTCTAAATCAACATTTTGTAAATAAATTCTAAATAAAACGTTTTTACTAATTGAAGATTTTACTATTTCAAAATCACAGTTTTTACAATAATTTACTACATTTTGTAAACAAACCTTTACCAAATTTTACAAATTTGTTGGAAGCATGGTACGAAAAACTTAACAAATGCATTGGAAAAAAGAAGCCAAACATTCTTCAAATATTAAATGCCCTTCATGAAGATTCTGCATTCATTGACGTGAAATGTAACTAAATTATGGAACTCAAGGTTAAAATCAACGGTAGGTAGAACAAAAGTGAGTCAGGAAATGGATAAATTCATACAAGAGGCCCAATAGAAAAAAGAAGCCAAAGTAGTGATTCGCCCCGAACTGAGACTTCGCAATGAGATCTTTTCAATAATTTTAAGTAACTACTTTACTTTTTCAAGAAAGTGACCCACAGTAAAGTAAGAGGCCCAATTAGAACTTGTAGAGGGGATTTATTCCCTTAAAAATAATTAAATTATTGAAAAGGCCTCATTGCGAGGTCTCAGTTCGGGGCGAATCACTACTTTGGCTTCTTTTTTCTAATGCGTTTGTTAAGTTTCCCGTGCCATGCTTTCAAAAAATTTGTAAAATTTGATAAAGGTCTATTAACAAAATGTAGTAAATTATTGTAAAAACTGTAATTTTGAAAAAAAACAAAAACGTTTTATTCAGGGTTTTTTTACAAAATGTTATTTTAGAGCTTTATTTTAGATTTTTCATTTGAGATATTTCAGACGTAACGGATTATGCGAGATTTGTCATTCGAGATGATATCTTGCTTATAAACACAATAAAGGGGATTTTGGGAATTGTGTTAAATATTTTATTTTATTCCCGAAATCCCCTTGATTTTTAACTAGCAGCTTCAAAGGGGATTTCAGGAAAAAAAGTCCTGATAGCCCCTTAAAGGGGATTTCTAAAGGGGATTTCAGGAATAACCCAAAATTAAAGCATTTTGAATGTCAAAGCTTTTTTGGGGTGGTCATTTATGGCATTTTTCGTTGAGTTGAGTTGCGGAGCTTTCGTCGTAGTGTGTGCTGGTGTTCACTGTGTCGTCTCATTGCAGGTCAGACCCTCAAGCAGGCAGGACACACTCGCTGGTACCAGGGTCAGCCATCATACGGGCAAGCCTACCCCTACGTGCTCATGTACAGAGACGGCATACTAAACAACTGGGATAGGTCTATCGTATGTCCGTTCATCTGTGAGATGGCGCCCACTCCGCCAAGCGGCTAACTGCAAATGCCTCTCTCAACAGTGAAGGTGACTACACACGGAGCTATAACATAGCACATTGAGAATATATCGCACAGTTGCAGTTGCAAGGTTATAGAAATAATAATTAAGTGTTTTATTTTATAATAATTATAATGTTTATCGAATAAAGATTACAGATAACAAAAACATAAATTCGTTGATCCCCAAACTAGATCCTGTATCTTGTGAAAAGTAGTGAGTTTATATAACAATTATATTATTGTATTGTTAATATATGTGTATGGTTATGTTTGTAAAATTGTGTGTGTGATGGAGGGGGGAAGGGGGTGTGTTGTGTAGTGCCTCGATAACAAGAAGCTGATACATAGAAAAAGAGAAACTATTAAAAACAGTAGGTACTTAGTTAAAAGTAACATTTAAAGAGAATTAGCAAAAGACAGCACACTCTACGCTTGATATACTTATATATACATATATATACTAACAGTATCAACATGGAGCCTTAACTAGACAATATTATTTTGCCTAACGTAGAATCACCCCATACAAACCATGTATGACTCAGGTGTTGCCAACAGCCTATTTTTTTTCAATTCTAATTTCATCAATTTCATTAAGCAACTCTTAACACCCACACCATCCGCCATCTTGAATTTCACACAAGTGAATAATTTCCTAGGCAATGTTTCTGCATTAGCAGTTTTTTCATGGGGGAAGTTTGGTAGAACAAACCATTCCGTGGACTTTTTCTGCTCTTTCGAAGGGAGACGTCATCCTTTTTTATTTTATTTCAATTTCTAGTGTTTTTTTTCAGGTGTATCGTGTAATTTTGGTGGCATATTAACCGGTGTAGCTTATAAAGAGTGAATTTAAATAAAATTTGTGTATTACGTGTCTTTTCGAAGGGGGGGAAATTGTCCAGGAACATTCTAAAACTGCCATCGATTTACTAGAACATGACTTGACAGAGGACTTGACGACTGGACATTGTTTGATAATTATCTATGCTACTTGACATTGGCAAAATTGAGTATATATTCAGATGCCATTAAAAAAACCCATTCCATGTAAGTCGAGTCTAACTATTACAGCTGTTTTTTTGTTGTTGTTATATTTGTGTTAGATACATTTCTGGAGGAAATTTTACTAGACATTTCATGAAAGAAAAACTCAAAAATTATAAAGTCGTAGAACTAAAGTTGTTATTTATTAAATTTCTTTATATTTATATCTAAATGGGTTATTATGATAGCGAAAAATGTATGGAGTTTATGTCTAAATACCTACATAAGTAAATCATAAAACTAACATGACCTACATACATTAATTCTTAAAAGTAAAATTGTTCACCTACAATTGGAATGTTGTTATCAACAAAGAATTCAAGATGAATCCGATAGTACAAGTGAAACAATAAAATCTATGTCGACCTCTGTAGCGCGGCGGGCGAGTAGCCGGCTGCGATGCAAGAGGTTGCGGGTTCGATTCCCGCTGCGGGACAAATGTTTGTATTATCTGCAAATATTTGTTCCGGGTCTGGGTGTTATAAAGATAAAGATTAAGATAAAGATAAAGATTAAGATTAAGATAACGATTAAGATAAAGACTAAGATAAAGATTAAGATTAAGATAAAGATTAAGATAAAGATTAAGATAAATATTAAGATAAATATTAAGATAAATATTAAGATAAAGATTAAGATAAATATTAAGATTAAGATAAAGATAAAGATAAAGATAAAGATTAAGATAACGATTAAGATAAAGACTAAGATAAAGATTAAGATTAAGATAAAGATTAAGATAAAGATAGTTTCTGTTGGGTGTTATGTTATGTTATGAATTATTAATGGCGCTGAAAATAATCAGAGGTTTTTAATTATTTATAAAATTCATTTCGTATGGATATTCTGATAATCGCCTAGTAGACACTATGTGAATTGTGAACCTCAATTATAATAAAAAAAAGTTAAAAATGTATTTCGTATTTTTACACATTTTTATTAGAAAAATATCAAAAGTGGCTCATCATGGTACCTATTAAGATGTTTTATTTCTCAAATATAGCTAAAATCACGTAAATTTTGGCACTTGTTTCACATTGAACATGTAGTAGGTCTAGAATTTTAAAACATTTTGTAAAAAAGTTGCAACGAATCGCGAGTGCTTTTTGTTTCAACCCATGTATCACCCATGTATCATGTATGTGTTGTTTGTACCCATGTATGTTCCACCTATGTATTTAGTTATATCGACTTAACCCATTTTATTTCATTTCTATTCTTGTTTCAACCCAATCCTAAAATACGAGTAAGTAAATAAATATATATTGCAAGTTTTTATTGTCTCGGCATTGCTCCGTTCCCAACCGTAAGTAGTCGAATGGGTGTTCTTTATATATTTTCTTATTATCTCACGAGTAACTTGAATTTTTTTTCACTTTAGCGTACTATTGTGGCTCTATAAAGTGGCATTTTTTTTATTTTCTTACATAACTAAACATTTTATAGGTCTTTTAAAACCATAAAATAAAATAATTTTGAATTTCTTCTGTAGAAATTCTTCTTTCCCGATAAGAAGCAATATAAAAACATGCTTCAGAAAATGTTTGCTTATTCTGAAAGATAGTGTCTGTATTTATCCATCATACCTAGTTTCTTCTTTTAATTAGTTTGCTAAAATGTTAGTACAACTGTCAGTTTTGGTACTATGCCATACCACACTAGCGGCCCTATTGCAGCCTGTATACGACATATCGAACTTGGATCTTGTCAATAATTTGTTCGAGAAATTCATTGTAATGTATAATAGAAAATACGACACCGACGAAAAGATACAAAGATTTGAATATTTTAAGGAGAGCTTGGCTTCGATCAATAGTTTGAACGAAAGGAATCCTCTTGCTGTGTTTGGTGAGTGTGTCAATCATTTTTTTTATTTTTTATTCGGCATTGCTTGTGAGTTGCCGGCTTAAGAGGTTGCGGGTTCTATTCCCGCTGCGGAACAAATGTTTGCATGATCTGCAAATATCTGTTCCGGGTCTGAGTGTTGTAGTACCATGGTACTCGTAGTTCCTGATACCCATGACACAGGGAATCCTAGTGTGGGATCAGGACTATGTATATGTGTTGGGTGTTATGTTATGTTTATTTATTTTCACACCACCTGCTCGACAATGTCCAATTACAAATCATGCAACCTCAACGTAAAGTAAAGCATTGTCTCTCTAGGGATATAAAGTTGTATGAAACTCCCTAGGGATTAAAGTGATTTGAATTTGGAACGTCAAATTCGTGTGGACACTCGTGGAAAACTCTAAGTAAAAAAATATCCATATGGCATTGTATAGAGGTTTGTTCAAGAATCGAACTGGCCACCATAAGCAGAACTCAAAAAAAAAAGGTGCGTTTACAAAGACTCTTTTGTTTCACATGATATTTTTTATTAACACGAATATTGCAATACAATTTACTGAAAATCACAGCACCACACACGCGCACAGGGCTCCAATTCTACTAAAGAAATTGTGTTTAAATTGTTAATGAATTATCACAAAATTTACATTTTTGACACTTTTTGTGTAGCAAAAGTGTCAAAAGTGACCATTTTGAGGTAATTCATTAACAATTCAAACACAATTTGATTAGTAGAATTGGGGCCCTGCGTGTTTGCAATCTCAAAATCTGAGCAGCAGAAGTTAGTCAAATTTAATTAAATGTTTTCTCATACAATTTGTAAGTAATCTGGTACCTACGTTAATAAAACTATCGCAATAAATTTTCAAAATGGCCTCCCTCTTGCTGTTTCCATGTACGGGCACGTTTCAGAATACCTCTAGTGGCCTTAGACAAAGATGTTCTTATTAAAGTTTGACTAACTTCTACAGCTCTAATTTTTCTCATTTCACGAGACCATCAGAGCAGTAGAACAACATTCCCCGCACATCTTTGTCTAATGCCACTAGAGGTGTTCTGAAACGTGCCCGTACCTGGAAACAGCAAGAGGGAGGCCATTTTGAAAATTTATTGCGATAGTTTTATTAACGTAGGTACCAGATTACTTACAAATTGTATGAGAAAACATTTAATTAAATTTGACTAACTTCTGCTGCTCAGATTTTTTTCTTCCGATACAATGAAACAATCCTTACATGATACTGAGTCGATACGCATAAAAAAAATTTTTGATCAAATCTACTAATTTTCATGGAGAACTCACGCTTGACCAAAAAAATAACTATGCCAAAATCATTTTCATACAAAATGAGCAAATGGTTCCAAAGACAGTTTTCCCGTATCTTTTATGGATTCGGATATCCCCATACTGTCCCATTTAAAAAAAACACCCTGTATACTACCTACCTACTTTTGAGGTAAGTCTACTTCACAACTGATGCGTGAGTCAGACTCGCACTTTGCTAAACTCATATAATTATCTAGCTTATTATCGCTCGAGGCGCAAGAAAGATATCGCGCTGCATCAGCGTCGCGACGACGCACCGGCAGTATATGGAAGTGCCCTAACCTTTCCCTGTTTGCAGACGCTCGGTTGGCATCACCGTGGACTGCTGAGTTCACGTCAGCTGTGTCCAAGCTGCAAGCGAATGTCGACCAGTCGCTGCCGGTGCTGTTCTCCGGAGTCATGCAGCTGTTCTCCGAAGGTGGGTCCAAGAGGATATTAAAAAAATTGGAGTCGCTGCTTTACGTGCTTTACCGTTAGGTACTTGTGGTAACGGTGAAGGTTACAAACTTGATGTTAAGAGGATTCTAATTCAAAATGAGAGAGATAAGATATGCACTGACTACATTGGCGTGTATTGTGCATTGTCTAATCCGGCCAGCCCAACTCCTTAAAATAACGGAGAAGGACTCTGGGTTGATGGCAGCACTGTTCCAGTGTCCCCAAGTGAGTAATGGATGAAGTTAAACAGGACTCAATGAGCTCCTGGAGTCCGGTCTTTTTCCTGGCTTCATATTAAGAGGATGATGCCATGATGTCAGTCACCGGTAGCGAGTAAAACCGCGCTTTCGCACATTTGCACGCCGCTAACGAAGTTTGCTTCTATTTTGGCTATTATTTCATCAAAATCAATGAAATTCGTCGTTCATGTCGTTGCGTTGCCACATCACCTTCTTAGGCTGCGTTTTTACCAGAGATGAGCGAGGATGAGTAGCGAGAGATTTGTTTGTTAAGAACCGATAGAATTACTTCATTTACCTAGCCTCGCTCAGCGCAGCTCTGGTGGAAACGGCTTAGCGAGCGAGGTTTTTATACATACAAAACAAGCGAGGTGAGAAATGTGTGCGAGGAATGTGTTGCGAGGGATGTGTGCAGTAGATGTGGGCGAGGCATGGACGCGAGCGAGAAACTACAAGCCAGTCAGTCTGAAAAGAGCCCGCTACATATCCTCACCACCCCTCATCTACGCACCGTTCCACAGCCTCGCTACGCATCCTCGCACTGCTCATCTACCTCGCACATCTTTGGTGGAACGCAGCCTAATACACATGATGTGTCAAGTCAAGGCAACAGCTGGTAATCCCGAAAGTGCATCACACACGCAGTAGACGCGGTAATATTTTATATGCGTATAAAAACTTATCGCATCTGAAGGTATCACACACGTTGCAGATACGATAATATACGAAAATGTTACATTCACGCGGAAACCTTCAAACTGTATTGTATTTCAATTTTTAAACACAGATATAATCTATTCATCTTTTCTAGTCATCATAATTAGAATGAGTCTTTTTATCCTTTGGATTATAACGAAGGCTTATAATTTGCCGCAGGATTGCCGGGAGTAGTGACAGACTTTCGCTGCGGAGTTTTCTACCAGAATGGCACCACGGGCGACGTCGGCTGCAAGGAGCAGCTACCATTCGTTTGCTTCGCACCTGAACATACACCTGCAATGACACCTGCACCGACACCGACACCTGGACCGAAACTTGCACCGACACCTGCACCGACATCTGCACCGACACTTGCACCGACACCTGCTCCGACACCTGCACCGACACCTGCTCCGACACCGGCACCGACACCTGCACCGACACCTGCACCGACATCTGCACCGACACCTGCACCGACACCTCCACCGACACCTGCGCCTACACCTGCACAGACAGCTGCAGCTAGCTGTGGAGAGAAGACTTTATCTTTGACAGGTTAGTCTGAGTTATACACTAGTAGAGCCTGTGGCACTAAGAAACCTTTCCCCACACTGGGTTCTGTCATTATCAGCCACAAAGCCCTATTCAGCAGCATCGTACAAGGCTACTGATTTACAGCAAGGAGGCCAACAATTTGACAACCTAGACGCGGTAGGGAAATAGCCGGCTGAGATGCGAGAGGTTGTGGGTTCAATTCCCGCTGCGGGACAAATGTTTGCATGATTTGCAAATATTTGTTCCGGGTCTGGGTGTTGTGGTACCATTTGACTCGTAGGTCCTGATACCCACGACACAGGGAATCCTAGTGTGGGATCAGAGGGCCTATTACGAGTTTTACATTGCAACAATCATTTTACAGCAACAATTGTTACATTGCAACAATCATTTTTATATAAGTCACATTGAATACTCACGACTCGCAAAGTGATTGTTGCAATGCAACACTCGTAATAGGCCCACAGGACTATGTACGTGACTGTTGGGTGTTATGTGTGTTATGTTAATGAATATAAGCAGCTCACGGTATTTAATAAAAACTTATTTTGAAAAACAACCTACTGTAAGTAAACTAATACTCTTGTGCGCAGGATACGAGTTCTCCAAACGTACCGGACACTGCTACAAGTTCCACGTACAGGCAGCGACCTGGCCGGACGCAAACAGGATCTGTGTGGCGGAGGGCGCGCGCCTCGCCGTACCCAACGGTGAAGACGAGGAAAGGGTTCTCGTGGAGTTGTATGAGCGCTATCCTGATGAAGCGATACAAGGCACTGAGTCCACGGGTGCAGTGTCTATCGGCATCTATTGGGAGTCAGGTGAATGGAGGAGGTGAGTTTTGTGCAGGGTCTTTTTCATTAAGGCGCGGTATGATCCTAAACAAACATTCAAAAATCATTTTTTTTTATCCAAACTCCTTTGTTTAAAATTGAAAATCGCATGTCATTATTTGACTATGAAACTGGGGGCTTAGTACAGGTTTTGATTGTTTACGAAACTATATGAAGTTTCGTTTCCATCCAATACATTTACTGACAGCGTCCTTAGTTTTCTTCTCGTTTTCGCTAGGGGCGCTGCAAGTAAATTTATGGAAGGAAACGAAACTTCATATAGTTTCGTAAACTATCAAAACCCGTACCCCCTGGTTTGCACTTCAGACTGTATTCATTTTAAGGGTTTTTTTTTAATGAATCGAAATATACAAATAATATGTTATTGGCTCATATGCCAGAGGTTGCGGGTTCGATTCCCGCTGCGGGATAAATGATACCCACGACACAGGGAATCCTAGTGTGGGATCAAAAGTCAAAAAAAGTCAAAAGTCAAAAAGAACTTTATTCATTGAAATCACAAGGATCATTTTGAATCGTCTTATATAAAATTAAATTACTCCTGTTCCAACGCGACCAAGCCTAGAAGAATCAGGCAACAAACTCGGCTTGGCTTACATAAATGGTCCGTCTTACCACTAGGTGAGAAGCGCCTGTGTGGTGCCTCGGAGCAAGGAGTTGCTGATACATAGTAAATGAGAACTTAAAAACCTTAGGAAGGTAGTCAAAAGTAAATAAACATCAGCAAAAATATGCAAGACAGCACACGCTACGCTTGTTATACTTATAAATAATAATCTAATACAAACATGTAAATAGATACACAGATATTGGTACAGATATTGCAAATTTCCATTTTAGCAGTCGAGGGGCAGAGCGACATCAGGCCACGCGGCTTTATCATTAATATCAAGTCATCAAGAGTGTAATACGCTTTCTTAATTAGATTCATCTTTATGTAGGATTTAAATCTTCGGATAGGAAGTTTAAATGCACCTTCTGGAAGTTTATTATAGAACCGTACAGAATTCCCCATAAAAGATCTTTAATCGAAATTTTGGTATATTTAGTTTGTGTTTATTTCTCGTGTTAATACCATGCACGTCACTTTTTATCATAAAACTATCCAATTGTTTATGTGTATGTAATAATATTTCATAGATATATTGCGATATTACTGTAAGAATATTGATTTCTTTGAAACGCTCCCTCAAAGAGTCACGCGACTTCATTTTATAAATGGCACGTATTGCCCGTTTTTGCAAGACAAAAATAGCTTGGATATCTGCTGCTTTACCCCACAGTATGATATCATATGACATAACACTATGGAAGTAGCTAAAATAAACAAGCCTAGCTGTAGCTTCATCAGTAAGCCGGCTTATTATACGAACTGCATATGCAGCGGAACTAAGTCTACCAGCAAGAGCCACAATTTGTGGTGCCCACTGTAACCCTGCATCAATATTAAGCCCTAAGAAAAAGGTAGACTTGACAAGATCAAGTGTCTCCCCATTTATTTTAATATTAGTTGGATAATGTTTTACATTTGGCAATGTGAATTTGAAGCATTTAGTTTTTTTAGCATTAAGCAAAAGATTATAGATCATGACTACGTATGAGACTGTTGGGTGTTATGTTATGTTTTTATGTAAAAGACAAAAAAAACATGCGGTTAGAACCTTAAAATTAAAGTCTAGCTATTTAATTCGTAAAAAAATGTTTTGTTGCCGTTCAAAATTAAAGCATTTTGAATGCCAAAGCTTTTTTGGGGTGGTAATTTGTGCGATTTTTCGTTGAGTTGAGTTGCGGAGCTTTCGTCGTAGTGTGTGCTGGTGTTCACTGTGTCGTCTCATTGCAGGTCAGAACCTCAAGCAGGCAGGACACACTCGCTGGTACCAGGGTCAGCCATCATACGGTCAAGCCTACCCCTACGTGCTCATGTACAGAGACGGCATACTAAACAATTGGGATAGGTCTATCGTATGTCCGTTCATCTGTGAGATGGCGCCCACTCCGCCAAGCGGCTAACTGCACAAGCTTTTCTCAACAGTGATGGTGACTACACACGGAGCTATAATATAGCACATTGAGAATATATCGCACAGTTGACCTAGCAAGGTTATAGAAATAATAATTAAGTGTTTTGTTTTATAAGAATTATAATGTTTATCGAATAAAGATTACAGATAACAAAAACATAAATTCGTTGATCCCCAAACTAGATCCGGTATCTTGTGAAAAGTAGTGAGTTTATATAACAATTATATTATTGTATTGTTAATATACGTGTATGGTTATGTTTGTAAAATTGTGTGTGTGATGGAGGGGGGAAGGGGGTGTGTTGTGTAGTGCCTCGATAACAAGAAGCTGATACATAGAAAACGAGAAACTCTTAAAAACAGTAGGTACTTAGTTAAAAGTAACATTTAAAGAGAATTAGCAAAAGACAGCACACTCTACGCTTGATATACTTATAAATACATATATATATATATATATATATTATACTAACAGTATCAACATGGAGCCTTAACTAGACAATATTATTTTGCCTAACGTAGAATCACCCCATACAAACCATGTATGACTCAGGTGTTGCCAACAGCCTATTTTTTTTCAATTCTAATTTCATCAATTTCATTAAGCAACTCTTAACACCCACACCATCCGCCATCTTGAATTTCACACAAGTGAATAATTTCCTAGGCAATGTTTCTGCATTAGCAGTTTTTTCATGGGGGAAGTTTGGTAGAACAAACCATTCCGTGGACTTTTTCTGCTCTTTCGAAGGGAGACGTCATCCTTTTTTATTTTATTTCAATTTCTAGTGTTTTTTTTCAGGTGTATCGTGTAATTTTGGTGGAATATTAACCGGTGTAGCTTATAAAGAGTGAATTTAAATAAAATTTGTGTATTACGTGTCTTTTCGAAGGGGGGGAAATTGTCCAGGAACATTCTAAAACTGCCATCGATTTACTAGAACATGACTTGACAGAGGACTTGACGACTGGACATTGTTTGATAATTATCTATGCTACTTGACATTGGCAAAATTGAGTATATATTCAGATGCCATTAAAAAAACCCATTCCATGTAAGTCGAGTCTAAATATTACAGCTGTTTTTTTGTTGTTGTTATATTTGTGTTAGATACATTTCTGGAGGAAATTTTACTAGACATTTCATGAATGAAAAACTCAAAAATTATTAAGTTGTAGAACTAAAGTTGTTATTTATGTATTTCTTTATATTTTTATCTAAATGGGTTATTATCGTAGCGAAAAATGTACGGAGTTTATGTCTAAATACCTACATAAGTAAATCATAAAACTAACATGACCTACATACATTATTTCTTAAAAGTAAAATTGTTCACCTACAATTGGAATGTTGTTATCAACAAAGAATTCAAGATGAATCCGATAGTACAAGTGAAACAATAAAATCTATGTCGACCTCTGTAGCGCGGCGGGCGAGTAGCCGGCTGCGATGCAAGAGGGTTCGATTCCCGCTGCGGGACAAATGTTTGTATTATCTGCAAATATTTGTTCCGGGTCTGGGTGTTATAAAGATAAAGATTAAGATAAAGATAAAGATAAAGATAAAGATAAAGATAAATATAAAGATAAAGATAAAGATAAAGATAAAGATTAAGATTAAGATAACGATTAAGATAAAGACTAAGATAAAGATTAAGATTAAGATAAAGATTAAGATAAAGATAGTTTCTGTTGGGTGTTATGTTATGTTATGAATTATTAATGGACGCTGAAAATAATCAGAGGTTTTTAATTATTTATAAAATTCATTTAGTATGGATATTCTGATAATCGCCTAGTAGACACTATGTGAATTGTGAACCTCAATTATAATAAAAAAAAGTTAAAAATGTATTTCGTATTTTTACACATTTTTATTAGAAAAATATCAAAAGTGGGTCATCATGGTACCTATTAAGATGTTTTATTTCTCAAATATAGCTAAAATCACGTAAATTTTGGCACTTGTTTCACATTGAACATGTAGTAGGTCTAGAATTTTAAAACATTTTGTAAAAAAGTTGCAACGAATCGCGAGTGCTTTTTGTTTCAACCCAATGACGTTCCACCTATGTATTTAGTTATATCGACTTAACCCATTTTATTTCATTTCTATTCTTGTTTCAACCCAATCCTAAAATATGAGTAAGTAAATAAATATATATTGCAAGTTTTTATTGTCCGGCATTGCTCCGTTCCCAACCGTAAGTAGTCGAATGGGTGTTCTTTATATATTTTCTTATTATCTCACGAGTAACTTGATTTTTTTTTCACTTTAGCGTACTATTGTGGCTCTATAAAGTGGCATTTTTTTTATTGTCTTACATAACTAAACATTTTATAGGTCTTTTAAAACCATAAAATGAAATAATTTTAAATTTCTTCTGTAGGAATTCTTCTTTCCCGATAAGAAGCAATATAAAAACATGCTTCAGAAAATGTTTGCTTATTCCGAAAGATAGTGTCTGTATTTATCCATCATACCTAGTTTCTTCTTTTAATTAGTTTGCTAAAATGTTAGTACAACTGTCAGTTTTGGTACTATGCCATACCACACTAGCGGCCCTATTGCAGCCTGTATACGACATATCGAACTTGGATCTTGTCAATAATTTGTTCGAGAAATTCATTGTAATGTATAATAGAAAATACGACACCGACGAAAAGATACAAAGATTTGAATATTTTAAGGAGAGCTTGGCTTCGATCAATAGTTTGAACGAAAGGAATCCTCTTGCTGTGTTTGGTGAGTGTGTCAATCATTTTTTTTATTTTTTATTCGGCATTGCTTGTGAGTTGCCGGCTTAAGAGGTTGCGGGTTCTATTCCCGCTGCGGAACAAATGTTTGCATGATCTGCAAATATCTGTTCCGGGTCTGAGTGTTGTAGTACCATGGTACTCGTAGTTCCTGATACCCATGACACAGGGAATCCTAGTGTGGGATCAGGACTATGTATATGTGTTGGGTGTTATGTTATGTTTATTTATTTTCACACCACCTGCTCGACAATGTCCAATTACAAATCATGCAACCTCAACGTAAAGTAAAGCATTGTCTCTCTAGGGATATAAAGTTGTATGAAACTCCCTAGGGATTAAAGTGATTTGAATTTGGAACGTCAAATTCGTGTGGACACTCGTGGAAAACTCTAAGTAAAAAAATATCCATATGGCATTGTATAGAGGTTTGTTCAAGAATCGAAAAGGCCACCATAAGCAGAACTCAAAAAAAAAGGTGCGTTTACAAAGACTCTTTTGTTTCACATGATATTTTTTATTAACACGAATATTGCAATACAATTTACTGAAAATCACAGCACCACACACGCGCACAGGGGCCCCAATTCTACTAAACAAATTGTGTTTGAATTGTTAATGAATTATCTCAAAATTATCACTTTTAACACTTTTGGTATTCTACTAACTTCAAGAAATAAGTATATTTGTCAGAAAAAACATGGATTTTTTCCAAGAATATTCTCGCCCTCAAAATCTTCGCCCCCATAGAAAATTAGCCCTCCCCTTTTCTAAGCTTCAGATTTTTCATTCCGGAACACATGCTATGTCGATAAAAATTTATAATACTATTCCCCAAGACATAAAGAATGAATCCAGCTTTTTAAAATTCAAAAATGTTTTAAAAGCATACCTAATAAAAAAAAGTTTTTATAACTTGGAGGAATTTTTTGAAAAATAACTTCTTACGGCACCTATTTATGTTATCTTAATTTAAGACTGTAGTACTTTTATTTTTAGATATAAAATTGTAGCACATAATTGTTACCACCTGGAATTCATGTTCCATATTGCAGTGCCCAACCCGGGCTCATGTTGAAGCTGTAACTTAACCATAAGATAATTAATTGATTCAAGCGTGACTTTGCGGAAATCCATTCTACAATATAAAATAGACGAACAAATATATAGTAACAATTCCGCTCCTCTCCAACGAAAACTCTGAAAGAATTCGACACGTGTTTCGCCTCTCAACGAAGCATCCTCAGGAAACAGTAGGCTCACTGCGTGCTCGAACGAAAAAGACACACTACTGCAAAAACTCCGCAGCCATGTTGCCTCTTCGAACGCCGAACAGAAAGTGAATCCACCTGTACGCCAACCGCCCTTATATAGACCCACCGTTATCTCTCAGACTAGCCCCGCCCCCTGACTCCCCACTACCTGTCGTAAAAATGCGTAATAGCGGCGATCTGGGCAAACCAGTATTCAATTCATTGAACAGTGTAGTACTCGTATTGTATTTTATAATTTCTAAATTTTCCAACACAGACAGCCGAAAGCCTTTATTACACGTATGTAAAATACTAAACAAATGATTATTATTTAACGAATGACCAGTATCAATTAAATGTTTTGCAAAATGAGATCTTTCTGGACAATTGTTCCTATACGCTGCCAAGTGTTCCTTATACCTTGTTTGAAAATTACGACCTGTTTGCCCCACATAAATACCATTACATTCATCACAAACTAACTTGTAAACACCTGATTTTTTATGGACCTCTAATCGATCTTTGCCATTACAGAGCTGTCTTAATGAATTGTTTGTTTTAAACGCTACCCTTATTTCATTTCTAGCCAGTGTTTTTGAAACGTAGTTTTATTCATAGATTAATGTCAGTGCCACTTTCTCAAGATAATTATAATAAGGAGCTGAGTGTAATTTATTACATAGCTGAAAGTAACGGGTACAATAGAAATATGATCGATGGAATAATTAAGGGAAAACGTCGGAACATGGTTCGTTCTCTGTTGTATCCATTACCTCCTGAAAGACCACAGAAATATGTGGGCAGTTTGACCTATTTAGGTTCGGTTAGTGAAAGGGTTTCAAAAACACTGGCTAGAAATGAAATAAGGGTAGCGTTTAAAACAAACAATTCATTAAGACAGCTCTGTAATGGCAAAGATCGATTAGAGGACCATAAAAAATCAGGTGTTTACAAGTTAGTTTGTGATGAATGTAATGGTATTTATGTGGGGCAAACAGGTCGTAATTTTCAAACAAGGTATAAGGAACACTTGGCAGCGTATAGGAACAATTGTCCAGAAAGATCTCATTTTGCAAAACATTTAATTGATACTGGTCATTCGTTAAATAATAATCATTCGTTTAATATTTTACATACGTGTAATAAGGGCTTTCGGCTGTCTGTGTTGGAAAATTTAGAAATTATAAAATACAATACGAGTACTACACTGTTCAATGAATTGAATACTGGTTTGCCCAGATCGCCGCTATTACGCATTTTTACGACAGGTAGTGGGGAGTCAGGGGGCGGGGCTAGTCTGAGAGATAACGGTGGGTCTATATAAGGGCGGTTGGCGTACAGGTGGATTCACTTTCTGTTCGGCGTTCGAAGAGGCATCATGGCTGCGGAGTTTTTGCAGTAGTGTGTCTTTTTCGTTCGAGCACGCAGTGAGCCTACTGTTTCCTGAGGATGCTTCGTTGAGAGGCGATTCACGTGTCGAATTCTTTCAGAGTTTTCGTTGGAGAGGAGCGGAATTGTTACTATATATTTGTTCGTCTATTTTATATTGTTAACCATAAGATCTTAATTTGTACAACATGAACGCAATAAAACAGTTTGATTTGATTTGATTTGATGGTTTTTCAATTGGATTATAATTACGACCATTCAGAAACAATCGTTAAATCTTTTACTTTTCGTATTCTCCTAACCAATCGTTTATCAATTGTCTTGTGTCGGGCGAAAAATTGGTATTCTACTATTTTGTTGACAGCTGTTTCAATTGTAATTGTCTCTTTTTTAGACAATTGTGAAGTAATTTTGCAACCATTGCTTTTTTGCAATTATTTCTGTGTTGTTTGCCGGCGAAACTCGTTGAAAAAGACACTATCAACAATCGACATGAGTTATATCGTACGCTGGCACATTGCTGATATAAACAATCGTTTAAATGCTCGCCAACGTCGAGTTTCTGAGTGTAAAAGCCGCCGTCGTGCTCGTGCGTTGCCGAGGAGCACTTTGGACCCATTTCAAGATCTTGCCGAAACGGAATTTACACTCTGACTCTACTGCCTTTCTGTACCTCTACTGATACCCGAAGAAGCTCATGCAGAAAGTCTCCAGCAGCAACAGCAACAGGTATATATATATTACTAGCTGACCCGTTCGCGACTACGTCCGCGTGGAAGATAATGCGGCCGCAGTGAAACAAACAAACCCCTAAAAACCCTTACAAACTCCTACAACCTCCTTTAGGCTGCGTTTCCACCAGAGATGCGCGAGGATGCGTAGCGAGGAATATGGTTTTTAAGAACCAATAGAATCACTTAATTTACCTAGCCTCGCACAGCGCAGCTCTGGTGGAAACGGCTTAGCGAGCGAGGTTTCTATACATACAAAACAAGTGAGGAGCGTGCGAGGAATGTGTTGCGACCGAGAAACTACTAGTTGTCAGTCTGAAAAGAGCCTGCTACAGATCCTCGCATCGCTCATCTACGCACCGTTCCACAGCCTCGCTACACATCCTCGCACCGCTCATCTACCTCGCACATCTCTGGTGGAAACACTCACACCGTTCCACAGCCTCGATACACATCCTCGCACCGCTCGCCCTTGGTGGAAACGCAGCCATGACTCTTATTTTTCAATTTGGGGTCAAATTGATTTAATCAAGTCTAGGACTAAATTGTTTGAATAATATTTATGTTGTAAATAAAAATACAATATATTAAATATTCTTCAATACCAAGCAGCATCGAGATTTCAACTTATTACTTATTATAATAATATGTAACAAACAACACAACCCAGAGCAAAACAACCATCATTTTTTATAGGTTGAAGGAGACTTGAGAGCCGATGCTGATGGTCCGCTGAACAGCCGAGTTAACCAAGATCTTCAAGCCGATCGAGCACTTCAGCAGGCTATCCTCAACAAGTTGTGTAGGGAGAGAATTAATTAAATGTATGTAAATAATCTACCTATTGAAGCAATAAAATTGTTTTTTACTTCTAATCAACTATGTAGCGACTAGTGTAGATGCATAAATTTTTATTCATTGTTACAGATACTTGCTCTTGTCCAAGGCGTCACGTAGAAGGCTGTGGAGGAAGTGATAATTTTTGGAAAAAATAAGCATTGTTTCTCATAAAACATTTAATAAAGTTTTGAATAAACATTACATTTGTGCTCACTTAACCTATAAATTATAAGATAGATATTTGAAAGAATGATACATTAGTATATATTTCTTAGCGTTCTCCATTCCTCAGGATTTTTATGTAGGTAGGTAAGCAGTCGGGACTAATTGCGTTGAGGATAGGTACTGGCGCACTCCGTCCAGTATCTTTTGCTGATTTGTTAGTGGCCGAGGAGCGCCAACAACTGCTTGCCCTCGAGGAAATCGAAGAGGGCCTCAATCTGCTCCACGATTACCATTTTACTACACTTCACTTCACGTAGAGACTGGGAGGTTATGAAAATTCCTGAACTGAAATTGGTGACTTTTGCGGAGGACCACAACTTCGCCAGTGGTAGTATCAGCTTTAGCACGGTTTATGGAGCGTGATCGGTGTATTTTTTTAATCCAAGCAAACATAATAAACTTTATCTACAAAACTAACAAATATCAAAACAATGATTGGCAGTCTATTGGTTGACATACTTGACATAACTAACAGTGTTGACACTTACACTGACGTCTGCATTGTCTTCGTTTAAGGCCGTCGGCACACTTGAGTTTACTAAAATTACGTTTTACATGCGTTTTATGTGTTTTTTAGCAGTAAAGATATTTTTAAACGTATATACAAAATACATTTTAGATTTTAGTTACTTAAAAACTCGAGATTATGTGCTTAATTTTTTTAATATTTTTTATTACACGTGGTAGAATCGAAAATGATTGGAATGGCTACACCGATCGCTTTTCTACCTACAATTCTAAAACGAGACAATTGTAATGCAATGGAGATGCAATCACTAATTTAGCAGACTACCGTTTCTAATGACAATTTTGATTGAATTGTAATTGCATGGTCTAAGAATGGTTTTTCTTTAAAAATAGTAGAATTGGCCCCCAGGGCCCCAATTCTACTAAAGAAATTGTGTTTAAATTGTTAATGAATTATCACAAAATTTACATTTTTGACACTTTTTGTGTAGCAAAAGTGTCAAAAGTGACCATTTTGAGGTAATTCATTAACAATTCAAACACAATTTGATTAGTAGAATTGGGGCCCTGCGTGTTTGCAATATGCATGTTGATAATAGTAGATTATGTACTAAGGGAATAAAGCAGTGTCTTATGTCGCGGGCGGCATATTGAACCCTGAGCGTAACGAGGGACTCGCGAGGGATTGTATAGAGTCCTGAGCGAAGCAAGGGGTTCAAGCTGCCCAAGACGAAACCAAACCAAGCCCTGGCTTTTATTGTCTCGCAGAAAGTGTGAAAAGTAGAGTATGCTCCTCTGGAATAAAGCCTGTCTTCGTCTTGGGCAGCTTGAACCCCTTGCTTCGCTCAGGACTCTATACAACTCCCTCGCTACACTCAGGAGTTAACTTTAGAGTCCCTCGTTACGCTCAGGGTTCAGTATACCGCCAGCGACATAAGACACTGCTTTATTCCCTTAGTGCATAATCTACTATTAATGTGTTTACCGAGACGCTAGCGAGACCATCGTAAATAGCAAATAAAAACCAATTAAATTACAAAGATGTAACCTTTAGTGCAAGGAAAAGGCAAAGAAGTATTGAAATAAATTCTAAGTTGAACTAATAGAATAAAATGCGTCAAAAAAGTTCATCTATTCGAAAAAACTTGACTAGTTGAACTAATTGGAATATTTTTATCCAATAAGTTCAAAAGGTTGAACTAATAGTTGAACCACAGAATAAATATTATTAATTTATTATTATATTGACGACCTCTGTGGTGCAGCGGGCGAAGGTTCGCCTGCGACGCAGGAGGTTGCGGGTTCGATTCCCGCCTCGGAACAAATATTTGTACGATCTGCAGATATTTGTTCAGGGTGTTCTGGGTATTTTCTATGTTTAATAAAAAATATCTATCTATGTAATGTTATTGTATTAAGTATTATCAGTTATCTAGTTGCCATAACACAAGCTCTGCTTAGCTTGGGGCTAGATAATATTGTGTGAAATGTCCAGCATTATTTATTTATTTTTAATATTAGTACAAGGTTGAACTTATTGGAATAGGTCAGTTTTCAAGCCACCGCAATGTGATTGGCCAATATTTGACATTGACTATTGTTTCGATACGGTTAGATATTCGTGCTAACCCAAGTTTCATTTGTAGGAGTTCGACCCCTTATCGAACAGTTTCTGTATAAACAGGGCGTCCCAAGACTATGCGACATGAAGGAAAAGTACCTTAAATATTGTAGATAGGATATTTTGACATATACAGGGCGTAAAAAGACTACTGAAACAGTGCATTCAGACCATGATTCTGAAAATATTTAAGCTGAAATAACAAGAAAAAAAATTGCTCACTCTTGGGGCACTTTATTCGCGTTTTCTTTATAAATATCCGTAAAATAACATTAAAGGAACACAAAAACATAATTTCCATAATAAAAAAACGTTAATAAATAAAAAAGTAAAAAAAAGCAATGAAAACCATATAAGCGGTCGATCGGAGCGTTGAACTCGCGCGCGGCCGGAATAAATGCGTACATTGCTGGCTGACAAATACTATACGAAACGAAAAAAAAGGTTTTCTCCGGTATGAATAACCTCTCAGGCAAAGGCTATTTAAGCTATGATATAGGTAGCTTTACCAGTACCTTCAGTATTCGGGAGCCATCCTTTTACACGCTGTATATATGCTACTATGTATTTGATATACTTTGTAGGTTTTTCCTAATAGTGGTTTAGCCGGTAGGAGGTAGGTACACTTGCCTCTAACAAAAAATCCGGTAGTTCTCACGTTATTTATGATAAAAGAATGCTTTTCAGACATTAACGGATTCGCCGACTTCTCTCCCGAAGAAACAAGAACTCTCACGGGTTGTATGAAGGGCTGGCCTGCAAGCACCACTTGTAAAGTAAATATAAATACATTAGTTAATAGATTCAGGTGTGAACTTGCGGAAATCTAAAGTATTGAATAAACAAACAAATCAAAGTGACGAAAAACAGCGGTAATTAGCCGTTTTTTTTTTCAATTTAAATATAAACAAATCATGCACAAATTCGGCCCTCTCCTGATAGCTCTGTAAGAATTCGACACGACTGAGGATGTCTAAGTCAAAGGTTTTAAGTTTAAGGGACTTATTCCTAATCATTTTTTAAACCTATTTTAGTTATAACTTTTCATTTAAAAAACCGACTTCCGCCATTGTATTCGACTAAATAATTTTGGATGAAAAAAAAATTATGAAAGAACCATAGTGGTGAAAGGATTATGATACTTTCTGAATGCAAATGCTTGGTGTTTTGCTGAAAATATCAAAATCGCCATATGTATGCCTACAATATTTGAGGAGTTCCCTCAATTCCTCATGGATCCCATCATCAGAACTGGATTCTGAAAAAACTGGGACCAATCTGGCAGTATATCTATTCAAATAAAAAAAGAATTTTCCAAATCGGTTCATAAATGCCGGAGATATGCGGTAACAAACATTTAAAAAAAAAAAAAAAAACAACCGAATTGAGAACCTCCTCCTTTTTGGGAAGTCGGTTAAAAATAGCTTTCGTCTTCTTCTCTCTGATGTAAAATGGTATATGTCAGAACAAGACAACACATATTTTAACTAAAATAGGTTTAAAAATGATTATGAATAAGGGGGTAAAAGTGTAACGTAAAGAAATTCTTTATTGTAAAAACTGTGTATTTAAAGGTGGTCTAAATATTCAAAGTTGCAATAGTTTGCCCATTTCGGACGTACAATAATTTTATGCTAAAGTAGAACATATTTATATATACCTAGTTAGGTAGTTTGGTTTATAAACACTATTGCAAACGATCCTAAATCACTACCCTCCCCCCTCCTATATCCCCTGTATCCTGGCAATGCGCCACGCTTAATGGCAACACTTACCTACCCCCTGTTTCATAATCATTCTCTAAACCTATTTTAGTTAAAATAGCTTTTGCCTTGTTTTGGCGTATGACATTTTACATCAGAGAGAAGAAAACAAAAGCTATTTTAACTAAAATAGGTTTAGAGAATTATTATGAGACAGACCCTTAATATTTTTTTGTCTATTCAATACTTTAGCAGACATTTTGATGACAGTCTGTTGCAATTCGGTTACTTTTTCAGGAAATTTTGCTCATTTTTGTAAATTAATGCATATTACGACGAAACTCACTTAAATAACTTGTTTTCAAGACTATCAGCGACATGCCGTCTCGCGACGCTCCAGATTCCATCGACTGGAGGGACAAGAAGGCAGTGACTCTGGTCAAGAACCAACTCACTTGTGGTTCCTGCTGGGCGTTCGGCGCTACTGGTACATAACAGATAACCTATATCAAATTAGAATAAGTTTTTTTTTCCTAATAACTCGGAAATGGCTTCATTAATTTAAAATAACTTTATTGTAAAAAAACCTATTTTTCAAAACTTAAATTCGTTATCGGAACCTGCGGCCCAATTCTCTAATTTAAAAACATTCCAGTCACAATATAATCTCGTGTCAGTCGCACTGTCACGTATGATTAGTAAGTATTAAGTGCATCACACACGCAGCAGACGCGGTAGTATTTTATATGCGTATAAAAACTTATCGCATCAAAGGTATCACACACGTAGCAGATACGATAATATACGTAAATGATACATTCACGCGGAACCCTTCAAACTGGATTGTATTTCAATTTGTACACACAGATATAATCTGTCCATCTTTTGATATATGTCGGTGCCTACAGATGCTTGACGGTAAAATATAAGTGATCTGCTACGTGTGTTGCTCATTGAGTTTAGTATAGAGAGCGATATGGACAGATACGCGCTCACAGATATCTTACCGCATCTGCTACGTGTGTGACACACTTTACACTATTACATTATGATTAGTAGTAGCCTGGCAGTGTGTGCTCATTTTGATCAGAGGCCCAATTCTCTAATTTAAAAACATTTCAGTCACAATAATTTCGTGTCAGTCGCACTGTCACGTATAGTAACTATTACTTAATCTTCGCATGTATACTCGATGACAAATCACACCCCTGGACTTCAAATCTTCGTAAGATCAGATTTCTTACTATTCCAGGTAACGTGGAGGGACAGTACGCTATTAAATACCAGCAGCAGGTGATTCTATCGGAGCAGCATTTGGTAGACTGCGATCCCAAATCAGGTGGCTGTGATGGCGGTTTGCCAACCTATGCTTTTGAGTGAGTAATGAAATTGACCAAGCGAGCGAAGTAATTGCAAATGAAAAATTTGCTTCTATCTGTCCGGATATAATGTTAAGTTGGTACTCACGTAACAGGTCGTATTTTTAACCGACTTCACTAAAAGGAGGAGGTTCTCAATTCGGTTGTATTTTTTTAAATGTTTGTTACCTCTTATCTCCGTCATTTATAGCCGATTTGGAAAATTCTTTTTTTCTTTGATAGATATACTTCCAGATTAGTCCCATTTCAGAATCCAATTCTGATGATGGAATCCATGAGGAATTGAGGGAACTCCTCAAATATCTATTGTAGGTATAACGATTTTGATATTTTCAGCAACAAATCAATCATTTGCATTCAGAAAGTATCATAACCCTTTCACCACTATGGTTTTTTTCATCATTTTGTTTTCATCCAGATATTAAGTCGAATACAATGGCGGAAGTCGGTTTTTTAAATGAAAAGTTATAAAATAAATCGTTGACATGTACCTATCTTTTTTTCTTCATTAAGTAAATATCTATTTTCGTTTAAATCTTTCTTTTTCTCGTAGGCCCTCGCTTTAAATCCATCCTTTATTCACTAATTGCATAATATACTAATTGTACACCATAAGATAATAAAAAATACACAAAACTTAACATGATAGTTAAAACTAGGTACAATGAAAAAGCTATTTTGACGTCACCATTATTAAAATTACAGAGAACTGATAAAAGAAGGCGGGCAGGAGTTAGAAGCAGACTATCCGTACGAAAATGTGCAATCCGAATGCCGCTTCAACAAAACTAAGATTGCGGCCAAAGTAACTGATTGCAACGTATACAATCTGAACGATGAAGTGATGCTTAAGGAGGCTGTGTTTAAAATTGGACCTCTCACGATTGGTAATCTTTCTCATGGCACATATAGGTACAAAAGAACTGAGGCCCAATTCTCTAACTAGAAAATAGTTAAAACAGAGTTCGGATCATGTTTCGATGTCTTAAATGTCAGAAATGGTATTCTCCTAACGTATAATACCTACAACAAAGTCAAAGTCAATTCAAAGTCAAAAAGAATTTTATTAATTTAAATCTCAAGGATCATTTTGAATCGTCTTATAAACTAAAACTACTCCTGTTCCAACGCGACCAAGCCTAAGGCTGAGGCCAAACGAGCGTAATTTTGTGAGTCGTGAGTCGCAGAATTTCGTTCGCAGAAATTCTGCTGCATTCGGTTTCATACAAAAGTCCTGTTTCATTCACACGGCGACGCAAAATGAGTTGTCTGCCGACTCACACGCATTATTCGGACCGAATTGAGTTTGCGGGGGGCGAGGGGGCCGACGCGGGCCGGGCATTTACCCAGCATCTTTTTCTGGCAATATCTACTTCTTCGTCTTCTAAATATGCTTCGTAAATACACAACATTTTCAACGGTTCCATTGCACGACACAAACATCCGCTATAAACGTTCGATAGTAACTGAATAAAATGCGCTCGTCTGGCATCCCAACAGAATTTCTGCCAGGCAGAATTTCTGCGAACGAAATTCTGCGACTCACGACTCACAAAATTACGCTCGTTTGGCCTCAGCCTAAAAGAATCAGGCAACAAACACGGCTTGGCTTACAAAAAATGGTCAACACGTGATTATATCGAAATGTGACCGAAACTTGAACGATTCAAAGTTTTTTCGATAATTTTAGCTTAAGTAGTTGGAGCCTCTCATTACTCTTTCCAATTATATATATATTATATAACTATCCTACTCTAATGGTAGTCACCGTGAATTGAAGTAGACTAAATTGTTATTTATGAGGGAGCAGAATACCAACTTTCAGTCAATTCACAATTCAGTCTCGATTCGGTTAACATTCAGTGTAGTTTTAAAATAATTTAGAGAATTGGGCCTCTGAGACGTAGCCCAAACCTTCTGCGACGTGCCTTTAAATACAGTTGTGGACATCACGGAACTGATATTTTATTCAATATTTTTTGAACCGGATGACGCGAGTCTTCCACTCGATTGACTAAAGACATTATAAACATCGCAAGAAGTCGCTGGATGGAGGCGGCTCAGTACCGTTCGTCGTGGCATTCTAAGGGGGAGGCCTATATCCAGTGGAATTCTACAGGCTGATGATGAAGATGATTATGATAATGAGTTTTTGAACTGAATTGCTGTAAGAGCTCATTGTAACCCAATTCAGTTCAAAAACTATTCAATACAAAATATCGGTTTCGTTTTGTCCGCAGCTATATTCAAAGGCACAGTAGCAGAAGGTATAGACTTCTGCAATTAAAGATATTCAATTATGACGGATGTCAACGGTGAACCGATATGAATAGTTTTTGAACTGAATCGCTATAAGAGCTCATGGTAACCGAGCTTGTGATTTAATTACTCAATGAACTTTAGCTGACTGTACTAGGTATCTTCAATAGCAAGTTCGTCCCAGGAACTATTAGTAATTCGAAAACTGCCTAAAAATTTAAAGGATAATAATAAATAATAATAGATAATGATAGTAAATAAATAAACGCTGGACATTTCACACAACATTATCTAGCCCCAATCTAAGCAGAGCTTGTGTTATGGTAACAAGATAACTGATATACTTAATCCAATACAGATATAGATAGATATTTTTTATTATACATAGAAAACCCAGAACACCCTTAACAAATATCTGCAGATTGTACAAATATTTGTTCCGAGGTGGGAATCGAACACGCAACCTCCTGCGTCGCAGGCGAACTTTCGCCCCCGCGCCACAGTGGTCGTCAAAAACACCAAAGTTCACAGGGTCTATCATAACATCATAACATATCACCCAACAGTCACATACATAGTCCAGACTAGGATTCGCTGTGTCGTGGGTATCAGAAACTACGAGTACCACGGTACCACAACACTCAGACCCGGAACAAAATTTACAGATAATACAAACATTTATCCCGCAGAATCGAACCAGCACCTCTTGCGTCTCAGCCGGGTACTCACCCGCCGCGCAGAGGTCGTCAAAACAGTATCTATCTAACTACTCTGGATCTCACGTTTGTTTCAGGCGTGGATGCAACCGAATTGCTAACTTACAGCGGCGGAATTCTATCCACATGCCTACATGACAATTTAGGCCATGCCGTTCTTCTCATAGGCTATGGAACAGGTAAATGAAGCATTTTCACTGCGGTGGCGCGCACGCGGGAGATAGAGGTAAGATAGCGCGAGCTTCATGCGTATGGGTATTAGTGTACAAAGCACTAAACCACTGTGCGTGTTTTACAAATGAAACGCTTAAGAGGTCAAAAAATAATGATATTTTTAACACTTTTTAGAAAGTTTTGAATGTTAAAAATTACTCCGATGGATGAGTAGGTACAGTTGTAGGTATCTATAGGTACCTACAACAAAAAATAAAAGAAAACGCAAAATACTTGTACTTGTTAAGTTTTTAATTTTGTTAACGTTGTATTGGACCACGGTGTACTATTAAGGGGTCGGGGAAGGATGAACTGCCCATGCAAACGTAATACCAAAATCATTTGTTATTCGAGCATATTTCCACCATATTATATTATTATTCGGGTTCGTATAGTATCTATCTAGGTTCCTAGATAGTTTTTGTTTAAAAATACTTACCTAAAACGAAATTTAAGCGAATTCCATTTCGTATATATTTACGACTTTTACGACATGTTTTAATCTTATTTGTATCAACGTACTTTCTAGTATTCTGTGTTTAGGAACATAGCATAATTGTCAAGTTACAGAATAACAAGATATGAAAAAAACATTAAGTTTTTATTCATAATTTTTGGTATTACGGAACACGACCTAATTTGATACAAATTCCGAACGGCGCGTACACCCATCGCGCATGCAGGGGGAGGCCCCGGTGCCAAACAAGGATAGCTGATTTTGACACTCGCTTCAAATTGAATTTGCTTGCGGCCTTCGAAGGCCCCTTAAATAAAAGGGTTTTTCCCCGTGGATCCACTGCTATGACCCACTGGTGGGACTACGGGGATTTTTTTTCCCCGTGGTCCCACCGCGCTAGAGATGGAATTCAAAAACAAAACTATAGCGCACTAGCTAAAATAAATATGAGACGAAACTTTTACACTTCGATTGCATTAAATTTATATGTATAATTACAAAGTATTTTCCTATTATTATTATTTTCTATATTTTCGTCAAAAATGTTGTTTTTTAATAAATTAGAAAACAAAACATTTTTTTTTTATTAAAAGCGTTTTATTAAAAGCTAGTGCGCTACAATAGTTTTGTTTTTTAATTCCATTTCTAGCGCGGTGGGACCACGGGGAAAAAAATCCCCGTTGTCCCACCAGTGGGTCATAGCAGTGGGTCCACGGGGAAAAATCCAAATAAAATGCATGCCTTTTGTGAATAATTTCAGATAATGAAACCGATTTCTGGATTATTAAGAACTCGTGGGGCACAGTGTGGGGTGAACAAGGCTTTGCGAGGGTCAAGAGAGGCAACGCCTGCTTGGGTATCGGAAAACACGTGTCGTCTTCCGTCGTCGGCTAGATGTCTGGAAGACATCGCAATCGTTGTCTCTAAATGAGCATATATTTTGTATATAACTAATAAACACTTGTGCTATTTATGAGCTTTTCTTTTTAGTCCAATTTTTTCCACTCCGTCTTCTCACGTGGATGTCAAAGTCTTTCCAAAACTGTTACGTGGTACTCATAAAAATAAAATGAAATGCAATTATTTATAATCATATTTTTATTCGTTATGGCAACACAATACAATTTAAATGTGACAATAGAAAAACTTAAATGATTATCACTTGAAATTACAAAAAAAACTGCATCAGATCAATAATAGGGTACCGTTGTACCAAAGGGTACCCGACCCTTAAAAAAATACCCATGTACCTTAATAGCTAGAAGAATATCCTTTTAGGCCTCCGAGGATAAAAGTCGTGAGGCGGAACGAAGGTGCGTCTAGTCTAACCCCCTTATTCATAATAAATTTTTAAACCTTTGATAGTTAAAATAGCTTTTATCTTGTTTTGACGTATGTTATTTCAAATCAGAGAGAACAAAACAAAAGCTATTTTAATTAAAATAGGTTTAAAAAATGATTACGAATAGGGGGGTTGAACGCCCTCCCCCCCCCCCACACCTTTAACATTGGCACTTGACGTTTGAACGACCCTTGTGCTTATGGAATATTTTAGTTAGACGTAATCAAATAGTGGGAGGAGTTCAGTTTTAGACGAAATCTATTAAATGTTTGTTAGTTTGTGTGTTTATTATATTATAATGCGGGTTTTTTTTTCTGCGATTATCATGTTATAATACAAAAAATTTGGTTCTATTACATTTCAATGAGAATCATTCAAGTATTCACAGTTCTAAAGTAAAAATAACAAAAACTTATGTATTATGTAAACTCTCATATTTTGTTCCGCGCCTAATTATTTATATAATTAATAATAACTATCAATTTCAAGCCCAATTAATATCGTAGATAACAGAGATTCGTAAATTTACAGTTTTATCAATAAAAAACATGGTTTAACTTAAATAATAACAGTAAATAACTTGAAATATTTTAGCAAAAGGTAATTTACGTAAACATTCATGTAACTTATACAATGTGTATCAAATTCAACCACCCCCCCTACCCCTATAAACCAGAGGGGAGGGTATTCCAAACTTAACATGGTAATTAAAAGTGCAATGGGCGGTCTTATCGCTTAAAAGCGATTTCTTCCAGATTACCTTTGGATGGAGCGAGAACTATTAGATTAAATGAATGGGGGGGGGGGGTGTACGGTTTAAGATTGGATTTAAATTAACAATATTTTTTTGTATCACTCTTTTTATTACTTCCTTCTTATTCATAATTAACTTGTAAACCTTCAATAGCTAAAATAGCTTTTGTCTTGATTTGGCGTATAACATAACACCCAACAACCACATACATAGTACTGATCTCATACTAGGATTCCCTGTGTCGTGGGTATCAAGTAACTACGAGTACCATTGTACACACACCCAGAGCCTGAACAAATATTTGCAGATAATGCAAACATTTATTTCGCAGCGGGAATCGAACCCGCAACCTCTCGCCCACCACGCCACGGAAGTCGTCAATGTCGTGTATGTAATTTCAATCAAAGAGAGAACAAAACAAAAGCTTTTTTAACTAAAATAGGTTTAAAAAATGATTTCAACATAACACCAGACAGTCACATAGTATGTTCTGAGTTTGTATGTTCTGAAATTGTTGTATGTGCATGGAAAGAGCGTGTACAAGCACACCTACAAAAGTCATCAATTACTTAAAATATTTCAAGTAACAATCCAAAAGTAATTAAAATAAATAATACTTAAAACTTTGTGTGATTTATCGTTAAGAGCATTATTAATAATTGAGTAATAATAATTTATAAATAATTACAACTATAACGAAACCCCTTAAGCCGGGTCTGCTACGCCACATTTTGTTACAAACAATAAAACATGTTATGTTAACATGTTTTGTTTGAAAATTTGGCGTAACAGACCCGGCTTAACTTATTTCAATTTTGTGGCATGTACAGTCGTATACATAATTTGACGAAGAACCAAGGTCACCGACATAGCTCTCAAAGTTAGCTAGTTGAAGTGGCAATAGGCAGGCCATATAGCTCGAAGAACTGACAACCGTTGGGGAATAAAGGTTCTAGAGTGGTGACCACAAACCGGAAGACGCGCTAGAGGAAGGCCCTTCACTCTATGGATTAAAAACATTACAAACGTCGCAGGAAGACGGTGGATGGAGGCGGCTCAAGGCCGTTCGTCGTGGCATTCTAAGGGGATGGTCTACGTCCAGCAGTGGACTTGTACAGGCTGATGATAGAAAATCAGCCACTTTGACATGCTTAAGTAGTCCCTAAGCTATGTGATGGTACGAGATAATGATAATATATGACATAGTTATATAATACCTACTTTGTATTCCCGCCATTGGGCGCCACTTAATACCAAGTTAGGCCCATTTTCACAAACTATGTTAATATCTAACCATGGCATAGTACAGAAACAACTCCGTAAATTAACTCAGAGTTAGCTATACCAATTATGTGCAGCGCAAGCGCGACTTGATTACTAAACAAAGTGCCAGAAGCATACAAATTCTTAAAAAATTACAACCTTAAACGCAAGGCAATAATGCTCATTTTCCTTTCGGTACATGAGTCCTAATTACTTTTATTCACAATTTACAAAATTCCCACTTTCTTGATTATTACGTACTTTTTAAAACATTCATTAACTTATACTCACACTTCATATGATATCGACTTCCCAAAATTCCCACTTTTTCAGATTTCTTATGCACGAGTATGTAGGTAGGTAATCCTCTTTACAATAATAACTGGCCACTTGAAATATCATCGATAAAGAACATTTCTAACCACTCTGGTATCTTATGCTATCCTGGTACTTTCGAAATCCACACGATTTTCATTGGGAGGGTCGTTTATTCTCGTTTTAATGTAACGAGTAAAATAGTTGTTTAAAAAGTGGAAATTTTGGGAAATGATAATTATAGGCAGTAGTGATTGTAGATAATGGGCAACATATGAGTAGGTATTTTGTTAAGTGGGAATTTTGTGAATTGTGAATAAAAGTAATCAGGACTCATGTACCGAAAGGCTCATTTTCACCAACCAATTTTTATATTGAAGGGCACTTAACTCATTTTAAATACGTTAAGTGTCGCGTAACCGTTAGGTGACCACTAAGTGGTGCAAATGAGCATAAAAATATCAGAATTAACATTATCTGTATCAACATTGTCATTGTTAATTAAAACTTTATTTCTATAGACTTTGTGAATCAATTTCCTTTGCATTAAATTCTGACTAACACGTGGTTTAATATATAACACGCCTTTTTCCACGAAGGGGTAGGCAGAGCCTCAACTGTCTTTTCACCGTCGCACAATCGTAGGGACATAGACGTGACAAGTGGCGAGCTCATCGCCGCCATTGCTTTCCTACGACCAACCCGTCAACGCTTTCTTCAACACATTCCTAAATAAGCCAGCAGCCAGGACCAATATTATAACAACAAAATTGCCCAAGAATTTAAAAATAAAAAATTCTCAATTTAAAAAAAAACTAACCTTCAAATCCACTTTTGCATTCGACTGTACACGTCAACAAACACTTCATACATTATTATACAATGAGTTCCATTACGTAATAACAAAGAAAACTGTGAGATGACGTCATGATACTAAGAAACAGACTGATTGCACAGAGACCGTAGTCAGTGTTTTAGCAAACAATTGAGCGCGGGAGACGAGCACGTAGCATTGGTTAGTTGTTGTTGTTGGTTGTTGTTGTTGGTTGTTGTTGTTGGGTGTTGTTGTTGGGTGTTGTTGTTGTTTGTTGCTAGTTGTTGTTGGTTGTTGTTGTTGGGAAAATAATATAAACCATTCCATACCATTATCGACTATGAGTGCGATCGAAAAATGCAATCTCTGACATTATAATCATTATTCTACTATCTTGACGTCATCACACAACTGTAAAATGTAAGCTAACGGCCGCACCCAGAGTTCCAAATTAAATCATTTATAAACAAAAACAAATTTTTCAACATACAAATCTTTGCAAGAGTGCCGTCTCTGAGTGTGGCCATTAGTATACAACAATGTGCATAAAAGTAGCGTAAAAGCGAGGCGCACAGAATCCTTTTAACACACTGGTTCTTTTACCAACAGTCAGTAAACCTTTTGGGGCCTTCTCTCAACCTGCGCCCTTATTGTAGAATAAACTGACAAACGTTTTCAATTACGATTTCGTAGTACATTGCAAAGCGTGTGTGATGTATTTTTCAAGAGCTTAAGACGAGGACTGATCTCAAAAGTAGTATTTTCAACGCCCAATGTGACGTGACGAGATTTAATAATGAGATACAAAAAATAGTGAAGGTAGAACATTAAACTAATAATAGTTTTAACCGCACAGAATTTTGAAAAAAGCCAGTGGGCCTAGCCAAACTGCATTCGCTGCGAAGCGATTTCATTTCTACAGTAGTCAGACCACGTGACATATCGATAGCTAACGTCAATCCCACACATTTTGGACTTTTCTACTGGCGTCATCGCTATTATAATGTTACTTTGTCTAAGGCCTCTGGTTTTGCAAAACAAAATCGCACAAATGACCACCCTAAAAAAGATTTGGCATTCAAATGCTCTTAATTTTGAACGGAAACAACACAATTTTTTTTACGTACTAAATAGTTAGGCTTGTATTTTAAAGTTCTAACCGCATATTTTTTATCTATGATTTGTATATTGAGATTAATTCAAAAAAATCCTTAAAATTAATACAGTCTCAAGTGCAAACAAGTTTCATCGTCAAATATGACATGCTATTTTCAACTTTAAGCAAAGGCGTTTCGATAAAAATGTTTTGATTTTAGGATCATACCGCGCCTTAAGACGAGCCTCCTTGACTTTGGAGTCACTTCGTTACATTCTCGCTCGGTAGAGGTAAAAGTTACCTTGATGTTTATACAGTGATTACTACAGGATGTAATCTAACGAAATCATAGATCAGAAACACGATTGGTAAATTTTTCTCGATAAATTTATTTTTTGAAACCGACCCTCTTAAAACCTTTCTTACGTCCACGTATCTAGAAGATATTGATGGCAAATTTTTATACAATTCGGTCGAAAATCACAGCACGTAACAGAATAGAAGATGATTTATTTTTAAATTTACTAGTTTTTAAGCAAAACGAAGTTTTATCACGTCGCTTACGTCATTTACTTCCGAGTGCTTCTGGGCGGGACAGAATCTATACCGCATCTCTTCTCGGGCTCAAGTGAGTAATAGCGCTATCACTTTGTAATCGGGGCTCATGGGCGAAGTTATCGTGGGAAGTTTTTTCAAGGAGTATCGTCTTAAATGCTCAAGCGCAATGAGCTATAAAAATCGTAATCAAGAGCGATTATCAGTACAGTACACAATAGTCACTGGTCACTGACCAAGGGACCAGGAAACAACCACTGGCACAACAAAGTGCCCTGTTAACACACTAAATTCGTTCACCACACTTTAGTTCCCAAGGCAGGGTCACTATACCACCGAGCCAGGCCACTGACCCAGTGTGACCGACAAAGAACCAGTGTCACGAGACATCAGCCCGTAGGGTTCTGCTTCTGCTCAAAAATAGCTGCCATATCCTTTATGTTGAAAGATGGAGATACATTTTCCTTTCTGAAATAAGATACAAAATCATTAGAACATTATCTTACATAACATGAACACACGCCTTTTCCCCTGAAGGAGTAGGCAGAGCCTCAAAGGGCTTTGTAATTCTTTGACGGCCTCTGTGACGCGGCGGAGTAGCCGGCTGAGATGCAAGAGGTTGCGGTTTCGATTCCCGCTGCGGGACAAATGTTTGTATGATCAGCAAATATTTGTTCCAAGTTTGAGTGTTATGGTACTAATGGAATCTATTTCCTTGATACCCACGACACAGGGAATCCTTGTGTGGGATCAGGACTATGTATGTGACTGTTGGATGTAATGTTTTTTTAAACATAACATAACAACATCCAACAATATTGTAGCAATGGAGGGGCATTCAGTTTTCTACTAGACGCACCCTACCTTCGATCTGTTATGGTGATTATTAATAGCCAATACAAAAACACACATTAATTAACAAACGATTTTAATTTTGCAAACGAAGACTTGGCATCTTAGGGATGAGGGGTTTTCACGGCCGTTTCAAATCATGCTTTCAGCGTTAAAAATAGATGGCGCTGGTCTATACTTAGCTGTCAAGTGTCAAAATAAAGTTACGTATCGACATCAACAACGTAGATTATAGTTTTCGTTTAGTGGTATTTATTTTTGCCTACTGCTAAAAACACCACGAAATCACTAGCACACACTCAAGAAGCAAACACAAACACAGAACATCATGACTAATATAGCCACAGACTAGTTAGATAATAGGTTAGTACACGTGCACCACAGATGATGCATTTGTCAATTTTGGCATTTACAGTTGATTTAGCGCCATCTATCGAACCAATTATTAAAATCGTTTATTTGCTTCAAATAGGGTTATGGTAGGCATGGCGGGTGGATCGTCTCGCATGTGGCGCGAAATTTAAATTTTCTCGTGTTTTTTTACTCATCACAGCTCACCAACACTTCTTGTGATAGCGAAAACTAATTTTGCGAAAACTAGGAAACAATAGACATATGTTTTAGTTATTAGTATCTGTACTTGTTTTTTGAATAAATAAATAACATAATTCATAGAATTGAAACTTTCGTGGTTGGGAGTCGTTTTAAAAAAGTCATTTTTTTTAGCAAAATTTAAAAAAAACAGTGGTTATTAGCCGTTTTTTTTAATTTAAACATAATTCATTTCACTTTTATAATAGTAGGGGTCATTAAGGTTTTATTCATTTCAAGTCTCAACAATTTTCATTAAAAAATAATATGTACAAAACTTACCTTTCTCCGTAGTCTCTTCGCAAACTGTCTCCTTCTCTCCTCTCCCTAGGACATTCTCTCTCGTCAGGACTAGTTGGTGACTGTATTGTATCTAAATTATTCACACTTTTAGCAAGAGAGAATCTCATTCGTTGCCCTAAGTCTACTGTATTTCTCCTTTCAAATTTAGGTAATTCTTCTTTAAATTTATCATCTTTCTTCATTTTAATTCGTGTTAGTTGTTCCGGATTACTTCTAAACGATTGTGAACTGTATTTTTCACGTAAGAAGTTCCGCCGTTCTTCTTTATACTTCTCGATTCGTTCTCGACTCAGTTTCTTCTCTGTTTCGAAGCCTATTATATTCTTTATTTCTGTAGGTCGTTTCTCGTTGAACCTTTGTATGAGAGATATTTTGTTTTCAGTTGTAGGGGTAATGCATTCCCTGCTTACGTTTTCGACTGTGTTTAGATTCAAATCTGGGAGGAATTTAGTATGTCTCTTCACATCTCTGACTTCTAAACTTTTCCGTCTGTCTTTATCTGGACCGAATTCTTTAACGAATGCGTTTTCGTCTAGAGACCTGGCAGAGTTTTTGGATAGCTTGTAACTTTTTGGTGACGTTGGTTTAGGGTCGCTTTTGACAGAGACCCTTACACGATCGTCTTTTCTTTCTAAAGAGGGGTATTTAACTTCGGCTTTGAATTTCTCAAATGTGAACGGCCCTTTTTGTTCCGTTGGACTCTCAAATCTGATAGCTAACTCTCTCACGTTAAGATTTTTCGCCTCAACTTTCTTTATAACATTTCCGTTGTCAGTTTCATCTGAATTCAATTTCAATGGATCTAAGATAGGATCAACTTCTTTCTTTTCTTCAATTTCTAACTTATCACAAATTTGCAATGTATCTACATTTATATTTTCGTAGTCATTGCCTTTGAATTTAACATTTTCATAGTGATTGGTAGATTCTTCTGGTATATAATGAATTTTAGATTCTTCTGGTACGTAATGTTTTAATTCTTCTGGCATGTATTGAATTTTTGATTCTTCTGGCACGTAATAATCTAATTCTTCTGGCATGTAAATAATTTTAGATTCTTCTGGCGTGTAATGATTTGATTCTTCTAGTATGTAATGATTTGATTCTTGTGGGATGTAGTTATTTTTAGATTCCTCTGGCATAAACTGATTTTTAGATTCTTCTAGCAAAAGATTACATTCTTCAAGTATGTAATGATTTTTAGATTCTTCAGGCAAATTAGATTCTTCTGTTAAAAGACTAGATTCTTCTAGAACGTCATTTTCTTTATCAGGTGACTCTAGAATCATCGCGTTTACTTCTTCAATGCTTTTTTTGAAGAATTTCACTTGACTGTACACGTCAACGTCAACATCAAAGTGGGTTTCTGTTGGAGTATCTAGAATGATCAGGTCTTGGCTGAAATCCGGTTGGCACGCTTGTTGTGTTGGTAGCGAAGCATCAGCTTGTGGTATCGTCGCTTCCTCCACTATCGACAGATTTTTTTCCAGATCGATATCTTCATAGACAGAATCTCTATCGCTATCTTTAGATTTGGTCGGTGATCTGAAAGTGATGCTTATAGTAGACTTGAGCGGACTTTTTAGTGGGGAGCCGGGGGAACTTTTGCTGCTAGAAGATAGATTTATATAGTTCGGTCGGGTAAAGTTGAAACATTCGTATAGCTCGTCATGGTGACTCACGTTGGAGTATGAAGACGAGCTTTCGTGTGATGACGTCATGACTTTTATATCTTTTTTATCGGAATTGTGATCTGATGACGACGTTGAGACAGCAGATAGCCTATTCAAGTTCTGATAGCTGACGTCAGAGTTAATAGGACTTTCTAAGCTATCTGTAGTCGTATTATAATCTGTAGCTTTTAGTTCACATTTGAGGCATGTGCCCTCGTTGCAGTTGAGACAGTCATCACTTTGGATTTTTATGGTATGTTTGTTCTCGCTTACTTCCGAGTCTGTTTCTAGAGGATCGTAAACCGGCGTGATTGGGGTGATCGGGCTTGAGTTGATTGTACTGGAAGTTAGGGAGTTTTCTATTGGCCAATCTATTTTGATGAGGGTAGAATGTACGTCTTTGCCATGCCAGCTCAGTCGACTGATTATTTTTTCATTTGGTTCTATAGGTTGGTGTAGGCTGCTGTACCGGGATGTGGTTTTGGACTTGCGTGGCGAGCCCCTCTCTCTGTAAGCGTGATGTTAGGAAGCTATGAAGATTAGATGGTTGTTATAGTTAAAGGAAATGTGGATGAATGTCTAGTTACTTTAGGCCTAATTGCATCAAATTTAACCCTGGGTTATCTTAACGTTGGCGCTATACATTTTAATGATTAAATAGTATAATCATCTCGAATTAATGCTAATTCAAGTTGGTGCAATTGGGCCTTGGGAGTTTTAAGCTTTTTATTTACGTTATACGTGGACATCGATAGCTTAACAGCCTAATATATTGCCAGAAAAGCGTGTGCAAGATCAGTTTTGTTTAATGCGCGTCTAATACTAGACTTAAATCTTACTTGCAACTTAACGACATCCATCCAAATTTCCCAAAGTTTAAAGAAAGTATTACAACTAAATACAAAGTATTAGATATTGCACATGCAATGAAAATTGCAGTGATTTTTACAAACATTTTAGGTTCAAACTAGTTCACATACAAACAGTGTGTTAAGTGAGTTTAATATGAAAATGTTGTGTCCGGTCTAAAAAAGAGCCCTCCGTCTCTATGGATTTCGTAAAAGCCGACTAAGGGGTTACATCAGATAGGCAGCAGCATCCACCTGAGCACTAAACACTGTCTGCGAGTGATGATTATGGCAAATCCCCCCAACGCTTTCTTGGGGGGAGGTCTCGTCCAGAAGTAGACGTCTAACGGCTAATGATGATATGAAAATAAACGGTTACAATGGGTTCAATTCGTAAATGTCATCGAATTACTAATATCAGCATAATAGCAGCCAAACTAATAAAATATATTCAAATATAAATTCAAGCAAATACAGGAGTTTAATTGGAGGAAGCCCTTTCGCATTGTTTAATTGTTTATTAATTGTCAACATGTACATAATTTATAGCTTTGGTCTAACAGTAGCTTATGAAAGTACATGTACCCTGTAGGGCGCTGCAATTTTAATATTATAAGTCACATTATATAAAAAACGCAGGTTGATAACATAGGAGAGAATTGTATACACCAATGAGTATCATATATCCGAACTTTGAAAATCTGGTAGTTGATTTAAGCTCAGAGGCCCAATTCTGTAATTTTAAAACATTCCAGTCACAATATAATCACACACACACACACTGCGATTATTGCGATTGATTTAGTGCACAGCGCACTTAATCTTCGCAAGAAACGGAAGATTAAGTAGTAGTTACTATACGTGACAGTGCGACTGACACGAGATTATATAGTGACTGGAATGTTTTAAAATTAGAGAATTCAGATTCAGGCCATGCTTTGTAACATCGCCGTATAAGTTGCAGATCTACAGCTATTTTTCTAACAATTAGTCATTCGGATGACACTCTAAATCGCACCCATTGCAGTTCAGAATTGTTCCAGAATTCTTAGTAATTCCTCCAACCTTCCTCCACTCCTGAGTGACTAAGTGAGTGAGTGACTGAGTGAGTTGGACTAAGAATTTTTTAATAGTTCTAGCTGTTATTGAAGGTTTTATCATCAGCCTGTAGAAGTCCAAATAGATAGGCCTCCCTGTAGGCTCTAGTCTTGAGCCGCCTCCATCCACTGACTTCGTGCGATCTTTAAATTTACGTCAATTGAGAAGGGGGGGATGGCTTCTTACACTGCGGCGTCTGAGGCCTTACCATGAGCTCTTGTAGCGATTCGGTTCATAAACTATTCAGTACAAATATCAGTTCGTCGTTGACATCCGTCATCATTGAATAACTTTAATCGCAGAAGTCTATAGACCTTCTGCTACTGTGCCTTTAAATATAGCTGCGGACATCACGGAAGCGATATTATGTACTGAATAGTTTTTTAACTGAATCGCTATAATAGCTCATGGTAAGGCCTCTGATTGAATTGTACTAATCCTCACCTTAGCTTGACGTTTCCGAGTGACGTTTGAAAGTCCAACGGTGACGGTTTGGGACTGTCACGGTCCTTGCATAATCTGAGACAGAAATAGAATTTTTCTTAAAACATAAAGCGAATAAGAAATCTCTTTATTTATTTATTTTGTTATACAGGGTGTTTTTTTTTTAAATGGGACAGTATTGGGATAACCGAATCCATAAGAGATACGGGAAAACTGTCTTTGGAACCATTTGCTCATTTTGTATGAAAATGATTTTGGCATAGTTATTTTTTTGGTCAAGCGTGAGATCTCCATAAAAATGAGTAGTTTTGATCAAAATTTGGTTAGTAACATCTTACCTAAGTTATGTTTGTCTTCTAGACACTTGGTTCTCTATGAATTAAGTTTCTATTTTTACCCGACTTCACAAAAAGGAGGAGGTTCTCAATTCGGTTGTATTTTTTTTTTTTTTTTGTTACCTCATATCTCCTTCGTTTATAAACCGATTTGGAAAATTCTTTTTTTATTTGAATAGATATACTTCCAGATTGGTTCCATTTTCCAGAATCCAGTTCTGATGATGGAATCCATGAGGAATTAAGGCAACTCCCTAAAATATTATAGTCATACATATAGCGATTTTGGTATTTTCAGCAACAAATCAAGCATTTGCATTCAGAAAGTATCATAATCCTTTCACCACTATGGTTCTTCCATCATTTTTTTTCATCCAAATATTTAGACGAATACAATGGCGGAAGTCGGTTTTTTAAATGAAAAGTTATAAATAAGTTTTTATCTAGTTACCGTTTAGCTACGTCCGCATTGCGGGGCGAGTTCGGGCGCGCGGATGGGCGCTTCTCGGGGGGCGGACGAGGGGGTCGCGGACGGCGAGGGGACTCCCCGTCAATGTATCCAATCTGAGATAGCTGCTCTTCCAACGCGGCGCGGCGTCTGAAACACGGTATATCATCATTTGACGACCTCTGTGGCGCGGCGGGCGTGTAGCCGTCCGAGATGCGAGAGGTTGCGGGTACGATTCTCGCTGCGGGACAAATGTTTGTATGATCTGCTAATATTTGTTCCGGGTCTGGGTGTTATGGTACCATGGTACTCTAAGTTCCTGATACCCACGACACGGGGAGTCCTAGTGTGAGATTAGTACGTATGTGGCTATTGGGTGTTATGTATGTGATGGTTATGGTAAATCCCCATTGCATTCTATGGGGGAGGCCTCATCCAGCAGTGGAAGTAATGCTGATGATATATCCTATCCTACTTATATTATCAAACGCGAAAGTTTGTGAGTATGGATGTTTGTTACTCTTTCACGTAAAAACTACTGAATGGATTTGAGTGAAATTTGGAATGGAGATACTTTACACTCTGGATTAACACATAGGCTACTTTTCATCATCAACATCATCATCATCAATTTTCATCATTATTCACGCGGGTGAAACCGCGGGGCGCAACTAGTTAGCTATATTTTTGAATAGGTGCGTGTTTGTTTGAGTGATGACTTACGGCACTGAGACGTGGTCGCTAACAATGACCGACGACAGGAAGTCAGTGGATAGAGGCGGCTAAAGACCGTCCTTCGCGGCATTCTATGGTGTCTACGTCAGCAGCGAACTGCTACCGGATAGTCATAATGACTAGGGTAACAGTGGGGTAAGCACGAGTATCTGACGGTATCGAGACGCGAGACGATAAAACGATGCCAAACATCGGCCAATGACATCGCGGTGGCTTGAAATCATTTTCACCGACTTCACAAAAAGGAGGAAGTTTTCAATTCGGTTGTATTTTTTTTTTGTTATCTCCTTAGTTTATAAACCGATATGGAAAAATCTTTTTTTTATTTGAATAGATATACCTCCAGATTGGTCCCATTTTTTCAGAATCCATTTCTTATGATGGAATCCATGAGGAATTGAGGGAACTCTTAAAATATTATAGGCATACGTATAACGATTTTGGTATTTTTAGCAACAAATCAAGCATTTGCATTCAGAAAGTATCATTTGGTGATTTAATCCTTTCACCACTCTATTTTTTTCATCATCAAAATATCTGTGGGATTGATCAGTGAAACAAACGGGCCTTTGGCAGCAAATTACTTCAGTTTATGGTGGTTATGGTGGTATTTGGTGTCTTTAACACCATAATTTAGTTAAATTCCTTCACCACAAATTTGCACCCGAGTACGCATAGTTCAAGAGAGAGAACCGTTCCTTTCTTTCATTCGTTCCTCTCACTCCGTTCAAAAACTGATCCCTACGATGACATAAGGTTTCGTTCGGTACTCGTTACCATTTCAATCCTACATATCTTCCAGATATTTAGTCGAAAACAAAGGCGGAAGTCGGTTTTTTAAATGAAAAGTTATTGATTTGTTGGTTAATATTTGACATACCCAACACTCCGTATTATAAACGTAACGGCTTGTCGGTGAATGGAGGCGGCTCAAGACCGTTCGTCGTGACATTCTAGGGGGTAGGCCTAGGTTCAACAGTGGACTTCTACAGACTGATGATGATGATGATATTTTAAGTTTGCTATCGTCTCGTCATGTTCGTGCTTGAGCCTCTGAGATTAGTAGAATACTCACTTTTCAGCTAATTCGTTGGCCGCTTCGATGTCGACTCTCAAGTTCCTGCGCGGCGAGGGATCCACACTGCACAGGCCGGACTCAGGAGGCGTCGAGCACAACGAGTCACCCTGTACGAAAGTAATAAGTTTTTAGTTGACAGAAATTCGTTTTTAGTTGACAGAAATTAGTTTTAGTTGACATTAATTAGTTTTAGTTGACAGAAATTAGTTTTTAGTTGACGTAATTTAGTTTTTAGTTGACAGATATAAGTTTTAGTTGACAGAATTTAGTTTTTAGTTGACAGATATAAGTATTAGTTGACAGAATTTAGTTTTTAGTTGACAGATATAAGTATTAGTTGACAGAATTTAGTTTTTATTTAACATAAATAAGTTTTAGTTGACAGAAATAAGTTTAAGTTAACAGAAATAAGTTAGGTATCAGATTAAAAGTAAAAAATAAAATTTAAAAAAATCCCAGTTATTTTTAACATTACATGAGCTTTTACAGCGCCCCCTGGTGGCAGCTATGAATATTTAAAGTTAAGAATATTTTTATTTAGAAATGGTCAATGTTATAGTACCGTATTACACCACCAGTACTATCGTATTACCGTACCAGTGATACCATATTACCCACCAGTGGTACTGTATTACTCTCACCAGTGGTACCGTATTACCCCACTAGTGGTACCGTATTACACACTTGTGGTACCGTATTACCCCACTAGTCATACCATATTACCCCACCTGTGGTAACGTATTACCCCGCTAGTGATACCATATTACCCTAACCGTGGTAACGTATTACCTGGAGGATGGTATGTGGTTGTGTGTCGTCCTCTTCACTGAACATGTGGTGGTCTCGCTCTTGAGGTGACAAACGTAGTCGCATATCTGCTAACTCAGCCTGCCACGGCTCGAAGTACGAATCGCATGATGATGACCTATAAAAGAAAATTAGAAGCGTACTTATAAAGAAGTGTCGTGGTGTGTCCGACCTAAAAACAGACCCCTCTTTCTCCTCCCGTGGATGTCGTAAGAGCCTAAGGGATTAAACCAGGGGATGGGCGGCAGCAGACGACCTCCGTGGCGCGGCGGGCGAGAGGTTGTGGGTTCGATTCCCGCTGCGGGACAAATGTTTGTATGATCTGCAAATATTTGTTCCGGTTCTGGGTGTTATGGTACCATGGTACTCGTAGTTCCTGATACCCACGACACAGGGAATCCTAGTGTGGGATAAAGACTACGTATGTGATTGTTGGATGTGTTATGTTATGTCTTTCGAATGGATAGTGGCAGACAGTGACAGAACATATTCTTTAAGTAGAACTAAAACTTCTATCTGGGGTAACTTTTCAATAAACATATTTATCAAAACTTACAAAATTTACGTTTGCTTGTTAAATATGTCGTAACCGCTGAACCAATTTCAATAAAATTTAATAAACTGATAGATTATGTCTTGTCCTAATCCCTAACTGAAGTTAAAACTAAAATTACCATTCAATTTTTAATGACAGTGTTGAGCAATTGATGGTAATTTTACTTCAAAGTTAGGGCGATGCCACACCGGCGTTGCGGCTGCGCTGCGTGTCGCACCGCAATGATTTCAATGCAGTGAATGCCACACGAGCGCTGCGTCGGCGCTGTGTCAACGCAACTATGCTATGCTCCGTCGTTTCAACGCAACTCCCTTCCCCACCTCGTCTCCTCAGCCCCTTCTCCGTTGCGCGCGCGTCGCGACATCGCAACGCACCGGCAACGCCCGTGTGGCAGCGCTTATAGTCAGCGAGTGACTTTCAAGATAGGGAATAGGGGGGGCTGTATTGACACATTGATTGATTGCTACTTTTTGTCCCGGTACAACGCGAGTGAAACCGCGGGCAGAAGCTAGTGTTACATACCTTGTATGATGCTTGAGAGGTACGATCGCCCGCTCAGCCAACGGCGCCAAAGTGTCCGTGTCCGATGTGAGGGACTCGCAAGATTTCACGGGGCGGAGTGTCGGTGTTCCCATGGATATGTCCTGAAGATTTACTGATTATTATAGGATTGATGATGATGTTGTAGTTTATCTAATGATGCTATAGTTTATCTAATGATGCTATAGTTTATCTAATGATGTTATAGTTTATCTAATGATGCCAGTTTATCAAATTATGATATAGTTTATTGAATGATGTTATAGTTTATCAAATGATGCTATAGTTTATCTAATGATGTTGTAGCTTATCAAATTATTATATAGTTTATCTTATGATGTTATAGTTTATGAAATGATGCTATAGTTTAAATGATGATGATTTAGTTGCTGTAATGATGCTAGAATATCTAACGATGCTATATAGTTACTCTTATGATATAGTTACTCAAATGAAATAGTTACTCTAATGTTGCTATATAGTTAATCTAATGTTGCTATAGTTTTTCTAATGATGCTATAGTCACCCTAACGATGCTATAGTTACCATAGAGATAATATAATTACTACAACGATGTTATAGTAACTCTAATGTTGTAATAGTCACTCTGAAGGTGATAGTTCTCTGGATGATGCTATAGTTACCTCTGCCGGTATAGGGATGGGAGGTGTTATGTCGATTTGTACGGGTCTCGAGTTCCTTGGTCTCTGTTGCTTGTGTGAGCGAGTGAAAAGACCTCGCCAGCCGGACGGTGATCGTTTGAGGCCGCGTTTTGTACCTGACAACAGGATAATACCAATTAATTTTTAGGATTATGGTTTACTTATAATATTTTTGGGATTATGGTACACTTGGAAACTTTTTGGGATTATAAGTCTCACAGAATCTTTTTTTTTTTCCTTTTTTTTCACACAGATTCATTTTATATTTTTTTTGGGATTATGAGTCACATGGAAATTTGCTAGGGTTATAAAAAAAATTGGGACTAACGTTAATTTGTAATGTTTTTGGGATTATGGGTTACTTGGAATCTTTATGGGATTAGGATTCTCTCGGAATCTTTTTGGGATTATGGCTTACTTGGAATTTTTATGTGAGTATGATTCACTTCGAATCTTTTTGGGATTATGTTCGGCTATTTTAGGGATTCTACTTATTTTTAGGATTGTTCACTTGAAATGTTTTTGGTACAATTAGTGAACTTGGAATCATTATGCCTGTTAAATTTAACAACTCTTTTTTAACAAAGTAAAATTTTAACTATTAGATAACTCACCGGACAGTGGAAGCTCCAGCACTGTGTGATATTGAGGTAGATTGTTGGGTCCAGAACCGACCTGTAAAAATAAGAATTAAGTTAAAAGATGTACAAGATCAATAATAGACCAGGAAACGAACGTCTGTTTGGAAGCCTAAGTAAGTAGGTAACTTGAATCTTTATTTCAAAATATAGATTTATTCCCACTAGTTCCTTTTGGCGGTTCCTTTAAAGGAACTAATGTGTCATTTTTTTCCCATTAGTTTCACATGCATTAAAAGAGGCTCTGTGATGCGCGCTAAGTTTTTCTTCGCACTGTTACATACACTATCTGTCATGCATAAGGACCTTTTCAGGGCCCTAAACCCTCAAGCAAAGCACATTGCCCAAGAAAATACCACGACAGTGACACGTAGTAGTGCACGAAACGAAACCTGAGGGAAACGAGCCCTTACGAGGACTTTCACCTCACTGATTTTCTCAGTCAGTCAAGGTAGAAAGAGTTTTACCTCGATGCACTTTTTGACACTTAACATAACATAGTTTTGTTAGTAGTAGAACTTCTTGTGAAAGAGTTCGTCCGGAGAAGTACTACCACCGTACCTATTTCTGCCGCTAAGCAGTAGTGCTCACATTGCTGTGTTTCGGTTCAAAGGGTACGGGTGCCGGTGAAATTACAGGCACACGAGACTTTACATCTTTATGTCTCAGGGTCGGCAGCGTGCGTGTGATGCCTCTGGTGTTGCAGGCGTCCATAGGATACGTTAACTGCTTTCCATCAGGTGGGCCGTATGCTTGTTTGCTTGGCAACTAGTATAAAAAAAATATAACATCTAACAGTCACATATATAGTCCTGATCCCACACTAGGATTACCTATGTTGTGAGTATCACGAACTACGAGTACCATGATACACACAGACCCGAAACAAATATTTGTAGATCATGCAAAAATTTGTTCCGTAGCGTGAATCAAGCCCTTACAAGGTCTATCACCACGCTGGTTTTCTCAGTCAGTCAAGGTAGAAAGAGTTTTACCTCGATGTACTTAGGTTTGAGGGTGGACGGTCGTAGCTGAACTGCTGCCGCGGCGGCAGCTATAGCTCCCGACGGCGGTGGCAGCTGTGCCGGCGTGCTGGCGTGCGGCGCGGTGCCGGCCGGCAAGCCTCTGCGACGAGCCTCCTCCAAGCTGTAATACCATACAACTACATACATACATAACCGACTTCAATCACCAACGCGGATTATTCTCAGATACGGAAGGATATTAAGAGGCCAGCGAGAATTACAAATGATTTAGGTATCCAATCGCATTTTTAATATTTCCACCATATTATGCAATTATTCGGAGTTGGGTAGTATTGATCTAGGTTCCTGGATATTTCTTGTTTCAAAATAGTTACCTAGAACGAAATGTAAGCGAATTCCATTTTATATATTTTTACGACTTTTAGGATATGTTTTCATCTTATTTGTTTCGTATTAAAAACAATGTATTTTCTAGTATTCTGTGATTAGGAACATAGCATATATTACCAAGTTACAGAATTTCAAAATTGAATTTGAATTTGTTACAATTTTGATATTACGGAACAAGACCTAATTTATTACAAACTAGCTGGTGCCCGCGACTTCGTCTGCGCAGGATTAGTATTTCGAGTACCTTATATTAGCGTGGCGTAGAAAAGAATATAACCTATATATATACTGTGGCGGGTCATATTATAGACAATTCACACAATATCTTTATAAATTGTAGCCTATGTGTTATTCAGATGTATAAGCTATATTATTGTAAAGTTTCATTAAAATCCATTCAGTAGTTTTTACGCGAAAGAGTAACAAACATCCATCCATCCATACTCACAAACTTTCGCGTGTTTATAATATTAGTAGGATTCCAAACGGCTTGTACACCCATCGCGCACGCCCCGGTGCACAACAGGGATAGCTGATTTTTGTACTCGCTTCAAATTGTATTAGCTTGCGGCCTTCGCCGGCCCCTTAATATAGGAAGTAGTCAGTGCAGCCAACAAAATGAATGAATTTGCGGCTCTATTGGGATAAATTCTCTATGGGCACGGTGTACATACCTTAACAGTTTGGTAGGTGGGTTGACAGGTAAACTTTTGGGTCGTCTCCCCGACTCCATTCCACGCAACTCCACTGGAGGTTCCATTTGTTCCTATACAAATTATGAAACAAAATTTGAAAGAAAGAAAACATTTTTACTTTTATCCAAAGAACCACAACACAAAATTAAACATATGAAACAAATTACCAAAAGACAACAGGCTTTACCAAAATCTCTTATAGCGATTCAGTTCAAAAACTATTCAGTACAAAATATCGGTTCGTCGTTGACATCCGTCATCATTGAATAACTTTAATCGCAGAAGTCTATAGTCCTTCTGCTACTGCCTTTAAATATAGCTGCGGACATCACGGAACCGAAGATTTGTACTGAATCGCTATAAGAGCTCATGGTAAGGCCTCAGGAAACAAGACAAAATTAAACATTAAAAATAAAGTACTTGGGTACCAGAGTTTTGTTCGAAAAAATTGGAAAAACGCGTTTTCCCAGAGATGAAATCTAGCTAGATCGATTTTTTGCCCCCAATAATCACCAAATAGCAAATTTCATCGAAATCGTTAGAGCCGTCTCAAAACATATTATTTTACATACAAATATTGCTTGTTTAATAGTACCTATAGGATATGTAGGTAACCAATTACTTAGGTAGGCATCAATATGTGTTGTGTGGGGTCAAATGTCTCAGCATAAGGTACATAACATAAATAAATAAATAAATGCTAGACATTTCACACAACATTATCTAGCCCCAAGCTAAGCAGAGCTTGTGTTATGGGTACTAGATAACTGATATACTTAATACAATACATTACATAGATAGATATTTTATATTATACATAGAAAGATACCCAGAACACCCTGAACAATTATCTGCAGATCGTACAAATATTTGTTCAGAGGCGGGAATCGAACCCGCAACCTCCTGCGTCGCAGGCGAACCTTCGCCCGCCGCGCCACAGAGGTCGTCCAACACCCAACAGACACATTATGTAGTCCTGCTCCCACACTAGGATTCCGTGTTGTGGGTATCGGAAACTACGAGTACCGTGGTAACACCCAGAACCGGAACAAATCATCCAAGCATTTGACCCGCAGCGGGAATCGAACCCGCAACCTCTCGCATCTCAGCCGGCTAATCGCCCACTGCACCACGGAGGTCGTCAAAATCGGCACCAGACCTGCCCCTGTATTGGCTAACGAACTGATAATCGCTTTCAATTCCGATTTTACAGTACATTGCGCTTTATGTTTTGAATATTTCTGGTTGTGATAATTAGCTGAAGCATGCGGCGCAATGTATTGCGAAATCGCAATTGAAAGCGATTACCAGTTTGTTATGAGGGATCTATTCGTATTTAATTATAATGTAAATCCGTTATTGGCTGTCGGTTTGGAACATTGGTTTATTATCTTATTTCTAAGAGCTGTGGATTTTGTTGTGAAACAAATAAATAAGTAAGCATTGTATTAAAAGGTTGTAAAATTACCTGCTCTAATGATTCTGGTTCCGAATCGGCTCCTTGTTCCTGAGCGAATAATTCTTCAGCAAAGCATATGAGGAACTCTGTTACCACCGCCTATAAACAAAAAACACATCTCTATATAAAATGCTAAGTTTGTCTGATTTATAGCCAGGAGAATGTGAAAATCCAAGAGTCACATATACCGGGCGTAAAAAGACTACTCCCGAAAACTGAAACAGTGCATTCAGACCATGATTCTGAAAATATTTAAGCTAAAAGAACATGAAAAAAAAATGCTCACTTTCGGTCCGCTTTTTTCGTGTTTTCTTTATAAATATCCATAAAATATCGTAAAAGGAACACAAAAATCTAATTTCCATCATTAAAAACACGTTAATAAATAAAAACGTCAACAGCAATGAAAACCGCATAAGAAATATTGGAGCTACGGGTCGATCAGCTGACCGGGAGCGTTGAACTCGCGCGGCCGGAATAAATGCGTTCATTGCTGGCTGAAAAATAAGGTACGAAACGGTATGAATCACCTCTCAGGTGAAAGCTATTTTATATAGCTATGGTATAGGTAGCTTTACCGGTACCTTCAGTATTCGGGAGCTGTCTTTTTACACCCCGTATAGTTCTGAGGCCGTAGACAAAGTAACGTTCTAATAGCGATGACGCCAGTAGAAAAGTCCGATTATATTGTTCTAATATTAATTATCGGTTTATTTGATTTACTTTATTATGTTGGCTTATACTTTTGTGTTTTATTGGTTCTATTTTATTTATTTTAATTGTCGCTGCTGCTTTATCCTTTCCATTTTTGTGGTTTCAACTGAAAATCAGCGTTGGGTGTTAACACATCCAACATTTATGCTGAGCTGAATGCCATTTTGGCATACCTACAGACACATGAGCCGATTTATTTAAACTTCTAGATGTAACTTTCGTTTGCTTGTATATATTTATTGTAACTGGTATCGGCATTATGTGTCATTTTTGTGCCAAATAAACGTTTTTCTTTCTTTCTTTCTTTTCCATTATGTATAGGATTGACGTCAGCTATCGATATGTCACGTGGTCTATTGTACTGTATTACGACTGTAGAAATGGAATCGCTTCGAAGCGAATGCCGTTTGGCTAGGCCATCTGATCCCACACTAGGATTCCGTGTCGTGGGTATCAGGAACTACGAGTACCATGGCACCATAACACCCAGACACGGGACAAATATTTGCAGATCATACAAAAATTTTCGTTGAACATCTCTTAATGTCAAATTATATCGATTAATAGATCCACACTTGCGCCCAAGATATTAAGATTAAGGGCCTCTTTCACAATCTTCAAGTAATGTCTCAATTAGGCTAGTTGCCGGTTAAAGTCCCATGTAACTGTGCATACGAGTTTCACAAAGGCCGAGTAGCACTAACCCGGAAGTATAGTAGCCTGTAACTTACTTCTTGCTTCATCTGCCGATTAGCCGGTCTAATTGACGAGTAAAGTCAAGTTTCTTCTGGTTTTGTGTAGATAGTTATCAAACTGTTTCGAAAAAACCTATTAGAAAGTGTTAGAAATGGATTTATCAAATAGAGGAATCAGAAAATTCATCAAAACAAACAATTCCGAGAGTTCGATGATTTTTTAAATCATTCAGCTAACCACCGAGTTGCTAATTGGAACTCAATTTACTTTTGTGAAACTGATAAAAGTTAATCGACACTTTAAATTGCTGGTTAACGCTACTCAGGAAGTAACTAATCAACACTTTACTTGAAGATTGTGAACGAAACCCTAAGAAATTAAACCATATATAACCATCGACTTACTTCGATGTAGTTCATCGAACATTACCTGTACAGCTACGCCTTGCAATGCGTGGTGGTGTCGCGGCGCGCGTAGCAGGTTCGGTGCCCAAACTATGGCCATATTACGCGGCGTCATTCCCGTCGTGCCTCCGAGTAAGGACACACGGCGTAAATGCCGCATTAGGTATGCAAGCGTCCTGAAATATATTAAAACTTAATTGTATTAAATATTTTATCTTATTCCCGAAATCCCATTGAGTTTAAACAAGCAGCTTCAAAGGGTATTTCAGGAAAAAAATCCCGAAATCCCCTTAAAGGGTATTTCAGGAATAACCCGTTACCATCTCCAAACAGGTGGGTCTTAAAATAAACATGGGCAAGACGAACATCACGTCAAATGCCCATGTCGTGCCTATGCCGGTACACGTTGGCAACAATACTGTCGAAGTTGTTGACCACTATGTCTATTTGGGTCAGACTTGTTGACCACTATGTCTATTTGGGTCAGACGATTCATCTGGGAGGTTCCAACTTCTACAAAGAAGTCAACCGACGCATCCAACTCGGATGGACAGCGTTCGGGAAACTGCGCCATATCTTCTCGTCACAGATACCGCAGAGCCGCAATTGTATAGAAATTACATTTATTAAAATTATAGTAATATTGGTTGGTTGGGTTGGTTTTGTAGAACTTCTTGCGAAAGAGTTCGTCCGGGGAAGTACTACCACCGTACCTATTTCTGCCGCCAAGCAGTAGTGTTTGCATTGCTGTGTTTCGGTCTGAAGGGTACGGGTGCCGGTGAAATTACAGGCACATGAGACTTTTCATCTTTATGTCTTAGGGTCGGCAGCGCGCGTATGATGCCTCTGGTGTTACAGGCGTCCATAGGCTACGGTAACTGCTTTCCATCAGGTAGGCTGTATGCTTGTTTGCTTGCCAAGTAGCATAAATATATATATATATATATATATATATATATATATATATATATATATACTTGTAGTATATAACGAACTATAGTTTAACCTTTATTATTTTTGTATAGGTACCTACACTCGACTTGTAAAATGTTCTTTACCAATAAAATCTTGTATCTAAGCCTATAATCAGTGCATGTTGCCAGTGATGATATACGGTACTGAGACATGGTCGCTCACTATTGGCCTCACACACAAGCTCAAAGTCGCGCAGCGGGCTATAGAGAGAGCTATGCTGGGCGTTACACAACGTGACACAATCCAAAACGAGAAGATCCGTAGAAGAACCAAGATCACCGACATAGCTCTCAGAATTAGTAAGTTGAAGTGGCAATGGGCAGGTCATATAGCTCGCAGAACTGACAACCGTTGGGGAATAAAGGTTCTCGAGTGGCGACCACAAAACGAATGACGCAGTAGAGGAAGTTCTCGATGGACCAAGGACATCATAAAAGTCACAGGAAGTTGGTGGATGGAGGCGGCCCGAGACCGTTCGTCGTGGCATTCTATGGGGGAAGCCATATGTTCAGCAGTGGACTCCTACAGGCTGATGATGATGATAAAAGCAGTTTATAATTGAAATCTGTCAAAAAATCACTGCTTGAGTGTTGATTTAGTTTTTGGTGTGCCTCTGAAGTCGTCTAAATGTTATACATACATACCTATACCAAATGTCTACTTGATAACTGTCGGTTTGTTCTATTAATTATAATGTAAATCCGTTATTGGCTGTCGGTTTGGAACATTGGTTTAATATCTTATTTCTAAGAGCTGTGGATTTTGTTGTGAAATAAATAAAATAAAATAGTTAAGTTCTAGAATAAGGCCTTACCTCATGGTAAGGCCATCGCTATAAGAGCTCATGCTCTTATAGCGATTCAGTTCAAAAACTATTCAGTACAAAATATCGGTTCCTTGATGTCCGCAGCTATATTCAAAGGCACAGTAGCAGAAGGTCTACAGACTTCTGCGATTAAAGTTATTCAATGATGACGAATGTCAACGACGAACCGATATTTTGTACTGAACAGTTTTCGAACTGAATCGCTATAAGAGCTCATGGTAAGGCCTCATGCCTCGAGACACACGTACCTGTAATGCGGTGGCGGCAGTTTGACGACAGTCTGTCTCACGGCGCGCAACTTGCACGCCTCGTCCGGCAACTGAACGGCCGATACGAAGCTCTCGTACAGCTGGTACGTGCACAGCGGGTTGGGTAGCTCCCTGAAAACATAACAAATAAATACATATAACACGACACCCTCAGGCCAGGGCCTAGCGCGGTTGCGACTACGGGCGCGAAATATCAAACATATACAACCGCCGTTTGCGTTCATAGTGTAGTGGCTAAGGTGGGCGCCTAGCTCGACGGTCATGAACGATTAGCACGCGTAGTTTTCAAATAGTTCAGTTGTAGTAGTGCTACGCGCTACGTGGACTTGGTATATACATAGTGACTCTCCTAAAGTGCATCTTGAACAAGCTAGTTTCTCGCGAGATCCAGTGCCACTACTCCGCAAAAGTCGCACAAAGTTCGTGCAAAGTGGTGCAAAGTCGCATGCGCTACGGAGCTGCTACGATAGTGCTTTATACGTGCCTCGTAAGTGCTACCCGGTACGTAGCCTTAGGTCTTGTAGGGACTCACCTAAAGTACATTTTTAACAGGCTAGGCAACGCTTGAGGGTTCTCGCGAGATCCAGTGTCACCACTCGGAAGTCGCACGCACTACGGAGCTGCTACGACAGTGCTACATATTATGTGCTACGTAATTATACACTTATGTAGCACTGTCATTGCAGCTCCGACGTTGCACGCACTACGGAGTCGCTACGAAAGTGCTACATAATGTGTAGTACTTACGTAGCACCTGCGTAACACATATGTAGCACTGTCGTAGCAGCTCCGTAGCCGTACGTGCTACGCAGATGCTACACGATACGTAACCTTGCCTCTTGCAGGGACTCACCTAAAGTACATCTTCAACAGGCTCGGCACCGCGTGCGGGTCCCTCGCTAGATCCGGCGCCGCGGCCGTCAGATCTGGCGCCTGGCCAGAGTCGAACGCGCTGCGCAGACGTTGCGTTAGTCCGCTGCCACCCGAGAGACGGTACACTCCGTCCACTGCACCGCGAGATTCAATGGCGGCAGCGCATTCCACCAATACTAAGGGCACTAAAACAAGAAATAACATTATACAATGTGTAACATAATACCCCTATAAGCCCGAGGGGAGGGTATTCCACATGTTATGGCATACAACTTTTGCTCTACGTCTTTATGAATTTCGAGTTTTTTTATTCATGAAATGCCTCGTATAATTTCCTCCAGAAATGTTCATAACACAACATGGGGCTGCCCTGTTATACAGCATTCAGAGTTCACGCATAGAGATGAAATGAACAGCTGTAGTAGGGTAGCTCCATGTAGTGCTACGTACATTTCTGGAGGAAAGTTTACGAGGCATTTTATGAATTAAAAACTTATAAATTTATAAAGTCGTAGAACTAAAGTCGTTTGCAATGACGTGTGTATTACCCTCCCCTAAGGCTAATAGGGGTATTTTATTACACATTGTATTTACTATTTTATTTTACAAATTTTGGGAAAACTTACAGCTAGTACACATAATAAATAATAATATAAGCTTTATTCGTACCTTGCACAACAAGACTAACTTAAATGCGATACTTAATTTATACTTAAATGAAACTAACTCTATATCCCATGCATGTATATATTTCTATTTTTGTGTGTAAGGATCACACATCAGCGATAAAAGCCTCCGCCAGCTCTTTCCATCTCTCTCTTGTCTCTAGCGTATACTATCCGTATAGTACTATGCTAGTACATATACGGATAATAAATTAACATGTAAGATTTACATGTATCCTGACGGCCAATTACAGGTTTCCACATTATAGGACACAAACGAGTAAACATAAAAACAGTAATCGTAGACGACGATAGAGAAAAAAAAGAAGATGCAAGAAACAAAGAAGTTATGCTTGTTTGACTGGCGAGTAGTATAAAAATTAAAAAAAAAAAGACGGACAAACGGCGTAATTAGTAGTATGGTTCCGTTTGGCACTCTTTGGGTAAGAAACCCTAAAAATAACGTTCTACTGACTGATTATCAACGATCTCTAATACTCACATAGATATCGGGTCGGCGCAATAAAAACGTCTCGGTGAATTTAAGCTCACTTGAAAAGTGAGTTTGTATTTGATTTAGTTCGCTTCAAACAAAGCCAATGTAAACACGTGTCACAATGCCGCAATGTATATTTAAAAGTTGCAAAAATAATCCCCGAAAAAACAATTTAACGGCCGGAGTGTCTTACTTTCGTTAAGTACATGTAGAATAAGTTGTATTTTAAGCTTTAAACTAACAAAAAGTATGAAATTTTGATCAAAATTACCGATTTTAAACCACCGGTACAAATGTTTGGCCAACGTTGACGCAAAATTGTCTGTAACAGAACAGTAGATGCATGGAGTAGATTTGTATTGTAATAATTTGTTTTTACCAGAACTTTAAAAAAAATTAATACTACTTTTGTGTCTGTTTGTTGAACTCTCATCAGATACTTGGCTTTCCTTTTTTTTATTTTAGCTTTCCGAGCAATCCATTTACGCTACTGTTATTTAACCAAATCTTTGGTTAACAACCCCTTTACATCTATACCAACTGATAATGAGTCCTCTCGCTTTGTTAAAATTTATGAACCAGAATCACTTATAGAACACATTATCGTAAAAAAACAGTACTTTTTCAAATTCTTTTATCATATTATAGGTATATTTCCCAAATATCAAATAAATGCCCAACCTACGGCAGGCGCCTGTACGCCTGCCCTCAAGCACTTTACGGTTTTTGTTGGAAAACTTTGATGGTCGATATCTTTTTTTATTATGAAACGAGACAAACGTAACAGAACATATATTTTTTATATTTGAGCTTTTTATAACTAGGGCTTCATTATCAGCCTGTAGGTACGCAGAATGGAAAATTTTTAATGTTGAGCTGTTTTAAACATTTTGGGTTTTGATCAAATTATTGCACTAAACTGTACTTGTATTATAAAGATTGTAAACAAGAATATAAAGATGTGGAATTTAGTGATATTTTTATTTGTGACATCCAGCGATAGACATCTTGGCCAAAAACATAAACATACACATAAATATACACACAACAGAACGTTAATAAAATAACAAGTATATATACTATCAATATCAAACATGCCCAAAACATAAATAATTTTAACTTAACTTTAACGTGCATATTATAAATTATTTAAGTGATCAACGCGACTCCATACCTTCTGTAGTTAAATTTGAAGAAGCAAACAGAAGCGAAACCATGGAAACGGATGGATGTAGCTCGCAAGGTAATAACGGGAAAAAGAACTTTATTTGTAGCTCTTTAAGGTTGATTTCACACTAGTTGTTTAACCTATGTCTTTTGATTTGACAAGTGACAGGAGTAATATAATTGCTTTGCTCGTTTTTTGTGACGAATGATCGTAAGTGTAAGATAATATTTTGAAGATTTGCTACTTTTTTGCTAGGTGTCATGGTTGTAATTAGGTTGAACTTAGAACTGTTTTAAAACTTTCATCTTTGTTCGTTAGTAAACAAATGTAGCTGTATAAGTATGTATCCATGCGGACAGTTTTTAGCTTTCATTTTGTACGTGACCCTGGATCTATTGTGAATTATAAGATCGTTGCTGATTATAATTATATTTTAAGTAATAATGAATCCTTCAAAAGATATTAAGTGATAGTTTTTTAGGTACTTATAAAATATGTATTTTAATAGTCTAAAAGGTATTTATTTCTATGGGCTTATTGTTTAGGTATAATTTATTGTACATTTCCCATGTAGCCTGAAATAAACAATTATTATTATTATTATTAAGTTACCAAATAATAGAAAAATTTGTAACCGAGTAAGCACTTATGCCTACTAGTTGGGGTATTGAATAAATCTACATCAACATCTGCTTTGACCAAAGTATTGAACGATGCGCAAGCCCTAATCATGAACGCGTTTTGCCTATAGCTTGTCCTTGCTATTAGAACATGAAGGACATTGTTCTATACCTAATACGATTAACTATTGGTATCATACAAAAGATAAAAGTCGTACAGCGCGCTATGGAGGAAGCTATACTCGGAGTTTCCTTACTTGCTAGAATCTGAAATGAGGAAATCCGTAGAAGAACCAAAATCACCGACATAGCACTCAAAATTAGCAAGTTGAAGTGGCAATGGGCAGATAAAGCTCGCAGAACTGACAACCGCTGGGGAATAAAGTTTGTGGTCTGGCAACCACAAACCGGACGACCGATTATTCTTTCACCGCCTCTTTGACTCTAAGTAAGAAACTTTAAGGTGGATCGTCTCGCATACTCGAAATTAAAACTTTATTGTTTTTTGCTCGTCACAGCTCATCAACCATTCAACAACAACAAACTAATTTTAAATTGAAAAAACGGCTAATTACCACTGTTTTCCGTCACTTTTGCTGACGTTTCGAGACTGAGTTCAGAAGCCTCTTCATCATGAGCACCGCCCGCGACTGGTAACAGTGGTAATTAGCCGTTTTTTCAATTTAAAATGATTCCCAACCACGTAAGTTTCAATTTTATAACAAACTAATTTTTTTTTTTTTAATTATCTTTATGAGATACCAACAACTAAAACATGTGTGGTGTTTTCGCAAAATCTATCACAAGACGTGTTGATGAGCTGTGCAAAAAACGAATAAATTTTAATTTCGCGCCACTTGCGAGACGATCCACATTTAACTCTTTCTCAAGATTCCTCTCTTCTGCTGCCTGAGACTCCGTCTATTGCACACTCACCATCATGTGCACAGTTGAGTAGATGCTCTCCGAGGTCACAGCCGAACACCCTCTCTCTCAAGATACCCTGCTGCTTGAGACTCCGTCTGGAGGGCCGGGATAGTATGAAGCTACGAAAGAGGGATATCAGTTTCCCATGCTTCCTCAGAACTGGTTTGATCGGCATTACTGCTACAGATCTATAACAGATAAATGTAATTAATTGATTATAAATAAATGCTGGACATTTCACACAACATTATCTAGCCCCAAGCTAAGCAGAGCTTGTGTTATGGGTACTAGATAACTGATACACTTAATACAATACATGACATAGATAGATATTTTTTATTATACATAGAAAAATACCCAGAACACCCTGAACAAATATCTGCAGATCGTACAAATATTTTTTCAGAGGCGGTAATCGAACCCGCAACCTCCTGCGTCGCAGAGCGAACCTTCGCCCGCCGCACCACAGAGGTCGTCAACCAAATTCAAACGTGACTTTGCGGAAATCCATATTAAATTGAGGATGCTTCGCTGAGAGGCGAAGCACGTGTCGAATTCTTTCAGAGTTTTCGTTGGAGAGAAGCGGAATTGTTACTATAATGTTCTTCTATTAAATATTGGAGATAAATGTATTTGTTGGTTTACCACTTTTTGATTGTGATGACGGCACTGGTGGTGCAGTGGAAGGGACCCGGACATTCGCCTCAGTCAGTGCCGTGGTATATGTCCGGCCTAAAAAGAAACCGCTCCGTCTCCTAACGGGGATGTCGTAATAGCTGAAGGGATTTTAGCAGGGTATGTGCAGCAGCATCCACCTGAGTGCTTAGCAACAATACTGAGGCACCACAATACCAATACCAATACGCAAAGATCGGGTCTTTCGGCTGATTATGATGATGATGATGATACAAATGTTGTGTAGAATCTTACCCTACTAGGTGGTGAATGTGTCATATTCCGTAGTACTTTGCCCCCTATAACCGCACCGCAAAGATGAGGACTTTCGGCTGATTATGATGAAGAACAGCTTGTGTAGAATCTTATCCCACAATTAGGTGGTGGCTGTGTCATATTCCGTAGTACTTTGCCCCCTATAACCGCACCGCAAAGATGAGGACTTTCGGCTGATTATGATGAAGAACAGCTTGTGTAGAATCTTACGCCACAATTAGGTGGTGGCTGTGTCATATTCCGTAGTACTTTGCCCCCTATAACCGCACCGCAAAGATGAGGACTTTCGGCTGATTATGATGAAGAACAGCTTGTGTAGAATCTTACCCCACAATTAGGTGGTGGCTGTGTCATATTCCGTGGTACTTTGCCCCTTATAACCGCAACGCAAAGATGGGGACTTTCGGCTGATTATGATGAAGAACAGCTTGTGTAGAATCAAACCCTACAATAGGTGGTGGCTGTGTCATATTCCGTGGTACTTTTCCCCCCCTATAACCACGACACAAAGATGGGGACTTTCAGCTGATTATGATGAAGAACAGCTTGTGTAGAATTTTACCCCACAATTAGGTGGTGGCTGTGTCATATACCGTGGTAATTTGTCACTTATAATCGCGAAAGAAAGATGGGGTTTTTCGGCTGATCACGATGATGATGATGATGATGAAATGATTGTGTAGAATCTTACCCCACTATAGGCGGTGGCTGCGTCATATTCCGTGGTACTTTGCGCCCTATAACCGCAAAGCAAAGATGGCGTCCTTCGGAAGATAATGATGGTGAAAAAAATTGTGTAGAATCTTACCCCACTATAGGCGGTGGCTGTGTCATATTCCGTGGTACGTATCCCCTATGACCGCGACACAGTGGTGCGGGAAGAATCCAACTCGAAAACCGCGTTTGCCTCGCCACCAGAGATTGTGTAGAATCTTACCCCACTATAGGCGGTGGCTGCGTCATATTCCGTGGTACCTTGCGCCCTATAACCGCAAAGCAAAGATTGCGTCCTTCGGAAGATAATGATGATGAAAAAAGTTGTGTAGAATCTTACCCCACTATAGGCGGTGGCTGTGTCATATTCCGTGGTACTTTATCCCCTATGACCGCGACGCAGTGGTGCGGGAAGAATCCAACTCGAAAGCCGCGTTTGCCTCGCCACCAGAGCGACTCCTGAGGACCTGTTGAAAAACAACATTAGTGCCCACTTCCACCAATCATTTATAGGCTACCTTGCGCTTACGAGAAACTAAAATCAAACTTAGCAGTTTTTCATAAAAACTTGACAATTTGACATGCATTAAATGCCCCGTAATATAATTATAATCGGTTGGCGAAAATGGGCATGTCATGTTTTCATCTTATTTGTTTCGTATTAAAAACAACGTATTTTCTATTATTATTTGATCAAGAATATAGCATTATACTATCAATAACGGAATAACAACAAGATATGAAAAAAACATGAAGGTATATGACACCCAAAAGTCACAAACATAGTCATGATCCCACACTAGCATTCCCTGTGTTGAGGGTATCAGGAACTACCAGTACCATGGTACCATAATACCCAAACCCGGAACAAATATTCGCAGGTCCCGCAGCGGGAATCGGACCCGCAACTTCTCGCATCTAATCCGGCTACTCGCCCGCCGTACCACAGAGGTGGTCAAATTCCTGCGATACACGATGCCACGATGTACCCACGATGAAGAGAGGCATATTTGATCTGCCTACCCTTTAAGGTAAAAAGCGTGTCTATGTATGTTAATTATATTACCTGGCATGTCGATGATGGATATCATATCACCAACATCGAAACTGATTTCATCGCGCGCCTGAAAAACACATTCAATAATTTATTGACCATCCATTTTACATCATAATTGATCAAGGGACACGTTTTTGACGTTGACATTTCAAAAGCGTTTCGTATGTATATAGGTTTTATATAAATAACTCGAACAAATCAAATCAAATCAACGAAGCAATCTCATCTCTTTTATGAATGAAAGTGGTTGTTTAGACGCAGTCCGTTCAATATTAGAATCATTGAAATATTTATTTTTTAAATATTCCATCTTTTGGGGGGAGGGAATGGAGGGGGGGGGGGGATTAATGTTGGTAGTGATCTTTTTTGGCGAAAGAATAATTATTAAGTTACTGGACGGAATGCGTCGTCTATTCCCACCAGTTCTGTTGAATAGTTCTGTCGGCAGAACTACTGGGATTCTTTTTCCCATTAGTTCTGTGACTTATAAGACTATGATTTACACCTGGCTTCAATCTCAACTATTCTCAGCTGTTCTGTTACGTAGTTCTGTCGATGGAAAGTAAACAATTTACTTTAATTATGGAAACAAATATGTAATAACGAGCTGGTACCATTCGAAGCCATTTTCGAGCAACACGCGACCGCGGTCGCGGCTTATTATATTAAACTCACTCATTAAACTCAATCATTAACCGATTATATTTAAATTAGAATAATTTTATTGTCCTCCTGCACTCTTGAATCCCTTGAAACGTTGACACCAGGAATCATAAATTAAGAATATATACCGCATGTGGCCAGTACTTGATAATAATTTATAGCAAACTGCATGGTGAAATAGTAGTTTTGAATCACAAGATTCATGAACAGAACTACAGGGTTTTTTTTTACTGGAAAAAAAATTCCCGGTAGTTCTGCCAGCAGAACTACTCAACAGAACCGGTGGGAATAGACGGAATGCGAGTTGGACGGATTGCGTGCTGGACGGAATGCGTCTAAACGAAAATGGACTGTAAGTGGTCTGTTTTATAGATCAATAGAGTTTCGTGTGTATAGGTTTTATAGGAATAAATCGAATAACGATGCAATCTCATCACGTATGGTACAACCTGAAAGACTTATTTCCTGACAGTATGTGTACTCACCTGAGAAACGTATTTCCTGACTGAGTACGCGGCTGCAACGGCCGGAGTGTTTATGGAACTAGAATCTTCATTCGCCACAAGTAGCTTATGACCTAAGAAATGTAAGATTTTTGTTAAAAAAAATATAACATACACCCAACAGTCACATACATAGTCCTCCAGGTCTAAAAGGCCACTTTATATGAATCATAATACGATTCATATAAAAGAATTGCTAAGGATCTGCTGAGAATTCGGAAAATGAATTGCTACTAGATGAATTGCTCAATGTGGCAAATACATCTGGAAGCAATTCATTTTCCGAATTCCTAGCAGATCCTTAGCAATTCCTTTATATGAATTGTCGTAATATGATTCATATAAAGTGGCCTTTTTAGACCTCCTGATCCCACACTAGAATTCCCTGTGTCGTGGGTATCAGGAACTACTAGTAAAATGGTGCCACAACACCCAGACCCGAGACAAATATTTGCAGGTTATGAACTAATTGCTATAAGAGCTTATGTTAAGGCCTCTGATAAAAAAGAGCCACAACAATGACAATTTACTATTAACCAGCGATGAGATCCATTTTCCACCTTCCATCTCAATCATCAGATAATAAATAAATAAATAAATAATGATAAATAAATGCTGCACATTTTCACACAACATTATCTAGCCCCAAGCTAAGCAGAGCTTGGGTTATGGGTACTAGATAACAGATCAGATATACTTAATACAATACATTACATAGATAGATATTTTTTATTATACATAGAAAAATACCCAGAACACCCTGAACGTATATCAGCAGATCGCACAAATATTTGTTCCAAGGCGGGAATCGAACCCGCAACCTCCTGCGTCGCAGGCGAACCTTCGCCCGCCGCGCCACAGAGGTCGTCAAAAAATGTCACTGTCACGTCACCATCATATTGTATTGTCATTAAACTTGACAGGCACATATTATGTTAATTCAGGGTATAAGCTATTTCCTATTTATAAAAAAATTCAACCAAATCGCTCCAAGCTGTTTCAGCGTGATTGAGTCACATACATACTCACAAACTTTCGCATTTATGATATTAGTGAGATAAGATGAGATAAGATAAACCTTTATTATCCATCTGCAACCAGTTCAAAGCGGGTCCACAGTTGATGCTGTCATCCGCTATGATCGACAGATGATGCATGTAGTCCGATATCAGCCGGTTGTACTCTTCGTCGTCCATGTTTGATACCAATTCCGTGGATAGATTTGGTAGCCCAGACACTTTTCTATCGTAGATACATCTAGAGGAAAACAGACATAAGTTGATTAAAATAATCCCTACACACTTTCTAGAAAGAGATGGGAGTCTTCTAGGGCTTGTGCTGCACACACAGTTACTCATAAGGTTTCGTTCTTTTGAGTCTTCTCACTATGTCCGTGTAATCGAGAAGCTGGATTGCCTCGACGTTCACATAATGATGAAGTCTACGTTCGTGAGCTCCTGCATATTTTTTGATGACTTTGTCGACGAACTCAATGTTAAGGTCTCGGTGGAGATCGTCATTTCTTACGTACCAGGGTGCATTTACTATTCCCCTGAGTACTTTATTTTGAGTGATTTCAATGAATACAATTCTTTGTGACTTTGATTTTGACGTACAGTTCAGCTAGCCGTATAGTTCTGGTAGCTACCCTGATACCTCATCCAAATCTTCCATCCTGTATACACCCGTCGCTCCTCGCTGCTGCTCGTTCAATGTTCTCACCTGTGCAGTATTTCGTCCAGCCGCAGTAGGTGGTCTCGGTTGCGCGCGAGCGTCCATTCGCGCACGTCGCTACCTTCGCTCCAGCTGGCGAGAAGCGCGCGCTCCACGCACTCCTCGGGCGCGCTGCTCACGTGCGACCGGACACGCAAGCATATCCAACCTGGAAAAGCGCAATCGAGAATCAATTTCCAATAACACAAGCTCTGCTTAGCTTGGGGCTAGATAATGTTGTGTGAAATGTCCAGCATTTATTTATTGATTTAATTTCGCTGCGTTTTAATGTGCCCGGGTGTCCCCCAGGAGTAGACCCCTCCATCTCCTCCCGTGGATGTAAGCATTACTAAGGGATTACACCAGGCGATGGGCACCAGCATCCACCTAAGTACTTAACAACAAACTGCGATCACCAATTTGCCGAGAAAGCGTGGTGATTATGGCAATTCCCCCATTGTATTCAATAGAAAAGGCCTCGTCTAGCAGAGGACGTAAACAATGGAAACGACCTCGTCTAGCAAAGGACGTAAATAATGGAAGAGGCCTCGTCTAGCAAAGGACGTAAACAATGGAAGAGGCCTCGTCTAGCAGAGGACGTAAACAATGGAAGAGGCCTCGTCTAACAGAGGACGTAAACAATGGAAGAGACCTCGTCTAGCAGAGGACGTAAACAGGGTAGTGTTTGTATGTTTGAAATGTTATATGCCATGAAAAAGCGCCACAATACATATAAGTATAGCATACTTGGCTTGTTTGGTGTGTAATTTGTTGCCAAAATCTAAACTAGATGGCGCCCTTATTAGACTGCTTTACAGTTTCATTTCGGACTAAATGTAGTGAATGAAATATGCAAGTGTTCACATTTTCATTGCTATTATGTGTCTATCAGTAAAGATCTGTAATTGGCTCTCTGATTCTATTGTTAGTTACCAAGTAAATTAATTTTAGCTGTTGATTTTCCTTATAATAAATAAATAAATCAATAAATGCATACCTTCTTCACAGGAGTCGGTGCAGTTTTCCTCGCACGGCACGACCTCTATACTGAGTCCTCCCAGCGCGACTCGCTCGTAGTGGAAATGTGCGCACTCCTCAAGCTTCGGGAACCGACATGTCTGCTGCTCGCCGGACTGGAGGGCAAATTGTTTGTTAGTAATAAAAACGGCCAGGTGTGAGTCGGACTCGCGCACGAAGGGTTCCGTACTATCTATAAAAACGGCAAAAAAAAACAAGTTTGTTGTATGGGAGCCCTCTTAAATATTTATTTTATTCTGTTCTTTAGTATTTGTTGTTATAGCGGCAACAGAAATACATGATCTGTGAAAATTTCAATTTTCTAACTATCACAATTCATTAGATACAGCCTGGTGACAGACAGACGGACAGCGGAGCCTTAGTAATAGGGTCAGTTTTACCTTTTGGGTACGGAACCCTAAAAACTAGGCATCTGAGATCCTATTAAAATAAATGTTTAAAAACTTTAAAGCTGTTTTTTATGTTCTTGTTTTGTTCATGAGGGGTCACTTTTGATCCCAACTAATATGGGTCACTAATATCCAAAACCCCTAATATTTGGGTTATCCGTAATTAATAATTGGGTCACGGATGACCCCCAAGCGCATGAAATGCAAACATCCCCAAGTCATAGGGTAACCCATGACAACAAGCCATGAGTGATTCAATCATGTGTTCTCTTTCACAAGACTCGCTCGACGCCAATCGACGCTTATTTCACAGCCGCAAATTTATACGACGCGTAATGTTTCTACTTACGTCTACATCCAGATCGAAGTTGAGCGAATTGGAAGGGACGGACTGACTCATAGCGGAGCACTGTGACGTCACCGGGGTCACCGCCAGCGCCGTCAGCGATATCGACCCTGAAAACACACAGAAATACAAATAACTTCTACCATCTCAAACACACACACCCACCTTTTGAACCGACTTCAAAAAAAGGATGAGGTTCTCAATTTGGTTGTATTTTTTTGTAGTTAAGTATAAAAAATAAATAAATGCTGGACATTTCAGACAACATTATCTAGCCCCAAGCTAAGCAAAGCTTGTGTTATGGGTATTAAATAACTGATATACTTACCTAATACAACACATTACATAGATAGTTTTTTTTCTTACTATATGGTAAAATTAGCCATGGACAGATTTGGACCAAAATTTTCCATTTAGTGGAGAAACACCCATATACTTACCTAATACAACACATTACATAGATAGATATTTTTTATTACACATAAAATACCCAGACACTCTGAACAATTATCTGCAGATCGTACAAATAAAGATAGCTAAGTTAAGAGATGACGGTCAAACGATAAATCTTCAGTAAAAAAAAAGTTTATTAATAATGTACCTGACGTTTCTCTCTTGTCCTGGTCATTGGAAGCCCTGCCCGAACCTCGCGAGTCTGAGCTGAACCTCACCGATCTGAAATTACAAAGAGGCTATTTGGAAAAAGTCAAAAAAAGTCAAAAAGAACTTTATTCATTGAAATCACAAGGATCATTTTGAATCGTCTTATATAAAATTAAATTACTCCTGTTCCAACGCGACCAAGCCTAGAAGAATCAGGCAACAAACTCGGTTTGGCTTACATAAATGGTCCGTCTTACCACTAGGTGAGAAGCGCCTGTGTGGTGCCTCGGAGCAAGGAGTTGCTGATACATAGTAAATGAGAACTTAAAAACCTTAGGCAGGTAGTCAAAAGTAAATAAACATCAGCAAAAATATGCAAGACAGCACACGCTACGCTTGTTATACTTATAAATAATAATCTAATACAAACATGTAAATAGGTAAGTACAGATATTGCAAATTTCCATTTTAGCAGTCGAGGGGCAGAGCGACATCAGGCCACGCGGCTTTATCATTAATATAGTCAAAGAAGCGTTGCTATAGCCCATAAAACATTAAACTCACAGTATAATCTCATCTCAGTCCAGCTGTCACGTCGGTCGACTCACTGCGTACGTAGAGTTAGTAAGGAGCGGCAAAACGCGCGACTGCATGTGGAAGGAATGTATAAAGCTCTAGTATTTCACAATCGCGCGTTTCGAATCGCGCGTAAATCGCCTCATCTGGGACAAGCTCTAAGTAAGCCTCCTTTGCACGACTAATGTCCAAAATACAAAATGTCCAACTAGGATTATAATGTCCAACACGAATTTTGTCCAATATGAAAATTGTCCAGCTTAAAAGCCCTGCAGAGAGAGAACTAGTGGACTTACCTGTGGAAAGTGGTGCAGTGCGTCATGCCTTTGTCATTGTCAGCGAAGGCGCGAGCGGCAAGCGACTGGCAGGACATCACAGAACCGTGCGGCGAGCCCTGAGGAAAAGGATGAATATTAGCACACAGGTCAATCTTATTTTTAACCGACTTCCCAAAAAGGAGGAGGTTCTCAATTCGGTTGTTTCTTTTTTTTTTTTAATGTTTGTTACCGCATATCTCCGGCATTTATGAACCGATTTGGAAAATTCTTTTTTTATTTGATTAGATATACTTCCAGATCGGTCCCATTTTTTTCAGAATCCAGTTCTGATGATGGGATCCATGAGGAATTGAGGGAACTCCTCAAATATTGTAGGCATACATATGGCGATTTTGATATTTTCAGCAACTTACCAAGCATTTGCATTCAGAAAGTATCATAATCCCTTCACCACTATGGTTCTTTCATAATTTTTTTTTTCATCCAAAGTTATTTAGTCGAATACAATGGCGGAAGTCGGTTATTTAAATGAAAAGTTATTATTTTATTTTTTTATACTACTTGGCAAGCAAACAAGCATACGGCCCACCTGATGGAAAGCAGTTACCGTAGCCTATGAACGCCTGTAACACCAGAGGCATCACACGCGCGCTGCCAACCCTGAGACATAAAGATGAAAAGTCTCATGTGCCTGTAGTTTCACCGGCACCCGTACCGCCGTACCCATCAAATCGAAACACAGCAATGCGAACACTACTGCTTGTTGGACGTGTTTTACTGGACAAATACCATAAAAGGGTGTAAGCCCCCTTTTGCTAGCTACTAGTGACCTGCTCTTAAGAGGGCGCTCCGAAAATAAAATATGTATGAATCACCTTTTAGACGCAAATACTAACGAAATAAGATTGAATATCGCACGACCCTATCTTGCACAGAAGTAAAGTCTCAAATCATATATTTAACTAGTTGCACCCCGCGTTTTTACCCGCGTGAATAATGATGAAAATTTATGATGATGATGATGATGATGAAATGTAGCCTATGTGTTAATCCAGGGCGTAAAGTATCTCCATTCCAAATTTCACTCAAATCCATTCAGTAGTTTTTACGTGAAAGAGTAACAAACATCCATACTCACAAACTTTCGTGTTTATTATATTAGTAGGAAGGATATAGGATTTATTATGAGAATACTAATTACGTAGTCTAGGTAAATGTTGGTTTGGTCACGGATAGATAAAAAGTTTGAAAAATCACGTTTTTCGGTTGTTTTATTGTTGTGATATCTGGTTTACTCACAATAACTAGGGAAATAAGCATTATATTTTCGGAGCGCCCTCTTGATAAAGTGACAAATACGCAAAATAAAAAAAACCTCATCGCTAAATATTCAACTCAAGTGCCACTCGAAAAGACACTTCGCAAAATTCACCCAAAAAATCATCCAAACTTGAGCGACACTCGAGATAAGGCTCGTTAGTAAGACTTGCACAATCCGGCAGCCACTTGAGTTTATCTAACACAGGATCGCATACTTTGAATTTTTTGGGAGTGATTTTGTTAAAGTTTTAAGTTAAGTTTTGTTTTGTTAGTGTTTTAATTGATCTATGAATGAGGTGACAAAGTCGTTCCTTTTTTTAACCGACTTCAAAAAAAGGAGGAGGATTCGTCATTTATAAACAGAATTTTAAAATTATTTTTTTATTTTAACGTAACACCCAACAGTCACACCCTTACATACATGATAGTCATGATCCCACACTAGGATTCCCTGTGTCGTGGGTATCAGGAACTACGAGTACCATGGTACCACAACACTCAGACCCGGATCAAATATTTGCAGATCATGCAAACATTTGTTTCGATCCGTAAAAGAAAACGGGGTAAAGTCGTAATTCCTAAAAAATTAAGACTTAAAATATCACAAATAACAAATCCATGCAAGTAAAACCGCATGCTAACCCTAGATTGGTGCAATGCATTCTGTGGTACTACAAACGGACATATTATTTTACGGAGATAATAAAGATTTTTAAAAGTAGGTTAACAGCTGTGTCTACCAAATTTCGTTTCGACGAAGAACGGCTCGAGACATAGCGTTTAGCGATTAAATCTTTTGCACGAACTCGGCAGCTTCGAAGTCGCAAAGAAAACATTCAGTGACAAATGAGAAAAATCGGGTATAAAAGATAATGGAATAATCGTTTTCTTTGTAAAAAAAATACACTTTACGTTTAGTCGTTTATTTTCAGGGCCTCAAGTTTGAAATGGGAACCCAACATGAGTGTGGTGTCGTTTCAAATGTCGTCAAAAATATGTTACATCCTTTATTTACATTATGTACGGTCATCGTATTATATATATACGGACGAAGTCGCGAGTTTCTGCTAGTATAACATAACATAATACCCAAAACCACTAAATGGATTTGAATTTATCATTGATTTGGGGTTATCACTGTTAGATAATGTTTAAACGACCTCCGTGGCGCGGCGCCGGTTGTGTTAAATAAAGATATTTAGGCTGTGTTTCCACCAGAGATGAGCGAGGTTGCGTAGCGAGAGATGTGTTAGTTAAGAACCAATAGAATCACTTCATTTACCTAGCCTCGCTTAGCGCATCTCTGGTGGAAACGGCTTAGCGAGCGAGGTTTTTATACGTACAAAACAAGCGAGGTGCGTGCGAGGGATGTGTGCGAGGAATGTGTTGCGAGGAATGTGACGCGAGCGAGAAACTACTAGCAGTCAGTCTGAAAAGAGCCCGCTCCACATCCTCGCACCGCTCATCTACGCACCGTTCCACAGCCTAGCTACGCATCCTCGCACCGCTCATCTACCTAGCACACCTCTGGTGGAAACACTCACGTCGTTCCACAGCCTCGCTACACATCCTCGCACCGCTCATCTACGCCCCGTTCCACAGCCTCGCTACGCATTCTCGCACCGCTCATCTACCTTGCACATCTTTGGTGGGAACGCAGCCTTAAAGTAATATGATCGCGCTAACAGTATGACCACCGCCTTATTAACATTTATAGGCCATAAAGATGTCGTAGTAAGAATTATTGCTGCAGGCACATAATGTAATATTTAGAATTTTTTGTACATTTGAGGAAATTAAGGTACACATACACTTTTTTACGCTTCAACCAGACGCGGTAGAGGAAGGCCCTCGATGGACTAAATACATTATAAAAGTAGCAGGAAGTCGGTGTATGGAGGCGGTTTAAGACCGTTCGTCAAGGCATGTCTGGCAGTGGACTTCTATAGGCTGGTATCACGGGACACTGTGATCTCAACCACCATTTGCTGAAGACAGGGGCTACGGACAGTGGGCTATGTCGTGGCTGTCTTCAGGACGAGGAGACAGTGGAGCATGTTATATTGTACTGCACAGCCACAAATGAAGCCAGGAAAAAAACCGGACTCCAGGAGCTGATAGAGTCCTGTATAACTTCATCCGTTACTCATTCGGGGACACTGGAACAGTGCTGCCATCAACCCAGGGTCCTTCTCCGTTATTTTAAGGAGTTGGGCTGGCTGGGGTAGGGTTAGCAGGGGGACAATGCACAATACACCCCAATGCGGGATGATGGCAATGAGTCAGTGCAGATCTTATCTCCCCCATTTTCAATTAGAATTAGAGGCTGGTAATGATGTGATTTGGGACCGATTGGGTCATGGTGAAGAAATGCTGTGTGTTTTATTTGATTAATTTAAATCACTAGGATCATTTTGAATTGTTTTGGCGTTTTACATGATGTGTTAAGTAGTTTATTCAAACGTTTTAGTCTTATTATAAATAACTAGCATTTACTTGCGGCTCTGCCCACGTGAAACCTCGTATCATAAATTGTTATCTAAACCTGTAGTCTATATTTTGTTCTATCTATAATAGATTTAGCAGCGCACGAGATGTAAGGAATTTTATAGGTAATTTTTATACATCTTGGGTTACACATGTTTCCATGGGGATCCCTAATTTTTTTCAAATAAAATATAGCCTATATTACTCAGTGATACAAAATTCTACAGGAGAAATAATTTTTAAATTAGGTTTAGTAGTATTTTAGTTTCTTCATAACAAACAAACATGAAAGATATGTACAAATCTATTCTCTTTATAATATTAGAGTAGATAGAGCACCAGGACCAACTATGTGAAGCGAGTATTGCAACCAGCCCCAGTATTGTCTAACAAACCGGTAATCGCTTTCAATTACGATTTCGCAGTACATTGCGCCGCATGCTTCAGTGTTCAAAACATAAAGCGCAATGTACTGTAAAATCAGAATCAAAAGCGATTATCAGTTCGTTGCCAATAAAGGGGCAGTACAGGTGACCAAGAATTAGCGATACAATTTATTTAATTCATCATGTTATTCGTCATTTCTTGACCGCTGCGCTTTAGACCTGTGGCCAGGGAGGTATGGTGTACTACAGAGCATTGCGACTGATGGTGAAAGAACCAGTGTGATAAAAGGGTTTAGTAATCTGTTGGGAGTGCCCCAGCCAAGTATAATGCCGTTTCATTTAACTAGTAGCTAAGCCAGAAGAGTGATTGTCAGCCATGTTATTTATGAGTAGGTGATGCCGCATGTGGCCTAACTTATGGTTAGCGGTAACTCCTGCCAATTACAACTATAATACCTCTTAAGTTACATCCACCTAGGACATGCATATGGCATTGCACTGCGCCAACCACTTTCAGACATAGTTACTCTTGGATACCGGTGGATATTCTCGGCATGTAATTTCACCACCACCCACCCATAACCCTTCAAACAGCATAAGCTAGATTGAATGATGGAACGGTTCCGCTGATCAAAGAAATGCCTGCTGGTCACTTTCATGGCTTAGCTACTAGCTAAATGTAAACGGGGCATAACAGAAGGTACAGCTGTATTTACCCAATAAAGTAAGCATTATGGCAGAATGTAATTGTTTGCATAGGAAGCATTAAAAAAAACAAAAATATAACAACATACAAACAACATCTATTGACATCCAGTTGAGCTCACATTCTGACCGCACAGAAGCCAGCCATCAGAACAGACACCGAAAACTCTCCTCATGGTATTATCCCACTAAACGTTTTCATTTCACAAAACTCCATTAATCCAACTGATATTTAATCACAAAATTCTATAAAAGGTCATCCAACTGACCGTAGCCACATCTATAAAAACAATTCAGATTCCAATTTTGAAATCCAACACTTCACTCATACTTCACTATACTTTTACACAGAAAGAATAGGAAGTTTGGTTCAAATATCACTATGTAAAGGAGACGAAAATATAGTTTCACTGTTTTAAATGCTATTCGTCACTTTGGCACTGCATTTTCGGACACAAAAACTGTTTTTGTACTCCTATTGGCACAGATTCGCTCCTCACAGAATTACAAAAGCAAAACTAACGCAACAGAAATTGTATTACTGCTTTTCAGCGAGACTGAGATAGGAAACGAGTTTTTACCTTCGCAACCACCGTATTTCGACACTAAAAACAATATTTACAATAAAACTGGGCTACAAAACAAAAATAGCAATTCTCTCCTACTGCGTTCGAACCGTGAATTGCTTTCGCTTACAACTTGTTCTCTGATACGGGATACCGTGACGAAGGAGAAGTATGTTGTTGGCAGAATATCACGTTACAGCGTAAACTAATTCCGGAAAAAGCTTCTTTTTTTTCTACTATAGACTGAAGATTCGCGAAATCGTAACTTGATTATTATTCGATTTGACAGCGGCGCACCCCCCGCTCCGCCCCGCCACGAACTGGCGGTCGATCGCGGTGCTGCCAGCGCGGGAGGAATTAACTATAAACTGGGGAGAATAATATGCCGCTTATGGTGCACAATTTTAATTTACATGGCGTCGCGTCGTCCGCAAAATTCAATCAACGTTTCGGAATTCACGCGTCCACTTTGTTGTAATATCCAATTATAATATCCTTGTTATCTTTTACATAGCTACTTAGGACTGTTACAAAATTTATTTTAAATCAAATAGGCATTTAATTATGCCGTGGTGTGTTCGGCCTAAGAATATACGCCTCCTCCTCCCGTGGATGTAATAAAAGTCTTACTAAGGGATTACACCAGGGACTGGGCAGCAGCATCCATCTGAGTACTTAACACCAAACTGCGATCACCAACCCGCTTGCCAAGCGTGGTGATTATGGCAAAACTGGGGGTATTCAATAGGGGAGGCCTCGTCCAGCAGTGGAAAAAACAGGCTGGTGATGATGATGTTGCGGTATTTTACTGGGATTTTATTAAGACCAAGTTGTGAAGATAATATCCATTCATTACATATTTCAAAGAGTGCCTTCTTTAGACCACATAATAGTAAAGCCGTGGGCGGCCGACGCGCGACGTCTATCATAATAATAAACATCGCGTGACGACATTGCGTGAGCCGCTTCGTCCGCTACGCAATAACAGGCGTATACCGTATACGGACGCAGTATGGATATTATTTACATTCTTTTGTGAAAATCCAGTTAAGCTCAATTTTTCTAAGTCTCGCATAGCAGCAATATAACACGTAGGTAGGTTTCACTGTTTCAAGGGCAGAAAATCATAAAAATACAAGAGAATTGACACTAAATTTCCGACCTCCATGGTTTACTAACCCCGATAAGGGCGTTTACAATCAGCCTTGCTATTTATGAGCGGGGGCGATTTCCAACTGAGCTAGCTCTAATCTAACACTATTGAAGTGATTGCATCGGAATTGCAGTCACACTAGCAACGGGCCTAATGCCCGTGATCCTGAACAATCTGTGTTTATTTTGTATTGTTTTTATATTGTTTATCAATAAAGCTGAGAGTTCACCTACGGTCGTGAGGTATGAAAGTGCTCCCTGAATTTGAGTCGCGTGCACCGTAACCACATGCAAGTTAGATTCACTTTCAATACTTTTGATATGGTTTCACTTTCTGTCAAAATTACACGCTTTTGTTTTCATATTTTGAAGAGGTTAGTATATCTAGTAATCTTGTTAGTGGGGTAGGATAGCTGTCATAGGGTATAAGTTTATCTCGTCTCATGTTTGGATGGGGTGTAAAAGTGAATCTAAAAAGGATGAATTAGCTAACCCCCCATCTGATAAGACTAAATTTTGAAACAGTTTGACAGTTCTTGCTTGTGCTGCAGTTAGAACAGATATCAGTGTAGGTAGGTACCAGAAAGATTCATCTGAAATCCTATCTAATTTATCTAGCTACTTGATTGGGAAACTAGAATTCATCTAAGAACTGGTTATTAAACCGCAACAGCAATTGAAGCTGTAGTTACACAATTACAAAAAAAATAAACAAGTCCAAGACATCTGCTACACACAACTGGAAGTGATGACGTAACTTGCCTGCGGGATGACTCTGGAATGTTCTTTTATTTACTAGTTATTGGCCGCGGCACCACCTGCGTCGTACGTAACTAAGTAGTTGCTTTTTAGCATAAACCTTCCTCAAATTTTGGTCTACTACGGCCGTCACTGACGGTTGCCACCACTTAATGATGCTAACGTTGCAACGAAAATAATTCGGTTCGTCGCGTCCCGCGAAGCTTCGCGCAAAATAAGCACCTCTATCCTAAATAAAATGGGGTGCATTGAAAAGGGGTTACTTAAAAGAGTCAAGATATCTCCCTAAACTATGCAATAATAAAGCGAAACCCACGTTTCACAATGAAACCACACACTATGACGTTTGCATTTAGAGCACTCTCACTTCCGTAAAGAGGTGACACTGACAATTCACAAGCAAGAACATGTAAGTGGGTGTCACATTGCACGCGGTTTCACTCGTGTGGTACCAAGATATAGTGTCAATTCAGCTCAGGATCCCAATTCTCGTAATAAAAATAGATATAATAAAGTTCGGATCATGATCCGATCTAATGTCAATGTCATAAATGTCACAAATGGTATCTTCCTCCACTGTTAATACAACGCGTGAAGTGTGAATATATCGAAGTGTGATCGAAACTTGAAGAAATCTAAATAATTTTTACAAAGTTTTCAAGAATTTTGACTCGATGCTCAATAGACTCGTCTGTCTTCGCTCTTTCCAATCCTACTAACATTATAAATGTTTTGGTGACGATGGATGGATGTTTGTTACTCTTTCACGCAAAAACTACTCAACGGATTTTGATGAAAGTTTACAGTATTATAGCTTATACATTAAAAACCATATAGGCTATAATTTATAATAGAGGCTCCACGCGGGAGGAGCCACGAGCAAATGCTAGTGATATATAACACTATCCTACTCTAATCTACGGTCACCATGAATTTAGCTCTAAATACGCTGTCAAAACCCACCTATGTAGCATTAAACATCAAAATTGATCGAAAGTTGATTAAATGGAATTACTATGAGGGAGCAGAACACAACTTTTCAGCCAATTCACAAAGCCACCAGTGATACGAACCAGAATCAGCAAATTGATCACTTTAATAACCATCAAGATCGTCGGTCAGACGGTTGACTAATTCTAATGACGCATTTGACAAAGTGGTATGCTGTGTGGATTAGTAATCACTAATTTATTTACATTTACACCTTTTATACGTTTGCGTATGAACGCAAAAAACATTAAATCACGCACGGTCAGTAAATTTTAGCATTAATGTTTTTTTTTATTTTCACTTTTACTTTGTGTAGTACGTGCGTATAAGCAGACTAGGTACTTAATTACAAAAGACAGTGCCATATTATTTTTATAATTGCTATTGTTCACTGTTTGAACTACATATTATTATCATGCATGAACCTGATAACAATGGTATGTTTTAAACTTTTTTGATGTTTTAACTTGAGCAAGTCTATCCTCGACTCAATCTGTTTACTAGCTCTATTTAATACCTTATTACAACTTATTGCAGTAAAATTTAATCATTACCGTTCATAGATATTTTTTGAAGCGTAAACTAGGTTTATATCTCAGTTAATTAGGTACAGTAATTGCGAATAGCGGAATCATTACTCTTTGAATAAAAATCAATACTCACTGTGCAATGGTGAATCAATGCGTTTGTTGAGGGTTCCGTACAATTTTATTAATCAATATTAAACAATTACGTAAGTCATTAAAGGCTTGATTAACAGCATTATTTCAAAACTGTTCAACAACATCTAAATAATATTAAACATTATTGTTATCGTCTCATCAAGTCTCAACTAAACTGGTTTTTAAGCTGTTGTAAAAAGTCTAAAAGAACAATGGGAGGCTTTTTCCCTACAGTGGAGTGAGTACTACTTCATTTTGGATTTTTGTGGAATACCAGTTACATAATATCCTGTTAAATTCAGTCCCTTACAAATTTTTTACACTATCTACTATTTACAAGATCCACCAGACCCCACCAAGGCCACCATCGAAGTTAAAAGCCATTTTAATTGGGAATTGTATTCGTCACAAACAATGTTTTTTCTTTCGTTCTTCGAATGATTGCGGAACCTTAAAACTATAATTAACGAGATAGCATATGAATACCTCTAATCTTATGGAGATAGTAGCATGCAATCATTCTCGATGGTAAAAAGTTAACCGTTAACATAAATGGGGGCCTTGCCTTACTATACGCTCGTGACTTGGCAGGTATTTCGGTTTAACGAGTTGCCTTTTAGAGTAGACTAAGTGCCATACAACTTTTTGGCTGTATAAAAGTCACTATAAGCTTAGGAACCGCAGTGACAATGAGGGCTTTTCAACTTCGATAAAAAAAAAAAGAAACTAGTTCCATTCATTTTGTAAAAACGGGAAATTTTCACGTACCGATATGTTGGTGGAAGCATCAACAGGTTATTTCAACAGGGATAGAGGATGGACTCTACCACACGCTTGGAAATCCTGTCTTTATGGGACGTACGACAGTGAAGTGTTTGAGCCTGATAGAGACACTGTTAGTGTAGCCTGTCTGGCCGCTCCTGGCGCGCCCGATGGTTGCGACGGGAGTGGCAGCGACGATGATGGAGCACCGCAACCCGACCGGAAGGACGTTACCGAAGAACGTGTAATGACGCGGACACAAGCACTCCCCCCACCCCCGCGCCGGACGAGCCGAGAGGAGCGAGCTCAAAGACGCAGTGCGAGGAAGGACGCGGAGGGAGTGTAGTGCGGATCCTATACCCACCCTGATGAAGACCCTCGATTAGGGTCGAAACCTGTTGGTGCTTCCACCAACATATCGGTACGTGAAAATTTCCCGTTTTTACAAAATGAATGATATAATTCACGAAAGTTACTTTAGTAAAACTAGTTCCAATTGGTTCGATAGATGGCGCTGACTCAACTGTAACTGCCTATATAGTCAAATGTATTATCTGTGGTGTACGCGTACTAAGCTATTATCTAACTAGTCCTCAGAGGAATTTCCTCTGAGAACTAGTCTGTGGTCATTAGTCATGATATTCTATTCTGTTTGTGTCTGCTTCTTAAGTGTGCGCTAGTGATTTCGTGGTGTTTTTAGAAGTAAGCAAAAATAAATACCACGAAACGAAAATATATCTAAGCTGTTGATGTTGACATTTAACTTTATTATGACACTTGACAGCTACGTAACAGAGCAGTGCCATCTATTTTCAACGCTGAAAGCATGATTTGAAACGGGCGTTCCCATATCATATCCACAGGCGCAAAGTTACATCATCATCATCAGCCAGTAGATGTCCATTGCTGGACGAGGCCATCCCCAACTCATGCTGATGAGTGATTTGCCATAATCACCGCGCATAGCAGGCCGATTGGTGATCGCAGTATTGGTGTTGAGTAGATACTCAGGTTACGTGGTATAAGTAAGTCCGCTTTTATGACACTCACGGGGGTGACGGAGGGGCTATTCTTAGTCCGGACACACAACGGCAATCTCGCTTCAAGCACCTCTTCAACATTCGTCTTGAAGCCGTATACAGGGTGTCCCAGAAATCGACGTCAAGCCGGAAGCGGGTGATTGGCCAAGTCATAATAAATAAAAAACTCTAAGTTATGTTTTTAAAATATAGTCATTTTAAAAAAATCGAGAAAATCTACACCCTGTGATGATGTTTTAACTCCTGTTACTACAAATCTTTATTTTTTTTTTCATTCAAACTGAAATCTTAAAATTACGTCCTCGAGGAAAGCCCTTGGGTATACTCAAATCATTTTAAGTAAGTTTTTTAAATGTCTATAGTTTTAATAATATATAACTTAGATTTTTTTTATATTTTTCTGATAACTATTATGACTTGACCAATCACCCGCTTCCAGCTTGACGTCGACTTCTGGGACAGCCTGTATTGTGATTATGTATGCTTTTGAACTTTTTTATAATTTCTTTTGAACAAGCAAGGCATTGCATCAGTCAAAAATACTTCAACATAAACGGCACAGCATTCGGCACCCTAGTATAATGGAAAGTCCGTAATTTCACCGTCAGTCCTGCCCTCCGAACCGGAATGGCAAACCCGTTTGAAAAACATGGGTCTCGTATTCCCACTTACGTCATTATCCAGTTGCAATTTCGTAGGTTTTTGTAATTTATCCAAATACATTATGTTCTATTAGTACATACAAATCAAATCAAATCAAATCAAATATCATTTATTGTGAAACATAGGTAAGGTATTAAGATGTTAGGTAAAAAATTAAAAACAATGTCCACTATGTTACCAAGATTGGTGTACAATAAGCAAAACCTATAGCAGCCGTTAGTACTAGGAGTGTGTCTACATGAATGTTTTAATTGTTTCAGACAACACCGTCATACTTTTCCACTATATTCTCTAGTGTGATTGAAAATGAGTGTGGTGAAAGAATTCAGGTTGTGTGGAGCATATCCTGCTCCCTAATTACAGTATCAAATGGCAATGGGGAACGCAACAGTGGCAATTATTTTGGCAGGCTTAGGCGATATCAAAATCTTTTGAAAATTGAAAGGAGGAATATTTAGGTCAAGAAGTTTCCCAAATTCAAGTTTCATAAGATTTAGATAGCGCTAGGGCTGCCGAAATGATCCCCATTGTTGCATTCCCCATTGCCACTTTCTACTGTAATTGGGTGCTGAATACTTCAGAGGTTCCAGAGGCTCATCATACTGTGGAGATCAATATACCACCTGCCAAGTGTTGAAGTAATTACTTATTTATTTATGTAAATAAAATTAAATTGTAGTGTGTATACCTATTACTTTTGGCTTATATCTATAATTTTGATATGCTTTAAACATTGTGCTGTTTTATTTGTGTAGTCCCTTGATAAATAAATCTCACAAAAAAAAAAAAAAAAAAAAAAAAAAAAAAAAAAAAAAAAAAAAAAAAAAACTCCTTTTGTTAACCTAAATAACTCTGGTTGAGTCTCCCTTATACAAGACTGTCTAATTTTCATACTCAGATCTCCATCGTTTTACCGTCTTAAATCTTGTCGACATCGACATTGTCAAAATTGTGGTAGCTAAAGCCACAGAAGCCATCATTAAAAGAAGAAGAAGAAGTGTAAGTCGTTGTTTAGTCAATCAGATCGACAAAAACTTGACACCTGTTTGTCATCGCACGATGCAAATGAGCCATGAAATACAATAAATACCATAGTAAAAAGCTAAAAATACCTACTGCTAAGCGATATTCCACTCAACATCAAAGAAAAATAAAGATGATCCATGCCGTTTTTGGTTACTTGGTTTACGACCGGCTGTTGTACCAAGCAATATTCGTCTTTAAACACAGTAGGTACAGATGAATTATCTGAATAATGCATGCATATTTTTTAGTATGCACCGCAAGCAAGCAAGCATACCGCACGCGATATAGCGCGGAAGTCCGTGTCACGCGTGCACAGACTTCAACTTCAATGGGGTAATTCAGCTAATTTGCATGGTAACATTGCTGCGTTCAAAAAAGAGTATTTCCTCTGAGTAAAATACGGTGTCAATATTTTGAGTTACTTCACATAGTTTGTAATGTTTCCATGGTAATGTTCTAATTTCCGATATTTTATTCGGATATTTTTTCTTATTATTATACTTTTATGTTCAAACTATTCAAAGATGCGTTACATTAGAATTACTGATAGTTTAAAAAAAAAAAACAAAAGCGTCCTTTGAGGATGTTTCAAGGCCAAAGCACACCGGATGAGAATGCAGCACGTAAACGCGCGTCTCTACGGCGCGGCGCGCAAGCGGTGTGCTATGTCTCATACAGTTCCATACATTACAACGTCGAGCTCGTCTAAATCTACGCATACGCAGCCGGTGCGCTGTGGTCTGAAACCAGATGAAAAAAGATTCAACTTCCAACATTTATTAACTTTATCAGAATGCAGTTAGCTCCATTCTCACAAATGAGGCTGTTTAGAGAACACACAAACTTTGATTACGCCCACCGATACCGGTCGAAACACCGAAATTACGCAATAATCGGATACTTTCTTTTCTATTGTCCATTGTAACACAGCACTGACCTTACAGTCTGCCTCAAGTACTAACTAACTTTTAAAGCCACAGTCATAATACGAAAACGGACAATAAAATATGTTTCTATGCTCTGCAATATTTGTTCCGGTCATAGTACTCCTAGTTCCTGATACCCACGACACAGGGAATCCTAGTGTGGGATTAGGGCTACGTATGTGACTGTTGGGTGTTATGTTATGTTATTCTTTGACAGCCTCTGTGCCGCGGCGGGGGCGAGAAGCCGGCTGAGATGCGAGAGGTTGCGGGTTCGATTCCCGCTGCGGGACAAATTGTTTGCTGTAAAAAGTTTGTATGCTCTGCAAATATTTGTTCTGGTTCTGGGTGTTATGGTAACATGGTACTCGTAGTTCCTGATACAAACGACACAGGGCATCCTAGTGTGGGATTAGGGCTACGTATGTGACTGTTGGGTATGTTTTGTTTTGCAAATTCGTGTGTGTGACTGAATGGCTTAGTAGCTAAAAAGTTTATTTTCATTTTTAACCGACTTCCCAAAAAGGAGGAGGTTCTAAATTCAGTTTTTCAGTTTTTTTTTTTATGTTTGTTACCTCATATCTCCGGCGTTTATGAACCGATTTGGAAAATTCTTTTTTTATTTGAATATAGATATACTTCCAGATTGGTCCCATTTTTTTCAGAATCCAGTTCTGATGATGGAATCCATGCGGAATTGAGGCAACTCCTCAAATATTGTAGGCATACATATAGCAATTTTGTTATTTTCAGCAACAAACCAAGCATTTGCATTCAAAAAGTATCATGACCCTTTCACCACTATGGTTTTTTCATCCAGATATTTTGTCGACTACAATGGCGGAAGTCGGTTTTTTAAATGAAAAGTTATTAAGTTTAGAGACAGTGGCGCATCTCTTTGTGTCAAGGCCTTCTAAGATGGTCCACTTTCTATAGCAATGGATGAATGCTTCTTCATAATCCCATAGGCGTGGCAGCAAGATGTTATATCACTGCCGGGTGCTCCAATTGGGCAATATTTTGAACTCCAAACTGAGTAGGTAGTCTTTGCATAAGTTATTTCTTCACTTGAACGCATTGGCGAATAACGGAGACATCGCTCTTTTGAATTACGAGTATCAGGGTTAAGAGGAACGAAGTTAGCTTCTATTTTGGCTATTATTCCATCAAACTCCACAAGATTTTGTACATAATGATCAGCAGGGCGATTCTAAAACGTCGGAAACATTTCTGATCGGATTTTTAACGTTTTCATTTCGATGTGGTAAGTAACTAAAATAATTTTCTCTAGTAAAACTCTGTATCTGTGTGTGTTTTACTAGAGAAAATTGTTAGAAAATTGTTTAAGTTACTTACCACATCGAAATGAAAAACTAACGAATCCGATCGGAAACGTTTCCGACGTTTTAGAATCGCCCTGCAGTACACTAATATCCAGACACAGCGGATCAGTTTTTTTATTTATGGTTTGGTAGCCATGTTATAATTTTATAGGATACTAATGCATCACGGGTCTAGCTAAATATTAGTGTACGGATCATGTGTACAATTCATAAAGAGTTTGAAGAAATAATAGCCAAATTAGGAGCAAACTTCTTTCGAGTACAAGAGGGCGTAAGCACCCTAGCGGTAACCTCCCCTTAACAGTTGTAAAAATTTCCACAGCACTAAGGCCGGACACACCAAGGCCTACATCTACTACTTATTATTTCTTTCTAATCTTTTCTTTATCCACACCCTCATCCCTTAGCTTATGAGACGCCTAATAATAGGGCACACGATTAGGCCACTGACGCTAGACCGCATCTGTCATCAATCGATTTTGAAAACAAAGGTATAGGTTACCGGTTTTAATAAGCTCAAGTTGCAACTGCTACCGGTTTTCGTTGTATCGGAACCGGCTTAGCGAGATTTCTCTCAGCAACATTAACATTTGGAACATAGAAATGTGCCAATGGCATGACAACAAAATACATAGGTAATTATAATAGATACAGAAGGCAAACTTAGTACAACAAGCGGTAACAGGCTCATGCACACATAGACGCGTACCCACGACGATCTCGGTAGAACTCGGTCGAACGCCAGAGAGCTGATTCTGAGTTTTGACAAGCAAATGACACGGACGTCTGAGGCCCAATTCTCTGAATAATTTTAAAACTACACTAAACGTTAACCGAAAGTTAACCGAATCGAGACTGAATTGTGAATTGACAGAAAGTTGGTATTCTGCACACTCATAAATAACAATTTAGTCTACTTTCAATTCACGGTGACTACAATTAGAGTAGGATAGTTATATACAAAATTGCAAAGAGTAATAAGAGACTCCATCTACTTAAGCTAAAATTATCGAAAAACTTTGAATCGTTTAAGTTTCGGTCACCTTTCGATATAATCACATTACAGTGTTGTATTTTATGTTTAGAGAATACAATTTCTGACATTTAAGACATCGACACAAGATCGAAACATGATCCGAACACTATTTTGAATATTTTTTAGTTAGAGAATTGGGCCTCTGGTGTTGTATAGTGTGGATTCTATGGTGACACCGATGAGCGCCCCTAGCGTACACTCTGTGAACCTCATTTTCCATACAAAAATCCGTGTTACACTACACCATACGTCCGTGTCAATTGCTTGCCAAAACTCAGAATCAGCTCTCAGTCGCAAGGCGACCGAGTTCTACGTGGGTCTATCTATGTGTGCATGCGCCTGTTATCGCTTGTTGTACCAAGCTGGCCTTCTGTACCTATATATTTTGTGGCATGACCTTATAGGTCGTTACATGAGTCTAGTCAAAAAGACCGCCAAGTGCGATGGAACTACGCCTCCAAGGGTTCCATACCGTGATTTACTTTGGGACTAACTTGTACCTACTACAGTTATTTTCACAGTAAATTGTTATTGAAGCCACATGGATTATTTTATCAATGTCACCATCGTCCATCAGCATGTAGAGGTCCACTGCTAGATATATCCCCCCCTCCTAGAATGCCACGACGAACGGTATTGAGCCGCCTCCATCCACCGATTGCTGCAATGTCGTAAAAGCTGACTAAGGTATTCCATCAGGGGATGGGCAACAGTATCCACCTCTGCGATCACCAATCCGCCTGCCAAGCGTGCTGATTAAGGCAAATCCCCCCCCCCCATTGCATTGTATGGGAAAGAACTCGTCCAGCAGTGAATGTCTGACGGCTGATGATGAAGAAAGGATAGTTTTGGAAACTCTGTGATGGTCAAGCCTGAGAAAAGTTAGACAAAACTCAGCGCGCTGCCTTTACATGATATCCTTCGCATGTTGAAGCCTCGGCGGTGTTCTCTTATAAGTCAAGTACGCCACCAGAGGCCCAATTCACTAACTAAAAAATAGTTAAAATAGAGTTCGGATCATGTTTCGATCTTGTGTCGATGTCTTATATGTCAGAAATGGTATTCTCTAAACATAAAATACAACACTGTAATGTGATTATATATATCGAAATGTGACCGAAACTTGAAAGATTCAAAGTTTTTTCGTTAATTTTAGCATAAGTAGATGGAGTCTCTCTTTACTCTTTCCAATTATAGGTATATATAACTATCCTACTCTAATGGTGGTCACCATGAATTGAAAGTAGACTAAATTGTTATTTATGAAGGACTAGAAATTCAACTTTCAGTCAATTTACAATTCAGTCTCGATTCGGTCAACTTTCAGTGTAGTTTTAAAATAACTTAGAGAATTGGGCCTCAGAAACCAGTATTAAATGTACTTACCTACAATAATAATCAAAATAATTTAAAAATTATAATTAATTTTAATTTTTTAAGGGTTTACGTTTTACGTGGCACTTAAAATCTATTTCTCAGACCTTTAAAGTAGAGTATGTAGACTTTATGTATACTTATTATTAATGATGCATATCTTTAAATTGTACAATCAGTCCAATACTTCGACACCTTGCTCTAACTAAGTAAAAACGTGTGTTTAGACGCAAGAGATCTCTGCCTCGGCTTGCTTAAACAAATAAATAAATGCTGGACATTTCACACAACATTATCTAGCCCCAAGCTAAGCAGATCTTGCGTTATGGGTACTAGATAACTGATATACTTAATACAATACATAACATACATAGATATTTTTAATTAAACAAAGAAAAATACTCACACCGTAACAAATATCTGCAGATCGTACAAATATTTGTTCAGAGGCGCGAATCGAACCCGCAACCTTCTGCGTCGCAGGCGAACCTTCGCCCGCCGCGTCACAGAGGTCGTCAAGAGAGGTTATAAGTCAAGTACAAACCCACAATAAGCCACCGGAAACCAGTAATAAATGTACCTATAGTTTTGTTAAATGGCCAGATAGAAAGCAGACGGATGAACCGGTTTGCAATACGAATACTTTATTGATTATATCGAGAAGGAAACCGAGTAGTTTATAATTATTATGTATCTTAACGGTTAAGACACTCCCACGGTAATGGTCTCATTAAGTTTTTACAGTTTTTTACTAAAATCTATACTTGAGTCACGATAATCTCAATTCACGATCGAGTATCGTTCAGAGCAAAGTGATGCCAAATTCAAGTTTTATAGTGTTTTTTGCTTATTAGGTACAGCTCATCAACACTGTTTAACCGACTTCACAAAAAGGAGGAAGTTCTCAATAAGGCTGTATATATATTTTTTTATGTTTGTTACCTCATATCTCCGGGGCGTTTATGAACCGATTTGGAAAATTCTTTTTTTATTTGAATAGATATACTTCCAGATTGGTCCCATTTCTTTCATAATCCAGTTCTGATGGTGGAATCCATGAGGAATTGAGGGAACTCCTCAAATATTGTAGGCATACATATGGCGATTTTGATATTTTCAGCAACAAACCAAGCATTTGCATTCATAAAGTATCATAATCCTTTCACCACTATGGTTCTTTCATCATTTTTTTTTTCATCCAAATATTTAGTCGAATACAATGGCGGAAGTCGGTTTTTTAAATGAAAAGTTATTGAGATGGCAAACACACTGATTTTGCGGGAATCAGGAGATTACCGCTAATAGTATACATATGCGAAAGTTTGTGAGTATGTTTGTAACTTCTTCACGCTCAAACGGCTAAACGGATTTGAGTGAAATTTGGAATGGAGATACCTTATACACTGGATTAACACATAGGCTACTTATCATCTACATCAATTTATATCATTGTTCACGCAGGTGAAACCGCGGGGCGCAGCTAGTATCTCATAAATTTAATTAGTTTAGCATGGTGAGCTACAAATGTCTATAAAGGCCAAATCACACGGGATGCGTATGCAGCAAATCAAATCAAAATAATTTTTATTCATTGATATCACAAGGATCATTTTGAATCGTCTTATATTAACTTAAATTACTCCTGTTCCAACGCGACCAAGCCTAGAGGAATCAAGGCACGTAACGTACACGCGCGTATCTACGTATGTAATGTACACGCAACGCAAGCGGTTTACCATGTCTTCGCGTACGCAGCCGGTGTATTGTAGCCTTAAAGGCTGCAGCACACCGGCTGCGTGCGCGTAACCGTCGTCGTGCATGTCGTCGTACCATGACGTTGTAGTGTATGGAACTCTATGAGACATGGCACACCGCTTGCGTGACATGCACGCTTGCGTGTACATACGTAGAGACGCGCGTATCTACGTTTCGTGCTGTATACGCATCCGGTGTGCATTGGTCTTAAACCAAAACAACACTATACAAATCATTCAACTGTCAACGTGTGTCTTTCTTTTTAGAAAAATTACGACTATACACCACGTACTTTACTATTCTCCTGCTGACGTTTCGTTGACCATTTTGAGGTCCTTCCTCATGAGCACCGACCGCGACCACGCTCAATGGTCGTGAGACGGGAGGTTTTTCCATTCCATGGTAATATTACTGTTGGGGATAGTTCCCCGACAGTAATATTCCCATTGTAAACTTACTTATTAGTGTAATATAGTTCCTAGCGGGCTTCCCGTCTCACGACCTTTGAGCGTGGTCGCGGTCGGTGCTCATGAGGAAGGACCTCAAAATGGTCAACGAAACGTCGGCAGGAGAATAGTAAAGTACGTGGTGTACAGTCGTAATTTTTCTAAAATGATACCAAGACACGATAACTTCAATTCTATTGTGTCTTTCTGTCTGTAAGTATGTGCAATCGATGAATCGAGGTATACTGGACCGATTTGTATGCTTTCACTATAAGGGTATTTATCGAAAAAGGGTTTTGATGTATAAAACATCTATCTAAGAGCTTTTGGTTCTAAACGAGCGGAGACGCGGGCAAACGATAATATCAAATTTATAATAATATTAATTTAAATACGCGACATTACCATAATTATTCAGAATATTATACAGAACAATTATGATAATGTCTTGTATGTCGGTCACTGGCGCAGACTGTCTCAACAAACTGTGAAACTTGTGTTTTGGTTTAGACCACATCGCAAAATAACAATAATAGTTCATAATTAAAATCCATTTTTTATATATTATCTTAAGTTCTATGTTAATGTATTTTTCAAAACAAGCTTTTGCTAAATTCGTTATCGGAACCTGATCAAAATGAGCTCAAACACTGCCAGGCTACTACTAATCATCGAGAAGTTCCGTTGTCCACCTTCCGTATCTATCATCAGATCAGCTCGCCATCACCATACTATTGTATTGTCATCTGAACTTGACAGGTATGAAAATTTTCAGATCAATCAGTTGGGTGGAACTGGTTCAAAATTCAGATTCAATGTTTGTCCCACACTAACATAACACTAACAGGTCAATTTAAATAAAAGCTTGTACAATATTGAACAGACGAACAAGTATAAAGTAACAACTCCGATTTTCTCAAATAAAAAGAAACGCTGGGATGCGGTTTTTAACCGACTTCCCAAAAAAGGAGGAGGTTCTCAATTCGGTTGTATTTTTTTTTTATTGTTTGTTACCGCATATCTCCGGCGTTTATGAACCGATTTGGAAAATGCTTTTTTTATTTGAATAGATATACTTCCAGATTGGTCCCATTTTTTTCAGAATCCAGTTCTGATGATGGAATCCATGAGGAATTGAGGGAACTCCTCAAATATTGTAGGCATATATATGGCGATTTTGATATTTTCAGCAACAAACCAAGCATTTGCATTCAAAAAGTATCATAATCCTTTCACCACTATGGTTCTTTCATAATTTTTTTTTCATCCAAATATTTAGTCGAATACAATGGCGGAAGTCGGTTTTTTAAATGAAAAGTTATAGTTCTTAACGATTCTAAATGATCCTCTTGATTTAAATTAATAAAATACTTTTTAACTTCTAACGAACCGTAAAGGAATGTAATGTGGACGCTTTTGCAAAATCGACAGCTATCTATTTGAATATTGAGGTTCACGAACTGCCCATTCATTCTCTAGATTTGTTGGGTCAAAGAAAGCACCGTTTGTAAAATTTACCTGTTAAGTTTTAAGTGTTAAATGCGTTATGTACCGTAAGAACGATTATGCTGTTCATTCTATTAAGTTTACAAGCAAGTTTTGTTTGTCATTGCTGGTACAATAAAATGTTTACGAAATATCACGGTTTTATTAAACTGTTAACTACCTCGCTAAACTTTCGCGATCACTTAAATTGTGGAATGATCCACATGTGTTGAAGTGAATGCCGAGGTTTTCTCTAGTGACTACAGTATGGGGTTCCTCAAAATAAAGTTTTAATGTTCTTAAGAGTCTGCAACGCGCGTGTGATGCCTCTGGTGTTGCAGAAGTCCATTATATGCTACGGTAACCACTTTCCATCAGGGCTGTATCATACATTTTATACTACTGCGTAAGCAAAGAAGCATACGGCCCGTATCTATGCAATATAAAAAAAAAATCTTTCATTTCCTCTTTGTAGGTACCCACACACTGCGCATGTGTATACGTAAAAAAATGTAAAAAAAAATTAGTAGGTAATGAGGGCTTTTCAAGTTCGATAAAAAAAAGTACTTTGTTCAAATTGGGTCTATAGATGGCGCCGACCCATTAGTAGCTGACAAGATTGTCAAATGTATTCTGTGATGTACGCGTACTAAGCAAGCTATTATCTAACTAATCTGTGGCTATAGTCATGATATTCTGTTTGTGTCTGCCTCTTGAGAGTGCGCTAGTGATTTCGTTGTGTTTTTATAAGTAAGCTAAAATAAATAACACGAAACGAAAATATCCACGTTGTTGATGTTGACATTTAACTTTATTTTGACACTTGACAGCTACGTAACAGAGTAGCGCCATCTATTTTCAACGCTGAAAGTATGATTTGAAAAGATCGCGAAAACCCCTCATTAAAAAAAAATTATGAGCGTAAGTTACGGGTACTTACGCCCTTTTGTACGCAAACGAAGTTTGCTTATTGCATATATTTATGTACCCTTATAATTCTTTCCGAAACAAAATAAAAATGGACGACGATGAATGTCTTTCCGCAAAAGCGAAAAAAGTCTTCTAAAGGTCAATGTCTACTCAAGCATTGAGTTTTGACTTTTGCACGACCTCTCGGGCAATGTCAGTTCAATACCCGTGTAAACAAAGCAAAGAATCTTAACAAAGTACAGTTAGCATACGCAGAAACTCGTTTTTATGAAATGACAATCTATTTCAACAACAATACGATACTATAATTGGACTTTGTGTTGCCAGTGGACAAAAAACTGTCTGTGAATTGGAATCTTGTTATCTAACGGGTTGGTGTAGGTAAGTAAGTTATTATTAATGTTTGTAACGGTACTTTCAGATTTTGATTGAACACGCGGTATTCAAGATTTATTTCTTGCTGTCAGTGCAACTTCTATTTAAGAGAAGGTCACCGGTAACAAAAAGGCGCTTACGCCCTTTTGCACACGAACGAAGTTTGCTTCTAAGTTGACTATTATTTCTTCAAATAATAGCCAGAATAGAAGCAAACTTCGTGTAAAAATAATATCAATTATTTTCTCCCAACTTCTACACACATCATTCAATTTGCTTTTTGAACGACTTCACAAAAAGGAGGTTCTCAATTCGGTTGCATTTTTATTTTTTATGTTTGTTACCTCAAATCTCCTTCGTTTATAAACCAATTTGGAAAATTCTTTTCTTATTTGAATAGATATACTTCCAGATTGGTCCCACTTTTTCAGAATCCAACCCCCTTATTCGCTATGACCAAACGTGACATAACGCGGGCTCGTTACGATATCTGCGTGGAATCATCGCTAAATAGCATGGGTGAAGTCACACGTTATTGACAAGGAATCTTTTAGGTCATAGCGAATAACCACCCAGTTCTGATGGTGGAATCCATGAGGAATTGAGGGAACTCCTAAAATATTATAGGCATACATATAGCGATTTTGGTATTCTCAGCAACAAATCAAGCATTTGCATTCAGAAAGTATCATTTGGTGATTTAATCCTTTCACCACTCTGGTTTTTTCACCATCAAAATAATATCTTCCAGATATTTAGACGATTTACAATGGCGGAAGTCGGTTTTTTAAATGAAAAACTTTTTTTTCTGAAGAACTAAATGCAGTTGGCCTCAGATGGCCGATGCTGCGTTACCGGACATAATGAAAAGTTTTTTTTTTTCTGAAGGACAAAATGCAGTTGGCCTCAGATGGCCGATGCTGCGTTACCGGACTTTAATGAAAAGTTATTCATTATCTTAACGTATTTATAGGTTGCGTATGAGCGCTCGGCGAAAGTGGTGGGGTTGATTGCGCATGTGTCCTCTCTCTCTCTCTCTATACAGACCCAAAAACTTATTACTGCGCATTTTAGGCCAGCGCTCACAACTCGTTGCGCGACCACAACCAAAAGTATCTCTACAGAAGGTAACGTGAAATTTAGCATTTAATTGAATTGTCTTTTTAGTTATGGTACGATACGAGTATCATATAAGACTGACATATTTTATTTCGTGAAGCGTGTATCGCAGCTGCTGCCACACACACAGAAAACAAGCGCTACAGCAGCTTCATTGCTACTGTAGCACATGCTGAGTGCTGAGCAATTTTGCTTTTAATTATTTATGTGGATGTTTTGTAAGTAAGTATCTGAAACTCAAAATAACTAGTGGTTCGCCCCGAACTGAGACCTCGCGATAACACCTTTATCATCCCGACTACTTAACTAAGTAATTTCCATATTTTCTATTATTATTTTTGAAAATTTTCCCCTCGCTGTCTACCATTACAGTACAGGATCTACCAGTAACTACTCTAATTTCCTGCACATCATCGAAATAACCTTTGAATAGGGCTAAGCAACGGGGCGTAGTTATACTACATACCTGTTAGTACCTATATCAAGTACCTGACGAATTAATTGATAACGTCCTTTTGATGAAAACCATAGAACTCCAACGTCATCCAAATTCTTAAAAATGGGAGGTCAACAATGGATGTTATATTGGTTATAGTTTTATGGAGTATATGTTTCTCAATTCTTCAATTTCAGACGTTTCCCTGTAGTTGTGACACAAAAGCCACAAGCATACCAAATTTCAGCATTGTGGGATTGCTGGAAGTACCCTAGAATTTTGGGTTTTTACGTTTTTTATTTTCCCTAATATCTCGAAAACTACTAAGGCTAAATAATTATTAAAAACAGTTTTGAAATGTCCAACCAAAGCGCTTTCTTAAGACACCCCACTTGATCTCACTGTCTCACTTTTATTTTTTTACCCCTCTTGGACCCCAAAATCTCAGCAACCCCCTGATCGATATAGCTCATAACCTTACCTACAAATTGTACCAATACTATCTACCCCCATACCAAATTTCATGAAGATCAGATTAACGGTTTGGAAGTTTTCATCGGACAAACATACATACATACATACATACATACATACAAACGCCGATTCTTCCAACTTGACTCAGAGAACTCGCTTCGCTCGTTCAAATATTTTTCTTTCTTTCAAATTGACAAAATACACAAAATATATGGAACGTGGACATCCTTCTTTGGTTTGTTTAAGTGGAAACTCAGTTGCGAGTATAAAAAAAACCGTTAGTAATATAGTAACTAAGCACCGACCAGCCATTAGACACAATGGCTTGAATGGCGACCTCTAGCGGTGACTTGAACTTACGTTTCTGCTCTTTTCTTAGGGTCAAGCATTTGTTTGAATATAGGTGAGCAGTTAGAATGAATGAGGGCGAATTGCAACAAACAAATTTTTTTTTTTTATGTTTGTTATCTTCTTGGAGCAAGGAACAAAAGTTACCTCATATCTCCGGCGTTTATGAACCGATTTGGAAAATTCTTTTTTTATTTGAATAGATATATGTACTTCCAGATTGGTCCCATTTTTTTTCAGAATCCAGTTCTGATGATGGAATCCATGAGGAATTGAGGGAACTCCTCAAATGTTGTAGGCATACATATAAGATTTTGATATTTTCAGCAACAAACCAAGCATTTTCATTTAGAAAGTATCATAACCCTTTCACCACTATGGTTTTTTCATATTTTTTTTTCATCCAGGTATTTATAGAATTGAAACTTTCGTGGTTGGGAATCATTTTAAATTGAAAAAACGGCTAATTACCACTGTTTTCCGTCACTTTTGCTGACGTTTCGAGACTGAGTTCAGAAGCCTCTCGATCTCGATCTCGATCGGTCGCGGGCGGTGCTCATGATGAAGAGGCTTCTGAACTCAGTCTCGAAACGTCAGCAAATGTGACGGAAAACAGTGGTAATTAGCCGTTTTTTCAATTTAAAATCCAGGTATTTATTCGAATATAATGGCGGAAGTCGGTTTTTTAAATGAAAAGTTATCACCAATCTATTAGGGGACTCTTATGGTTACGATCTGATTTTAATTTATTTAGAAAACTGTCAATTTACTTTATACCTAAGTATTGGTTCGTGGTGAGTCCGGCCTAAGAATATACCCCTCTGTCTCCTCCCGTGGATGTCGTAAAAGACGACTGAGGGATTACATCAGGGGATAGGCAGCAGCATCCACCTGAGTACTCAACACCAATAATACCATCACCAATCCGCTTGCAAAGCGTGGTGATTATGGAAAATGACAATTACTTTTAAAAACGTATTCGTAACTCTTCATTTCTACTAACCTAGTCTCAACAAAGGATCTTGCCGTTTCGGCAAGGCAGCTCGTACCACACCAAAAATAATTGCGTCAAAACAATACCTAGTGTAATATGAGGATAATAAACCGTTTTTGCTTTACCAACAAGTATTTTTAAGATTCATAACCGAAATTCATAGTTTTCGGGGCATAAAGTTTTGAGGTTAGTTTTAAAATAAATACATTCTTTAGTATCTTTTGGGCCTTGGCATGATAAAAAGGATGTTCTGATGAAAAAACTTACTTTATAAATAGTTTGCATAATCTTAGCACTTAGGTAGTTACAATAACCAACATTTTGGTAACATCGTAGGTAGGTACCTACTCGTGATACCCACGACACAGGAGATCCTAGTGGGATCAGTAACTGTTAAGTATAAGGCAATGACGTCCTAATAACTCGGTGAGGTATATATTTAAATATGATTAATAAACAGCTATTAGTGAAGCCAGGAAAGTAGCAAGTATAGGTACTTACAATAAAACATTTCTAATATACAATAAAATACTAGATAGGTGCGTAGCATCATTTTCATCATCATTATAATTTCATCCATTTGACGTCCCCTGCTAGACATAGGCCTTTCCCGTAGAATTTCACAATGAACGGGGTTGTGCCGCCCCTATACACTGACTTCACGCGGACGTTAACAGTGTCGTTGATTCGTCGAGTGGGGTACAGAAAAAGAAACGATATTATAAAAAATGGGCATGATGTTCAAAAGCCAATAAATAATAATAAAAGGAAAAAAAGGTGGTTCCAAATATTTATGCATGCAAAACACACACTATGGTGACCATAATACTAAGTTTAGGTACACTTTCAGAATTCAAGGGCGTTGTTTCTTAAATTAATATGAAACATTTATGGCTCAGTATTTTATCAGGGGTTATCTGTAACAAATTAATGTTTATACAATCAATATCTAACAATAAACTAAAGTCCTTATTTTATTTGAATGCAGATAGTACAAACAATACTTACGGGGGGGTGTGGGCACAATCCATGATCAGATAATCCACATTGATCATAGCTGTGTGTGTCATGCCTTAAGTTTCGCGGCACTAATACCAAGTATGATTACCTGGGTTCATTAAAGCAATCATCCATCGCAAGTTGAGATGTGTTATTTCTAGTTTCTTGTTAGTTTGTGTAAATCGAGTATACGTATTTTAAAAAAGCCGCTGTCTTTCACAGAGCTGTCCTGTCATGAATGACAAAGAGGATGCAATAACTAATATACGTAAGAAGAGGCGGGACATAGAGTAAAATAAATTACTGTCGTCAAAACAGGGCTACCGCAAAAAGCCAACATGACAGACGACTGACAAAACAATCAGTTCTACCAACATACAAGAATGGAATAGTGATGTGCAGCTAGTATTTAAAATCTGTCGATATTGATAAATGACATTAACTACAGTTGGAATTAATATTTTTTTATTATTATTTTCATCAGTTTTGTTTTAGTGGTGCTAAACCAGTTGCACAAGGTCCAGTTTATTGGATTTGTGTCCAATAAAAACGCCATAAAGTAAAACATAACATTTATTTTTTGGCATTAACTAGGTAGTCTTGGCGCTAAAGAGCGATCTCTTCCAGACAACCTTAGGCTCACCCATAACATTTAGGTTATAAACATCATAAATGTACATGTGCTACAATCAGTGTCTAGTGTTTCATCGTGGCATTCTATGGGGGAGGCCTATGTCCAGCAGTTCTTTGGGTTGATGATGAAAGATTTAGTAATTTCACCAATACACCAAAAATATAAAAGCATCGGTTATCGATATTTATAAATGTAGATATCGTTACACCACACTATCATTCAGAATCTAAATTAAAATTATTGCTTGGGATTATGATATTTTGGCCCAAGAAGAAGTAGGTATAGGACTGATAATTTATCTAATAATCTAAATAGGTACTAACCGGACTTCATCCAGAGGAAACCTGGCCATAAAAAAAGTTTTGTGCCGTTTTTTCTATCTGATTGTAAGCCGCATATTTCACAATTTCTGTACTTCATAATATTAACAGAAAGGTTAGGTACTTATAATAGTATTTCAGAAGCAAGCAACACACATATGAACGTATTCTAGCATTAATAGACCACAATAATACAATATTTTGTCATATAAATTGTGTCTAAGAGAAACAAACTGACAATGTGACTGACTGACAGGTCATGAAAGAACGAGAAAGATAGAGGGAGTGAGTGAGATAAAAATGGTCACCATTAAAATTCTGCCCCGTTTCATACAATCTTTTTTTTTCTTTTAGTTGCGACAGACTGGTGAATGATAATGCCATTTGTGAGTCTTATGTAGTCATTATTCTGAGGTCGTACATATAGTTATTGCATCCTCTTTGTTTGTGAGCATAGACTATACCTACCTGTAATAATTTATCTTTGTGAGGTTCATTGCCAAGCTTTTGCCAAGCAATGGCGCCGTCACCGCACGAAAGTAAACAATACAAAATCCTATTTAACTTCATTTCAAGATCACGGGTACATGTAAATCAATCGAAAATGTTTACGTAATATAAAAAATATGGATAATTTTATGAAATACATTTGGTTTTGACGCAATTGGTACGAGCTCTCGTCTAGATCCTTTACTAACACAATGGACTATAAATATTGTCTGAATAATAAATGAATTTGATTTGATAAGCCATACTTTCCACCGGTCTACTAATTATTTCCAAAAAATTACACAAAATTATAAGAAGCTCGCTATAGTCGCTATTGGCCAACCTTAAGGGAAGGTTACCGGTAGGGTGATTACGCCTGTTTGTTCTATTTTGGCTATTATTTCATCAAACTCCACGAGATTTTGTACACATGATCAGTAAACTAATATCTCTCCTGAAGAGCGATTCTAAAACGTCGGAAACGTTTCCGATCGGATTCGTTAGTTTTTCATTTCCTTCTAATTTTGCTATTATTTCATCTAACTCCATGAAACTTTGTACACATGATCAGTACACTAATATCTAGACCCGTGGTGCGTTAGTTTCTTATATTATTATATGGTTACCTAATCATAAATATAAAAAAAAAACTAATTTTAAAAAAAACGGACGCACCAGCAGGTCTATTCTAAAACGTCGGAAACGTTTCCGATCGGATTCGTTAGTTTTTCATTTCGATGTGGTATGTAACTAAAACAGTTTTCTCTAGTAAAACACAATAAAATACAATAAATATTGTATATTACTAGACAATATTGTTAGAAAATTGTTTTAGTTACATACTTACCACATCGAAAGAAAAACTAACGAATCCGATCGAAAACGTTTCCGACGTTTTAGAATAGACCTGCTGGTGCGTCCGTTTTTTTTAAAATTAGTTTTTTTTTTATATGTATGATTAGGTAACCATATAATAATATAAGAAACTAACGCACCACGGGTCTAGATATTAGTGTACTGATCATGTGTACAAAGTTTCATGGAGTTAGATGAAATAATAGCAAAATTAGAAGGAAACTTCGTTCGCTTGCAAAAAGGGCTTCAGTGCCCTACTGTAGTACCTACTGTGGTAGCTACCGGTGACCTCCTCTTAACATACGTCGTTCGTACATAAATTAAATGTATGTTTTCGTCCCGTGGGTACCTAATTGACAGACCGGACCGCACCTACACATTGACATTGACAGACGGAAACGACAATGAACTTGACGGGAAGCGGTGTCATTCTTAATTTTAAAAAATCGGTCAAATGCGAGTCGGACTCGCGTGGAGACGGTTCCGTATAAGTAAGTTAGCATAGTAACCACTAGACCAAATAACTTATTACCTAGTCAATGAACACAATTTTATATAGGTACACATTTTCTCGTTGCGAGTATTTTCTGTTTCCCGTGGGAATTTGTAGCTTATTCATAATAATTTTTTAAACCTATTTTAGTTCAAATATGTTTTGTCTTGTTTTGACGTATGACATTTTACATGAGAGAGAACAAGACAAAACATATTTTAACTAAAATAGGCTTCAAAAATGATTATGAATAAGGCCCTTACAATTTTTATTTAGGTTTTCCTGACACGTATGAGTTTGGCCCGAAATTCCATATTTTAGGGGGGGGGGGGATAGTAAATTTTCGCATTTTTTTAAATATATTTTAAACTATTTTTAAATTATTTAAGCCGTTCGGATATTTATTTTTTATTTTTGGATGTTTGAATTTTAGTATCATACCGCGCCTTAAGGAGTTGGTATGGTGGAGGGTAGTACTTACTGTGTACTTGTGTGTACTTACTGTTATCGTTAGTTTTTTAGAGTATTCTGTCCCTCGGGGTCCTAAATAACTCCAATTTAAGTAAGTACCTATTTAAGCTCGTTATGTTACAACTAAATAAAAATAAATAAAAAACTCTTCAAAATAAACAGTCGAATCGAATTTTTTTATGCTAAATATTGCAGAATAATTGGGTAAATCACAAACGTAGCTTGCAACACCCATTATTGTTTTAATGGCAAATGAAAACAATCATTCCACCTCGCTCTTTAAAATAGACTGTGGATACTGCGAATGTTAATAATATCAAAGATCTTGATATTTATTTTTAAAATAAACTGCGTGAATGATGTTTTTACGACCTCGTTTATTCTCTTCCATTTATTAGCAGTCTATCTGAAAATGCCAGTGGAGCTCCAAAATGGAGTTCAACGAATGAGGAGTTTCTTCTCTTTGCCGATGGTTTTTTCTCGGTCCTTCCTGAGGTTTCACGGTCCACCGTGGGCTGAAAATTCTGGAGGGTTCCCAACTCTTGGGATTTTTTTTCCTATCGAGTAACAGTGTAACTCGATGGGATACAAATTAAAAGAAATATTCCCAACGAGTTACACCCAGTGTAACACTGTTACTCGATAGGACAAAAACATCCCAACGAGTAACAGTGCTACAAATTACGACATTTTATTTTAGTTCGGTTATAAAAAAATATACGTAGCTATTTAGTTGAAAGTGTCCATACTTCGTTGCTATACTTTATCTTCGTTAGTCCATTTATTATTTTTGTCCATACACTATCAACGCCAAAATATGGCATCTTTAATTTATTAGCCTGATTGAAAAAAAATATATTCACTGCTAGTTCAAACTCTAGTCCTTCAAATATGTTCAATAATCAAACAGCAATGGACGGACAAATCTTAGTGAAACAACGCAATCGTGCAGTTTGTAATTTTTATGTAGAAAACACTGCACTGTAAGATATTGCACAGAATTGCAGCAGAGATAAGTGTTTCCAACGTGGTTGAATTTTATTACTGGTGAATTATGCAATGATTTTCTTATTAAAGTTTGACTAAGTTCTACAGCTCTGATTTTTCTCATTTCACGAGACCATCAGAGCAGTAGAACAACATTCACCACACATCTTTGTCTAATGCCACTAGAGATGTTCTGAAACGTGCCCGGTCCTTGTAAACAGCAAGAGGGAGGCCATTTTGAAAATTTATTGCGATAGTTTTATTAACGTAAGTACCAGATTACTTACAATTTGTATGAGAAAACATTTTATAAAATTTGACTAACTTCTGCTGCTCAGATTTTTTTCTTCCGCTACAATGAAAAAATCCTTACATGAAACTGAGTCGATAAGCATAAAAAATTTTTTTGATCAAACTACTCATTTTTATGGACAACTCACGCTTGACCAAAAAAATAACTATGCCAAAATCGTTTTCATACAAAATGAGCAAATGGTTCCAAAGACAGTTTTCCCGTATCTCTTATGGATTCGGATATCCCCATACTGTCCCATTTAAAAGAAACAGCCTGTATATGAATATAATATTATATATTATGAATACTGCTCTATATATTTTGGCTGTACAAACCGAACAGATGGAAAAACCCGGTAATAAACTTTAAATCTTTGTCTTGTATGTACTTTATCCCCACAACATATGACAACTCAGGAGGAAGCGCAAGCCCATTCTAACTGTATAGTTCTTTCTACGGTGAATCACACCAAGCGGCTTAATCTACGTTTGGCACTCGTACTTTTTTTATTGTGAGAATGACGAGCACTCCTAGCGTACTTTTTGGGCAACTCTGTATTGCAATAAAAAAAAACACATATCAACTCTTGATTCTGTAGTCGGGAGAACGAGTGCAATTCTAAGACAAGACCTGCAGTTCAGAAAATTTACAATTAATAGTGATACCAACGTTGCCAATGTCTTAAAAAGGATATTTGGTGAAGTTTCCTCTAATGGTGAAAAATGGTTACCTCGTGTCCAGAAATGAAAGTAGATGCTGGCAACACTTGTGCAGTCAGGTTGTCAGTGTGAGTCAGTGCACAGGGCACACAATAACGTACAACCGCTACAAAAGTGGCGTCATCCAGTTCATTTCAACAAAACAAAATATACGTGAAAAAAATTGAGGTAGTGTTCTTCTTCGGGGAGGACATCAGTACTACGCCCGAAGAAGACACGTCAGTGGTTTGGAAGTGTGGGCGTGTGTAAAAAGAAAAATTTGCAGCGGACTGTTTCGAGTCAAAGTTAGTAACTAATTATTATGTGCTAATAGTGTTATACGTTCTGCCGATGGATTTTGGCTGAACTGAAATTTGCCAGTAAAGATGGGCATAGAGAAATTAGTTCCTAAAAAACTATGTAACAGCTTAACGCCTAATTTTGAAGTTAGGCGTTTAGTTGCGGCGGGCAAGTAGCCGGCTGAGATGCCGAGATGGTTGTGAAATGAGAGTGGTTTTATATCCGGAACGGGAAAAAGGAATGCTTCACTGGAAGGAAAGTGGTGGGAGGCAGCAGCGCGGCCTGTCTCTTTCGCATACACCATTCGCTAAGTCAAATTTAGTTGGTCAATAACTGCATATAACAGTAATTGTCAATAACTGGATTTTTATTTCCTTGTGTTTTATGACAATGTAGAATGCGGTAAATAAAAAGTAAAAAAAAATAAACTTAAATTTTAGAGCACAATTAAGTAAAACTGTAATAGATACAAAAGTTTGATTTTAAAGAGGAGTTAATACAAATGTTGTTCGACACTTTGATGTTTATTTTATTAAATTGATTGTTTTATTTTTAAATAAAAAGCAGGGATCAGCCTTTAATTAAAGTGTTTTTATTTTTTTATTTTCACCCATACAAATATCTTAGTGTCACTCGTTGGGAACTTTTTTCCTATCGAGTAACACTGTTACTCGTTGGGATTTTTTTTTCTAGAAATATTCCCAACGAGTAACACCATGGGAGTGGTGTTACTCGTTGGGACAAAATTCCCAACGAGTAACAGTGTTACTCGTTTGGGTGTTACTCGTTGGGAACCCTCCAAAATTCTCAGCTAATTTCGCAAGCGTTCTCACAGCCCGGCTAGCTCAGTCGGTAGAGCATGAGACTCTTAATCTCAGGGTCGTGGGTTCGAGCCCCACGTTGGGCGTCAATTTTTGCTGTTTGGAAATTTTTAATTAGGTCTAATGAGACAATTTTGACTTCAGACTAAATGTTTTTAGTTATAAGTTTAATGCCATTGTTATTGTATGTGTATGTCTTTATGTCTGTTTGTTTGCCCGTGGCCTACCTACGGTATGCGCACTCTGAAAGCCCAATTCTAGTCAGTATAAAACACTAGCATTTGCTCGCGGCTTCGCCCGGTTGGAACCTCTATAGGCTCCACCCGCGTGGAACCTTTTTTATAATGATTATAAATTATGGCCTCTATATGTTATTCTGATGTATCTTCAAATCTGATACAGATACAGATTATTTATTGGTAAAATGTTATTTTACAAGTCAAATGGTGAAATTGATAAAATATATGCCTAACTAGGTACATAGTATTAGGTACATTATAAAAAAACCTATACACTAAGTACAAACTTATTATATGAGTTATTTATTTATTATTTATTTATCTATCTTCTACGAATTCATTGACAGAATAGAAGGCTTGTTTTATCAAGTACTGTTTCAGTTTATTCCACACGGCGTCGGATTTTGCAGCTTTTATCACATCTGGCAGCGTGACTCCGTTTACATAAGGCGACTTCTCCGACTTCTTGAGCCTGTGGCTTGGAATACGTAGCCAATTTCTGTGCTCTTAATGGAACGCTTCGTATAAGAAGAAACTATATACTCTAAAGTTTCAAAGTCTCAATAATTTTTGCGTGAGAGTAACAAATAGGTTTATAAAGAAACAAAATATTAAATTTTTATTTGTTTTTAAACGTAGATATAGTCAACAAGATACATATTTGTCTTAGAGCTCTAATATATTTGTAAAAAACATCTAAAGAATTTGTTACTACGCCACAATAACGTACGAGCTGCGTACGAGCGTTTGTATGGAAAGTATGTCGAGTTGGCCGCTCTTAAGTACGTACCTAGTTATTAGGTATTGTGTTAAGGGGTTACTGGGATTGCGTCACCATGACTCAGAGGGGTGGGCCTAACCTTCGCCTCACCTCTAATGACCTATCAAAATAGCAAGGGTTGCTTTCATAGACTTGGTATTTTGCAGGTGTTTTGAGGGCGCAATCTACCTAGGTATTTGACGAAAAATGATTCTACTAAAAGTTTTATGAGTAGAAATAGCAGAAATCTCATTTGAATCAAACTACAGACAGCGCTTGAAAAGGGACCCTTATAACATTATACATATCTTTGTTAGCAGTAGAACTTCTTGTGAGAGTTCGTCCGGGGAAGTACCTATTTCTGCCGCCAAGCAGTAGTGCTCGCATTGCTGTGTTTCGATTTGAAGGGTACGGGTGCCGGTGGAATTATAGGCACATGAGACTTTTCATCTTTATGTCTCAAGGTCGGCAGCGCACGTGTGATGCCTCTGGGGTTGCAGGCGTTTATAGGTTACGGTAACTGCTTTCCATCAGGTGGGCCGTATGCTCGTTTGCTTGCCAAGTAGTATAAAAAAAACAATAAGTCCGTCCGGTTATCCGTCCAAGTTATATTCTTCGGCCGAGATCCAAGTCGTTTTAGTACAGGGATAATTCAGCAGCATCCACCTCAACACCAATACCAATTTATTCTGTGCCAAAACTGCGATCACCAATCCGACCGTACCCTTCAAACCGAAACACAGCAATGCGAGCACTACTGCTTGGCGGCAGAAATAGGTACGGCGGTAGTACATCCCTGGACGAACTCTTTCACAAGAAGTTCTATAACTAAAAGGCTCTTAAAATACAGACTAAAATGGCCGGCAATTAACTCCTCGTTCGTCTTTAAATAAATAAATGTGAGACATATCACACAACATTATCTAGCCCCAAGCTAAGCAGAGTTTGTGTTATGGGTATTAGTTAAGGTGATTCCTCTCGCATGTGGCGCGAAATTCAAATTTTATTGTGTTTTTGTAAATCACAGCTAATCAACACTTCTTGAGATAGAGAAAACAGATTTTGCGAAAACTAGGAGACCTAGCACACATGTTTTAATTGATAGTATCTCATAAATGTAATTAGTTAAGCTACGCATATCTTTAAACCAAAAAAACACTGTAAAAATCATTGAAGAGTATTCGTAATGATCTATATGCGAAACTATAAACTAAAACATGTGAGTTAGGTCTCCTAGTTTTCGCAAAATCAGTTTTTACTATCTCAAGAAGTGTTGATGAGCTATAATGAGCAAAAACGCAATAAAATTTGAATTTCGCGCCACATGCGAGAGGAATCACCTTAACTGATTTACATAGATATATATATTTTATTATACATAGAAAAATACCCAGAACACCCTGAACAAATTTCTGCAGATCGTACAAATATTTGTTCCGAGGCGGGATTCGAACGCGCAACCTCCTGCGTCGCAGGCGAAACTTCGCCCGCCGCGCCGCGGTCGTTCGTCTTTAAATATCTTACAAACTTTACCTTGACCTATATCGGTGTTCGCTTGCCGCATTGCGTTTTGTCTTATGATTCCATACATACATAATTAATGTATTACGTCGTAGTAAGATAGTATTTCCCTAGAGAGTTGACCATTTTCCCAGCAGGTACAATTGTTTCGATCGTGGATTCGATTTCTCCAGACTAGTTTAGTTTTTTTTTATATTATCAATGTAAATGTTGTGAGGATTGATAGATGGATGTTTGTTGCTCTTTCACGCAAAAACTACTGAAACTTTACAGTATTATAGCTTATACATCAGAATAACATATTAGGCTATAATATAACAAAGGTTCCACACGGGCGGAGCCGCGATCAAATGCTAGTCATACATAATTAAATCTTCGTATTTGTAAATCACTCGAATTTGCCACCGACAATAATAATATAATATACTAATTCTGAGAGCTATCTCTAAGAATTAGCAAGTTGCAATAACAAATATAAATATAATAGTTGAATTAGCAATGGGCAGATAAATATAGCTGGCAGAACTGACAACAGAGGCCCAATTCTCTAAATTAAAAACATTCAATTCGCAGTATAATCTCGTCTCAGTTGCACTGTCACGTATAGTAACTATTACTTAATCTTCGCGTTTCTTGCAAAGCATATGTAATAGTTACTATACGAAACAGTGCGACTGACACGAGACTGGAATGTTTTTAAATTAGAGAAGTGGGCCTCTGGACGACGCAGGAAGGCCCACTCGCTCGACCAAGGATATTTTAGAGGTAGCGGGAAGTCAGAGGCGGCTCAGGACCGTTAATCTACATTTACTGTTTCAAATCAAATCAAATATATATCTATTTTGGAACAAAAACATGATATACAGAAACAGTAAGAGGACGATAACATTCGCAGAAGTTTGAAAAACTGTTTCGGTTACTATATACCTATACTATAGTACCTATAAAATGGTGTTGTACAGTTATGCCAAGAGTAAAATTTAAAGGATCTATTAGTAAAACCAAAGTTCACAGGATCTATCAGTAACTATTCCTAGTTTCGAGAGTTACTGGCAGCCTTTCCCAAAGTGGGAGATAACGCCCCCTTGTGGGCGCTGCAGGCCTTAAGGGGGGCAGTAAGAGACCCAGAAAAAAAATGGGGGCGTTGTGTTAGACTTGTAGAGGCTTAGGGGGCGATTTGTAATTTCATCTAGCTAGGAGGACTCTTAGACACCACTACTTAGACTTACTATAAAGTTGCGTTTCAATAATCATTCTCATTGGCAGATGTAGCCAGTAAGAGTTAACTTGAGACCTGAGGCTCAATTCTCTAAGTTATTTTAAAACTACACTGAAAGTTGACCGAATCGAGACTGAATCCTACCATTTCTGACATTTAAGACATCGACACAAGATCGAAACTTGATCCGAACTCTATTTTAACTATTTTTTAGTTAGTGAATTGGGCCTCTGAGCGGACGGCGCTCCGTTGTGTACTACCTACTGCGCCCAGGTCTCAAGTTAACTCTTGCGGGTTATAGTAAAAGTCTCGTTTAGAATGAATGTTTAACTCTCAGCTAATTTAGCTCACAATAATTAATTTAACTTGAAGTTATCAGTAGTGTTTAAGCAGGTGAAAAAATAGGGGCGCTAAAAAAAAATTCTCAAAGTGGGCAGTAGACAAAATAAGTTTGGGAACCCCTGCTCTAAGGTGTAAAAAAAATTAAAACTGGCTCATTGATGATGATGATAATCTAGGTTAACAACTACTTCGTGCCACTAGTTCTTTCTTGGTAACTCTGCGTTAGGTCTACAATACAAGCTCGTGAGACATTTCCCTTGCAAGCTTGGAACAAATAGCTGAACGGCGCTCATGCGTGCCGTTCCCAGCGTGTTGTCCATCTGTTGAACCTATACCTCCAAAAGCCAATCACTACCATAACGACAAAGGACTAAAGCTGCAATTTAGTATTCTGGTTGATAAGGTTCATTTTTCGCTTGATCGTTAGTTCTGATTCTAAGTTTTTAGCACACAATGAGGGGTTTTCACGGGCGTTTCAAATCATGCTTTCAGCGTTGAAAATAGTAAAAAAAAAGTAGTTGAAAAGCCGTCATTTTCACGGACGTATGGGTGTAGACTGTAGTGTAACAAGGATTTTGTATGGCGACACCGATGAGCGCCCCTAGCGTACACTCTGTGAACCTCATTTTCCATAAAAAAAAACCGTGTTACACTACAACAACATACGTGGGTGTCAATTGCTTGTCATAACTCAGAATCAGCTCTCTGGTTTAATATAGTGAATAACTCAGGTATTTATTATATTGTTTGCGAAATGGCTCCAACGGAAGACCAGCGTAGGTTGTTTACAACCTGCATATGCTGGAGTTGGGGCCTTTTTGCAACAACATTTATTGTTTTTAATACTGTTTGCTAAATTGTATCTAATGTTGTTGCAAATAAATCTATTCTATACACTTTCAAATACACATAAACACACGCCTGTTTTCCCGAAGGGGTAGGCAGAGCCTCAAAGAGCCTCTTTTCACCGTGGGTTGCACAGTCGATAGGAATATAGACGTGACAAGTGGTGAGCTCATCGCCGCCATTGCTTTCCACGACCAACTCGGCTAACGCTTTCTTCCCTATTGAAATATTCTAAAAATATTTTATATCGGCCGTCGTGTGTCCGACCTAAGAATAAACCACGTCCGTCTCCTCCCGTGGATGTAGCAAAAGTCTTACTAAGGGTTTACACCAGGGGATGGGTTGGGGAACAGTGTATTACAAGAAACCTAGACACAGATTAGTAAATCGGGCTTGAAATACCTTTGGTATGGCCAGTGGCGGATTTACACATTTGCCGCCAGTAGGCTATTCAAATTTTGCCGCCCCTACCGACCTCAACAATTTTATACCAGGCAAAGATTTCGGGGGGGCCTTCATCAGGGTGTCCTTTTTCATATTTCCCTGACGAACTATTCGTACCTAATTAAGAAGTGTGAACAGCCAAATTTTTGAGATTTTGGTATCCAAACTAGCCGAAAAAGTAATGAAACGTGTGGCAGCGGCGAGCGGAGCGAGCCGCGAAAATTTCGTATTCATATTAACAGCAAAATCAGTTGAGCAAATTGGAAATTCATTGCACTAAAAATAAAGTACCGAAATCACAAAACAAATGGCAGTCTTCTGTTCTTATTGCCAAATCAATCTTTTAGATTTAATTGTTAGGAAGTTTTAAGCAGGAAGTCTAAAATTTATTAAATATTTCGTGAATTGAATTCGAATCCGAAGATAATTTCGAAAAAGAAAAAAAAATTGCCCCCAAATTTGCCGCCCCTAAAATCTGCCGCCCTAGGCTCCAGCCTACTCAGCCTGCTGGTAAATCCGCCACTGGGTATGGCTTGGATAGACAAACAAGCCATTTCTAGAAAGCTGATTCAAAAAAGACTGCCCAATACGAGCACTCTGGCATAAGCCGTGGTGTGTCCAGCCTATGAACAGACCCCTCCCTTTCCTCCCGTGGATGTAGTAACCAGAGTACCAGAGGATGGCCATCAGTGTCCGCCTGAGTATACTTGGAACACCAAACCGCGATCACCAATCCACCTGCCAAGCGTGGTGTGGTGTGGATTATGATAAATCCAACCACTGCATTCAAAGAGAGAGGCCTCGTCCAACAGTGGACATAAATAGGCTGGTGATAAATAGATGTACTTGTAATGAGTCAGTATGAAGGTTCTTATAAATTTAGCTTGAAAACATTTCCTAGAAGAACTCTTCCATTGAGTGAAGAAATCCCTCTGATTCATTTAAGTTAGTGTCGTCTGAAATTAAGGATAAATACAGGCGCGATCTAAAAATAACGATGACAAACCATTTGGTTAGATTAAAATGCTGGAACTTTGATTAAGTAATTTAATTATTTTTGTAGATGTCATTCGTTGAATACCAAGTTTCAGCAGTTGTTTATAAGATCGTAATAACTAGTGGTTCGCCCCGAACTGAGACCTCGCGATGACACCTTTATCAGCCCGACTAATTTAAGAGGGGAAGAAAGGGTTTTGTATTTAACGGCTATGTAAGTATGTTTGTATGGATGATCCATCAGAAATCTAGAACTATCGAGTCAATTTCTCTCATATGAAAGAGATTTTGTGAAGCAAGAAAAAAGTTTTTTTTAATTAAGCAGTGCCATCTAGTTTTGTTACCTAATTTTTAAAGATTTAAATTTTCTACTCTAAAAATGGATATTACAAAGAAAAAAAATCCTCAATTTTCGACTTCTCCCCGTAGAACAAAATATACTTAAATAATAAATTTCAGCATTACCCGAGAACTTGAAGTATCAACGAGATATTTTTTTGCATATTTTACTTTCTTTACCCTTCTAACCGATTTCTAAAAGCATTTACTGAGAAATAAAAATTAACCTCTATAGGTAATTTTTCTACACATCATCGAAATAGCCTTTGAATAGGACTAAGCAACAGAGCGTAAATACTACATACCTGTTAGTATTTAAAGTACTTGACGAATTAATTGATAACGTCCTTTTGACGAAAACATAGAACTCCAATGTCATTCAAATTCCTAGGAATGGGGGGTCAACAATGGATCTTATATTGGTTTGTTGTTTTTTAAGGTTCAGGTTTCTAATTTCTTCAATTTCAGACTTTTCCCTGTAGTTGTGACACAAAAGCCACAAGCATACCAAATTTCAGCATTGTGGGATTGCTAGAAGTACCCTAGAATTTTTGATTTTTACGTTTTTTATTTTCCCTAATATCTCAAAAACTACTAAGGCTAAATACTTATTAAAAACAGTTTTGAAATGGCCAACCAAAGCGCTTTCATTAAACTTCCGACTTGATCTGACTGTCTCACTTTTATTTTTTTTACCCCCTCTTGGACCCCAATATCTCAGCAACCCCCTGACCGATATAGCTCATAACCTTACCTACAAATTGTACCAATACTATCTACCCCCATACCAAATTTCATGTAGATCGGATTAACGGTTAGGAAGTTTTCATCGGACAAACATACATACATACATACACACATACATACAAACGCCGATTCTTCCAACTTGACTCAGAGAACTCGCTTCGCTCGTTCAAAAATGTTTCTTCATTCTTTTAATATCTCATCTCACTAATATTATTAATGTGAAAGTTTGTTTGGATGGATGGATGGATGGATGGATGGATGGATGGATGGACGGATGGATGGATCCGTCCTGTTTAATTTAATAAATAAAAAACAAAATAAAAAACACTAAGTTTAGATTTAATTTTAAAACAAGAAAGGTCTTTGTTATTATTTATATTGTGTGATTACCTATATACCTTTGCTTTCAACACGTTACGTTATGCCAACAAACAAAACAAAGAAAGAAAAACATTTATTTATGTGTATGTCAACAATTGCATTAGGCTGGCAAACATGAAAACACAATAAAACAAACGTAAACAAAAGACTATCGTTATCATACTAAATATGTAAAAAGATTGTTTACATAACTGTCAAGCATCACTGACTGGGGCAACACAACGCTGATCTTCCACTGGAAGTGATAACACGTATGGCTACTTGGCAAGCAAACAAGCACACGGCCCACATGATGGAAAGCAGTTACCGTAGCCTATGGACGCCTGCAACACCAGAGGCATCACACGCGCGCTGCCGATCCTGAGACAAAGATGAAAAGTCTCATGTGCCTGTAGTTTCACCGGCACCCGTACCCCTTCAAACCGAAACACAGCAATGCGAGCACTACTGCTTGGCGGCAGAAATAGGTACAGTGGTAGTACTTCCCCGGACGAACTCTTTCACAAGAAGTTCTAATACCAGTAATAAATAATTGAGCCAATGGCCAATACTGTAAAGTTTGATTAAAATTCGTTCAATAGTTTTTGCGTGAAAGAGTCACAAACATCCATCTATCTATCCTCACAAACTTTTACATATAAAATATTGGTAGGAGATATCACATACTTCGTAGGTACCTTGATTTATCTCTTTTGCTATATTATTTTTTGCTCTTTTGCTCTTTGGCTTCGTACTCCCCGAAAACGCTATCGCCTAGACGTCGAGACAAGCGGCCTAGACACATGATGTCATGGTATTTACGAGGCATGGGGTTGCTATGGAGGGGAACAAAGGATCGGAGATCAATACCGCTCACCATAGTCACCATGGTGGAGCGTTTCATAAGTGGCGCGAAATTCAAATTTTATCGTGCTTTTTGGTCATCACAGCTCATATCAATCAACACTTCTTGTGGTAGCGAAAACAGATTTTGCGAAAACTAAGGAGACATAACACACCGACTGTTTTTAACCGACTTCACAAAAAGGAGGAGGTTCTCAATTCGGGGTTTTTTTTAATGTTTGTTACCTCATATCTCCGGCGTTTATGAACCGATTTGGAAAATTCTGTTTTTATTTGAATAGATATACCTACTTCCAGATAGGTCCCATTTTCTTCAGAATCCAGTTCTGAAAGCGATTTTGGTATTTCCAGCAACAAACCAAGCATTTGCATTCAGAAAGTATCATAACCCTTTCACCACTATGGTTTTTTCATCATTTTTTTTTCATCCAAATATTTAGTCGAATACAGTGGCGGAAGTCGGTTTTTTAAATGAAAAGTTATAATTGATAGTTTCTTGTAAATATTTTTGGTTTAGCTACGAATGTCCCTGAACCAAAAAAACTGTAAAAGTCATTGAAGGATATACCTAACTAAACTAATTATATTTATGAGAAACTATCAATTAAATCATATGTATTATGTCTTCTCTAGTTTTCGCAAAGTGTTGATGACCTGCGATGAGCAAAAAAAGCGATATTTGAATTTCGGACTCTCAGCGATAGTCTCTATGTTGTAAAAATCATCATTATAGTTTCACTAGTTGCGCCCCGCGGTTTTACCCGCGTGAATAATGATGAAAATTGATGATGATGATGATGATGATGAAAAGTAGCCTATGTGTTAATCCAGGGTATAAGGTATCTCCACTCCAAATTTCACTCAAATTCGTTCAGCTGTTTGTCCGTGAAGAAGTAACAAACAAAATAGGTAACAAACTTTCGCGTTTATAATATTACTAGTTGCACCCCGCGGTTTCACCCGCGTGAATAATGATGAAAATTGATGATAATGATAATGATGATGATGAAAAGTAGCCTATGTGTTAATCCAGGGCGTAAAGTATCTCCATTCCAAATTTCACTCAAATCCATTCAGTAGTTTTTACGTGAAAGTAACAAACATCCATACTCACAAACTTTCGCGTTTATAATATTAGTAGGATAGGATAGGATACACATTTTGGCTGTAATGGCTTACAAATAAGATATAGATATATACTGTGGCGGGCTTTTTTTTAGGACTATTTAAGATAAACATTTCTATCATACATTACATATGTGTAACTCTAGCGGTTTTGGCAGCGCACGCCATAATAGCTCGCACAGGGTAGATTTTTTCCTAATTACTAGACACTTATCGTCATATTATGGACAATTCACACAATATCTTTATAAATTGTAGCCTATGTGTTATTCTGATGTATAAGTTACATTATTGTAAAGTTTCATTAAAATCCATTCAGTAGTTTTTACGTGAAAGAGTAACAAACATCCATCCATACTCACAAACTTTCGCGTTTATAATATTAGTAGGATAGGATAGGATATGATAAGTCTCATAATGACAAGTTGACAACGGAACATAGAACTAGCGCACCGCAAAAGCCGATACAGGCGTTCTAATTAGAAGATAATCTAATTTACTCATAACACAGTCATAATTAACTTATAGCCTTACGTTGCGTAACCGGTAATGCTCGAAGTTTATGTCACCGCGTGCGTATCGCATTAGAAAGTAGAATAATTCCAAATAGATATTCTTTTGTGTATTTCTATGGCTCCTCTTGGAAGCTACTAATAAACAAAAACCTGACTGAAACATGTAACCTAATGCTAAAATGTCTTATAAATTATGTCAAAATATCTTTTTCAATGCTAATTAATTGATTCAGGCGTTACTTTGCGAAAATCCATTCTACAATATTGATTATACGAAGAAATATTATGATATACATACAGTAACAATTCCGCTCCTCTCCACAAAAAACTCGGATGCTGACTCGCTGCGCTCTAGAACAACAAACAAACAACAACACTGCAAAAACTCCGCAGATATGTTGCTTCGCTGAGCGCCCAACCGAAAGATGATAGAAAGAGAAGAGAGGTATTTCTAGTTGTTCGTCTATTCAATATTGTTTTCCAATTTTAATTTATTGTGGACAATAGAAAACTTGTTTCTATCTTCTCATTTTTGTTTTGGTAGAATTTTAAATTGAAGAAGGAAGAACTAACGACACCGACTAACCCACAGAAGTTGAAGTGGCCATGAGCTTGCCATATAGCTGGCAGAACCTACAATCGCTGGGGATAAAGCTTCTCGAGTGGCGTCTACAAACCGGACGACGCGGTAGAGGAAGGTCCTCCACTCAAAACATTATAAACGTCGCAGGATGTTCGGTTCAAGACCGTTCGTCGTGACATTCTAGGGGGAGGTATATCTCCAGCAGAGGACTTCTACAGGCTGATGTTGATGATGAAGATGAGTCTCCATTTAATTTAAATTTAGAACTGGAATACGGTACTATGAAAGCTAAGTATACCTCAGTTGCGTAAGACCTGCAAATGTCATCGTCCAAGCAGTCCGAATTAGAAAGTATAGTACGTGCGTCGGCAAGTCGGCACTAAGTGAAATGTACCAAGACGTAGAAATTGTATATTAATGTATTATGAATCAGACTGGGGTACTACGTTTAGGTAAGCCAGCTTATTTATTCATCAAAAAATTTAACAAGAAAGTTTGTGCTCGCGAGGCCTACTGTTCGCAGAACTGGTTAACACTAGTAGTGTTAACCAGTTTTACTTTCCTGTTTACACAATAAATTATACCTATTGTTGCTGCTTCTGTTTATTGATAAAAATATGGAAATACGTGTTAGAATTTGTGGACATTGCGCATTCTTACCAATAACTAAAATTAAAACGCAGTACATTTGTTTGTAAATCGACGTGCCCTAGATATGAGAAAATCCATCTAGGTACTCTATTCGTCGACTAATCCATTGCTCGAAATCGATAGAAAAAAAACGAAAACTTCTAAAAGCAAATGACTAAGAAAAATCTAAATCGATAGAGCCGTTTCGAAAACCAAATGACTAACAATAAACTAAGATTTAAGTAGAAATGTTAGCCGTTTACACGTGGTGTGTCCAACTGTCCAGCCCAAGAATCCCTACATCTCTCGTGGATATCGTTGTAAAAGCCTCACACACGCAGCAGACGCGGTAATATTTTGTATGCGTATAAAAACTTATCGCATCTGAAGGTATCACACACTTAGCAGATACGATAATATACGAAAATGATTCACGCGGAAACCTTCAAACTGTATTGTATTTCAATTTGTATACACAGATATAATCTGTCCATCTTTTGATATATGTCGGTGCCTACAGATGCTTGACGGTAAAATATAAGTGATCTGCTACGTGTGTGTTGCTCCTTGAATTTAGTATATTGAGCGATATGGACAGATACGCGCTTAGATACAGATATCTTACCGCATCTGCTATGTGTGTGACACACTATACACCAGGGGATGGGCAGCATCATCCACCTCACTCAACACCAATATCTGAGATCAGAGACATGTAGAAGATCGTTGTCTGAGATCATCAATCCGCAAGCCAAGCGTGGTGATTATGGCAAATCGCCCCCATTGCATTCTATGAGAGACAGGGGGATATAATATTGAACGGATACTACGTGACCCATTTTTTTTTTCAATTTTTAACCCCCCCCCCTCCCCCCCCTGGGTGACCACCCGTGGTATTTGCTAAGACCCCCCCTCGAGTTTTCACGTAGTAAAGAAATATGGATTTAAATCATTTTTTGCAAACAGAAATTAAAAAAAAATATTTTCACTCACGTTTGTCTTTATTTAAGTGTGTCACACACGTAGCAGATGCGGTAACATATCTGTATCTGAGCGCGTATCTGTCCATATCGCTCTCTATACTAAACTCAAGGAGCAACACACACGTAGCAGATCACTTATATTTTACCGTCAAGCATCTGTAGGCACCGACATACATATCAAAAGATGGACAGATTATATCTGTGTATACAAATTGAAATACAATACAGTTTGAAGGTTTCCGCGTGAATGTATCATTTTCGTATATTATCGTATCTGCTACGTGTGTGATACCATCAGATGCGATAAGTTTTTATACGCATATAAAATATAACCGCGTCTGCTGCGTGTGTTATGCACTTAATACGGGGCGCTTGCCACGTGACGCCCAGAATGCGTGCTAATAAGTTTAAAAATCGCTCATATTTGAATATAGCTCGAAAAAACGTGAGATTTATAGGGGATATTGACTACGTGACGAAAACCTAAGAACACCCCCCGCCCCTGTGACCAAGCGTGGTATTTTTAAAGACCCCCTCCCCCCCCTAAACAGGTCACGTAGTATGGGTACGTACCCTTATTAGGTCGGAGTCCGGACACACCACGACACCGTTTACCACGCATACTTATTTCCTTTTAAATGAAAGTCAACTACCTAATTGATAATGTATTTACCCTTCGGTATTGCCATCACGTATGGTCTCCATAGATTGTCTTGCCATTGTGTGCTTCCTCGGAAGAAAGTGTTATGACATAAGCAGGATGTTGTTAAGACGTTCATTCCAACATCGCTACAATTCTGTGTATTATAAGAATACTAAATATTACGATGGCATGATCGATTCTGTCAGCATTCTCCAGCCCCCCTATTCCCTAACTGAAAGTCACTCGGTGACTAACGTTTGACAAGTAAAATTACCATCAATTGCTCAAAAATATCATAATAAATTTTATTGTCAATTGATGGTAATTTTACTTGTCTAAACGTTAGTCACCGAATGTATTTCAGGTAGGGAATAGGGGGGCAGAGTTAAACCAAAACTTTGTCCCTTTTATTTCAGCCAAAGAAAAGGACAGCGTTTAGTAGTAAGTTCTTTAGTAGCAGAGCTAAACCGAACGCGTACGGTTTAGCTCCAAAGTTTAGTCATAAGAATAACTAATAACCAAATAGAATGGTCACTTACGTACTTCTTTTTGTGAGTGTCCTGACTCCCGATGCCAATGAGATAACCTACTTCCAGCTACACCCCCGACCGTAACGCGCTCGCCAGCAACGGTTGTCGATTGCCTTCATAATGAGATGGAGCAAAAGAATTCATGGCATTCAGAAGAACTTAAACCACTTTTTATTAAGTTGTTAAAAATCCTGAGTTAAACATGAGTAAAAAACACAAACTGAGGTTTACATCATTATATAATTAGTGAGCAGTAAACAAAACCGCTTGTACCTGCTCCGCGCTGTCGTCGGCCCGCACTGACTAGTAGACTTAGTATGCGCGAATGAGGACGACACTATCGTCTCTTCTAGTTTGTTTATTCTTATGGTTTAGATTTAGTTACAAAAGAACTGGCAGGCACTCGTAAACGGGGAGAGGCCTGATGATGATGAACTTAATGGGTAGTTCCCAAATGTTCCATGGAATATGACATCATCGAACAGAATAAGATATTTTTGGTTATTTTGTACTATGGAATATGTACCTAATACTTTTATTTCTTAAATATAGGACAAGTGTGTAGTTCACGGGCTGCAATGCAGCTCGCGTGAGGTTGTCGTTGCTGATGTAATCTTACAAACCCCTTACAAGCCCTTAAAACAATACCTTAAAAAGTATTTTTTCGTTCAAAATTTGTCTAAGCCCTTTTGAGGTCAGTTGGTGCGTTTTTCCGCGCCGCTTCTTGCTACGAATATCCATTTTTTCGATTTTTAGGTTTCTTTTGTAGGATTATTTTACCCAGGCAGATGTTTGATCAATGGTATGACAGAATAATTATCATTATCAGTGTCATTTAGCTTCTCATGGAAGATTTTGGGAAAGTCTGATTCTTATTTTGTTCTATGGCATGAAACTCAAAATCTAGTAGTTCCATTGAAAAAATAGGGAAGAAAATGTGTCATTTTGTTCGACGACGTCTTGTTCCATAGAAAAAAATGGGAACTATCCAACAACCCGAAATGTTAAGAGATGGTACCTCTTAAAATAAAAATAATGTATCTATTCAAACGCCACAGTTAACTGAAAAAGTTTTTAAACTAGGTACTTCTAACCGGTCAATTTAGCTTTCTTTAATCTGACCGTTCATTGTGGTTGACCTCAATGAGTTGTTGCAAAACGAACAATTAAGGGCCAGAGCTGAGGGGACCATCTACATGGATCTATTTAGTGGTATGGTTTGAATTACAAAGAGGCCGCAAAACGTCCTAATAGGCATTACACACACACAGGAACTATTGTTCCGCGAACAGTAGTTCGTATTGAAATACGGAACCCTAAAAGTAAAAGATAGGTCATAATAGATAGATAGATAGATAAACACTTTATTGTATACCAGGAATACATAGTCGGATTTTTTAAAATTAGCAGAACAGTGGGCGGCCTTATCGTTGAGAGCGATTTCTTTCAGGCAACCTTTGGATGGACAGTAACGAGCGAAGCAGTAACGAAACGGCGCGGGACGGTGCACAGAGTAAAAATAATAACAATAATGATAAATACAGAATTAATCAAAAAAAAAATGCTGGACATTTTCACACAACGTTATCTAGCCCCAAGCTAAGCAGAGCTTGTGTTATGGGTACTAAGATAACTGATATACTTAATACAATAACATTACATAGACTATATTTTTATTATACATAGGAAAATATCCAGAACACCCTGAACAAATATCTGCAGATCGTACAAATATTTGTTCCGAGGCGGGAATCGAACCCGCAACCTACTGCGACGCAGGCGAACCTTCACCCGCCGCGCCACAGAGGTCGTCGTATAAATGGATAAAATACGACTTTTACATTTAACTCGAATACATAATATACCTACTCATCATCATCAGCCTGTAGAAGCCCACTTCTGGACATAGGCCTCCCCCTTAGAATGCCACGACGAACGGTCTTGAGCCGCCTCCATCCACCGGCTTCCTGCAAAGTTTATAATGTCGTTAGTCCATCGAGTGGAGAGCCTTCCTCTACCGCGTCGTCCGGTTTGTGGTCGCCACTCGAGAACCTTTATTTCCCAACGGTTGTCAGTTTCTGAGAGTTATGTCGGTGATCTTGGTTCTTCTACGGGTTTCCTCGTCTCGGATTATATCACGTAGTGAAACAGCTAGCATAGCTCTCTCTATAGACTGCTGCACGACTTTGAGATCGTATATACGGCCAACAGTTAGCGACTACGTCTCAGTGTTGTAAACCGTAAGTCATCACAAGGCATCAATCACGCAACACGCAGTGATTATAGACTTAAAAAAGGTCTTTACAAGTACTTATATATATATTATATATATACCTACATATCTATTGTATAATATAATATTTCATGCGGTTTTCCTTGTGCAAGGTATCGTAAGTATCGTGTTCTTCGCTAGTTACTAAATATGGTGCCTACACGACCGACGATGTGAACTTGAAGCTATACTGGGAACAGGTTAAATCAATAAAGAAATTGCGTATTTTGGATAACTTGAAGACCTTTAAGTGGAAATACTTATTTAGTAGAGCACAGCTAAAAGAACCAGTGTGATGAAAGGGCAGCCTTAAATAAATAAATAAAATGAGCCTTTATTTCTACTACTGTAAGTAATTTAAAACTAAACTAAACAAAGTTTTTTTTTTAAACATTAAATGTGATTTTTTTAATTTATTATTCATTAATAGTCGCCTTCTTGGTGTAGGCCTCCTAAAAGCATGTCAAATTGACAGGTTTCTTTGAATATTTTTTAATTTTCTTTCCTATTTTAGGCCGGACAGTCGGACACACAACGTTATTCTCATAATAAATTATTACTAATTAACAAAATTAGCATCAAGTCTAGAAAAGTTACTAATTCTCTACTATGCTCCACTGATCTTAATTTATTTCACAAACTGATTCTTTGTTAGAAAGTAATACATTGTCTTACTAATTAATATATCCTAGATTCTACACACTGGCAAAAAAATAACTGCAGATGTGTAGCTACAAATAAAAAAAAATTCTCTTCTTCTTAGTCGTACACTCTTGACAGAGTGGTTGTGGTTAAGTAGGTCTTGCTTGAGTGGCAGCTCTTGCGATGCCACTCGGCTCTATTAGCAGCATTGCGAGAACATTGTACACAACTATTCATGGTAGTTTGTGTGCTGGACTTTATAAGGTCTGACCACCGTGTGGGAGAGCGATCCCGTGGTCTCTTACCCTCCATCCTGCTTTGCACTACAAGACGCTCCATTGAGCCTTCATTCTGTTTTACATGACCAAAGAACTTTAAAATTCGTATTTGAACAGACAACGATAATCTTTCTTTAAATAAAAAATATATAACATTAAATAGACACCTAGTCCTGCCTGACCACACACTATGATTACCTGTGTTGTGTCAGGGGGGTATGTAATACGTTATGTGACTGATGTTGGGTGTTGTAAGTGTAACAAGTTTATCAGGAACTACAAGTACCATGGTACCACAAGACCTAGACTCGAGACTAATAAAATTGCAGATCATGCAAACAGACAAAAAATAGACTTAAAACAGATCCTCACAAAAGGGCTTATTCACCAGGCCAATTTTTTTTTTTTTCGTCTTATTTGTAGCGTTCTTCTTAACCATCAATTAATATTAAATGAATTTTCTTCATACGTATTACCGTTTTTGAGATATAACAACCAATTATATAACATATAAATGTCTTCTGGCAACCTCGTTACAACGTTCTCGCTAAGCTTCGGGTTTTTGGATGGCAGCCTAAGCCACTCCGGGTAAGTTGAACAACATGCTCCTCCGCGACTCAACTTAAAATAACACTCTAGCTAGGGGCATCACAGCCAAGACCCGCCACCCAAATATAGTAGCAAATGCCAATGGGGATCATTTTGGCAGTCTTAGCGCTGTCTTAATCTTATGAAACTTGAATAGGGGAAACTTCTTGACCTAAATATTCCACCTTTCATGTTTCAAAAGATTTGGACAACGCTAAGGCTGCCAAAATGATATCCATTGATGCATTCCCCTTTGCCATTTCCTACTGTGTAAAACTCCGTGAAATAGAGTTTGTTGTGTGTGCTCAACACACAACAAACTCTTAATATACAAGGTTGTCCTGAAGCCCATCTGGACTTACGGTATACAACTCTGGGGGTCAGCGTGCAACTCCAATATTGCTATCATTCAGAGAACACAAAATGGCATCTTAAAAAACCTAGCAAACGCACCGTGGTTTCTAAGAAACAGCGAACTACACGGAGAACTGAACATGAACACGGTCAGCGCCGAAATAAAGAAGTTTGCAGCAACATACAAAAAACGATTAGCCATCCATCCAAACCCTCTGGCAGAGGAACTGAACATCATAAGCTATCCGAAAAGGCTAAAGAGAAACCACGTAATCGGGCTCGATTTGTAACGGAAGGAGGAAGAATCAGTGGATTGTTTCTCCTACAAAATTTTCACCCACAACTCACCTGCTCAAAGTTGTAACTGATAGCATATGAAAACAAAAAAAAAAAAAATTTGCTACTGTAATTGGAAGGCTGGAAGACAGGTGAAAGCAGATTCAGCTACAGAATTTTTCCACCGTGCCTCCGTATTCTAACAACTTGATTTGTGGTTGCTTTACTTGATAATGGGAGACTGTTTCCAAAATAGATTGTTTACATTCTTAGGTTTATTTTAGTAACATACCTCTCAATGTTGGGGGTCCTTTCCGAGTTCAAATCCCATGTTTACAAAGTGACACAAAACACTCACACTGAACACAAGTATATTTACTGTTTTTGATTCAATATTTAAACACTACACTTTTTTTTTCCAGGTTTTAAACACATTGTGAATATAAAATGTTTACTCACACGCTAAAAAACAGGAAATCAATAGAAAGGCACCCAGTTGAAGAGTATTTCTTTGAAATACAGGATGTTTATATCAAAACAATAATTGCCTTGGCTTGCAAAGCAACAAGAAATAACAGAAATATTTTTTATCAGGAATTTAAAGAGATTTATCACTTTTACAGTTCAGTAACACTAGTTTATACACCAATAACTTGTGTATATAATGTTTTTTAGAATTTATTACGTACGCGTACGAAATGGTCTAAGAAACAACAACCACAGACAAAAGTCAACAACCGTTTGACATTTCTGTGACAGCACTATTGCCAGATGGGATATTCGAAATTTCCCCAATATCTAAAATATTTCTCCCCAAAATGATACTATTTCTCAACTTTTTCCCCAAATTGGGAACAAACTCTCTATAACTCTTAGAGAATTTATGTAGGGAGATGGCATGCTCAACTTCTAGTACTAAATTATTTCTGCCACTTTTTGCGGGAGGCGAGGTAAACACGTACAGCACACATTTACTTACTCACGCACACTCAAGCAGAAAGTTGAGGCGTCTCTATAAACGCACACGGAAATAAAAGCTGTCACACAAACATAAAACAAGAACACAAATAAATAATTTCTGTAATTACACTATTGGTTAGTTGCACACTAGCGCAAAAACTAGTGATGGGGTGTAAAAGACTGAATGAAATTAAGATTATTCATTGTCTATGGATCTAGTCTATGGATGTATGTATTACGTTTGAATGGGTGAATTGATTCATGTTGATCAAAAGTAATCGCGTAACAAACATATAAAAAAAACATAGTCAGTTAAAAATTGTTTTAGGATTTAAGAGCTCACCGGTAGGACGCGTACGTCCTTTTGCACGCGAACGAAGTTTGCTTCTATTTTGGCTATTATTTCATCAAACTCCATGAAATTTTGTATTCATAATCAGTACACTAATACATCTAAACCCGTGGTGCGTTGGTTTCTTAAAATTATATGGTTTCCAATTCACACGCATCAGGCATGTATGATCTGCGAATATTTGTTCCGGGTCTGGGTGTTATGGTACCAGGTACTCGTACGTAGTTCCTGATGGGTACCTACGATACAGGGAATCCTAGTGTGGGATTAAGACTACGTATGTGACTGTTGAGTGTTAAAAAAAAACAATATTTTGGCTCCTGCTCGGAATGGATGTAAGGTTGGGTCCCGTGGTATTAAGGAGCTCCTCCTCATTGACATGGCCATCAGACAGAAGGTCAGGAGGAGCAAGGGCAACCTCTCGGCTGCTTGTATTGATTATAAGAAGGTCTATGATTCGGTGCCACATACATGAATTTAACAATTATAAGCTGGGATTAAGACATTTTATATTGTATTATTTTAATGAAAATAAGCTTTTAGTTTTAAAATGGATCAATTTATTGTTATGAAAATGTATTTTCGTGGATATGCTTTTTTCATACGAAACGAGATTCGAATATCAATTAGTATACTTTTGCATACCTTCCTAATTTCATATTGTGATTGACGAAATAACCCTAAAACCGAAAAAAAAACGGAAATACAAACCTCTAATATAACCTTACAACCCCTTCAAACCCCAAAAACAGCTAATCAAGCCTATTTAACCTATATTTTAGGCTAGTATTGAACGACGTAGGTATTGATATTTTTTATTTGGAATCAGGTTTTTTTTTACAGCTTTAGAGATCGTTTTTTCGGCCTGAAAACTCCCTACCCTGTTAATTTCATAAAAATCGTCGCAGTCTCTTTCGTTCATTCATTCGTTCGTTGTTTTCACATCACTGGTCCCCGTACCAAGAAATTACGTATCGTTATTTCTGTCGTAAGCTTGCAGTAAGAAAATATATTTTACGGTGAAATTAATGGCTTAATTGTGTTGTCAATTACTTACATGTGATAAGAAACTCCATATTTTGTTAAATTTGATGTTTCCGACCGCCATTTACACGAAACCATAGCACAACCAACCATTTTTAGGAGCTCCGTATAGCGACAGGTATGAACGCAGAATGGCAAACGATCGTGGCTAAACTAGTTTTTATAAACTGACACGAACGACCGTTCATGTACTTCGGCAGAGGGGAAAGCGTATGCTTGCCATCTCCCTACTATAAATTCTCTAAGCTATAACTTAAAGTTCCTTCATTTGAAATATATCATTCCTAAACAAATCATGTTTATCAGAATATAATTAAGAAATTATTACAGCTGTTTTATTTTTTATTAGTACAGTTGTTTAATGAATTATTGTGTTTGAGTAAACTCAAACACAATAATTCATTAAACAACTCCATTTAGAACATTTTCTCTTCAACCTCTTTTTTATAAACTTTAGCGTTTTACCGTTTTTTTTAACCAGCCTACTTTCTAATGTTATACAAACCTTTGTTTTTTAGTGTACTCTACTACTTTATATTATGTTTTTATCCACTCTATTTCATTCTTTTGCTGCGTCCGGTCCGTGCGTCAACCGAGGTCAGTGCAGAAAATCAGCGCTGCAGTTTACTGCAACTTTATGCTGAGCATGAACCTTTCTTACACTGTACACAGCATAGAAAGTCAGCATTTATTTTCTTTCCTTATGTTAGTGTACAGTTTTGATAAAAATAAACGTATTTTCTTTCTACCGTGACCAGTTTCCCAACGCTAAAACATTCAGAAACACTGAGCACTCTCCACTGCTGAAAAGCAGTGCCAACTTCACTTTCGATAAAATTGAGATCGGCAGCTGCAATGTCATCCATCACTTGATTGGTGACTTTATTTTCTAGACGAAAAACAGCTATTTTTTCGAAGCCTTTTAAATAGTTTGGTATAATTTTTTAAATTTTCGCATGGCTCTACTTATACAGAAGCACACATAATATCATAAAAATATTCCTAACGGGTTGCGCCTGAGAGCGAATGTTGCATTGAACTTTAAAGACATTTTGTCAATAATGTTTATATTGGCCAAAATTTCCCCAAAAATCCCATTGAGGTGTTTAAATTTCTGCAAACTTTTCACCAAAAATCTGCATAGGTATTTTTACCCCAGTTGCACGAAAAAAAATCTGATCTGGCAACTGTAGTTGACAGCTTGTAACTTGCTTCTTTCTCTCATTCTTGGTTTTCTTTTTGATATTGTGTGATCTGTTGATCATGGAAGTAATAAGTACTAGTTGTACGTAGTACTTATTACTTCCATGCTGTTGATTGATTGTTTGTTTGTGTATAGATAGATGAAAACGTGTTTGGGTGTGCGGAAGTGACACCATTTTAGAAAATGTTACCATAACCAGCGAGAAATAAATCCCCAAAAAGAAATCAATCAAACAGCAGCGCGCCGCCCCAACGCCACCGCTATCGCCACACGTTAGATACCTTAGAGAATTTAGTTAGACACACCGCGTTTCACACCTTAGTACTGCTATTCCACACTAGATGGCGGTATTACGTCTACTTCATGTCGCTGGTTCATTTTGCTATATTTTGTTTTGGTCACTGCGTCAGAGAATAACTTGAGGTATGGTAACAGATAAATAGATAATTATGTTAGGTAAGGTAGCCCTGGAAAGGGCCTATTAAACCTTAGTATTAAACAATGGAATAAAAATAAAATTACCAATGGTGGTTTAGCTAATAAAACTGACATGGTTATTTTTGTGCTAGGTCCCTTCAAGTAAATGCTTCCGTTGGCGCTCCGATTGTACAACAGTAGGTAAGCAATGATTTTGTATAACTTGCAAAATCATTGCTAAATCGCTACCTACCAACTTAATGCGATAGATTCATGAAATGACACAAGAATTCCTTTAAATATTTTAATGTCCACAAAACAACAATTTAAGGTAGACTACATACATCTTCTTTGGCATTCATTTATTGACCAAGCGAGCGAAGCGAGACTAGCTTGCTTTCATTCGTCCAGTCCGGATGTATGTTGGTACTCCAATGAAACAACCAATGTAACGTGAGCTCTCATTTGTTAGAGTTTCAACGGTTTTGTAGTTCAGATATGATTGGGTATTAGCTAGATCGCGCTATGGATGCGATTTTCAAAGTTTCTCAATTGTGCCTCAAACTCAACGATCATCAAAATCACAATTGTTGCAAAAAACAAGTTTTGCACGCGAGCTCTTTAGTTCGCAGAACTATTACTAGTGACTAGAACTTTAGAAACTACTTAAGTAGGTAGGTATTAGACTGAGAAAGCCCTACGAGATACATTCTACAACTTGCAACGAGATTAATAGGTAAGGTTAAGGTAGGCAACTTTCTATTCCTCTATTCAATAATTAGAGCCATGAGCTTAGAAGTCTTCGTATTCTTCTCAATACCAGGGAAAATAAATCCCTTTTGTGCAAGTTCTTCATAAGTTATTTCGTACAAATCTTTGAAACCAGCTTTTTTAGCGACGGCTTGTGAAGCTCCGGCAGTGAATACGGTGGCTGTCACCTTTACTCCAAGAGCTTTGCAGAGCGGGATCCTAGAAAGATAAATCATTTTTTTAAACGAATGTAATTGTTTACAGCGCCATCTAGATAATAGAATATAATTCATAATTATATTTCTTGCCATCTAGATGGCAAAGAAAGAATTATACGTTTATTTGCCCCCAAAAAAATACAAGGGGCAAAATTGAGGAAGGTTTTCCTCGCAGGCCATTTAAAAAAATTAAATCTACAATATGAATACAAAAGAAGTTTACATAAAATAAAATAAATAAAAAAACACCAAATGGCGTAATGCGTAGACTCCTCATACACAATTTTTTGTTTGAAGGAACCAAATTATGGTCCATGTAGATGTCATGAAGGTACCTCGGCAATCCTCTGGTCTAGGCACCTAAGGAGTGGACTGATCTCAAAAGTAGTATTTTGAACGCCCAGTGCGACTTGACGAGATTAACCTATTGAAGTCGGCGTACCTATTGTAACTATTGCGTACCTATTTGCCATCGAGGTGAGTCATATGGCTCAAAAAATTACGTCACTGAGCCATATGGCTCAGCTCGATGCTCGATAATGAGATGCAACAAATAGTCTAGGTAGAACATTAAACTACTTAATAATAGTTGTAAACAAGCAGAAAGAAAAATAGTCTGTTTTTGCAAATTAAAATTGCACAATAAATGACCTTAAAAAAGCTTTGGCATTCAAATGCTCTTCATTTTGAACGACAAACACAATTTTTTTTAGTTATGGTGTCGTGGACACGACCTTGTATTTTACATGAAAACGAAATTACGTGAAGCAGCAAAACGACCTCAAAATACCCCCTTTGCCCTACACCCCCCCATGCTTTACCCCCTACGCTTCCCCTTCCGGCAAGCGCGATGCTTCACACACATTCCTCACTCAACGAGGCGAATTTGAACACAAATGACGACCTCTAGCGCGGCGAGCAAGAAGCCGGCTGAGATGCAAGAGGTTGCGGGTTCGATTCCCGCTGCGGGACAAATTATTGTATGACCTGCAAATATATTTGTTCCGGGTCTGGGTGTTATGGTGCCATGGTACTCGTAGTTCCTGATGCCCACGACACAGGGAATCCTAGTATGGGATCAAGACTACGTACTTATATGTGACTGTTGGGTGTTATGTTATTATAATTCTTTGATCCTTTAGCTATTGAGTGGTGTTATTAAATTTTGGATATTGATGATAAATTATGTAGCTGCAACACCAAACTGTATCTTCTGATTTTGTTATATCAGTTTTCTGAATTGCTTTATTCTCGTCAACAAAGACAATTTGCAAAGTTAAGTAATTCCAAAGCTTTATTGTTGCATCTAATTCACATAAAACACACTTAAAATCGATTTCTATCTGTTTTATCCAATTTATGCCTCTGCTTGCAATCAACTTTCACAGTCTTCTGTTCTTTTATCACATTTCTAGTGATATGACAAATAGGCTGCGAATATCCGAAATCCATCTCACAGTAATAAAGATGTTTATTTCTGTCAGCTGGGTTGGGATGATATGCAGCATACAGAACTTCATCTACTTCATACAATTTCACATCTATCGTATGTTGAAAGAGGACACCGCTCAGAAGCATTCTTTCAATCACTCTGCAAGTCACATCACCGAACTTATTCCCCCAAATGTTGAAAAACCTCATGAATACCGGCTTTTTAAGTGTATTCAGCAAATCCAGCACTCCTCGATCCGTCAATCTGTTATTTGACATGTCCAAAGCGCGAATTTTTGAGCAAGGCAAGCCGAAACTTAAAGCTCTGGCTCCTGTATTTTTTATACTGTTTCCTGCTAAGTTCAGAAATATCAGTTGTGGTCCTTCAGATAGATATTTTCCTAGTAATTCGGCGCCATAATCCCCTATTTTATTATAGCCTAAATCTAAGTACAATAATGTGTTGTTTCGTCTTAATCCGCGCGCGAAGTATTCCATGTCATGTCCGATAAGTTCGTTTTTCTGCAAATGTAGTTCTATTAGAGTTGAGTTTCGCTCAAGTAAATATTCAATATGATAGGCAAGCCATTTAGTTTCGTACGAATATCGGTTGAAAAGTGGTGTAATTCGACTAAAATCTAACACTTTTACAGTTTTATTCGCTCCGTGATCGATTCTTAACGATGTTACGATTTGCGCAACGCTTGTTAATGTCTGCCCTGTTTCGGCAATATCGCAATATTCAATACTGTTGTTGTTAATCAAGAACTTTGCAAAATATTCACCTCCTTTAGTACCAAAGTTGTTCCCATTCAATCTCAGATATTTCAGCTTGATGTATTTTGAATATTTTGCTATGTTCAAAATAGAATTCTCAGTCAAAACATTATTCATAATATTTAAATTGATTAAACTAGATCTGCCTTTGATTAACAACTTTTTTAATAATTTGTGGAACCCGACATCTGTTATCACATTATAGCTCAAATCCAGTTTCGTTATACGTCGTGGTAGTTCCCGGATGTACAAACAGATGGCTCTGATATCCAAATCCTGAATTCTTCGCTTGTATCTATCGAAAATATCGTTCCCTCGAAGAATTAGCCAGCCGCTTCCATCAGAATTTCTTTCAGTAAATAAACTCAACCTAATTTTGTTGACATCTGTTTTTGGTATAGGCCTGAGGATTCCTGTTATCTTTTTTAGAATAGCTTCTTTATCGCAAATGCATTTCTTTTGCTTCTTTTTCAGAGATTTTAAAACCATTTTCCTAAAATAATGTTTGCAAAATACTTTATGGTAAATAATTTAACTAACAGGAATGAAAATGACAACCATAGTTTTTTATGTTATCACAGTGACAGCGGCCTATTTTTTATTTTCTCTATGCAACCGCCTTCTACTCAATAGTGAGAAAAAAAGTTCTATGCATGTGTTATAATACCTACATAGCTGGTGGTGTTACATCCTCTTTGATTGATGAGTTAGATTGTCATGGAAGAAAGAAAATGGCTCAAGCAAATTAAACAGTCTGTGTCTGTATAATGCTTGGAGCAAGGAACAAAATAATGCTATACGAAAACAAAAAAATATTATAGATTGTGAGCACGAAAATACACACTGAATTAGTTTGTAAATTGTGAATAACTTTCCTTCGAAAAATGATTCAGTATATATACTTACTCCCTTATTCATAATCATTTTTTAATTTTAGTTAAAATAGCTTTCGTCTTGTTTTGACTTAAGAACCCAGCGAAGGATGGACTGCCCATACAAACGTAATACCGACGTCATTTGTAATTCGAGCATATTTCCACCATATTATGCTATTATTCGGATTCGGATAGTATTTATCTATGTTCCCAGATAGTTATTTTTATCAAAATATATACCTAAAATGAAATGTAAGCGAATTACTTTTTGTATATTTTTACGACCTAAACGACATGTTTTCATCTTATTTGTTTCGTATGAAAAACAACGATATGTTACGTATTTTATGTGTAGGAACATAGCTTATATTGTCAAGTAACAGAATAACAACACGATATAAAAAAAACAACAAGTTTTTATTCATCATTTTTGGTATTACGGAAATTGAACAAATTTCTAAAAAATTCTGAACGCCCATATTGCTATCGCGTCAGAACCGAGGGCCGGTCGGGGAACTACGGTTGTGTGATGTTTGACAACTCGACAGGCACTCACACTAGTACACTGTGTAACCACGCGCTTCGCTTGCTCTTGTGTTTGTTCACCTATTTGTTTGTTATATATGACATTGCAATATTTTTGTAATTTTATTTAGATTTGCCTTGTGATTTGGAATGAAGTAACCTAGGTAACTAACATACCTACGACTTGTGCTTTGTTTACCATTCAGTACCTAGTTTTTGCGAGAAATAGTAGCGGCTCAACTTTCCTTTAGCGACTGTGACCTACGAGGTTCATATTTTTATCACATGTAGGTTCACATAGCACAAGCCTGAATATGAAATGGCGTACTGCGGAAACCAATAGTTTTAGCATTGTGAGCTATGACAAAAAATCAAAGAAAAATATTTCAAAGTAAATGCTCAACTTTACTTTAGCGACTGTGATCTACGAGGTTCATATTTTTATCACATGTAGGTTCACATAGCACAAGCCTGAATATGAAATGGTGTACTGCGGAAACCAATAGTTTTAGCATTGTGAGCTATGACAAAAAATCAAAGAAAAATATTTCAAAGTAAATGCTCAACTTTCCTTTAGCGACTGTGACCTACGAGGTTCATATTTTTATCACATGTAGGTTCACATAGCACAAGCCTGAATATGAAATGGCGTACTGCGGAAACCAATAGTTTTAGCATTGTGAGCTATGACAAAAAATCAAAGAAAAATATTTCAAAGTAAATGCTCAACTTTACTTTAGCGACTGTGATCTACGAGGTTCATATTTTTATCACATGTAGGTTCACATAGCACAAGCCTGAATATGAAATGGTGTACTGCGGAAACCAATAGTTTTAGCATTGTGAGCTATGACAAAAAATCAAAGAAAAATATTTCAAAGTAAATGCTCAACTTTCCTTTAGCGACTGTGACCTACGAGGTTCATATTTTTATCACATGTAGGTTCACATAGCACAAGCCTGAATATGAAATGGCGTACTGCGGAAACCAATAGTTTTAGCATTGTGAGCTATGACAAAAAATCAAAGAAAAATATTTCAAAGTAAATGCTCAACTTTACTTTAGCGACTGTGATCTACGAGGTTCATATTTTTATCACATGTAGGTTCACATAGCACAAGCCTGAATATGAAATGGCGTACTGCGGAAACCAATAGTTTTAGCATTGTGAGCTATGACAAAAAAATCAAAGAAAAATATTTCAAAGTAAACGCTCAACTTTCCTTTAGCTACTGCTAGCTAGGAAGTTCACATTTTTATCACATGTAGGTTCACATAGCACAAGCCTGAATATGAAATGGCGTACTGCGGAAACCAATAGTTTTAGCATTGTGAGCTATGACAAAAAATCAAAGAAAAATATTTCAAAGTAAATGCTCAACTTTCCTTTAGCGACTGTGACCTACGAGGTTCATATTTTTATCACATGTAGATTCACATAGCCCAAGCCTGAATATGAAATGGCGTACTGCGGAAAAAAATAGTTTTGGAGCTATTCATTGTTGAAATTTGCTAAAAACTGGTTTCCGATCTCCATATTTTGGTGATATTTTACTATTTGTCAGTGTTTGGATACGATTTTCGGCTTTTGACATTGACAACCCACCCCTCCCCTCCCCCCTCAAGCCTTATACTTATAGTCGCTAAAGGAAAGTCCTTCGATGAATTCTCAAACAGGAGTAAGCACGTAAACAATCTCAACTCTGAGAACACAAACGATGACAGAGTTCATTGATGTTCAAGGAATACGTAACCGACTGGACCGTAAGAGCAAAAAACACGACTAGTTGAAAATTGAGAAACCACCAATTTTTAGCAAAATATACCATTTGGTCTGTCACTGTCATTGTCAAAAGCCGAAAATCGTATGGGAACACTGATAAAAAGTAAAATATCACCAAAACATGGCGTTCGGAAAGCGGTTATTAGCAAATTTTAAAAATGAATAGCTCCAAAACTATTGGTTTCCGCAGTACGCCATTTCATATTTAGGCTTGTGCTATGTGAACCTACATGTGATAAAAATGTGAACTTCCTAGCTAGCAGTAGCTAAAGGAAAGTTGAGCGTTTACTTTGAAATATTTTTCTTTGATTTTTTTGTCATAGCTCACAATGCTAAAACTATTGGTTTCCGCAGTACGCCATTTCATATTTAGGCTTGTGTCTACATGTGATAAAAATATGAACCTCCTAGCTCACAGTCGCTATTGGAAAGTTGAGCCAAACTCAACGATCATCAAAGCACCAACTTGCCTCCTTATTCGCTCTGACCAAACGTAACATAACGCGGGCTCGTTACGATATCTGCGTGGAATCATCGCTGAATCGTATGGGTGACGTCACACGTTATTGAAAAGAAATCTCATAGGTCATAGCGAATAACCACCCTGATCACAATTATTGGAAAAAAGTTTGTGCTCGCGAGTTCTAACTGTTCGGAGAACTAGGTACCAAGGAGTTTTTATTGCTAGATATATAAATGTAAAAAGTTTGTGACAAATGCCAAATATGCCAAAAAAATATTTTTGTCAAATGCTAGTTTGCATAAAAAATAAATACCAGCTTCGAATTATGAATGGTAACGGTCACAGAATAGAAATAAGTGTTCGGCTGTGCCCCGCGCGCGCCTGCGTTAGCCAAACAGGGACAGCAATATGCAGGCCGACTTTTGCGCTATTCTCGAGTTGATTTAGCGTGCGGCCATCACCGCAACCTTAAGTACTAATATTTTACATCAGAGAGAACAAACAAAAGCTAATTTAACTAAAACTGGTTTAAAAAATGATTATGAATAAGGCCCCTAGTGCATACGGATTTAAAAGCTATCCATCGTAAGGTATAGGTAGGTACCTAACTCACATATTATGAGAACCATTCTAACAGTGCTAAATATTCTATAGTAGATTGTATCATAAGGGAGCAAAATAATATTTTTACGGCGAGGGCGCTTTTTTGAATCCAGATCAAAGTGAGTGATTCTGCTCGGGATTCTTTAGTAGAATCCTGAACGTAGCGAGGGATTAAAAGTACGTAGCCCGAGCCAAAAATATATTTTGCGCCCGAGTGATACACTCTACTTTTCATCATCCACTATGAGAAAATAAAAGGCGGCTCATATTTTATTTCAAAACAAAACCATGAATTTCTAACAATCCGTGAAAATTTACGAAAACGCGGGCTGTAGTTCGCGCGTTTTTAATTTCGTCGTACCAGCACCAGCCAGTATTTATTCAAACAATATTTGCGTTCGATTTCTTTGGCGCTGAACACTAAGATGTTCGAAACTCAAAAAGTGCGCGGCAAAGATAATTGCGGCGCACTTATTTGAGTTGGATATGTTCCAAATTCAAAAAGTGCGCGGCAAATTAATTGCGGCGCACTTATAGAAGTTTCATACAGAAAACACCACCTTTAGGTGCACTTAAAGGCGAACCAAGTCGTCCTTTTCGAATAGATGGGATGAAAAATATGACTAACGGGTAGGTATAACGGGGCAAGAATGTGGCCAGCCAACCAAACACGTTCCTAATTTCAAATATTCCTTCAAAGTCTATCAATAATACCCCCACCGATGTATTTTAAACACTAAAGTAATATAAAAACCTACCTAAAAACCAAACCATCTACCTAGCTATATATTTTTTCCAACATTCCCATTATCCAATAACCTCATTCTGATCTGTCCTGGCACCTCAATAATGGGATATTTAGCGAGCATTTCATTCCGCGGGAAGAATTCCATTAGACGGCAATGGAATTCTATTATTTATTATGAGATCAAATTTGTGGTGAAACTTGGGAATGCTTGAATTTCAAAATGGTTGACGTGATACTTAGATACAATTACTGCTTACTTGGGTAGTTCGCGTGTTGGCATTGTTGCTATTGAATTCACATAACACCCCTTCAACCACTACAATTCCATACAAACCTTACAAACCCCTGAACCTCCTAAAAACCCCTACCAACCCCTAAAATCCCCACAAACCCGTACAAACCACTATGAACCCCTAAAAACCCCTACATATCCCTACAAACCCCTACAACACCCACAAACCCCTTCAACCCCTAAAACCCCTGCAAACCTCTACAACCCCTGCAAACCTCTGCAGCCCCTAATAATATAAACAATAGGTACCTACATAGACACGAAATCCCAAATGGAAAGCAAAAAAAAGCGGCAATCAAAAAAATCGAGTACTCATACCAGTAAAAAAAACTAATAGAAGTACTACTACCTACTACTTACTAGTACCTACTAATAGAAGACGTAATCTTTACACACTATAGTACGGCAGCATTGCTTCTCTCCTCACCTAGCTTCCAGCATAATCCTGCCGATGCCTAGCCCCCTCCAAGCAGGGTCTACCACCAGTCCCAGCGCAGTCAGGTACTCCTCGACCCCGTACATGGAGAAGAGGTTCACACTCTTCGACACGAAGTCCACTGCTCCGAAGAGTTTGGCCCAGATCTTGTCGTCTGTCTAGAAAATTATACAAACCAACTAGTTAGGTATGTATAAGTTCAGAGCGTCTGATGAATTTACCTGGCTAGTCGAAAAGGTATCTAGTGAGCGAAGCGAGCCTCAGAATAATTTAAGGACCATAAATTAACTCTAGAAGAAACAGGCAACAAACAAGTCTTGGCTTACTTTGATGATCCGTCTTACCACTAGGCGGGAAGCACCTGTGCGGTGCCTCGAAGCAGGGAGAACTTAAAAACCTTAGGAAGGTAGTCAAAAGTAAAAAAAACATCAACAGGTAACTAATTTTGTTAGTAGTAGAACTTCTTGTGAAAGAGTTCGTCCGGGGAAGTACTACCATCGTACCTATTTCTGCCGCCAAGCAGTAGTGATCGCATTACTGTGTTTCGGTTTGAACGTACCCTTCAAGGGTACGGATGCCGGTGAAATTACAGGCACACGAGACTTTTCATCTTTATGTCTCAGGGTCGGCAGTGCGCGTGTGATGCCTCTGATGTTGCAGGCGTCCATAGGCTACGGTAACTGCTTTCCATCAGGTGGGCCGTATGCTTGTTTGGTTGACAAGTAGTATATAAAAAAAAAAAATTATGAAACATGATGTATTGAAAGGTCGTTTCGCTCACCAGGCCAGTTACGTTTTCGCAATAAGCATCTAATGATTGTGTTTGTGATGTGTGGACTGAGAATATACCACCGTGGATGTCTCACGTGGATGTGTGGATTCTATTCAACACAAATAATGCGATCACCAATCCACCTGCCAAGCGTGGTGATTATGGCAAATCCCATTGCATTTTATTCCCGCTGCGGGACAAAATGTTTGCATGATCTGCAAATATTTGCTCCAGAAGGCCTATTACGAGTTTTGCATTGCAACAATCACTTTGCGAGTCGTGAGCTTTTACCGTGACTTACATAGTAACTATTCATCATTCTGTGCCGCGCAGTCGACAGAAACAGCACAGATTCATAAATAGTTACTACGTAAGTCACGTTGAATACTCACGACTCGCAAAGTGAGCTTCTTTTGGGTAAGCACGAATATCTAACATTATCAAGACGCTATCGAGGCGATCGCCAATGTCAAATATTGGCCAATAACAGCAGGTTGCTTTGACAAAGATCTAAGTTGATTGGTTAATATTTGACGTTTACAATCCTCTCGCTACAAGCGTCGCGATAACGTTAGATATTCGTGCTTGGGTCTCTGGTCTGTGATACTTGGTACCCACGCACGGCACAGGGAATCTTAGTATGGGGACTATGTATGTGACTGTTGGGTCTTATGTTATTCTATCAGGGGCGTAGCTACCGCCGTATCTGCCGTATCAATTATACGGGGCCCCGAGCCACGAGGGCCCCCGACGGGCGTAAGCAAAAATTAATAAAAACTTTCTTTTTTTTTTTAATTTCAGAATTGACAAAAGTCAAAAGCAATCAATGATTTATGAACGATGAATAAATGATTTAATAAATCAGTTTGCCGAAAAAAGACAAGGAGAGTTTAAATAATATAATTCGAATTGTTTGTAAAATTTTTGGAAAAAGTGACAGATAGATAATTAGGAGGGTTCCCAACGAGTAACACCCAAACGAGTAACACTGTTACTCGTTGGGAATTTTTGTCCCAACGAGTAACACCTCTCCTTGGGTGTTACTCGTTGGGAATATTTCTAGAAAAAAATATCCCAACGAGTAACAGTGTTACTCGTTAGGAAAAAAGTTCCCAACGAGTGACACTAAGATATTAGTCAGGGTGAAGCTGAAAATAAAAAAAACACTTTAATTAATGGCTGATCACTGCTTTTTATTTAAAAATAAAACAATCAACTTAATAAAATAAACATCCAAGTGTCCAGCAACATTTGTATTAACTCCTCTTTAAATCAAACTTTTGTATCTATTACAGTTTTACATTAATTGTTTATGTACTTACCACATTCTACATTATCATAAAACACAAGGAAATAAAAATCCAGTTATTGACAATTACTATTATGTGCAGTTATTGACCAACTAAATTTAACTTAGCGATGCGAAAGAGACAAGCCGCGCTGCTGCCTCTGACCACTTTCCTTCAAGTGAAGCATTCCTTTTTCCCGTTCCGGATATAAAACCACGGACCATTTTGAAATAAAATATATTAGATAATAAATATAATTAATGTAGGTATCTCTTTTTGATGAGTTTTTGTAATAATGGTGCAAAATAAAGATATAAGCAATCTTTCTATCTATCTTAATTTAGTCAGACTGCTGCCATTAATATTTTCGGAATGCTATTTTTCCCGCGAGCATCTGTACTTATTAATCTTTTTATAATGAGTATTAATAATTGATACTAATAATATAAGAGTAACATAGTGTTTATTTATTTCCACTAATTATTAGACTACAATTAAACTTTGATTAAATAAAAGGACGACGGTGAACACTCAGCAAGAAATGTTTTGGATTGGTCACTAGACTAAATCAGGCAAATACCTGGGTGATTGGTACCAGTGTAACATAACACCCAACATTCACATACGTAGCCCTAATCCCACACTAGGATTCCCTGTGTCGTGGGTATCAGGAACTACGAGTACCATGGTACCATAACACCCAGAACCAGAACAAATATTTGCAGAGCATACAAACATTTGTTCCGCAGCGGGAATTAAACCCGCATCTCAGCCGGACTTGCCCGCCAAAATTAAACGCCTAACTTCAAAGTTAGGCGTTAAGCTGTTACAGTTTTTTTAGGAACTAATTTGTCTATGCCCATCTTTACTGGGCAATTTCAGCTCAACCAAAATCCATCGGCAGAATGTATAACACTATTAGCACATAATAATTAGTTACTTACTTTGACTCGAAACAGTCCGTAGCAAATTTTTCTTTTTACACACGCCCACACTTTCAAACCACTGTCATGTCTTCTTCAGGCGTAGTAATGATGTCCTCCCCGAAGAAGAACACTACCTCCATTTTTTTTCACGTATACAAATTTGTTTTGTTGAAATTAACTGGATGACGCCATTTTTGTAGTGGTTGTACGTTATTGTGTGCCCTGTGCACTGACTCACGCTGACAACTTGACTGACTGCACAAAAGTGTTGCCAGCACCTACTTTCATTCTGGACACGAGGTAACCATTTTTCACTATTAGAGGAAACTTCACCAAATATCCTTTTTAAGACATTGGCAACGTTGCTATCACTATTGTAAATTTTCTAAACTGCAGGCCTTGTCTTAGGATTGAACTCGTTCTCCTGACTACAGTATCAAGAGTTGATATGTGTTTTTTTTATATAGAAATACAGAGCTGCCCAAAAAGTACTCTAGGAGTGCTCGTCATTCTCACCATAAAAAAAGTACTTGGTGTGATTCACCGTAGAAAGAGTATAGTTAGAATGTGCTTGCGCTTACTTCTGAGTTGTCCTATGCTGTGGGAATAAAGTACATACAAGACAAAGATTGAAAGTTTATTACCGGGTTTTTCCATCTGTTCGGTTTGTACAGCCAAAATATATAGAGCAGTATTCATATATATAATATTATATTCATGTATATTATTATTATATCATATTCATTGCATACTTCACCAGTACTAAAACTCAATCACGTTGGAAACACTTCGCAAAATGCTTATCTCTGCTGCAATTCTGTGCAATATCTTATAGTGCAGTGTTGTCTACATACAAATTACAAACTGCACGATTGCATTGTTTCACTAAGATTTAGCCGTTGCTGTTTAATTATTGAACGTATTTGAAGGACTAGAGATTGAACTAGCAGTGAATATAATTTTTTTCAATCAGGCTAATAAAATATGGTGAATGTTCAAAGTTGCCATATTTTGGCGTTAATAGTGTATGGACAAAAATTCAAAATGGACTAACGAAGATCAAGTATAGCAACGCAGTATGGACACTTTCAACTAAATAGCTACGTATATTTTTTTATAACCGAACTAAAATAAAATGTCGTAATTTGTAGCACTGTTACTCGTTGGGATGTTTTTGTCCTATCGAGTAACAGTGTTACACTGGGTGTAACTCGTTGGGAATACTTCTTTTAATTTGTATCCCATCGAGTTACACTGTTACTCGATAGGAAAAAAAATCCCAACGAGTAACAGTGTTACTCGTTTGGGTGTTACTCGTTGGGAACCCTCCGATAATTATGATGAATAAATATTTCTTTTAATTTTATGCAAAGATTCAGAAGGGCCCCCAAACAAATTTTTATACTGGGCCCCGCCAAGGCACGCTACTCCACTGTATTCTATGGACGAGGCCTTGTCCAGAGGGTCTACATTCACGCGTTGGGGATTTGAGGAGATCGCTTTTGTTGTCATTACTTTACTGAATCGTGAAACCAGTCATAGACTGACCTGGAACGGTTCATCTTTGTCCTCCTTACGCGCCACGGTCAGTACGTTCACGCCAACGATTTCACCGTCACCAGCGAGGCACACGAGGGACAGGTGATCCTGCACTGTGGTGCTCCAAAGCTTCTTCAGCTCACTGGCTGCTGATGGGTATTTGTGGATTTCTGTAAGTCAAAGTGAAAGTCAAAAGTATTTTATTCATTGAAATCACAAGGATCATTTTGAATCGTCTTATAAACTAAAATTACACCTGTTCCAACGCGACTCTAGCTGCTCTCTAGCTCTAGGCTGTTCCAAGCTTAGAAGAATCAGGCAACAAACACGGCTTGGCTTACATAAATGGTCCGTCTTACCACTAGGTGAGAAGCGCCTGTGTGGTGCCTCGGAGCAAGGAGTTGCTGATACGTAGTAAATTAAAACTTAAAAACCTTAGGAAGGTAGTCAAAAGTAAATAAACATCAGCAAAAATATGAAAGACAGCACACGCTACGCTTGTTATACTTATAAATAATAATAAGCCCATGTTAGTCAGTAGAACTTCTTGTGAAAGAGTTCGTGCGGGGAAGCACTACCACCTTACCTATTTCTGCCACTAAGCGGTAGTGCTCGCATTGCTGTGTTTCGGTTTGAAGGGTAACGGTGAAATTACAGGCGTGTGAGACTTTTCATCTTTATGTCTCAAATAACCCTGTAAAGAAGTGTTTTCGTGTAGAAAAATCCATTGCACGGCCGAAATTAGTTACTAGGTGGCTGTGTCTTGGACACGGCCGCGTGTTTTACGTGAATACGAAATTATGTGACGCAGTTACGACCTCAAAGCGGCGCTTTTCTCTCCGCGCGGCGCGCACAGTCCTCGCGCGTTACGCGAACGATGTTTGCTTCTATTTTGGCTATTATTTCATCAAACTACATGAAATTTTGTTGATCAGTACACTAATATCTACCGTGGCTAGACTGATTATGATGATGATGACTTCTAGATTGGTCCCATTTTTATCAAAATTTAGTTCTGATGATGGAATCCATGAGGAGTTGAGTCATTTGAGAGAACTCGTCAAATATTGCAGTGTAGGTATTTTGGTATTTTTAACCGACTTCCCAAAAAGGAGGAGGTTCTCAATTCGGTTGTTTTTTTTTTTTTTTATGTTTGTTACCGTATTTCTCCGGCATTTATGAACTGATTTGGAAAATTCTTTTTTTATTTGAATAGATATACTTCCAGATTGGTCCCATTTTTTTCAGAATCCAGTTCTGATGATGGGATCCATGAGGAATTGAGGGAACTTCTCAAATATTGTAGGCATACATATGGCGATTTTGATATTTTCAGCAAGACACCAAGCATTTGCATTCAGAAAGTATCATAATCCTTTCACCACTATGGTTCTTTCATATTTTTTTTTTCATCCAAAATTATATAGTCGAATACAATGGCGGAAGTCGGTTTTTTAAATGAAAAGTTATCAGCAACAAGTTATTGTTTTGTACACCTACATTTAGCAAATAAAAACATGCAGATAGCTAGTATTTGATTTGATTTGAATGGCATTGTAGAGTTGAGTGTGGTGCGTATTTGGTCCGTCCAACGTTTGGGGCTGCGTCTGCTTGGTAATGGATTTGGCTCCTACGCTTACCAATATATTTGCAGGGTGGTTCATCCCTCATAAAATACATCGCCAGTAACTCCAGCGCAGGTTCGAACATGTCATCTGTAAGGTCCTGAATTCGAAGCTCGATGGGAGCACCTCCCCTGACGACGGTGAACTTGTGCCAGACTGAGGGGAATGGGATGGTTGTGGGGCGTGGGTAAACCATCTAGGACCAGATAAACATCTTTGTCAAAATTATCACTAGAAACGGTATATTTACAACGATTTTTGAGCTTTGTAAATTCCCGATATTTCGGCACAGTTGCATGCACCATGAACACGGGTAAACCCAAGTTTACGTACGCCATGATCACGGGTAAACCCAAGCTTACGTACGCCATGATCACGGGTAAACCCAAGCTTACGTACGCCATGATCACGGGTAAACCCAAGCTTACGTACGCCATGATCACGGGTAAACCCAAGCTTACGTACGCCATGATCACGGGTAAACCCAAGTTTACGTACGCCATGAGCACGGGTAAACTCGGGTTTACCCGTTAAATCATGATAAATATCTTGTTCTAGTGAATTATGTTCATAAACATGATAGATTCAAAAGTTATATTTTAGTCAAAGGCTTTTTCCATAGCCTAACTATAAAAAATCATCACCCAGTAGACGTCAGACGTCTTAGATAGAAGATACACTTTATTGCACACCACATTAAAATATACGTATGGAAGTACAATGGGCGGTCTTATCTCTGAGAGCGATTTCTTCCAGACAACCGGTGGTATGCGCTAGAATTGATGAGAACGATAAAGGACGGTGGTATAAAAACAAAAAAGTATTATGCATACATAAACGGTGTACTCGATAATAGGTACATACATACAAAAAATATGGACCTTCACCAAATTCAAAAGTCAAAGTCAAAAAGAACTTTATTCATTGAAATCACAAGGATCATTTTGAATCGTCTTATAAGCTAAAATTACTCCTGTTCCAACAAGACCAAGCCTAGAAGAATCAGGCAACAAACTCGGCTTGGCTTACATAAATGGTCCGTCTTACCACTAGGTGAGAAGCGCCTGTGTGGTGCCTCGGAGCAAGGAGTTGCTGATACATAGTAAATGAGAACTTAAAAACCTTAGGAAGGTAGTCAAAAGCAAATAAACATCAGCAAAAATATGCAAGACAGCACACGCTACGCTTGTTATACTTATAAACTAGTGGTTCGCCCCGAACTGAGACCTCGCGATAACACCTTTATCAGCCCGACTACTTAACTAAGTAATTTCCATATTTTCTATTACTATTTTTGAAAATTTTCACCTCGAGTTCTACCAGTATAGCCTTTGAATAGGGCTAAGCAACGGGGCGTAATACATATTTATTCTGTGGTAATACTACACACCTATATCAAGTATCTGAATTTGTCAGATACTTGATATAGGTACTAACGGGTAGTACCTATATCAAGTATCTGACGAATTAATTGATAACGTCCTTTTGATGCAAACCATAGAACTCCAACGTCATTCAAATTCCTAGAAATGGGAGGTCAACAATGGATGTTATATTGGTTATTGTTTTATGGAGTACAAGTTTCTAAATTCTTCAATTTCAGACTTGGCACGCTTCCTTGCCACGCTTGGCAGGTGGACTGGTGATTGCAGTATTGGAGTTGAGTACTCAGGAGGATGCTGCTGCCCATCCCTTGGTGAAACCCCTTAGTTATGCTTTTCCTATATCCAAGGGAAGAGAACCCCCTTCTCTTCCTTCTTTTTAGGACACCACGGCACAATGCAAGTATAAAATGTGTTAATTGACTAATAATAATTTAAATTGGTCTAGTGGTTGCTATGGTAGCTTACTTGTTGGGAACCCTCATCACGCGAGTCCGACTCCCACTTGTCCAGTTTTTTTTAATGACGAATATTTTTGACTGTATTTTGAATTCACAACATCCTGAATAATCAATTCTTTTATTAGGTCGATGTTTCCATTAATTGTAATAGAATTTTATTGCGTGACGTGAGTTTTAGTAAAGCTACTACCGCTTTACTAAATCATGACTTGACTGAGACTTTGACGACACATAAAGAGTGTAACATATACTATTAATGCAATTGTAAATTGCAATCTTAAAATATTTGAAAATAGCAAATGCACAAATCGTGCGATGCCACCAAAAAAAACTTAATAGATATTGTTTTGTCCTAGGCATGTATATTATAATAATATAAATAAGTACCTACAAGGTAAGGGTAAGGGTGTAAGGGGGGGTAAGGGTGTAAGGTTGTCTGGAAGAGATCGCTCTAAAGCGATAAGACCGCCCATTGTATCTACCTCTGATTTGAAACATTGTATCCTTATTTTTTTGTTTTTTTGTTTATGGTGTACAATAAAGTTATAATCTATCTATCTATGTATCTATCTACATATAGATAAATTAAAAAACCTATAAAAATGCAAAAAAATATATATATATTTCATACTAATTTAATTCAGTTTTTTTAACAATATTTAGTACAGTCTTATCAAAGATGTCTTCAAGACAACCTTCTCACTAATCTTACCTTCACGTACACTCACTATATCAAACACAGCACTGTTTGCCCGTACGTCACTGAAGACGGGGTTGAAGTGAGGTTTTCAGGGGATGAATTAGGTTGAGGGTGCACTGGGCACACACAGCATCTATTGTGGCACACTACAGATAGCGAATAACAGTTCATTTTGTAAAAAAAAACGAATATTTGAGATCATCATCATCATCAACAAGTAAGCTTAAACGCTTGCTTAATGACAACTTTTTTCAAGAATAATATTGTGTTAACTTTTTTTTGTTTAATTATTAGGTACTTTATTATGTCTTCTACTGTTACTATTTTGATTCCTACTCATTCTTGCATATCTGCGGAAACTTTTAATTGGCCATCTGCGTACATGTAGCAACTTAGGTATAGCTGCATGTATTTATAAATCACCCTACTCTATTGTATCCACCTAGCTGTAAGTTTTCCCAAAACTTTAAAAATAAAAAAAATAAAAAAAAAACACCATCAGCAGCCTTTAGACGTCCCAGTATCAGACAACAGTATTCCACTATGTCCAATAATGGACGAGGCTTTCCCCATAAAAAATGGGGGGAATTCCCATTATCATCCCGCTTGGCAGGCGGATTGGTGATTGCAGTATTTGTATTGAATACTCAGGTGGATGCTGCTGCCCATACCCTGGTGTAATCTCTTAGTCGATTTTTACAACATCCACAGGAGTGGTCTTTTCTAGACCGGATACACCACGGCACAAAACACACTACACTACTAGAGTATACAATGCGAACCTAAATTTTCACACAAAAATTGTGTTACACTACACCATACGTCCGTGTCAATTGTTTATTAAAACTTAGACTACGCTCTCTGAGTAGGGTCTCGTGCACTTATATTTTTTAAGAATCACCGGTTTCGAATTAAATTAAACGGATTGCTCCCAGTGTAATCCACCCTATGGCTCGAGATACCGTCTAGGCTAATCTGTGGGCGCTAATACTGTTTATTCGATTCCCTATCCCCAACTCAACGAGACGATCCAACGTCTTCGAGTCTTCTCCCTTGTAGGGACACGTTTACAACTCATTTTAGGGTTCAGAAGCCTTACCATGAGCTCTTATAGCGATTCTGGTAAAAAACTATTCAGTACAAAACATCGGTTCGTCGTTGACATTCGTCATCATTGAATAACTTTAATCGCAGAAGTCTATAGACCTTCTGCTACTGTGCCTTTATAAATAGCTGCGGACATCACAGAACCGATATTTTGCACTGAATAGTTTTTGAACTGAATCGCTATAAGAGCTCATGGTAAGGCCTCAAATAATACCTATTATAGGAGAAGCATGTTAGGTATAAGGCAATCCGACAGAGAAACAAACACTTATATGTATAAGGGAGGAAACAAAACTAGGTACACGACATCATTTGTAGAATAAGGAAACTAAAGTAGAACAGAGGGCCAAGCCAAGCGGTATTCGCTTCGAAGCGATTCCATTTCTACAGTCGTAATTCAATACAAAAGACCACGTGACATATCGATAGCTAACGTCAATCCCATACATTTTGGACTTTTCTACTGCGTCGTCGCTAGTAGAATGTTACTTTGTCTATAGCCTCTGGGCAGGACATGTTAGCAGGATGGAAGACACAAGGTGGACGAAAAAGGTGATAGAGTGGATACAGAGAGTAAATAAAAGGAGTATTATTTCCACGTAAACGTTGGAAAGATGTATTTAGGAAAGAAAGCGGACTAGACTGGATGAGACAGGACAGAGACAGGAAAACATGGAGAGAAATAGGGGAGGCCTACGCCAAACGGGCGATTACTACCAGGGGTGCAATTTTTTAAAGTCAGCAAGTGACTAAACGTCACTAAAATTCTCGTTTATTCCACGATTTCCAAATTTCTATACATAAACTCATCGGCCTTATTACAGAACATGGACTAAATCTGAATTTAGTCCAGGCGTACTAGTCTAGGATTAAATATCGACATTAGGCATATGCTACTTTAAATACGAAAGCAGATGGTTTGTTTTCCGAAATAAATTCTCGAGCTACTTAGCAAGTTTCCAAAGTATCAAACTGACGGATTGTGTCACAGCACAATTGAGATGTCCAAATTCTTAGTTCTTACCTTAGAATAAGGACGTGCTTCAGTCCTTATTCTAAGGTTCTTACCTCTAACAAGCAATCAACTGTCAATTTATAGACCATTGCTAAACTAGGGCGCTGCCTGGTTTTAGATAAACCAGAGATAGTCCAAGCTTATGTCATATTTGGCATATCTAGCTCGAAAGTTGCTTCTGGAAAATAAACCATCTGCTTTTGTATTACAGTCGTATATACCCTAGGTCGATATTTAAGCCTATACTGGTAGTCCTGGTTTAAACCCAGACTAAGGGCGTTTTTTATAATAACACCCATTGATGACTAAAATTCTTATATTTATGATATTAATACAAGTGCCTCCTCCAATAAATCTCCTGAAAAACGTTGATTTGCGGCGTTTTTGATGATATTTAGTAACTCAGTGACATTCAAAAATCGCACCCCTGGCTTTGAATTAAGATACAATGACATGGACAATACATTAATAATAATAATGATTAATAATAATATCATCTAATAAAAGGAAATTGTAGTAGAATAAAGGCTTTTTTATTTTTATTTATTTTATTTACCTATGGGAAAAACACACATAACACACATAAACACACGCCTTTTTCCCCGAGGGGTAGGCAGAGCCTCAAAGGGTCTCTTTTCATCGTGGATTACACAATCGTTGGACAGTTACAGTTACAGTAGGTACTAAGTGTGATCCCCCCAGTTGGGGAACGAGGGGTCCGCCAATGGCGGGCCATCACCGACAGGGCCGCGGTTGAATCCAACTGGGACCCCGTGACCCTGCACAAGTGCTGGTGCACCGGCGAACGAATCGTCTGATGACGAGTAGTTTGACGACTCATTAGCACTACGGTGAGCGAGGGATTATTGATGGGTTTTTAGTCGGTATGCCATTGCACCATCGGCGAGCCCGACAGACCCAACCCTCCCCGAGTTAAGGGACATGCATAAAGCATTATCCCATCGAAAAAAAAAAAAAAGGTACTAAGTGTGATAAATACGTAAGATTGAATGATCCGGATTATCATTACATATTAATAACATAAACACCCAACAGTCACATACGCAGTCATGATCCCACACACTAGGATTCCGTGTCGTGGGTATTAGGAACTACGAGTACCATGGTACCATAAACACCCAGACCCGGAACAAATACTTGCAGATCATAGATACATTTGTCCCGCAGCGGGATTCGAACCCGCAACCTCTTGCATCTCAGCCGGCGACTCGCCCGCCGCGCCAATGTGAGCGAAACTCGTGCTTTGAGGGCTTCCGTAAATTATTTCGAAATCGTCAGAGACCTTTTCGAAAGGTCATTAATTAATGATAGGAAGGTAACTTATTACTTACTTACTTTGTATTATATGTATTATTAGTAGTAATACTGCTATTATATAGTGAGTACTGTGTAGTAATGCCACTAGAGATGTTCTGAAACGTGCCCGTACCTGGAAACAGCAAGAGGGAGGCCATTTTGAAAATTTATTGCGATAGTTTTATTAACGTAGGTACCAGATTACTTACAATTTGTATGAGAAAACATTTTATAAAATTTGACTAACTTCTGCTGCTCAGATTTTTTTCTTCCGATACAATGAAACAATCCTTACATGAAACTGAGTCGATACGCATAAAAAAATTTTTGATCAAAACTACTCATTTTTCTGGAGAACTCACGCTTGACCAAAAAAAAAAACTATGCCAAAATAATTTTCATACAAAATGAGCAAATGGTTCCAAAGACAGTTTTCCCGTATCTCTTATGGATTCGGATATCCCCATACTGTCCCATTTAAAAAAAACACCCTGTATAGTATATTAGTACACTAATATACTATTGTAGTATCATAAAACACTCAAGAGCCTTGAAATTATTTTGCAAAAATTATCGCTGTGGATCAGTAGTACTACTGAGTAGTTCAACTGGTAGTACAAATGAATATCTCTAGTACTACCAGTTATGCCGTAATCATCATCATCAGCCTTTAGACGTCCACTGTTGGACGAAGCCACCCCCTTGAAATGGGGGGAATAATAATCACCACGCAAGGCAGGTGGATTTGTGATTGCAGTATTCATGTATGCTGCTGCCCGTCTCCTGGTGTTATCGCTCAATCGGCTTTCCATCCACGGGAGGAGATAGAGGGGTCAATTCATAAGCCGGAAACGCCACGACCATTCATGAACCACTATACTAGCAGGATAACTAGTGGTTCGCCTCGAACTGAGATATCGCAATGAGACCTTTTTCAGCTCCACCATAGAACTCCAACGTCATTAAAACTCCCTAGAAATGGGAGGTCAACAATGGATGTTATATTGGTTTATCTTTTATGGAGTACAAGTTTCTAAATTCTTCAATTTCAGACTTTGTCCTGTATTTGTGTCAAAAAGCTACAAGAATAACAAATTTCAGCATTGTGGGATTGCATGAAGTACCCTAGAATTTTTGATTTTTACGTTTTTTATTTTCCCTAAGATATCAGAAACCACTAAGTCTAAATACTGAAATGTCCAACTTAAACTCTTTCATTGGACACCCCAGTTGATCTGACTGTCTCACTTTTAAGTGTTTTCTTCTATTGGACCCCAATATCTCATCAACCCCCCGACCGATATAGCTCATAACCATACCAACAAACTGTACTAATACTATCTACCACCATACTAAATTTAATGTACATCGAATTAACGGTTAGGAAGTTTTCATCGTACATACACACATACAAACGCAGATTCTTTCAAGTTGACTCAGAGAACTCGCTTCGCTCGTTCAATAAAACACTCAAGAGCCTAGAAATTATTTTATTGACTAGCAAAAATTATGCCGTAATATATAATATATAATTATGTATAACTTGAAATGCTTAAACTATCAAGCGTTAATCTATAGTATACTAACAACTGGACAATTTCACTATAATAATATAACGCTTGGAAAATATAAGCAACTTAGTTAACTACATCTAATAGTTGACATTCAAATTGGTAAGTGGTCTACATAGGTAACATGGTAACACAGTTACACAGGTATCCGCTTTGTGGTCGCCACTCGGGAACCTTTATTCCCCAACGGTTGTCAGTTCTTCGAGAAATATGACTGTCCATTGCCACTTCAACTTGCTAATTCTGAGAGCTATGTTCATATTTGGATTAAATATTTTTATACCGTTACGTCACGTTCGAAATTCAAAGTAAAAATAGTATATACTAAACTTTTTCTTATTATGGGTAACCCCGCCTTATATTGTGAGATTTTGACCACTTACCAATTAATTACATCCAATTGGCTTCCAAGTTGAAAATATTAATGTAATTACTACAATGTACTTACAGAATAATTCTAGATTCATAAAAAATCCTTAATTTTATATTTCACCATTCAATTTACGTATATTCGTTCCATAACAGACTAAAATCACCGATATTTTTCTTCGTATAGAATGGGGTGTTATTAAAGTTATCGTGAGAAATTCTCATTAACAAGATTGAGAAATTATCAAGTTGAGAAAACTTTAAATTAATGAGAAAAAAAAAATTAAACCACTGTCTGTGCGGAAAGAGATTAGGCATTGCGAAACGGAACTGGCATTAATAGACTACTGTCCTCCCGCGGTCTCACTTGGTTTATCTCATCTCACTAATATTATAAATGCGAAAGTTTGCGAGTATGTTTGTTACTCCTTCACGCTGAAACAGCTAGAGCGATTTGGTTGAAATTTGGAATGGACATAGCTTATACCCTGAATTAACATGTAGGCTTTATCCCGATATTCTCACCGGATCGATACTTATGCGGGTGAAACCGGGGGGTCACAGCTAGTACCGCAATATGTCTATGTCTTAATAAAGATAGTGTATTTATTTTCAATATTTTATCATTTAAAGATAGCGTATTTGTTTTCAACATTTTATCAAAATGGGTTTAGCTTTAACGCCGCAAAAAAAAACATCATATTTATTTTTATAACATTAGTAGAATTCAATTTTAAAATTGCATCCCAAAATTCTCCATCTAAAATTTACTTAACAAAATTTGTTTTTTTTTTGTGTATCCGGCCTTAGTATGAACCCCTCCATATCCTTCTGTGGATGTAGTAAAAGCCTCTAAGGAACACCAGGGTATGGGCAGTAGCATCCGCCTGAGTACTTAACACAAAAATGCGATCACCACTCCGCCAATGCCTAGTAGTAGTAACAGGCTAGTGATGAACTTTTATTACAAGTATCAAGATCTTGTAGCCGTGGTATAATGATGAGACAGTGTTACTTACTATTACCAAATCAGTTATTGAGGCACGCACCTTAAACGCCTCCCTTTTCCGCACAGACACAAAAATTAGAGCGTTCGTTTTATTTTATTTATAAATTTTGCCATGTTTATTTTTACACCCCATTTCTACACAAGGGCTACTTACATACATGCATTTTTGTACCTATGCTGATAATTAAAAATGGCCACAAAAATATTTAGAAAAGTAAAAATTTGTAAAAATATTTCACATAAGCATTGTATATGAAAGGAACCTCTGCGAGACGTACCGTTCCTTTCACCACACTGGCTCTTTCATTGGTCACTAGGCTCTTTTCAGGATCACCTTAAGCTGGTCTCTGACCTGAGAGTGCCCGAGAAAGAGCCAGTACCATGAAGCAGTATTAGTAATATTTAATTGAATTTAAGTTGAAAACAGCCCTTGTTAATACGAAATACGTATCCAATGACAATTCAGTATTTTATTGCCAATAACTTTGCAAGTTTTTAAAATTTTTGCAAAAATTTTGTAAATTTATTTAGGAGTCGTTAACTAATTGGTAAAAAAGAAACCATTGGTACATTTTTCACATTACAAAGCCAGTTATAAAAATATTTGGCGCATGTATGATTTTGAAATCGCTATCGTTATCTGACACACTGAAATGTACGAGACTACCTTCCGAAAAATTACATCTAAATTTAAAAATTTTGATTACTTTCTTTAATACTTTTTTTGCGTATACAATTTTGAATCGAACGTTTTACTGAGTATACTATTATTTTGAAATCGTATAATTACATCGTATAATTGTTTAAAATAGGCCTTAACTAAACTAATCTATAATCTAATATGGCGGCGATAAAAAAAAATACAACAATGAGTACATTATGGATATTGTGTATGCGTGTGACGGTAAAGAGGTTTTAGTTTTACCATAGATAAACTATATTAAACAAGTAACGTAGTAAATTATATTACCATACCCTGATTTTTAATTTCAGTAAATTTTTGTAAACAAAGAAATGTCAAAATATGCCAATGTGTGAATAAATGTCATGATTGTGTATCATACGTGTACTTACACATATGATTCATATACATGACACACACTGGCATATTTTGACATTTCTTTGTTTACAAAAATTGTCTGATATTAAAAATCAGGGTATACGTAGTAATGTATGATTTAATTTTACTGCAAACTGTAATACTACGTAACTAGTAAATTATATTACTACGTGGTAAACTATATTTATATGTAGTTAACAACATAACTACGTAGAAAACTATATTTCAACGCAGTAAACTATATTACTGTGTAGTAATCTATATTACTACGTAGAAAGCTATTGTTATAATATTGTTGACTATAACTATATGGTCAACAATATTACTTATCACACAGCTATCTATATTACTACGCATACTTCTACGTAGCAAACCATGCATGTCAAACTCAAAGTCATTGGTGGGCAAAATGCCTAAAGACCGTAGAATCAGTGGGCCGCAAAACCCAACAATAAAGAAAACAAACTCATTGCATAGATATACCTAGTAGTACATCCCCCCTATTCCCTAACTGAAAGTCACTCGGTGACTAACGTTTGACAAGTAAAATGACTATCAATTGACAATTCTCTATGATAATTTTTATCAATTGATGGTCATGTTCTATCTTGTCAAATGTTAGTCACCAAGTGACTTTCAGTTAGGGAATAGGGGGCAGGACGGTAACCGTTTATTTAAATTGAATCGGGCCGCAGTCAAAGATGTAAGGGGCCGCATGCGGCCCGCGGGTCGCATGTTTGACATGCTTGTAGTAAGCTATTAATTTACGTTTACTAAACGTAGTAATTTCTGTGTGTTATATGACTACGTATTAATATAGGATATCTATGGTTATATACATATACAGTTTAGTAAATCACTAAAGCTTTGAATGTACTTTTCTAACAAATACATAATATATAAAATATAATACATAACATATTAAAACATATACATTTCGTTATGTATTTAATACATCTAAAATAGGTAACAGGTATTATCGAAACCGCAGCTTGATATTTTGATAAAAATTATATATACAACAAAATAATCAGGCAGTTAGGTTATGAAAAGATAGTTGGCATCCCATCCCACACGCAAACACAATACCATGCTATAAAACTTATATTACACATTAAAAATAAATACTTTTGTCTATGGACGGTATTGTCTATAGTTTCAGCGGTAAAAAATAGTTTTTTTTCTATTTCATTTTGTGAGTCAGTCGGTATTCATGGAGGTTTTAAAACAACATCACAACCGGTCAAAGATTTTCTACAAATTGACAAACTTTTGGGGAAAAATGCATTAAAATTAATCTCTTTGAGATTTAAAACAATAGCCATTGATTTATGGAAGATTTTGCTTCAATTTTTATACAAAAAAAAAACATAAAAATGTTGTGTCTAGAAATACATACGCTTTAAAAAATTGGGTTTTTGAAATACACAAAAATAAATTTAAAGCTTATAAAAAAAATTGAAGCAAATTTTCATTTATAGGATGGTAATGAGTATTTTCTTTTTATTAATAATTATTAAGAATATTAGTTTATTACTGAGGTATGATTTACGTATACATGGTTCTATAAATAGTAAAAATGTGTACATTTTAGTTTTGTGTATTTAATAAAGTTTATCGTCTTTACGTTTATCCATGTGTACATTTTAGTTTCGTGTACCATAATAAAGTTTATCGTCTTTATGTTTATCCATGTGTACATTTTAGTTTCGTGTACCATAATAAAGTTTATCGTCTTTATGTTTATCCATGTGTACATTTTAGTTTCGTGTACCATGATAAAGTTTATCGTCTTTATGTGTATCCGGTACATGAATAGTACATAAAGGTTCTAAAAATACTGAAACTAGCCAGTAAGACAAAATTTAATAAAATCGTATACATTATTTAACGTATTTTTTTTCGTATACTGAAATTATTTGTAAATGAGTTTTGCGTATACTTCGCTTCATTGAGCAATAACAATTAATTTAATTTAAAAAAATATCAGGGTTCCGTAAGCAAAGTTTGTCAACGCCTATTACTAAGTATTAGTAATTGTTTTTTTTTCTTAAAATGATGCCCCCAATACTATTTATTACTTGTCTTATTTATTTTAATATGTGATGCTAACTCAATAATTGGATATTTACTTGACTCAATATTATATTATTATAATTAATAACTATTTTTAACTGACTTTTCAATAACGCCTTTTTACAGCGCATATAATTTATTCTTGATTTATTTTATATATTATGGCATTACATAATCTCAATCAGTGAAATTAATGAAGTACCTAGGTAGGTGAAAATTAAATAGGTAGGTACCTATAATAAGATTGTAATAATAAATGACGAGCCATAGTTCGTTACGCTTAGCGTAGGTATACTATTATATATGTGTTTATGTGTATCATCTGTGGCAATAAATGATTTCAATTTCAATTAAGCCTACGCCGTTCGTTTGTCTGCCTGTATTCTGTTACGGTGTTTGCTGTCTGGTATGGTGTGGTTTTCGTAAAAGGTAGCCAGTTGATATTTACAAAGATTTTGCGTTTTTGTGGAATGAAACCTTGGCAAATAATAAAGTTGCCTAAAAATTTACTATTTTCATAAATTTTTGTGCGGCTGCATCTTTTCTTCATCAGCTGGTAGTCATCCACTGCTGGATATAGCCTCCCCCACAGCATAGGGTGGGGGGGGGGGGAGTATTTGGCATAATCACCAAACTATGCAGGTGGATTGGTGATCGCAGTTTGATGTTTAGTACTCAGGTGGATGCTGCTGCCCATCCCCTGGCATAATTCCTTAGTCAGCTTTTACGAGCTTTTTCACGGGAGGAGACGGAGGAGTCTATCCTTAGGCCGGAAACACCACGGCTAATGTATTATGAATTTTGACGATCCTCAATGTAAATTTCGGATTAAAATGTACACATAATTACTAATATTCTATTCTATAATTACTTACAAACAATATGGTATACTGTTCAGTAATTTAAATGTCTTTTATGTATTAAATAATTTGTGACATGTTTATTATGTCATGGTATAAATTATACGTATACATAAGATTTACATAAGTGTCGTATGGTTTGGCGATTTGTGGTCTTACATACAACATTATTTACACGTTTAAATTTTCGTGTTACTTTCTTTAATTCATAGCTCACTATTTCCCAATGCAATTACTTTTGTTACTCAACAAATTTTTGTGTTACTTTCTTTAATTCATAGCTCACTTTTCCCGATGCAATTACTTTTGTTACTCAACCAATTTTTGTGTATCTTTTTTAATTCATAGCTCACTATTTCCCAATGCAATTACTTTTGTTACTCAACCAATTTTTGTGTTACTTTTTTAATTCATAGCTCACTTTTTCCCAATGAAATTACTATTGTTACTTAACCAATTTTCGTGTAACTTTATTTAATTCATAGCTCACTTTTTCCGATGCAATTACTTTTGTTACTCAACCAATTTTTGTGTTACTTTCATTAATTCATAGCTCACTTATTTCCGATGCAATTAATACAATTACAGCCAATTTTAACACATTGCTGCAAACAATTGCCATCATACCAGAAAAGTGTGTTTAACGTTTGTTTAACGCCTGTCTAAAACTATACCCGTCTCGTACTTTCAAATAACGTTAAAAAGTGACAAGGCTAATTTTAGACAAGAATTAAAACTGACATTAAATACCCTACTCTGGTTAGGCTGAACAGTTTTTGATAGACCACAAAATCTCACCGATTACTACCGGATGGGTATTGATGTCTTTACGCAATTGCTGAACCGTTTCTGATGAAACACTCCACGGCTGGCTGCATTAATGTAGGCTGGGTATGGGGAACTGATCGTTTGAGGTCTCGTCCGCCTGATCATTCTCGTCGGCCGACGCCTCGCCCTCCGCCTCGTCTTCAGACGACGAGAGTAGACCTGCTGACATAAAATATTAAACACATTTTTATTTAATTTCTTATCGCTACTAGCTAGTCAGTCTCGCAAATTCATAGCGCTGGGTTCCAATTACAACAGTTATTAACAACAGGTGTGCTACTGGATTCCTATGAGGGCTTTTCATCTTCGATTAAAAATGTAGTAGTTCAAATTGGTTCGATAGATAGCGCTGACTCTGTCACTGTCTAGCTTTTTTTTTTTATTTATTTCACTACAAAATCCACAGCTCTTAGAAATAAGATATTAAACCAATGTTCCAAACCAACAGCCAATAACGGATTTACATTATAATTAATAGAACAAACCGACAGTTATCAAGTAGACATTTAGTATAGGTGTGTATGTATAACATTTAGACGACTTCAGAGGCACGCCATGCAAGTAGCCCGCCGATATGCAAGAGATTGCGGGTTCGAATCCCGCTGCAAGACAAATATTCATATGAAACAAAAACCCGTTCCGGGTCTGGATGCTCTGGCACCATGGTACCCACTCACATAGCTCCTGAAAACCCACAACACAGGGAATCCCAGTGCGGGATCAGGACAACGTATGTGACTGCAGGTGCAGGGCAGCTAGATTGTCAAATGTATTATCTGTGGTGTACGCGTACTAAGCTATTATCTAAATAATCTGTGGCTATTAGTCATGATATTCTGTTTGTGTGTGCACCTTGAGTGTGTGCTAATGATTTAGTGGTGGTTTTCAAATATAAATACCACGAAACGAAAATATATCTACGTTGTTGATGTTGACATTTAACTTTATTTTAACACTTGACAGCTACGTAACAGAGCAGCGCCATCTATTTTCAACGCTGAAAGCATGATTTGAAACGGCCATGAAAACCCCTGATTACAACAATTATTTATTTATGGGGAAGAACCAGTGTGTTGAAAGGATTCAATGCTCCCAGGCAATGTGGTCGCGCACCGCGAGGTTCCAGAGGAATGTCCTCACGCGATCACTTAAGTTGTGGAATGATCTCCCTGCCAAGGTTTTCTCTAGTGACTACAGTATGGGGGGTTCTTCAAAAAGGCTGTTTTTTAAGTTCTTAAAGAGTCGGCAACGCGCGTGTGATGCCTCTGGTGTTGCAGGCGTCCATAGGCTACGGTAACCACTTTACACCAGGTGGGTCGCATGCTTGTTTGCTTAAGCAGTAGTTAAAAAAATAAAAAATAAAAAAAACAGCCAAGTGCGAGTCGGGCTCGCGCACGAAGGGTTACGTACAATTATCCTATAAAAACGACAAAAAATCACGTTAGTTGTATGGGAGCCCCCTTAAATATTTATTTTATTCTGGTTTTTAGTATTTGTTGTTATACCGGCAACAGAAATACATCATCTGTGAAAATTTCAACTGTCTAACTATCACAGTTCATGAGATACAGCCTGGTGGCAGACGGACGGACGGACAGCCAAGCCTTTGTAATAGGGTCCGTTTTTCCCTATGGGTACGGAACCCTAAAAAACACCGAGGGCACATGACACATTTTTTGATGTTTATGCTTGTTTCCTAACATTTTCCGTCACCGTTCGAGGCTTTTTGTTAAAAGTAATAAACTCACCGGCCGTGAACTGAGGACTGGCGAGCGCATCGGGCCAGTACCGCTTGCCGGCGCCCGCGCCTTGCTTGCTTCGCTTGCCACCTACAAACAAACAAACAAACATCAGTTTTTTCAGTGTCGGTGGATTGAGGCGGCTCAAGACCGTTTGTTGTGGTATTTTGGACGGGAGGGAGCTGTAGACTTCTACAGGCGGATGATGATGATGATCAAAACTACATAACAGTCGCATACATAGTTTAGCCCTCACACTAGGATTCACTGTGTCGTGGTTATCAGGAACTACGAGTACCATGGTACCCGGAACAAATATTTGCAGATAATACAAACATTTGTCCCACCGCTGCGGGACAAATGTTTGTATGATCTGCAAATATTTGTTCCGGGTCTGGGTGTTATGGTACCATGTTACTCGTAGTTCCTGATACCTACGACACAGGGAATCCTAGTGTGGGATCAAGACTACGTATGTGACTGTCGGGTGTTATGTTATTATTTTAGTGTTTTTTGGATACAAATAAATGATTTATTGACTTACTAACAATTTAACAAAACAGGAAACCACCGACCGCAGAGCAAGGCCCAAGCGGTCGGAGGCTAGGGCTGCAGAGAGAGGAACCTCCTGACTATGCGTGCCGAGTCCAGGAGTACAGCCTTCTGAATCTGACCCTTGATACAACTATTTAGTGAGAGCCTCTCAAGGTATTGGTCGAGGCTCTTCGCTATAAGTCCATTCACTGAAATTATTATTTCAGTAATTTATTTTTAAACACAGGCTTAAACTGGACCTTTATGAGGCATTACTGGGGCCGTATTAGCCAACAGCAAGAGGCCCTTTTACAATTATGGTATAAAAAACATTATTGTTATGGTGGATGGAAGACAGATGATTAAACTATTATGGAAATGGATGAAAGTTGGTGCTATTGTAAGGAATGCTAATTGAATGTTTGTTGGGCTATTATAATATGAGAAACGGCACCTGCCAATTCTAAATTATTGAAAACGATTAAGGCAGTTGGTGACTTGCCGTTCACTAAACGGGCCCCTTAAGTGTGCTACCAATGAAGGCAGCGTAAGGGGCAACGTTGGCGTGGACGGCTAAAGGGTGTTGAGAGGTGTGCCGCAGTTTCACTAAGCGCTACTCCCGGCTTTATGCCTTTAACACTTCCACCCTTGGAGCATAGGTTTCGCTCTTGCGCCTCCATCCTCGGCCAGCCGGCTAAGGCAAGCCGAGGGTCAGGGGTCTCTGTTGACCCCAGGGAGTAAGGGGGCTCCGCGGTATCGCCACTCACCGAACGCTCGCCACAAGCGTGCCCTGCGGTTTTATTATTATTATTATGTATGTACCTGGCTTCTCGTTACAGTCCAGCATGGGCTGCAAGATGCGACGTCGCGCGTTGATAAACCAGTTGTTGACTTGCAGGAGCGTGAGACGTGTCTGTGCTGCCAGGGTTCGCTTCTCCTCTTCAGTTGGATATGGATGCTGGCATTAGAAAGAGTTCAGTTAAAACCAAGTTCATTTTTAGCTAGAAATCATTTTTAGCTTTGTTAGTAGTAGAACTTCTTGTGAAAGAGTTCGTCCGGGGTAGTACTACCACCGTACCTATTTCTGTCGCCAAGCAGTAATGTTTGCATTGCTGTGTTTTGGTTTGAAGGGTACGGATGCCGGTGAAATTACAGGCACATGAGACTTTTCATCTTTATGTCTGAGGGTCGGCAGCGCGCGTGTGATGCCTTTGGTGTTGCAGGCGTCCATAGGCTACGGTAACTGCTTTCCATCAGGTGGGTTGTATGCTTCTTAGCTTGCCAATTAGCATAAAAAAAAACTTTAACCTTTAGGGCCTACTGAGGGCCTTATTCATAATCATTTTTCAAACCTATTTTAGTTAAAATAGCTTTTGTTTTGTTCTCTCTGATGTAAAATGTCATATATCAAAACATGACAAAACATATTTTAACTAGAATAGGTTTAAAAAATTATTATGAATAAGGGGGTTAAACTTTAATCCATTGGGGAGAAGGGGTAAAGTATATATATTTCATAATCGTTATTTCATTCTTAAATTAAATATAATATCCTACTAATATTATAAACGCGAAAGTTTGTGAGTATGGATGTTTGTTACTCTTTCACGTAAAAACTACTGAATGGATTTGAGTGAAATTTGGAATAGAGATACTTAACGCCCTGGATTAACACATAGGCTACTTTTCATCGTCATCATCATCATCAATTTTCATAATTATTCACGCGGGTGAAACCGCGGGCGCAACTAGTATTATATAGTTGTGAAGCAGACATCCGTGTTTTCACCTGTATGGTTTCAGCGGAAGATCAGCGTTGTGTTGCCACAACACAACAAATGCTGAGCTGGACGCCAATTTGTGCCAGTGTTGTATGACTGCTAGTTACTGAGAGGCACACTATTTTTATTAATGTTATGCTTGTCTTCTGTGTATTTTTAATAATCTTTGTTAATCTCTGTTTGTATGTGTGTCTTTTTCCCGTGTCATTCTTGTGTTTTTTGGCACAAATAAATGCTTTTTATTCTTCTTCTTTTCTTTATAAAGTTTTTATGAGAAAATAAATAGATTGTCCTAGAATCATTCATGATTCTAAGACAATATATTTATTTTTCTCATAAACACATTACCCGTCCATATTACCCACCCCCATTCTCCCCTAATTCTTATAAAACATAATTTTTAGAGGTCGTCGGGGTGTGTGGTTTTTAGGAGTTTAGGGGTTGTAGGAGTTGTTGAGTTTGCAGGGATTTGTGGGGGTTTTAAGAGGGTTTGTAGGGGTTTTTAGGGGTTGTACGTATTATCTTCTTCCATGCGGAAGTAGCATGCAACAGCTATTTACAATATGTACGGTAACGTATCAGTTTTTAACGCGGACGAAATCGCGGGCTTCTGCTAGTTTTAAATATGTACCAAATTTTAACTTTTTAGGTTTTTTTGGTGAAAATAGGCTATGAGAGACAGACACCCTATAATGGTTCCTTTGGTTACAGAGTACAGGTTTTTGAGGTACAGAACCCTAAAAACGTACAAGCTAGAACACGATACACGTGCTCTACTAGTAGTAGAACTTCTTGTGAAAGAGTTCGTCCGGGGAAGTACTACCACCGTACCTATGTCTGCTGCCAAGCAATAGTGCACGCATTGCTGTGTTTCGGTTTGAAGGGTACGGTGAAGTTACAGGCACATGAGACTTTTCATCTTTATGTCTCAGGGTCGGCAGCGTGCGTGCGATGCCTCTGGTGTTGCAAGAGAGCCGTCGTGGCCAAATTGTGAATTAACGTTGTGAACTACATACAACCATAATTAGGAGCTGGTTACTTTCTGTTGGCATTTTGAATCATAAACTATATAAATAGTTACAGTTGTAATAGGATCAAAACGGAACAGACGCGCTGTTGTACTGCCCGCTAAACAAAAAAGGTAATTTAAGACACAATTAAGACTCTGGCTTCTTGATAACAGGTTTTACCATTTGAAGGACTTCCTAGGTTAGAGGTCCTTATTCTAAGGTTAGAGTATTATCTTTAGAGTATTTTTTTTTTTGACATTGTTATTTTAAAGTTTTTTTTTAATTATTTGTGTTGTTGACATATTTGTGATTTATTTTGGTATTTCATGTAACACTTTGTAATTTAACAGTAGTTTTGACCTGAGGCCCAATTCTATAATTTTAAAACATTCCATTCACAATATAATCTCGTGTCAGTCGCACTGTCACGTATACTAACTATTACTTAATCTTCGCGTTTCTTGCGAAGAATATGTAATAGTTTCTGTACGAGACAGTGCGACTGACACGAGATTATATTGTGAATGAAATGTTTTAAAATTAGAGAATTGGGCCTCGGATTTCCTGCCTGTTTTGTTAATATTTGTATCCCAGACATGGGAAATGTGAGCTACCCTATACTAAGAACTACATAAGAACCTTGTACTTACTACATTTATGCAAATAAAGAATAAAAATAATTATTTTTGTTATTAAATTAGGCACAGCAGCGGCCTCAAATCCTACGACGGGTCTATACCTGAACAGACTCTTAACTACCTTCCATATACCGAGTAGTATATTTTTTTTACAATTGTGTGACAATTGTCATTTCAACCGTCCACCTGCTATCTTAGAATAATGACTAGAGCACCCTGATATTAATCATTGTTTGTCTTAGGTAGTACTTGAAGTAGGAACAGACTCTTAACTGCTTTCCATCAGGTGGGTCCGTAAGCTTGTTTGCTTGCCTAGAATTAAAAAAAGGAGGAGTTATCAACAGTGATTACCACCAGGTGCTGAAACAGCCAGGCGCGCATCACTTGCGTGGCGTGTCGCGGCAACACGCCCCGCTTGCCACTCGCGTCATCGCAGTCCTCCTCAGGAGGAGGGGAGCCGCTCACCGACGAACACGAGTTGTTTGAATTCGTTCCTGGAATATGATCAATTTCAATTATAGTTAAGGCTTTTATTCATTTTTTTGACATAGTCCCGTTTAATCGAATTTTAATATCAAATTTATCGAATCGAGTCCTACGTACTTCCAGCCCTGCCGGCCTAGACAAACGGTATTCGCTTCGAAGCGATTTTATTTCTACAGTCGTAATACAATACAAAAGACCACGTGACATATCGATAGCTTACGTCAATCTCATACATTTTGGATTTTTCTACTAGCGTCGTCGTTATTAGAATGTTACTTTGTCTGCAGCCTCTGGTATTGGCATCGAAGGCAACGAATGTGCTGACGCACTAGCGCGAGCTGGGGCTAGAAGCTCACAGATGGGCCCTGAGCCGTTCTGTGGTATACCAAAAAGCCTGGCTCAAAGAACCCTTACGAACTCCTGTTTCGAAGAGTCAATCAAGTTCTGGTTTGAGACCACGGGTTTGAACCATTCCAAAGCCCTTATCAAACTCTTCGATAAGCGCAACACCAACCTAATGTTGGCGCTGAACAGAAGCAACCTTCGCATTATGGTCAGAGCCCTGACTGGACACTGTCGCCTTAACAAGCACATGTTCAAGTTAAGGCTATGTGATACGCAATCCTGCATACTCTGTGAAGAGGCGGAGGAATCGCCCCTTCAACTGCTAGGAGAGTGCGGGCCATTAATGCATAAACGCAGCATTCATCTGGGCAAACACATCCTCAGCCCGGATAAGCTAATGGAAATCACCCCTAAGACAATGCTACGGTTCCTAACAGCTGTAGGGTTTAGCGGTGAACTGTGAACGCCCTTTTCCAGGGGCGATATGTAACAAGTGGCGATCACAAAATAGGCCTTTATGGCCGCAGTGACATTAAAGCCGTAAAAATCTAAATAAATAAATAATAAAATAATAGGTGGTAAACCGAATCTAGAAATCACAGAATTTTCCAACTTAAATGAAGACTACGTTTACTCCCGAGGATGTAGTAAAGCCGACTATGAGATTACTCCAGGCTAAACACCAATGCGATCGCCAATCCGCCTGCCAAGCGTATTGAGTATGGCAAATTATGGCCCCGATTGCATTCGATGGGGGTGACTTCAGTTTTCAACGAAAACTGTCAGTTTGTCATTTTTCTATGCATATATCTATGTTTAACGTAAAATAAGAATTGGTTGGTGAAAATGGGAACTAGCCTTGTAACCTGTATGTGACCACAGTGATTGGTGAAATAGAGTAGTTGCCCCCCCCCCTACCATATACATGCCTCCCTCAAACAGTCACATACATGGTCCTGGGCCCCAATTCTACTAAACAAATTGTGTTTGAATTGTTAATGAATTATCACAAAATTGTAATTTTTGACACTTTTGGTGTCAAAAGTGATCATTTTGAATTGGGGCCCTGATCACAGACTGCAAATATTTGAACCCAATCCTCTTGCTATACAGCTTGGCTGCTCACCCGCTACGCCACGGAAGCCGTCAACCAGTGCAACGTTAGTAAGATCTGTTACCTGTGAAGGAATCAGTAGGTAGCAGCCCAGCGCCTATCTGACTTATTGGAGTAGACCCAACCACCACTATAGGACCTGGAAAACGATATAAGTCGCTTTAGAAAACTTTGAAGTCAATATCAACCTTTTTTTAGGGTTCCGTACCCAAAGGGTAAAACGGAGCCTATTACTAAGGCTCCGCTGACCGTCCGTCCGTCCGTCTGTCACCAGCCTGTCATGAACCGTGATAGTAAGACAGTTGAAATTTTCACAGATAATGTATTTTTGTTGCCGCTATAACAACAAATAATAAAAAAAAGAATAAAATAAATATTTAAGGGGGCTCCCATACAACAAGTGATTTTTTGCCATCTTTTTGTAGATAATGGTATGAAACCCTTCGTGCGCGAGTCCAACTCGCACTTGGCCGGTTATTTATAGTTAATGGTGGAACTGGCTTGTTTAATAATAATAATAAATGCTAGACATTTCACACAACATTATCTAGCCCCAAGCTAATCAGAGCTTGTGTCATGGGTAATAGATAACTGATATACTTTATACAATATACATAACATAGATAGATATTTTTTTATTATACATAGAAAAATACCCAGAACACCCTGAACAAATATCTGCAGATTGTACAAATATTTGTTCCGAGGCGGGAATCGAACCCGCAACCTCCTGTGTGTCATGTACATGGTAGTACTTACTGGGTGGTTCCCGATGCGTGGTCGCAAAGGTCACGTCCACGTGCGCGGGGGGGAAGACTGCGGGGTAAGGCAGTGGCGCGGGGGGCGACTGCAACAACCAAATATTAAATTAACCTTTACCTTTAACACAAAGTACCTAAAGGCGATTTTGCTCCTTTAACGTATACAAGAGACATCGACCAAAACGATGACCTAATCAACACGGTCGGCAGTGGCAAGATAACATCCCTCTGGCCACGTGGTCGTACTGCCTTTGTCCTACCGATCGGACCACATTAACTTTTTTTCCGGTTGGTTCGATTAACTAATCAGACTATAGAAATTGTTTAAGTCTTACATTGAAATTTCGTACTATGACGTCCTTCCCACACTACTTACACTTTTGTTAGTATGTAGTAGAACTCCTTGTGAAAGAGTTCGTCCGGGGAAGTACAACCACCGTACCTATTTCTGCTGCCAAGCAGCAGTGATCGCATTGCTGTGTTTCGGTTTGAAGGGTACGAAGTGCCGGTGAAATTACAGGCACATGAGACTTTTCCTCTTTATGTCTCATGGTAGGCAGCGCACGTGTGATACCTCTGGCGTTGCAGGCGTCCATAGGCTACGGTAACTGCTTTCCATAAGGTGGGCCGTATGCTTGCTTGCTTGCCAAATAGTATTAAAAAAACACTAGTTTTTCCTGTGTCGTATTTGTATAAACTAACATACATATTTTTTACCTTAAACTATCACTTTACACCTTAACAACATGTTAGATAAATAACAACTATACACCACGTACTACGACTATACACCACGTACTCTATTCTCCTGCTAACGTTTGGTTGACCATTTTGAGGTCCTTCCTCATGAGCACCCATCCGCAACCACGTCGTGTTCCTGTCTCACGACCTTTGAGCGTGGTCGCGGTCGGTGCTCATGAGGAAGGACCTCAAAATGGTCAACGAAACGTCAGCAGGAGAATGGTAAAGTACGTGGTGTATAGTCGTTATTTTTCTTAAATGATAACTTCAATTCTATTAACAACGTGTTCTACATTCAGCAAGGTTTATTTGTTGACTCAACGTCCCCCAGTGAGGCCAGAGAGCTGATTCTAAGTTTTTAGCACACAATTGACACGGACACGGTGTAGTGTAACAAGGATTTTGTACATGGAAACACCGATAAGCGCCCCTAGCGTACACTCTGTAAACATCATTTTCCATACAAAAATCCGTGTTACACTACACCATACGTCCGTGTCAATTGCTTGCCAAAACTCAGAATCAGCTCTCAGACAGATGCGAGACGCTGGGAATATACCCAATATAAGAGCTATCTTGAGTGAGTTTAATTTTTTTTTAAATCAAATACAATATTTTTTTGTGAACTCATGATCGCTCTTAGATTAGAATATTATGAATGCTGGTGTAATATGTAAATCATTATTTATGACAAAAAATGGACATACATTTCATACCTGATATTGTGGCGAGTTAGAGGTGCTTGAGTGTTCGTCTATCGAGCCTGAGAGGTTGTTGTTGCTTTCTAATCCACCTTCAACAAAACAATGAGAGCGTGGTTGTTTTACGTGTGAGGGCAATGGTCATCAGCTAGAGGGCTCTAACCAGCAATAAAGCAATATAAAATAGACGAACAAATATATGGGAACAATTGCTCTCCTCTCCAACGAAAACTCTGAAAGAATTCGACACGTGTTTCGCCTCTCAACTTCTTCTGGACTTTTTCGGCGTTCGGCGAGGCAACATGGCTGCGGAGTTTTTGCAGTAGTGTGTCTTTATTGCTCTAGCACGCAGTGAGCCTACTGTTTCTGAGAAATGCTTCGTTGAGAGGCGAAACACGTGTCGAATTCCTTCAGAGTTTTCGTTGAAGAGGAGCGGAAATGTTACTATATATATTTGTACGTCTATTTTATATTGTAGAATAGATTTCGGCAAAGTCACGCTTGAATCAATTAATTTTCAGCAATAAAGCTTCAAGCCATGACCAGAAGCCATGAGCTCTTATAGCGATTCAGTACAAAATATAGGTTCGTCGTTGACATCCGTCATCATTGAATAACGTTAATCGCAGAAGTTTATAGACCTTTTGCTACTGTGCCTTTGAATATAGCTGCGGACATCACGGAACCGATATTTTGTACTGAATAGTTTTTGAACTGAATCGCTAAAGAGCTCATGGTGAGGCCACAGAGCTCAACAGAGCCATATATAAAACAAATCTTCTTTTAATTACGTCCACTGCTTGACAAGGCCTCCCCCATTGAATACAATGCGAGGAATTGCTACAATCACCACGCTTGGCAGGCGGATTGATGGTCGCGGTTTGGTGTTATGTACTCAGGTTGATGCTGCTGTCCATCCCCTTGTGTAATCCTTTTGTCGGCCTTCACATAAACACCCAACAGTCAAATACGTAGTCCTGATCGCACACTGGGATTCCCTATGGATATCAGGAACTACGAGTACTATGGTACCAACACCTAGACCCGGAACAAATATTTGCAGATCATACAAACATTTGTTCCCCAGCGGGAATCGAACCAGCTCCTCTTTCGTCTCAGCTGGCTACTCGCCCCCGCAACACAGAGCTCGTCATCCCCTGGTGCAATCCCTTTGTCAGCTTTTACGACATCCTCGGGAGGAGAACAGGTATATCCTTAGACCAGACACACCACGGCACATGCCGGACACACAACGGCACAGGCTGGACACACAACGGCACAGGCTGGACACACCACGGCACAGGCCGAACCCACAACGGCACAGGCTGGACACACCACGGCACTTCAGTTACCTGCGCTATAATCAGTCCGCAGTAAGTTCTCACTCTGCATCTTGGTCTTCAGACATGCGATGTAGCGACCGCAGAAGTCACGGCACAACTCTTGCACCTTCTCCAGCTCTAGAAGATGGATACGAAGGACCTGGAAACAAGTAGAAAAGGTATTATTCAACGAGCAAAGCTAGTTCTAGAAGTCAGCGTTTTTTTTTATACTACATGGCAAGCAAACAAGCATACGGCCCACCTGATGGAAAGCAGTTACCGTAGCCTATAGACGCCTGCAACACCAAAGGCATCACACGCGCACTGCAGACCCGGAGACATAGATGGAAAAGTCTCATGTGCCTGTAATTTCACCGGCACTCGTACCCTTCAAACCGAAACACAGCAATGCGAGCACTACTGCTTGGCCTCAACGTTGTTTTGACGACCTCTGTGGCGCGGTAAGCGAGTAGCCGGCTGATATGCGAGAGGTTGCGGGTTCGATTCCCGTTGCGGGACAAATGTTTGTATGATCCGCAAATATTTGTTCTGGGTTGTAATGGTGCATATTTTAGTTTGTTATATGGCAAGCTTTGTAGTCTTTGTAAGTTGTCGTCACGGGCCTCGCGGTTGGCAACACTGGAAGGAAGCGACCGAAGAAAGTATGGCAGTCAGCTTGGCAGGCGTTTTATTGGAGATTCGCAACAGCAAACGCAACTTCGGTCCTGATTGGCCGCAGGCACGATGACATTGACAGTTGGGTTGACAATCGGACGGACTCGGCCTGTGTCGGCCGAGAGAGCAAGCGAGACAACAGACTGTAATATATTGCGACGCTGCCTCAGCCTCGCCCCTTTTTTTGGAACAAGCCAGGACAGCGAGTGGACGTGTCCGTCGGCGGAGCAGCAGCTTCCTAGCAGCCATCTTGGGGCCTTGCGCAGACGCTGGCCGAGCTGGACCCCGGAGCGTGCATCACTGCCGTCACAAGCTAGAAGACGTGCAGCTTCCGCTCTTGCCCTCTGCCGTCGCGAGCTGGAAGGCGAGTAGCCAGGAAGTGGTATCTGCTGGTATGGTTGGTCCGCGATACTCACTCTCTCTTTGGAAGGTTTAGTTCCTAAAAGTCCCCTTTCTGTCGTGTTAGACGCCTATAGTATGTTTGCTGTTGTACTGATCTCTCATTATAATTTCTGATAGAAAGCTTGTTGTTTACTTGTCGAGGAAACCCACAACTCTGCTAGGTACTCATGTCACGGCCTAATAAGCAGGACACACGGCATCGAACCCACGCCCTCATGATGCTCTGCTGACTAGGCCGCTGGCAGGGAAGCTAGGCATTTAGGTAGGAACCTATATAGGTAGGAAAGTACTTAGAAAGTTCCAGTAAGACTTTGTGTTACCCACAACGTGACAGGGTCTGTGTGTTATGGTACCATTGATACTCATAGTTCCTGATACCCACGACACAGGGAATTCTTGTGTAGGATCAAGACTACGTTTGTGACTGTTTGGTGTTATGTTATATGTTATGTTTGGATAACATAACACCCAAAAGTCACATCTGCAGGGAGGCCTCGTCCAGCAGTAGATGTCTACCGACATCTGATGCTGAGAACACCCCACTAAGCCCGGTGTTCGTGTTCTCATCCACTCTCTGTCGCTGTCTTTCCTAAGTCTTCACTCTATCTACCATGGGGGCGCCCTCACACAACATTCGCCTAGACGCAACCTCCACTCAAGAACTATAGCTTACCACATCCGTTGTCGGTTCTTTCGCATATAATAATAATAATAATAATTCATTTATTTATTCAGATAATTAAAATCCATTTTTTGTTAGTAGGTACACTTAAACTCTATGTTAAAAAATACACCATGGCAGTGACGGACTGGTGGAAGTAATCAAAAACTTTTATCCGAATCCCGACCAAACAGACTCCAGCAAGACGCCTACCTGATCAGGACTCGGAAAAAAGCCTTCATTACTGGCAGGTCATAACCATCAGAAATTACCTGCAGGATGCTGTTGGAATTGCTCTGCACCCTGCTGAGCAATGATGCAGTTTTCTTACGGATGATGGCATATATGACCATCCCTCATTTTGTAAAACGGGAAATTTTCACGTACCGATATGTTGGTGGAAGCACCAACAGGTTTCGACCCTAATCGAGGGTCTTCATCAGGGTGAGTGCGACATACACTCTCTCCGCATCCCTCGCACTGCGCCTCTGAGCTCGCTCCTCACGGCTCGTCAGCGCAGGGGCGGGGGGAGTGCTTGTGTCCGCGTCATCACGCGTTCTTCGGTGACGTCATTCCGGTCGGGATGCGGTGCTCCTTCATCGTCGCTGCCACTCCTGTCGCAGCCACCGGACGCGCCAGGAGCGGCCAGACAGGCTACACTAACATCCCATTGTCATTTCAGCTTTTAATCTGTTTCGTGCACATACCTGAATGCTCTTAATCATTAGACCGTCGATCTCAGGTTCGTCGAGCAGCAGAGGGCGGGTGTCCCTTCGCTGATGCTGTACGAACGCCTGAAGATCGGCTCCGAACGCGTCCGCGGCTGGTGGCTCGGCACCGGCCGTCGCTTGCTCGCATCGCTCTAAGAGCAGAGCCAGAAGGGGGAACAGCGGGTGTCTGAAAGAATAGAAGACAAGTTTCAAAAATATGGACACGTTGGTCGCCAAGAATAGATACATAGCATATAGCATGGCTCTATTTGTAATGGTGCAACTTCACTTGGTGTATAATGTATATGCGCAAATGTTTGAGGTTTTTATCCAAGGCAAAATCAACCATAACTCCATCAGTATACAATGTTGTTTGCCTTGGCAAAATAATGCAAATATTTACGCATATACGCCAAGTGCAAGTGCCACCATAAGGAATAACAATAACTACACTAGGATTCTGTGTGTGTGTTTGTGTATGCGCTGGTGTGTGTGTGTGTGTGTGTGTGTGTGTGCGCGTGCATATGTGTGTGTGTGTGTGTGTGTGTGTGTGTGTGTGTGCGTGCTTGCGTGTGTGCGTGCGTGCGGTATGGTGGTATGGTTTTATGTAACACGGATTTTGTATAGCAAAACCGATGAGCGCTCCCTGTGAACCTCATTCTTCATTCATTGACGACCTCTGTGGCGCGGCGGGCGAGTAACCGGCTGAGACGCAAGAGGTGCGGGTTCGATTCCCGCTGCGGGACAAATGTTTGCATAATCTGCAAATATTTTTTGCGGGTCTGGGTATTGTGGTACCATAGTACTTGTAGTACCTGATACCTGCGACACAGGGAATCCTAGTGTGGGATCAGGACTATATATGTGACTGTTGGGTGTCGTTAAATTGTTTGTTAGACTGTGGGGTGGGACGAGCCTTACACTCTTGATGACTACCTATAGACACTCTTGATGACTATATTAATGATAAAGCCGCGTGGCCTGAAGTCATTCTGCCCCTCGACTGCTAAAATGGAAATTTGCAATATCTGTACTTACCTATTTACATATTTGTATTAGATTATTATTTATAAGTATAACAAGCATAGCGTGTGCTGTCTTGCATATTTTTGCTGAAGTTTATTTACTTTTGACTACCTTCCTAAGGTTTTTAAGTTCTCATTTACAATGTATCAGCAACTCCTTGCTCCGAGGCACCACACAGGCGCTTCTCACCTAGTGGTAAGACGGACCATTTATGTAAGCCAAGCCGAGTTTGTTGCCTGATTCTTCTCGGCTTAGTCGCGTTGGAACAGGAGTAATTTAATTTTATGTAAGACGATTCAAAATGATCCTTGTGATTTCAATGAATAAAGTTCTTTTTGACTTTGACTTTGACTTTGACCTGCTGATGACGATACTTACTTGTAGACGGCTCGTTTGTCAGCCTCGAATTGGGCCTGGTCTGCGTCGGCGGGGGGCGCACCGCCCTGCATGCCGCCGCCCTACCGTCTCCGTCGACGCATCTGAGGACAAACGAATGGTAACATGACAAAGTGCTCACACTATCCAAATAAAAATTCAAATTTATAACGAAACGTCAGCAAAAGTGACGAAAAACAGTGGTAATTAGCAGTTTTTTTAATTTAAATTGATTCCCAACCATGAAAGTTTCAATTCTACAAAACAACAACAACAACATTTCCCAACAACAACACAACAACATTCAACATATGAGCTGTATTATGGACAATCACAATAAAATTTGAATTTCGCGCCTCTTAGCTAGTGTTCCACCGTGTCACAAAAAGCGTCCAACCAAAGTATCAGAGGCCCAATTCTTTAACTTAAAAATAGTTAAAATAGAGTTCGGATCATGTTTCGATCTTGTGTCGATGTCTTAAATGTCAGAAATGGTATTCTATAAAAATAAAACACAACACTGTAATGTGATTATATCGAAATGTGACCGAAACTTGAATGATTCAAAGTTTTTTCGATAATTTAAGCATAAGTAGATGGAGTCTCTCTTTACTCTTTCCAATTATATATATAACCATCCTACTCTAATGGTAGTTACCGTGAATTGAAAGTAGACTAAATTGTTATTTATAAAGGAGCAGAATACCAACTTTCTGTCAATTCATAATTCAGTCTCGATTCGATTAACTTTCAGTGTAGTTTTAAAATAATTTAGCCTCTGATTCTAAGTTTTTTGCAAACAATTGACACGGATTTTTGTATGGAAAATGAGGTTCATAAAATGTACGCTAGGGTCGCTCATCGGTGTCGCCATACAAAATCCTTTTTAACCGACTTCCCAAAAAAGGAGGAGGTTCTCAATTCGGTTGTATATTTTTTTTTAACCGACTTCCCAAAAAAGGAGGTTCTTAATTCGTTTTTTTTTTTTTTTTTAATGTTTGTTACCGCATATCTCCGGCGTTTATGAACCGATTTGGAATAGATATACTTCCAGATTGGTCCCATTTTTTTCAAAATCCAGTTCTGATGATGGGATCCATGAGGAATTGAGGGAACTCCTCAAATATTGTAGGCATACATATGGCGATTTTGATATTTTCAGCAACAAACCAAGCATTTGCATTCAAAAAGTATCATAATCCTTTCACCACTATGGTTCTTTCATAATTTATTTTTCATCCAAATATTTAGTCGAATACTATGGCGGAAGTCGGTTTTTTAAATGAAAAGTTATGTATTGACAACCTGCCTGTTGTATCCTAGACATGGGAAATGTGAGCCACATAAATAAAATACCTAAACAAAGGAACTTTGTTTGTACGTTGTTGTTATTACACTAGATATTCAGATATCAGATATTCATTTATTTCACCATTCCGTTACATTGCATAACATTGGCATGTCAAATTGGTACATAATTATTAATCATAATTCTAATAGCCTAATACAAAACAATACAAAACATAGTCCACACTATTAAGGTAGTGAAAAAAAATATTTTAAAAATGGGACAGCATAACATAAAAAATCCAAACACCAAACGTCCGTTTCAATTGTTTGCAAAAAACTTAGAATCAGCTCTCTGTATGTGACCCACCAAGCAGTCGGAATGTATGACAAAACAATACAATAAAGTGAATCGGAACAAGGGCAAACTAAGTTTGTAACGGTAGGTAATAACTTGGGCATGGCTACAGAAGGAACCAGGGAACTTGAAGCAATTTCGCTAAGTTGCCATAACCAAAAGTGAAATTAATTCATTGATATCACAAAGGTTATTTTCAATTGTCCTTATAAACTAGGTGATTTTTTGGGATATTATTTTTGGGGAAGATCTCACAGAATTGACAAGCGTTGGGGAATAAAGGTTCTCGAGTGGCGACCACAAACCAGACGACGCGACGCGGGTATAGGAAGGCCCTTCACTTGGTGGACTGAAGACATTATAAACGTCGCAGGAAGTCGGTGGATAGAGGCGGCTCAAGACCGATTCCTCGTGGCATTCTAGGCCTATGTCCAGCAGTGGACTTGTACAGGCTGATGATAAATATTTTTCATATGTGTGGGTTAACACCAATAACTATAATAATTATTTAAGAATGCAGACGTGGGTTTTGACGCGAGAGACGGAGGGTCTTTTCTTAGGGTCTCTTATTAATGGGCTTTAAAACACTTTTAATGAGTTATAGATAAAGTATGTCGCATTTCTGACAGCGCATTTTCCTTTGACCAAAAATACCCCGTCTCCTTTTAAATCGCAATAAAAGTTGGGTGTTTGCAAATATTTGCTTCTACATGTTCAAGAAAAATAGCTTATTTATACACATAGACTTACTATTTATTACTAGCTTATATACAAAAGAAAAGAAAATTTATTTATTTCACCCATAGAAAACACAACTCAAGATTATACAAAAAGAAAAATCAAACAGAAACAAAAGATTAACATTAAAAATAAACATGAAGATCTACAGACGATAATGTGTTGTGTGATACAAAACCTACAGTACTGACTAAGATAATAAAGCCACGTCCACAATCTACTTACGAAGCAATAAAAAACATTATATTAAAAGCTAAGACGTTTGTAGCCCATTCATCACAAGTGTTGCCACTAGATTGATATAAAATACCCCTGGACTGTCTGTCGGTTACTGCATTCCACCCCTGTAAGTGGGGATTAATTTCTCTTATATGTTTTTAAAGAGGGTGCTTCGACGTAATAGCATTTAAAATTGTGTCTTAGGGGTTCAACAAAGAAATCTGCGTCAGCATTTTAACTTTAGCGGGCAAAAAAATAAAAACTTTATGCATATAAACCTCCTTCCTTTTTCATAATAACTATTCATTTAAAAAACCGACTTCCGCCATTGTATTCGACTAAATATTTGGATGAAAAAAAAAATGATGAAAGAACCATAGGTGAAACGATAATGATACTTTCTGAATGCAAATGCTTGGTTTGTTGCTGAAAATATCAAAATGGCCATATGTATGCATACAATATTTGAGGAATTCCCTGAATTCCTCATGGATTCCATCATCAGAACTGGATTCTGAAAAGGACCAATCTGGAAGTATATCTATTCAAATAAAAAAAGAATTTTCCAAATCGGTTCATAAACGCCGGAGATATGCGGTAACAAACATAAAAAAAACAACCGAATTGAGAACCTCCTCTATTTGTGAAGTCGGTTAAAAAATTGGTTTTATTTTGTTCGCTTCACCCAGATATTTAGCTCCAAGGTCTTCTCAAAGTTTTTTTTTCCGCCGAAATCTTAACAAACATTCTTACCCAGCGAAGTAAACAAAATACGTGGGCATTTCCGCTCGCCCCTTTTTCCTTATTTCCGGTAAATCGTTTGGGAATAATTATCATTCGTTTATTTCTGGTGGGAAAAAAAGAAACAATTTTCTTTGTATATATGCGTGTTATATCTTAGAAATTACTTAGTAGTGAGTTGCAACTACAAGAAAAAATATAAAACTTTTATTACTAGTGTCTGCTTATGTCTTCCCTCGCGTTATAATATACCGGAGTCAAAAGTGCTTGTAGTATGACGTCATTCGCGTATAAAAACCATGACGTGGCGTGTCCGGCTTAAGAATAGACCTCTCCGGCTCCTCCAGAGGATGTCGTAAGATCGACAAGAGTATTTTTTTATATAAGTATGTTTAAATTTCTATCTGTAATTACCTATATGTATAAATGGTATATATCATAATATTATTAATATAATATATATACCGGGCGTAAAAAGACTACTCCCGAAAACTGAAACAGTACATTCAGACCATGATTCTGAAAATATTTAAGCTAAAAGAACATGAAAAAAAAATGCTCACTTTCGGTCCGCTTATTCCGTGTTTTCTTTATAAATATCCATAAAATATCGTTAAAGGAACACAAAAACCTAAAATCCATCATTAAAAACACGTTAATAAATAAAAATGTCAAAAAAAGCAATGAAAAGCACATGAGAAATATTGACCCTACGGGTCGATCAGCTGACCGGGAGCATTGAACTCGCGCAGCCGGAATAAATGCGTTCATTGCTGGCTGACAAATACGATACGAAACGAAAAAAAAGATTTTCTCCGGTATGAATCACCTCTCAGGCGAAAGCTATTTTATATAGCTATGGTATAGGTAGCTTTACCGGTACCTTCAGTATTCGGGAGCTGTCTTTTTACACCCCGTATATTAGTTGATTTAATATCTTAGGCATAGTAAGCAAATTTTTCTGAAAAACTGTCACTTCTATATTTGGTTTGTCATGTCTATTTTTCTGGTATTGTGCAACCCACGGTGAACAGAGGCAATTTGAGGCTCTGCCTAACCCTTCGGGCAAAAAGGGCGTGTATTTATGTTTGTATGAATAAAATAATATTTGGCGGGGACATAGATTTGTTTAAGTTCATAAAGAGTAGATCGTAATTGACCGCCCCTCAACTACAGTAGCAAAACGCAATAAATAAATAAATGCTGGACACATTTCACACAACATTATCTAGCCCCAAGCTAAGCAGAGCTTGTGTTATGGATACTAGATAACTGATATACTTAAGGCAGTACCCCGACCAAACACGGCGTCAAGCTGTTTTTCTCAAGCCTCTCTCCTCGTTAAATAAAACAAGTAGAAAAAAAATTAAAAGTCACCACATATATTTGACATTTTGTCATCAAGTTCCACGATTGGTTTAATGATTTAACGTCGTAAGTACTCGACAATAAACCCATGAAAAAATTGAAATAAATCATGATTTTGTACATCTTCTCTTAAAGTTCACGTTACTGAATTTTTTGGTTTACACAATTGGATAGCTAATTTAATAGTAGAATTATTACACGATTATTTTTTTTAAAAATGGGTTCTCTTTATTTTTCATGAATCCGTGCGAATCTGGCTGTGCGCAAGGAGCGGACCAGTCAGCCGCCGGCTCTCGGACGGACGGCTAGATGGCAGTACTATTAGAACGGACTACATAGGTGTCACTAAAATAAATAATTTGCGATGTATAATTGTAGAGGCGAAAACCTCAAGGTCATTCGGTCAGGGTAGCGCCTTAATACAATACATAGATAGATATTTTTACAAATACCTGCAACGTACAAATAATTGTTCCGATGCAAGAATCGAACCCGCAACCTCCTGCATCGCAGGCGAACCTTCGCCCGCCGCGCCACAGAGGTCGTCAGGAGGAGGTGGCAATGGGGAACGTAACAATGGGAGATCATTATCAGTTTGGCAGCCTTAGCGCTGTGTCTAAATCTTATGAAACTTATTTGACCTAAATATCAAGCTAAATAGCTAATATATTATGGGGAACGCAACAATGGAGATCAATTTGGCAACCTTAAAAAATATTTGAAGAGCGCTAAATATATATATATATTATAGCTTTCAGGTTTCAAAACATTTGAAGAGCGCTAAAGGCTGCCAAAATGATCTCCATTGTTGCGTTCCCCATTGCCATTTGCTACTGTAATTGAAAGACAGATCGGTCATTGGCTTTACAAATCAATAGAGAGCCGATTTTAGCTTGATTGGAGTAAATTGAAATGCATTTTAACGATTTATATGGACGATTATTTTATCATTCTTTTATCTGTGGGGTCAGCACGAACAACTAACGTTACCGAGACGCTAGCGAGACGATCGTCTTCTGATATGTTGGTAGCTCGGTATTTTGGATTAGAATTGAGAAACACACTCACACTGGGACACACCTACCCATTCGTGAAGTCCGCACTTACCTTAGTAAGGTCACTTACAAGATAACTTTGGTTTTGCAGCCCAAGTAACAATTTCTGAAGGCATAAGTTCTGAAAATAGCCTTTCAGTCAGTTAAAGGTTCTACATTGGTCATCATCATAACTTTTCATTAAAAACCGACTACCGCTACTGAATTCGGCTATCTGCATGTTTTTATTTGCTAAAGGTATACAAAACAATAACTTGTTGCTGAAAATACCAAAATCGCTATATGTATGCCTATAATGTTTGAGGAGTTTCCTCAATCCCTCATAGAATCCATCATCAGAAATGGGTTTTTGAAAAAATGGAACTAACCCAGAAGATATCAAATAAAAAGAATTATAGGAGTTATGAGGTAACAAATTTGAGAACCTCCTCCTTTTTTTGAACCCTGTTAAAAACGGGAAACCACCGTCCGCGGAGCAAGGCAAGCGGCTAGGGCAGCAGAGAGGAAACTCCTTAAGTCCTGGCTATGCGTGCCGAGTCAGGAGTACCGCATTCTGAATCTGACCCTTGTTCCAACAATTTAGCAAGAGGCTCGAAAGGCAAAAGCACACCGGATGCGTATGCAGCACGTAATGTAGACACGCGCGTCCTTACGTATGTATGTACACGCTCGCGTGCACGTCACGCAAGCGGTGTGCCATATCTCATACAGTTCCATACATTACAACGTCATGGTACGTCGACGTGCATATGTGCGTGTGTTATTATTATTATTGTCCAAACGTATAGTTTTGTAAATGCATACGTCACGTCGTCGCTCGATTTTTCCTTTAGTCCTAAATGATCCCTAAAAGCTGATCCAGCCAACATAACAAAACAAACACGTCTGCCAATAAATATCGCGCCAACTTTTCATCTACAGTTGGTACTGTTGTATTGTAAATATTTGAATTCGGAAAGCGCGCGCGGCGTATCGAACGCGGCCGGCATTCAAATGGCTGACTTATCTACATGCCGCGTGGGACGTAGGGATGTTACAATGTCGATAAGAATACAAATGTATTTGTTATTATCGCCCTAGATTTTAGAAAACAAGGCAAATCGTTGAATACAGCCCGTTTTAGCAAGTCTTCTTCCATCGTACTGAGGCGCGATAACGTAACTCTGTTGCGATCGGTTTCAATGCTGTTTTTATTTGAAATCACGTTTTTCACAAACAAACCTTGATTCCGACTAGACTGTTTAAATTGGGTAATCGCATATGCGTCATTTCGGATAAAAACAGCATACTAAATCCGCAAACAGGTTCTTAGCCACTCTGCCTTAGGTAGTGACCCTAAGTAGTGTGGTAAAGGGTTTCGGTTGCGCCTTGCACGAGGGAGAGCTTATTGCATGTATGTGAATTCACAAGCTCATTGAATTAAGAAAGCTTTAGCATTTGTACATCGGTGTTTTGGTTTTTCAATACACGACGTAATGGAATAGTGAGGCGATCAGTTTTAGATTAGACGCACTCTGCCTATATGTTAACTGTTACAATAACTATCGACAGGTTTACCCATCACTAAACAACACAAACGACAGTGCGGGAAAATCGAGATTCCTAGTTCCAGAATGCAGTCGAGAATTATGTTGAGAACACTGAAGCTTGGACTTTGCCAAGCTTTAATAAAAACTTTAAAAATAAAAACATAACTTTCCAAATCCGCTTCTATACGCTTTACGTAGACTTACCTTCACGTTTTTTCACGAATTTTATCAAGTATTATGAATTCCTTGCAGGGATATGCAGAGGCTTCAGTTTTTGCAATGGAATTAATAAGTGTTAGGTACATAAAACTACTTATTAATATTAACTAGTTGCGCCCCGCGGTTTCACCCGCGTGAATAATGATGAAAATTGATGATGATGATGATGATGATGAAAAGTAGCCTATTTGTTAATCCAGGGCGTAAAGTATCTCCATTCCAAATTTCACTCAAATCCATTCAGTAGTTTTTACGTGAAAGAGTAACAAACATCCATCCATACTCACAAACTTTCGCGTTTGATGATGATGATGATGATGATGAAAAGTAGCCTATGTGTTAATCCAGGGCGTAAAGTATCTCCATTCCAAATTTCACTCAAATCCATTCAGTAGTTTCTACGTGAAAGAGTAACAAACATCCATCCATACTCACAAACTTTCACGTTTATAATATTAGTAGGAAGTAGGATTCCATGCTTTTTGCTATCGTAATATTGACGTGACGGGTAGCGAACCTCACCACCAGAGAACAATAACCGTTCATGCTAGATAGTAGTGTGATTATCATAATCCGTCAGTTTTATCACTTATGATTACCATAGTGTTATAAAAGCTCTTTAATGGTTTTCAACCCGATAGTTATATAACAATTTCAGCCGATAACATCGAGATAAACTAGAACAATGCTGATTTGCCAACTCTTTTGGCGCCAAAACATTGCTATAATCAGCCCCAGTGATTACTAATTACCAAATTCCTTTCCCCCATTTGCTGGAGCAAAAAGCACTCCAATTTGGAGTCGAAGCGTTAATTAAAACGAAAAATCTAGTCCGCCATCTTTTTCGTTCGAAAATCTCCACGTTTCGTGCCCTCGCAATTAGCTCAATTTTAGAACGAAGCGTTCGGTGTTGCTCGAGTGGAAAATCTCTGATAGATTTGAGTAGGTAGTCATTGAGATTAATAAATCGTTAGCCTAAAATACATTTTTAACGTTGGGCACTGTTTCCCAAGTGATTTCTTAACGAGCATTTTCCAGCGGTTTCATCCGTGTGAAATCTAAAAACCTACTTACACAAATTAAAACCTTATCATTAGAAACATAACAGTGACATCGCAATAAAATGATGCACTTCATTACTAAACGCAATCATTTTATTTATTACATTCGATTCTTAATGCCAAAATGGCGTCAACGTTCTGCCATCTTGAACTTATTGTCATCTTCGCTTCTTAGTTTATGGCATCAGTGGCTAGTTGTCAAAATTGTACCAGTGTCAGTGTCATAACAGATTCATAAACCCTTAGAATAAGAACTAATGCTTGTCCTTATTCTGACCTTATGACGAAACTTTTTATCTGCTTTATCGAAAGGAGACGTTGTCCATTTTTATTTTATTTAAATTTCTAATGTTTTTTTGAGTTATATCGTGTAGTTTTGGTGGCATTTTAACCGATATAGCTTAAAAAGAGCACATGGTAGTAAATTTAAATAAAATTAGTGTAATGCGTGTCTTTTCGAATGAGTGGATATTGTCCAGGAACATTCTAGTAAAACTGCCATCTTTTTTTCTAGAACATGACTTGACCGAGGACTTTACGACATTACATTATTTGAGACTAGCTGCCCGCGCGCGACTTCGTTCGCGTGGTCCTGGTGTTCCCGGTGGTCCCGATTATGAACACAACAAAACCAAAATCAAATAAATCCACCCAGCCGTTCTAGAGTTTTAGCGAGAAAAACGAACAGCAATTGATTTTTATATATATAGAGGAAGTATAGAGGATAGAGGATAATCTATTCTAAATATCTAAAAACCTTACGATTTTACTTTTAAAGTTGTGTCGTAAGAATATGATTTCTCTAAAAATTGTTGCAAGAGTCATTGAACAACGCATTTGGACTCTTACGGCCTTATTACAGAACATGGACTAAATCTGAATTTAGTCCAGGCGTACTAGTCTAGGATTAAATATCGACATTAGGCATATGCGACTTTAAATACGAAAGCAGATGGTTTGTTTTCCGAAATAAATTCTCGCGCTAATTCGCAAATTTTCAAAGTATCAAACTGACGGATTGTGTCACATCACAATCACAATTGAGATGTCCAAATTCTTACCTCTAACTAGCAATCAACTGTCAATTTATAGACCATTGCTAAGCTAGGGGGCTGCCTGGTTTTAGATAAACCAGAGATAGTCCAAGCTTATGTCATTTTTGGCAATTTGGTTTTTTATAATAACACCCTTCGAGTGTTTAAAACAAAAATAACAAATATACACTTAAGTATACATATTACACTAATAATAAGCACACGTTTGTAGCAGTCGGGTAAACAATACCACCACAAATCTAGCTAACACTGCAACTTCCAAAATGAGCAAGTCGTATCTTTCAATAATTAGCATAACAGATAAATGCTTTTGTTAGTAGTAGAACTTCTTGTGAAAGAGTTCGTCCGGGGAAGTACTACCACCGTATCTATTTCTGCCGCCAAGCAGTAGTGTTCGCATTGCTGTGTTTCGGTTTGAAGGGTACGGGTGCCGGTGAAATTACAGACACATGAGGCTTTTCATCTTTATGTCACAGGGTCGGCAGCGCGCGTGTGATGCCTTTGGTGTTGCAGGTGTCTATAAGCTACGGTAACTGCTTTCCATCAGGTGGGCCGTATGGTTGCTCGCTTGCCAAGAAGAATTTAAAAAAAATGCTGAAAATTATATAATTCACAACAATAGCTAACAAATCAACCGCTTTGCATAAATATACAATAACGCGGGTTAGTGGAGACGGAGCGTGATCGAAATACTGTCTGTCTGTTTGTTCTGTAATAATAGCCAAAAACTTATCGTCTAGACATTAAGCTAGTAATATTACTATTTATTAGGCTCCCTTTGATTTAGCTTAATGACGACCTTCGTGGCTCGGCAGGCAAGTAGCCTGCTGAAAAGCAAGAGATTGCGGGTTCAAAAAATCATGTGATTTAATTTAAAAGCCGTGCGATTGCCAAATAATACCACAGCCTTAATTTAGTAATTAATCATCTCTAATAACTAAATTCACATTGTGAAAGAACGTTTTTACCGTGGGTAGGTAGCACCAAAACTCAAGAAAACAAGGTCTGCCACTCCAAGGGTAACACCAGCTTACGTCATTATTCAGTTGCCACTTTACTGAAACAATTACGGAATTACGGAAATAATTTCTGTAATAATTCTGTTCAAAAAGATAAAAGTACTTAATCAATTTAAGGAACTCTTGGTTTTATCGGATTCGGACAGGTAATATAAAGGTGTTGGGGAAGATACACGGTACTGATAGCACAGATACAGGCTGTCTCAATGAGGGCTTTTCAACTGCGATTAAAAAAAAAAGTAGTTCATACTGGTTCGATAGATGGCGCTGACTCAACTGTAAATGCCAAGATTGTCAAATGTTTTATCTGTGGTATACGCGAACTAAGCTATTATCTAACTAGTCTGTGGCAGAATATCATGAACAGAATATCATGACTAATAAGTCATGATATTCTGTTTGTGTTTGCTTCTTGAGTATGCGCTAGTGATTTCGTGATGTTTTTAGAAGTAAGCAAAAATAAATACCACGAAACGAAAATATATCTACGTTGTTGATGTTGACATTTAACTTTATTTTGACACTTGACAGTTACGTAACAGAGCAGCGCCATCTATTTTCATCGCTGAAAGCATGATATGAAACGGCCGTGAAAGCCCCTCATTCTCATTATCGATGCGATGACCATGCGATGACGTAGGCTGGTGTTACCCAAGTGACCATCGTGTCTCGGAATGTCATACTTAACGAAGTATATTATAATACCATGGATAGCAAAAAATTACAAAAAGAAAAGTTTGAAAATGGAATAGAAACAAAAGGCCGAATTGGCGAACCAATCTCCGTATCGTAGGCTGCAGCGACTCAATATTTGAGCAGCTGTGCTTCTACGCCGCGCGAAAATGTTATTTTTATGCGACCTACATGGAAATGTCGGGAGCCCTGAGTAGGGGTGTGCCGAGTATCGATAGTTTAATTTACCTATAGTCTAATATCGATGATTATTACAAGCTTTTATTTGACTTGCAATGTTTGTTTTTTAGGCCAAATCTTGAAACTGCATTTTGAACCAGTTCCACGCAATCCATCGAGCTGAAATTTTGTATACCAGTCAAGTTCAGATGACAATACAATATTATGGTGACAACGAGCTGATCTGATGATGGAGATGGAAGGTCACCAACGGAACTCCTCGATGATGAACAGTAGCCTGACAGTGTTTGGGCTCATTTTAATCAGCTCACGGTACCGATTACTAATTTTATAAAAGCTTGTTTAGAAAAATATATTTTTCAAATAAATACTTGTTAGCAGTTTACATGTGTAAGAGGACTCTAGCAAGGTTTGTGAGGTTTAGAACACTAGCCGAATGGCAATTCAGGATATACAATTTCAGGAGCGTCACGACGATTCGTCACGAAAGGGATGTGGGAGGTGTTTGCAGGTTTTGCAGCAGCTATTACATGGCTCATACCAAGACTGTGGCCTGAGATTAATCTCGTAACTAAGCCATTTTAAACTTCTAAAGCTTATTTTAAATCAATTGCTTGTTCTGCCCCCCTATTCCCTATCTTGAAAGTCACTCAGTGACCTACGTTTGACAAGTAAAATAACCATCAATTGAGAATTCATCATAATATTTTTTTTTATGATGGTCGTTCATTCTACTTGTTAAACGTTAGTCACTGAGTGACTTTCAGCTAGGGAATAGGGGGGCAGGTCCAACATCACAGAATACTTAGAATTGTATTGGCCCATATAGTTTTGCAGGTCGAACGAAATTTTGTCGAATTAAAAGGAGGATTGGCATTTTGGTATGGAAATAGTTCGATATGTTTATCGACGCATCCCATCACTCGCTCAAAATTTACCCTTTCTACGTACGCGCCCTCCATCGAAACAAGAATTTGTTTCTTAATACGATGCTTCTCTTCTATTATTTAACGAATATTATCATAAATTTGTAAAAGGTCTCGAACCCAGATGCAGAAACATCCCTCACTCTCATATTTTGCAAGAAAATATTTTAAGACGATATTTTATCAACAGCTTTCAATGAATTTTCGATCACCATTCCCGCGAAAGTAGCAATCCAAAAGTTGCGTAACTTTGTAAGATCAGTTTTTAACAAAGCCAGTTTTCAGTACCATCTTGGTGCATACATAACATACTAAAACAAACAAATTAGTTAGTTTGATTGGAATAATTCATCATCATCATCATCATCTTAACCTGTAGAAGTCCACTGCTGGACATAGGCCTCCCTAGAATGCCTCTTGAATGATTGTAAGTCATTCAATAAAAATGTGAATGTATAGGTTGGTAGGTCCACACAAACATACTTAGTTAAGGTGATTGCTCTCGCATGTGGCGCGAAGTTCAAATTTTATTGCGTTTTTGCTCATTACAGCTCATCAACACTTCTTGAGATAGTAAAAACTGATTTTGCGAAAACTAGGAGACCTAACACACATGTTTTAGTTTATAGTTTCACATATAGATCATTACTTCAGCTACGAATACTCTTCAAAGATTTTTACAGTGTTTTTTTGGTTTAAAGGTATGCGTAGCTTAACTAATGACATTTATGAGATACTAACAATTAAAACATGTGTGCTAGGTCTCCTAATTTTCGCAAAATCTGTTTTCTCTATCTCAAGAAGTGTTGATTAGCTGTGATTTACAAAAAACACAATAAAATTTGAATTTCGCGCCACATGCGAGAGCAATCACCTTAAGGCGTAGATATGGATGCCAACTAGAGGTTTTCTCCATGTAACTCTTCTTTGATTAGTGAATATAAATGTACAAAAAAATGTATGTTGCTTATTAGACATTAAACTATAATTTGAACAATTGAAAAAATTCTAATCATATTATTACATTAAAAAAATATCCAAAGTAAAGCATTTTTTGAACGAAAATTTGTAACTAGTTCTAATCGGCATACAATTTTAGTATTTTTCTTACACACAAATATTTGTCACGGTTTTTTTACACAAAGTGTACAATTGGCTTGTCAAATTAATGAATTTTTAGGCTGTAAATCTTTGTCTTTCGTGATTTTCGCTCATTGCGCGAGCGCTATTCTGTCACCTTCTATCTTACCTGAACTTTAATGAGTTAGATAGTGACAAAATTTTACGTCTATCAACGCCTTAAATAAACCGGTTCAACATAACATAACACCCCGCAACGCAACGTTGTTACCTAATTATCGTACTTCGAGGTGCTCGAGTTATCTTTTCTTGTTTTACCTACTTATCAGCAGCCTGTTTACATCCACTGCTGGACGAGGCCCCCTCCCCCCTCATTGAATACAGTGGGGGATTTGCTATAATCACCACGCTTGGCAGGCGGATTGGTGATCGCAGTTTGGTGTTAAGTACTAGGCGGATGCTGCTGCCTATTCCCTGGTGTATTCCCTTAGTAAGGGACTATATCTACTTGAGGAGGAGGGGTCGATCTTATACCTTCTCTTCATCAGCCAGTAGACATCCACTGCTAGATGAGGCCTTCACCATAGCATGCATAGCTTGCAATGGGGGGATTTGCCATAATCATCAAACTTGGCAGGCATAGTGACGATGACCTGTGTGGCGCGGTGGGCGAAGGTTCGCCTGTGATGCAGGAGGTTGCGGGTTCGATTCCCGCCTCGGAACAAATATTTGTACAATCAGCAGATATTTGTTCAGGGTGTTCTGGGTATTTTTCTATGTATAATAAAAAATATCTATCTATGTAATGTATTGTATTAAGTATATCAGTTATCTAGTACCCATAACACAAGCTCTGCTTAGCTTGGGGCTAGATAATGTTGTGTGAAATGTCCAGCATTATTTATTTATTTTATAGTTAAAATAGAGTTCGGATCATGTTTCGATCTTGTGTCGATGTCTTAAATGTCAGAAATGGTATTAGCTAAACATAAAATACAACACTGTAATGTAAATATCGAAATGTGACCGAAACTTGAACGATTCAAAGTTTTTTCATTAATTTTAGCATTGTAGATGGAGTCTCTCTTTACTCTTTGCAATTATATATAAACTATCCTACTCTAATGGTAGTCACCATGAATTGAAAGTAGACTAAATTGTTATTTATAAGGGAGCAGAATACCAACTTTCTGTCAATTCATAATTCAGTCTCGATTCGGTTAACTTTCAGTGTAGTTTTAAAATAATTTAGAGAATTGGGCCTCTGGTGATCGCAGTTGGGTATAAAGTACTCAGGAAGATGCTGCTGCCCATCCCTTGCGTAATCCCTTAGTCGTCTTTTAAGAGGATCTACAGGAGGAGTTGGAGGTGTCCTATTATTAAGCAGAGACTACCACGGCTCTTTTACCTACTTTAATTAAAGTAACTAAAGTATTAAAAAAAAACCAAACGAAATACCAACGAATTAAATGAGGTATATACGCTTGTACACTGGCCGCCAAAAAAATCGACCCACCCGCTAATTTTGAGTAACAAAGTTGTTATCTTAAGTATGCGTTGACATATTGGTATGTTTTGCTTATGCTTTATAAATAAACATCTGAGTACCCACTTGACATTGTTTTAGACGAATACAAGTGCTATTGTGGGTATTTGTAACATTTTAAAAGCACTGATAAAAAATTAATGACTTTTGCATAGAGTGCAAGGTTAGTTTATTTCGAACTTTTGCCGCGGTATATTCATTCACCGTGCATCGTAGTGATTTAATCTTTTGTTAGAACAATCATATTTGTTGCTTTTAACCATAAAATATGGATACAACTGAAGCAGAAGCCGCTCAAGTGGTAGCTCTCGTTCGTGAAGGGCTAAGTCAGCTAAATGTGGCAAGAAGATTTAATTTGAGTCGATCAGCAGTGCGTCGAGTTTATAAACGATACTTAGAGACGGGAGAGTACCGCCGGAGACCAGGATCTGGAAGAGGACGTGTCACAAACACGACGGATGACCGTTTTATTGCCTTGACTTCCTTGAGAAATCGGCATCTTTCTGCTGTTGATGTGCAGGGCAGGCTGAGAGACACTCGTGGAGTGGCTGTAAGTGAGAATACGGTGAGAAGAAGACTTCGGGAGCAAAACCTGAAACCACACAAGCCTGCCACGGGACCAAAACTCACTGCATCTCATCGGCAAGCAAGGTTAGAATTTGCTCGGCAACACATCCAATGGGATCTTGGTCAATGGGAGACAGTTCTGTTCAGTGATGAGAGCCGAATGTCCCTTGTAGGCTCTGACGGACGTCGTAACGTTATGAGAAGACCAGGAGAACGTTATGCTCAGTGCTGCATAAGAGAAACAGTCCGGTTTGGAGGAGGCTCTACAATGTTTTGGGGAGGCATCTCTTTGACCGGACGTACGGAGCTGGTTTTCTTTCGGAATCGTACGGTTAATGCTGAAAATTACATAACGGATATTCTGGAACCTCATGTAATGCCATACGCGGGATATATTGGCGAAAATTTCCAGCTCATGCATGATAACGCAAGACCACACGTCGCCAGAATTGTAACCGGATATCTTAGGGAGGTTGGCATACCAGTTATGCAGTGGCCAGCCAATAGTCCGGACCTAAATCCGATCGAACATCTCTGGGACCAGATAAAAAGGAAAGTTAGAGCCCGAAATCCAGTTCCAGAGACGTTAGATCAGCTGGAAGCCGCATTAACGGAAGAATGGGAACAGATACCCCAAGAAGACATCAAAAAGCTGATCCGTTCGCTGAATCGGCGTATGGCAGCAGTCATTAAAGCAAGAGGAGGAAACATTCCATACTAAGGTGAAGCGAAAATGTTTTTAAATGTCAAAAAACATAAATTTTGCCACTTAAAGTAAAATCGTTAATTTTGCCAAATGTTATGGTTTCATTATCATAACACATTTTTATGTAAAATATACCGTACCACGCGAGATTTTTAGGTTTTTTACAACCCCATAATTGCATTTTTTCATTATCAACATAAAAAATATCTATCGATTGCAGTAAAAACCCATGGGACACTTTTTTGCGAAAAAACGTAGGTGGGTCGATTTTTTTGGAGGCCAGTGTAGTATTGTGAAAATGATCACATTGAATTCGCTTTTTCGAAGCTTGAACTGGAACGCTCGAAGTCTACTATCTTGGCTTGTTCTGAAATTATTTTCATTCTGAAGTTATCGTCTAATTTTACCCCATCCTAGCTCCTAATTTCATAAAACAAAAAAAAACATAAGAAGTTTTTAAAGCGGTCGTCACTTGACGACCGCTTTAAAAACTTAAAGTAAGTAAGTAAAGTAAGTAGTTTATAAAGTAATAAATTAGGGGCCACGATTTACAACCTCACGTTACCGCTATATTAGGGCGATAATACCGGACACTAAAGACCCCAGATCTTTAGACCTTATTTAACCAGTTTAAAGGTAATGGAAAGCAAATAAAACATTGTTCAGTACAATTAACACAGTTCCTAGCATGTACATCCACGAGTTTGATTTTCACTTGTTAAACGGTCATAATGGATTCCGCGTGTGGTCTGAACGAGATACTAATTATGGTCCAAGTCATAAGATTTAAGTTTTTAAAACTATTTTATTGTCATTATAATCACCAATATAAATTTTACAGACAACATGGACAGATGTGCTTTACAAAGATATAAATAAATAAATGCTGGACAATTCACACAACATTATCTAGCCCCAAGCTAAGCAGAGCTTGTGTTATGGGTGCTAGATAACTGATATACTTGTCTTAATACAATACATTGCATAGATAGATATTTTTTATTATACATAGAAAATACCCAGAACACCTTGAACAAATATAATCTGCAGATTTGTTGTGAGGCGGGAATCGAACCCGCAACCTCCTGCGTTGCAGGCGAACCGTCGCCTGCCGCACCACAGAGGTCGTCAAACCTATGGTATATGGTACCGTGGCATGCAATGTTTCGAGGAAGATGTCGAGAATAGAGCGAGAAGAAGTACGTAGAGTGAAGTAGAAGAAGAATAGTAGACTGACCTAACCACAAAGTGAGATCCAATACCAAATAGGTAGAAGACATTCATGCGACAAAAAAAACAAATGGGGCTAGTGCTAAGCGGTGATAGTGGAAACAGACAATCCGAACTATGATATCTAGAACGACAAAACCACCGCTCGTTAGTCAAGACTCAAGAGTCTCGAGCGAGATAAATAGACGTTATTATACGACGTAGGTACTAATGCTTGTCAGAACAGACAGGTAGAAGAAAGGAAAGCATGCTAATTTGTCCGCTCTGTGATCTGTTTCACATGCCTAAATATATGGAGCATGGCTGGTTTTCAGACAGAGCCCAAGAAAGAGCGACTTCACGGATATATAAATAAATAAACCATCTAGACTACCCGCTCACTCCCACAATTTGGACCTATACGTAAAAATTACGGCGTTCCTTATTAATTATCACCACGTCACTCGTGTGCTCATTAATGTGATGAAAGCTTGGTAAACATGTTTTCGGAGTTTGTATCAGAGCAAAGTAATAAAACAAGCCAAGGAATTATTGAAAGTCTTTCGATCGATCCAAACTGAGTAGTATCAGATTTGGACGCAAGTGGTCGAAAGAAGCAGTCAATAATAAAGCCGAGATAAATAGACGCTATTTAGAAACGTACTCACGCTTAGCATTGTTCCTGTAACTCTCTCTCTCACGCGTGTTTTAACATTTATGTGATAGTAACAGTAACAAAGCTAAGATTAACAAGAATAAGTACGTGCAAACGTCTATTTATCTCGGCCAGATATCTATAGTCAATGCCCTGAAGAAATTATTATGCTAAACTAGAATAATTAATCTAAATTGTATTGCATATAAATGTGTAAGTGCACCCAGAGGCGTTCTAAGTTTCTAATAGAGACCATCTTTTTTATCAATGTTTAGCAGTCGCAAAATCGTAAATTTATCAAAATGGCACAAATAGGTTAGGTTTTGGGTTGGGCCAAGCTCTATACTAAAATGTATCATACCCTTTTTACTTATGAGTGCACTATTTATTATTATGGACCTAGTGTATGCTATAGCAAGTTTTGCTCATACCTTTAATTATAATTACAAAATGTACGAATATTTACAGAAACTTCTCTGCAGTGAACCAGCATTTAGCCTTTGAAAACAGTGCGTTAGTAAAACCAATTTGTTCTAATTTCCTGTGTAAAACACACAACAAGGCCATCGCTGCACGTATTTGTTAGAATAGGGCACAACTCGCCCATTAACGACATGACTCCTTTTTTATAGCCTCCTTACATCACTTCGCGTTGTTACTCTCCTCCAAAACCACTAAATGGTTTCAAATGGGTGTTCAGTTTACTGTTGGATAACTTCGTTCTTCGGCAAGGTTTAGGCTATACGCGGGGCTGCTAGTAATCAATAAAAAAAAACATCATAGTTAATAAGGCCGTAGAAACTTCTTTTATGACTTCCATGGCGCGGATGTGTTACCGGTTAAGTCGTGAGAGGTTTAATTCCCGCTGCGGGATAAATGTGTTCATTGATCTGCTAATATTTTGTTTGCGTGGATGTTGTGGTAATAAGGTAGAGTGCGTCTAGTCTGAAATTAAACGCCCTACTGTTATCTTAGCGTCAAAATAAAATATTCCATAATTCGTAAACACAAGGATCGTTAATCTTGGGTCAAGTGTCAAGTAAAAGCGGTGGGGGGGGATTGTAGTTTTAAACTAGATGCACCCTACTCAAAGTTTATGTAGTTCACGCTCATGGTATCCCACGACACAGGGAATTCTAGTATGTACTATGATCAGGGGCCTTACCATGAGCTCTTATAGCGATTCAGTTCAAAAACTATTCAGTACAATATATCAGTTCGTCGTTGACATCCGTCATCATTGAATAACTTTAATCGCAGAAGTCTATAGATAGACCTTCTGCTACTGTGCCTCTAAATATAGCAATAGCAATAGACATCACGGAACCGATATTTTGTACTGAATAGTTTTTGAGCTGAATCGCTATAGGAGCTCATGGTATGTTCTCAATGTTATGTATGATATATTATGCTTTGTGGAGACTCGAGGTAGATTTGAAGTGGGTTTTAGGGCAGAGGACGATAGCTGAATGAGCAACAATTTTCAAAAAACAAGGAAGCCCTCAAGCTATTACAATTTTCATATCTACAATCCAAAACTGAAAAATCTGTAAAGAAATCTTAACACAAAAGATTTTGTCGCGAACGCAGAAACTGCTGGAATTTCGCACAGATTTTTCCCGCGAAAAAACCGCTTTGACAGCGAAAAAGGCGGGAACGGCCGCCATTACTACCAAGTGACGCCTTGGCCGGTGGTATATAATTGGAAGTACAGCGTGGACAGATTTTAATAACGTTCAGCCACGAGTTATGGTTGTTTTTGTCTTGTATTTGTGGCCAAAAAGACAACATTTTACACTGTGAATTATTTTTATATTATACTCACGGTAAAAGGAAGCTTCGGTCACGGAAAATGTCAGATCTAACTTTATTTATGATCTTACCATCGGGTATTTTAGCGAGGATACCAATGCCATTGTAACTAATGAATTTGTGGTCGACAATAACTTTTTATATAAATGATTCTACAAAACCACGTAACAAATTACGAAAATATTTTAGCCTAGAGTTTTCCCTTCCGCCGGCAAAGCGTATTTTAAAGGGAAAATGGAATAGAGTAAGCAAAGGTAATACAAAGGAGTTAGAGGCCCTCTCCATCCGTACCTAAATTAAACCCCTTTTCGTTATGGAGCGAACTGTAGGGGCGTAGATGACGTAGCAGTTTCTACGTTAAGGTAGGGTAGGAATAGGGCTGCCGGGGAAAATGGGCTCAGATTATGGCCCTGGGGAATATTAAATGGCTGATGCTAGCCGAAGATGATTTAGTTTGCTTCTTAATTTTCTCTTTTGTACTTTCATATGCGGATAATTTAGCAATTCGGTTTGATTAGATTTGATTGACTATCATTATAGTCTAGTTAGTAGTAGTGTACGTTTATAATGTCTTTAGTCCATCGACTAATCCTATACTAATTGAACGAGCGAAGCGAGTTCTCTGAGTCAAGTTGGAAGATTCGGCGTTTGTATGTATGTGTGTATGTATGTATGTATGTTTGTCCGATGAAAACTTCCAAACCGTTAATCCGATCTTCATGAAATTTGGTATGGGGGTAGATAGTATTGGTACAATTTGTAGGTAAGGTTATGAGCTATATCGGTCAGGGGGTTGCTGAGATATTGGGGTCCAAGAGGGGGTAAAAAAAATAAAAGTGAGACAGTCAGATCAAGTGGGGTGTCTAATGAAAGCTCTTTAGTTGGACATTTCAAAACTGTTTTTAATAAGTATTTAAACTTAGTAGTTTCCGAGATATTAGGGAAAATCAAAAACGCAAAAATCAAAAATTCTAGGGTACTTCCAGCAGTCCCACAATGCTGAAATTTGGTATGCTTGTGGCTTTTGTGTCACAACTACAGGGAAAAGTCTGAAATTGAAGAAATTAGAAACCTGAACCATAAAAAATAATAACCAATATAACATCCATTGTTGACCTCCTATTTCTAAGAATATGAATGACGTTGGAGTTCTATGTTTTCGTCAAAAGGACGTCATCAATTAATTCGTCAAGTACTTTAAATACTAACAGGTATGTAGTTTTTACGCCCTGTTGCTTAGTCCTATTCAAAGGCTATTTTGATGATGTGTATAATAATTACCTATAGAGGTTAATTTTTTTTCTCAGTAAATGTTTTTAGAAATCGGTTAGAAGGGTGAAGAAAGTAAAATATGCAAAAAAATATCTCGAAGATACTTCAAGTTCTCTGGTAATGCTGAAATTTATTATTTAAGTATATTTTGTTCCACGGGGAGAAGTCGAAAATTGAGGATTTTTTCTTTGTAATATGCATTTTTAGAGTAGAGAACTTAAATCTTTAAAAATTAGGTAGCAAAACTACAGCTAGATGGCACTGCTTAATTAAAAAAAACTTTTATTTTGCTTCACATTTCTTTCATGTTAGAGAAATTGACTCGATAGTTTTAGATTTCTGATGGATCATCCATACAAACATACTTACATAGCCGTTAAATACAAAACCCTTTCTTCCCCTCTTAAATTAGTCGGGCTGATAAAGGTGTCATCGCGAGGTCTCAGTTCGGGGCGAACCACTAGTATTATAAACGCGAAAGTTTGTAAGTATGGATGGATGGATGGATGTTTGTTACTCTTTCACGTAAAAACTACTGAATGGATTTTAATGAAACAATACAAAAATATAGCTTATACATCAGTATAACACATAGGCTACAATTTATAAAGATATTGTGTGAATTGTCCATAATATGACGATAAGTGTCAAGTAAGTAGGAAAAAATATCTGCGAGCTATTCTGGCGTGCGCTGCCAAAACCGCTAGAGTTACACATATGTAATGTATGAAGGAAATGTTTATCTATACAAAAAAGCCTGCCACAGTATATATCTATATCTTATGTGTAAGCTATTATAGCCAAAATGTGTATAATATTATAAACGCGAAAGTTTGTTACCTATTATGTTTGTTACTTCCTCACGCTCAAACAGCTGAACGAATTTGAGTGAAATTTGGAGTGGAGATACCTTATGCCCTGGATTAATACATAGGCTACTTTTCATCATCATCATCATCAATTTTCATCATTATTCACGCGGGTGAAACCGCGGGGCGCAACTAGTAACATTATAAACGTCGCAGGAAGTCTGTGGATGAAGGCACCTCAAGGTATTCTAGGGGGAGGCCTATGTCCAGCAGTGGACTTGTACATGCTGATAATGAGATTTGATTAGTCGTGGTTTGTCCGGCTTAAGAATAGACCCCTCCGTCTACTCCCGTGGATGTAGCAAAAGCCGAATAAGGGATTACTCCAGGAGATGGGCAGCAACATCAATCTGAGTACTTATCACCAACTGCGATCACGGGGGGCAAATCCCCCCGTGATCGCCTCGAAAAGCAGTGGACTTCTAAAGGCTTTTCAAGAAGAGATTTTACTGACAAATAGAGTCATGTGTTAGACGTGTCATTGGTTTTTCTTGGTCCATGGACCAGGAAGGCGATTCTAAAACGTCGGAAACGTTTCCGATCGGATTCGTTAGTTTTTCATTTCGATGTGGTAAGTAACTAAAACAATTTTATAACAATTTTCTCTAGTAAATCACAGTAATATACAATATTTATTGTTTTTTATTGTGTTTTACTAGAGAAAATTGTTTTAGTTACTTACCACATCTAAATGAAAAATTAACGAATCCGATCGGAAACGTTTCCGACGTTTTAGAATCACCTGCAGCTTGCGGTTTGGTAGCCTTTTGGTAGACAATGGTGAAATAACAAATGTGGTGAAAGGATTTTTGGCTTGAATGTGCACCTGGGAAAATAGAATAGGTAAAATAGGCATGGAGAAGGTAGGTATGTAGACTTGGTTCAAAAAAGTGAGTTAAGTATCTACATACCGTTAGCTTTTAAATTGTATAGCTACGTTTAATGAGTTTTATTAACCGACTTCCCAAAAAAGGAGGAGGTTCTCAATTCGGTTGTATTTTTTTTTTTTTTTTTTTTTAAATATTTGTTACCGCATATCTCCGGCGTTTATGAACCGATTTGGAAAATTCTTTTTTTATTTGTATAGATATACTTCCAGATTGGTACTTTTCAAAATCCAGTTCTGATGATGGGATCCATGAGGAATTGAGGGAACTCCTCAAATATTGTAGGCATACACATGGCGATTTTGATATTTTCAGCAACAAACCAAGCATTTGCATTCAAAAAGTATAATAATCCTTTCACCACTATGGTTCTTTCATCATGTTTTTTTCATCAACATATTTTGTCAAATACTATGGCGGAAGTCGGTTTTTTAAATGAAAAGTTATTTAAGACGGTTCAAGGAAAAATTTTGAATAACAAAGAAATTATGATGTTTTGTATCCACCTAGTATAACTTTTGTAGGTATGCAGGTATGTAGGTACGAAATGTTCACTATGTAAGCGATTTATTAAAAATCGACACTTTACCGTTACCGTAGTTTTGTACAGGAAATAGAACAGGATTTTTTTTAGTTAAAAAACACGATTCAAAATAATCCTTTTGATTTCAATAAATAAATAGTTATGTAAGGCTGCAAAGTTGTTATTTGACGCGAGTGACTATTGAAACCTAAACAAACGAATGATTCTAGGATTGAAGCACGAGTAAAGCAAGTGGTTGAAAAATAGAATACTGAGCGTAGCGAGAGTTTCAAAAGTACGAGACGCAAAATAACTTTGCTGTCGAGCGAAACACAATTTTTCACCTCACTACAGCGAGCAAAAGGTTTTGTTTATCATTCGAAATCTGCGTGCAAGAGTGCTATTTATCCAGTCGAGGAAAAGTTTTTTAAAATTCGAACAATTCATTCAAAAATGGAAAGGTTCAAATTTTAAAAACCTTTTGATAAACAAAACCTTTCAGAGCTTGTGAGGTGAAAAAGAATTTTGAGTTTGACTTAGTACATATCGGTACCTAAAGTATTTAGTTTATGGTTCATGAAACAGCCTATGCGAAGCGCACTGCGTCCTTTCATCACACTGGTTCTTGGACCATCGGTCGCAAGGCTCTTTTCGAGGTCACCATACCTCAAGGTCTTTGACCTGACGCAGGATGACCAAGAACTGGTGATACGAAGTAGTAGTCATCATCATCATTACCAGCCTGTATACGTCCACTGCTAGACGAGGTTTCCCCCATAGAATGCGGAATATAATAGAATAGAATAAAAAATACTGTATTTTACACCTTAAGAAAAATAAACAAAACTTAAAAAAATAATTAAAAGCACAATATGCGATCTTATCGCTTACCGCGGGGGGATTGGTGATCGCAGTTTGGTCCTGAGTACTCAGGTGGATATCACTGCCCTTCCCCAGCTTTCATTACATCCAAGGGCGGCGATGGAGGGGTATTTTCATAGGCCTGCCACGGCTTCGTAGCCGTATGGTCAGCTAATTAAGAACTACTACTACGCAGGTACTTAATTAGCTGACCATGGCTTTTTGAGTCAATCAAACTTATGCATTTAATGACTTGTCAAAATTATACCGACATCGACACTCATTAAAATCCTCAATTATTTTAAGTTCCCATCATTTTAACGAACAGAGCAAAATCCAGTTATCAAAATTCGGCAACCCTACCAGACTAGTAACGGTTTTTTGTACCCGGAACTGGAACCGGCTGATTCGGAATTCAAATTCGAAATTGGAACGAGAAATGCTGACACGGAGAGTTTTCGGGTAGCTCCACATTTCACCGTTATTAGTTTCGGAAAGACATCGCGGAAGACGAGACGTTTTCCTCATAGGGTAGCCAGTAATGACAGCGACGACTTAAGATGTGAGGATACGAATACGAATCCTACTTTTATGCCATTTACTGAAAGACCAAAGTTCATAATGGTTTGCACGTTCTCCTTTACGCACGCACACGCAAACAAACAAGTATTCACGCTATTTTTCTGTAAAGTTAGGCAGATACCTACCAATGGCAGAATTAGCAGACATAACATACATAACACCCAACAGTCACATACGTAGTCTTGATCCCACACATCCCACATTAGGAGGATTCCCCGTGTCCTGTGTAGGTAATATTATTATTTTTTATTAATTTATTATTATTATTATAACGTATTTTGTATTAATATTGTCACGAGTATTTATCGCGTGCTAACTTGTTATTTATTATTCCCGACGTTTCGAATGCGTTACAGCAATCGTGGTCAGCAAATGTGTTCTGAGGCCCAATTCTCTAAACTACACTGAAAGTTGACCGAATCGAGACTGAATTGTAAATTGACAGAAAGTTGAATTTCATAAATAACAATTTGGTCTACTTTCAATTCATGGTGACCACCATTAGAGTAGGATAGTTATATATATAATTGGAAAGAGTAAAGAGAGACTCCATCTACTTATGCTAAAATTAACGTAAAAACTTTGAATCGTTCAAGTTTCGGTCACATTTCGATATAATCACATTACAGTCATGTTGTATTTTATGTCAGGGGAATACCATTTTTGACATTTAAGACATCGACACAAGATCGAAACATGATCCGAACTCTATTTTAACTATTTTTTAGTTAGCGAATTGGGCCCCTGATCGCGAGAATTATGAAATACTATTATTAACGTACTTTAATACCTAAATACTTTGTATAGACTTGTTTTTTGACATGTAAAATCTGAATTTTGTACTAAATAAATACTATTGACTACGAGCACCATGGTACAGCAACACCCAGACCCGGAATAAATATTTGCAGATGATACAAACATTTGTCCCGCAGCGGGAATCGAACCCGCAACCTCTCGCATCTCAGCCAGCTACTCGCCCGCCGCGCCACAGAGGTCGTCACTAGTACGAGTCGGACTCGCGTGGAGGGTTCCGTACAAGTAAGCTAAAATAGTAACTAATAGACCAATAACTAATGAGTCAATCAACCTCTGTAGCGCGGCGGGCGAAGGTTCGCCTGCGACGCAGGAGGTTGCGGGTTCGATTCCCGCCTCGGAAAAAATATTTGTACAATCTGCAGATTTGTTCAGGGTGTTCTGGGTGTTTTCTATGTTTAATCAAAATATCTATCTATGTAATGTATTAAGTACTTATAACAGTTATCTAGTACCCATAACACAAGCTCTGCTTAGCTTGGGGCTAGATAATGTTGTGTGAAATGTCTAGCACTTATTTATTTATTTTATTTAATCAACACAATTTTATATCCATTTTGACATTTCAAGTATTTTCTGTTGACCATGGGAATTTATTGGACTTCGGATTTTCAATTAGGTTTTCCTGTGAACTATGAAATCTGTATGATACACAACACATACATGACACTTATACACACATAGTGGAATATTTTGTCAATTATTTGTTTACAAAAAATGTTTAAAATTAAAAATCAGAGTATAGATAGATATATGATCACCACTATAGAGTAAGGCCTAAGGAATGAAGTGTAAAACACATTTCTTAATTAGATACATTTAGGATAGTACTTCCAACCAAGACATAAGTTTTTTAAACTTAATTTGGTTAGAAGGGCTAATAATTGCTGTTATGTACCTATTAAGTGAAATAATTTTTTTTTTTTTTTTATTTTTTCTTTTATTTTTGTAGGCGAGTTTTCAACCGTTTAAAACGATTTATATGCGGTTTAAAACGGCAACATTTGATTTAAAACGTTTTAAATCGGTTGTTTTACATCTATAATCACCACACAGAAACAATAAACAAGTAATTTTACGACAGAGAGACAATACAAAGGGCGGCCTCTTCCAGGCAACCTTTGGATGGAACGAAATGAGCAACGCTATGACGACTGCGGTGTACCTAGGCCCAATATTACCTATTTTTTCCACAATTTATAGCACAGTGGTTTTGGAGATAGTGGGTGATATTGGATTTGGGTGACCAATGAAAGACATTATTTAACGATTTATGTAATTAATTTATTTATCGTTATTTATCAGGAGAGGTGTGTGCCCTCTACCCAGCTCTATCCAGGCGGAACTACTGCTAGCAAAGCTTTCCAGTTTACACTAATCCTTCAGAGAACAATAAGTACTGTTTTAGTGTTATTACATAAAAAAGAGATAGACTCTTAATAAGAGTGAGACAGATTAATATTTGTCGTATTCCAACAGGTGAACGGTCGATTTTCGCATATACTTTTTAATATTTTTTAAAATAAGCATTCTCACATTTTGTTTATATATTTATATTTTAAACAAGCTCTTTCATTTGATACTGAACTGTCAAAGAAAGAAAAAGCATTTTTTTTTTGCCTATGATGCAGATGATAAAAATTAGATGGGAAAATACAAAAGACACACACACAAACAACAAAGAATAACAAAGAAAATTAAAACTAAACAGAAGACAAGAATTACTTGTGTCATATTATAATGTCATCGGTGGGCCAAATGATAGCCAAATTATAAAGACCGTAGAATCAGTGGGCCGCAAAACACAACCATAAAGAAAACATACTCCTTGCAAAGATATAGTAGTACTGCCCCCCTATTTCCTGACTGAAAGTCACTCGGTGACTAATAAATAATTCACAAATGAAATGACTATCAATTGATGACAATTCATGATAATTTTTGACCAATTGATGGCCATATTTTTACTTGTCAAACGTTAGTCCCCGAGCGAGTTTTAGTTAGGACATAGGGGGGGCATACACTAATCCTTTATTTAATCATTAGAATATAGATACTTTATGTTCAAAATTGAATTGGGCCGCAGTTAACGTTGTAATGGGCCGCATGTTTGACTTGCTTGGTCTAGTGGTTACTAAATAGTAGCATGGTACAGAACCCTTTCCACACAAGTCAGACTTAAACTTAACCAGTTTCTTTTAAATGAAACCGAACATATTCATAATAACAACACTATCTCCATATAAGGTTTCAATGAAATTAATGTAAAATGACACAGACACAGAATCGTGATAAATAGCCACGGGGGTGCGATTTTTTATTGTTTATTCCACAACTTCCAAATTTCTATACATCTGAAACTCATTGATGACTAAAATTCTTATACCTATGTTATCAATACAAGTGCCTCCTCCAGTACATCTCCTGAAAAACGGTGACTATAACCTTTTTGATGATATTTAGTCACATTCAGTGACATTCGAAAATCTATCCCCTCATGCCATAAACTAAGAGTGAAATAAGAGAGCCTCACTAGAGAAAATAACACTCATCAAAATGCATGCAATCACACAAATCATCAAAACCTGTAGAAGGTTCAATTCAATTCTTTATGTATGGCTTGGGGTGGTGTTGCCACTAGTTCACCAATGTCACGTAGTAAGTGAGGCTTGCAAACGATGGAGAATGATCGGTGTTTTTAAGAAAATGGTCGGTAAAAGATTTTATATCTCTAAGTATATACAACTGAAAAGCATAAATTTCATAAATCTGGAAACCTTAAAACAGATTAATTACAAAATAAAACAGATTAATTAAACCTTAAAACAGATTAATTACAATTATTATCTGCTGGATGTAGAACTCCCCTCTAGAATGTCACAACAAACTGTCTTGGCGATGATATCACCACATCTCAGTATATTCCTGCGTTTGTGCAACCCATGGTGAAGAGGCCCTTTGAGGCTCTGCCTAACCCTTTAGGGAAAAAGGCGTGTGTATATGTATGTATTGCCACTTCTGTCTACCAAGGTTAGCAAAATGACTGAGTTAAATGAGTATGCAGTTATTTTGTACTGCACCATCATTGGGTTTATCTTAACTTAAGGTAAGCATGATAGCTTGGGGCTAGATAATGTTGTGTGAAATGTCCAGCATTATTTATTTATTTTATTGCTCTGGTTTATGCAATTGCTACTTTTGCCTTTTTTATAAAACAACCTAACAACCGTTAAATTTATTTCGGTCTTATTTGAGTAATCGCCAGCAATATGTCGAAGTAAGGGCGCTCAAGAATAACAAAGAGGTAATTCACAAATCGAATTTGACCAAACTAACCAGAGGTGTCCCTCAAGGATCTATTTTAGGCCCTATTTTATTTATTATCTTTATGAATGATTTAATAAACTTTATGACAAATTATTTTTCAGAGCTTAAATTAGTTGTTTTCGCCGATGACACTAACGCAATAATCTCTGCCAGTACGCTAGCTGAACTCACTGATAAAATAAACATCGCTTTGAAAGGTTTTAATGAATGGTTTGCAATTAATAATTTGATATTAAATATGAAGAAGACCAATGTTATGTTATTTAAGACGACATCAAGGAATCATGAAAGTCTATGTGTGAATTATAATGATACAATAATCCAAGCAGTGGACGTAGTAAAATTTTTAGGTATAAATATTGATAAGCTATTAAATTGGAAAAATGAATTGACATGTATTGTAAATTATATAAGCTCGGCATGCTATGCCATGAGAACATTAAGGGATGAAGTCACCATAGAGCATTTAAAATTAGTTTATTACGCGTTGGTCGAGTCGAAACTTCGCTACAGCATAATGTTTTGGGGCAACAGTTATGACTACAACGTTAAAACTGCCTTTGTTATTCAGCTTTGTTATTCAGAAAAGGGCAATTAGGACCATGGTGCGTATACCACAGATTGAATCCTGCAAGGAGCACTTTATTGAGCTTGGCATACTAACTGCTCCTTGTCTGTACATTCTGGTTCTTCTTACGGATTTAGTAAAACACCTATATACGGTCGAATCTTTAGAAGAAAGGACGGTAAGAGAAGGTACAAGAAGAAGAGATATTAAGTGTGATTTTCTTCCAAAGCTAAGAATAGCTACACACAGTGTTCGATACCAGGCTATCAAGCTGTACAATGAGTTGCCTATTCGATTTAAATCCATTTACAGTACATATAAGTTTAAAAATGATTTAAAGGAATTCTTATTGAAAAGGTGCTACTACTCTATAGATGAATTTTGTAATGATACATCCTGATGACATTCACTAATTTAGTAAATATGTATATTATGTTATCTCCAATATTTCAACTCAGGTATTTCACTTATTTAATTAATTTGACATGTTCTGTTTTGTGCTGCATAATATTATTAAAACTGTGTTTATTTGATGTACGTGTACGTACCTACCTATAAGTATTGACATTATTTTTTATCTATAAGTATTGACATTGATTTTTGCCTATAAGTATTGACATTGTTGCTATTCATTTAAACGTTTTGTATTGTATTGTATGTAATTTTAATGTAATAGCTTACTAGATTTTCCGACACAATTTGACATTGTTTGCGAAATAAATGAAATGAAATGAAATGAAATGATAATTTTTAAATATTAGTAGTTTGTTGTGTTATTGGTTGTTATGTTCAAGTGACTACTACTGTGTATTCTGATATTTCATGCACTATGATTTAATCATGGATTTGTACCATGTATCATAAAAGGATGAAATATTTTGATAGGTAGACAAAATTTTGGAAAACTAGAAAAAATTCAGTCATTCAAATAAAACATTATTTTACCCATAAATGCCCGTACTTACTTACAAGGGAGGAAAATCCTTCAGATTTTTACTAGGAACACAACCACAAAACAAAACACACGAACGAAAACAAGAAAAAATCGCTATTTAGAAAATCAAAACAATAAACAACAGACAAGACGAACAGACTGAATTAAAAAAAATAACCAGCTGCGGAAATATTGAAAACAGTACATATTCAGAACTGCCAACTGTAAACAAAACGAAAAAAAATCGATACTATAAATCGATTTTCGATTCTAACAACTGTCAAATTGCAAACGATTCTACAAACATTAAGCCCGCAAACCACGTGGAGCGCCAAGGTCGAATTTATGTTTTCAACTTGTCAAGCGCGGCGTGTGATAAATTAATTCTACGGGCCGTTATCGTCAGTGTAGACAATCAAATATATGACTTGTGCCACGGCGTTAAGGTAGGTTTTCGCTTGCGCAACCAAGCCACGCATAGTCGCCAACCCAGGCAATATATCTTAGGCCGTGTACTGCCCCTGACAGTTCGTAAACAAACTGGAGCTACCGCAACAAAGGGCGACTGTCATTCTACACTTTAAATAACACGCTCGTGCCAAGTATTATTTTGAAATAACCCATTTACAAGCCGTGAAACCTCAGTTTTAACAAACGAGTGATGACTAGGGACTGAAATCCCAATTTAATTCTACTTTAAGCAATAAATAAGACTTATCACTCACCAGAAAATAACACGAGGAGGAAAGATGATATTGCAGAGTCATCTGTAGTACATCTTGCACATATCGATCAGTCTTGCAGTTCTCAAAACACGACTACAAAAAAACCTAAGAGGTTAGCACCAGAAATCAGCAATATTGACCTATCTGTCACTCGTCACAGCGTTAGTAAATAAAGATTTTATTACAAACAGACACACATTAAGTTAGTGAACGTAATCAGCTCGTTAAAATGATTCACAATCAAAATAAAAATAGTCTGGCAGACGCTGCGTCGACGACAGCTCCGCTCTACTGTCTGTCTGCCGCGCCGTGCTGTCAATATTCGTCAAACGAAAATGGCGACACCCTCGACAGAATACGATCAGCCGCGGCCGGCTACACATCCTATCCCTCTCTAATTCAGTCAGTAAACAAGGACGGAGAATTGAAGTGTTGTCTTCAGCCCGACCGGACTGATTTGTGATGTCACGCCCAGCGGCGTAACATTTTGCGTAATTACACATTCACGAACGGTTGTAAACTTGTTTTAATAACGTTAATTTACGATCGTTGCGTATTATGAGGTCGTCAGATGAAAGTGTCGGTCAATGTATAGGTTAATCATAGAGTAGAGCAAGATTATTTAAAAGTAATCTGTCTTTGCGCATGTTAGGCCCATCCCACCACTCAATATCTGTCGTGAGAGCGCCTCCTACTTCTTCTTATTTTATTCAGTTACTTTTTTCAGATGTTCATCTCAACTGCATTAATTCGATGCCTTGAGCAGTCGCATTGCAGTTTGATTAATAATTAAGTCAACCTCAATACTCAATCATGCATGCTCTTTGTTTGTGAACTAAAAGATAATTTGTATTCAGGAAGTGTCGACCATTATTTTTTTTGTCATATTATTAAAGAATGTTGTCCACAATTCATGATTTAAGTATTTATTTGTGTAAAGTATCTACTACAACTTTTATACTACCTGAGGGTAGGTAATGTTTTGGATTACTTGGGTTAGTGATTTATAAGAGTTTTTATCTAACTTGCTTAAAACACATTTATCAATTTTATTATTCATTAAAGCAGTCCTTGTAATTTTTATAAAACAGGCATCATTTTTATCCTAAGGTTAAATTACGTAACTGACGGCCCCAACATCTAGATCAGATAGCTTCTAACCAAGTAATTACAAATCAATAAACATAGGATTCATCATGTAAGTATCTATTTACAGATTTTGAAACTCTCTATCCTGCCTGACCTCTGCATAAAACAACATTACTCACGACCTCTGATTCTGACTGAACTGCGATTCAAAATGTATAATTTTGTACTACTGATGAGTGTCAGAATATAATTTCGATTCTGAATGATTGCAAATCGATTTTTCAAACGAAAGCTCTTTCCCTGCATAAACTAAAACAGATGTCATACCAACCAAACAAAACCAATTTGTTAGTTCTCTGACTCTTTCTTTCTAGAGTTTCTAGTTAGTCAAGTCTATGGAAATAAAAAAAAGCGTAAAAATTACATAATGTTTTTTATCATTATTATTTCTAGAAAAGAAAACGATCAATTTATTTTAATTTATATACTTGACATTTGACAAAATTGCAACACTCAGCTTTCGGCAGGGCTGCCAACTTGTTAGCTATGTCTCTACTTTATCGAATAATTTAGCAGACGGGACCGAGACTTCATTCGTATAAAATACCTTACATAAAATTTCGGGTAACATTAATGCATAGTTGTCTCTTAACAAAACATAACACCCATTCTGTCTGTAAAAATGACAAATATTGATGCATATACATGTCCGCGATCGCGGGATTCCCCCATTACTGGATAATTGCGATTTGGGAGTTGTGTTAGTATCTAAATAAGTATTTACCTATTATTTTTTTAGAGAATTGGGCCTCAGATTGAAATACTTATCAACTTAACTTAATAAGCTATTGGAATGTAGATGAAGAGTACTATTTTTAATTTGTTTACCTCCTCCTGTTCTCCATTTTAAATTGACTGAAAATTGGTATTCTGATTTCTGCTCCCTCTTATTAACTATTATTCTACTTTCGATTCATGGCAACCGTAGATTAGAGTAGGATTGTATTACTATAATTGGAAGGAATTAAGGGAGATGCGTCATTTAACTAGGTAGCCAAAACTCTGACCAAAAGTCTCGATAAAACTTTGAAAATACCTAATTATAATTTTTTCGTTGCGTTCTAGTATCGGTCACGTTTCGATATATTCCCAATTCCTTTCTCGTTGTATTGTCAGCACTATACATCGGAACATGATCCTAAATTTATTTTGACTACTTATCATCTACCTATTATTATGAAATTTGGGCTCCTGATTTTTGAAAAAAAAATTGTTAAATGACTTTTATTCAGCCTTAGGGTAAGAAGGATTTTATGATATGCCAGCCCTTTCCTTGGCTTCCGTTCCGTTCCGTCACTTCCGTCCCGTACGTTCTTCTGTCCTTCAGCCTTCTGTCGCTTCTGTCAAACAAAAGTCAACCATAGACACACAATTCAGCTCGTCTCGTCGTAGTCGTTGTAGTCTTGGAGCAAGGAACAAAATGGAGCGGCAGTAACATTTATTTTGTATGAAAATTGCCCACCATTAGCTTGCCATTCAACCATTCATTTAATACTCTGTGACCTTTAATTGCCTTCATTCAAAGTTTTGTTTACTTTTTGTGTTTTCGTAAATTTTCACTATTTTATTAGCAAATACCTATATTTTTTACTACACAAGTTGGATTTCACAATGCCTGAGTGTAATATTGTGCATTGTGGTACGAGGCAAAGCCAGTATCGGCCTAGGCTGACTTTACGCAAGTGCTTCAACAGTTTTCATTGAAATTGTAGTTTTGCTTCATTATTTTGTTCTAAATGTATGTTTCGTTAGTGAGCTTTAGAGTAAACATAAGGACATTAGTACCATTGTTGTGTAAAATATCATTATTTCATAGTAATTCATTTATTGCTTACAAGATTGTTTACAACTAGGGCTTGGTCGGGCAAATAGCCGACCCAGTTCGACCCAAAAATCGAGCACGCCTTATTTATCAGAACAACCGCCCTGTGGTTGTAGTACTCTCCTTAGTCTGTGTAGTCGTTAGTTGTTCGTTCGTTCGCCAAGTCATTCCATTCGTGTTTCCTTCGTTTCGAATTTAATTGTCCGTTGTTCTTTGAATTGAATTGAAAAGTATTTACTTAAAAATAAATTTACAAGTTTGTGATGGCAGAAAGAACTCATTCGTCAAGAATATCGTCATACAAAAATGCTGGTGTTGGTGCGCCAGTAAGTAAAATATTTGAAGTAGATCGAAATTCAAACGTGCGAAACGTGACTCTCGCATATAGACCTGGGGGTTGTTTCTTAATTACCAATTTTAACATGCTATAGGAATAACAAAAGAAAATATAGAGTATAATTTCAAACAAGCGAGCCACACATTTAACTTAAATGCGTGGTAAATCTGTTATAATCTAAAATCTTTGTCAACAGACCTACCTCCCAATTACTAAAAAAAAATACTTCCTAGCGTGTTCACGTTAGCTATGCGCTCATTGTTATTCCTAGCCACCTCCATCCACCGACTTCCTGTGACCCTTGCAATGTCACCGGTCTAACGAGCAGGGAGCTGTCAGCCAACATCCCAGAATCTATTCCGCAGAGATTGTGAGTCCTGCGAACTAGGTGGCCTTCCCACCGCCACTTCAAGTAGTTGACCTTGGTTCTATGGATTTCCCCATATCCGATATTTTAACACCAGTTATTTAGAGAATCCCCTACCCAAATTGTGAATGTAAATTCTAAAGCTAAGCTGGAGTGGGCTGGTCACTGCTGGTCTAGCCACTGGTGGCAAAGCCACTGAGTAGCGCACTAACCCAGCTATGAAGATGGTGGGACAAAATGGATGTGTCTGACACAATACAGGAAAGTACAGGATTGTGATGCCTGGAAAGAATAGGGACAATGGGGTTGAAATAGAATAGAAATATAGCTCTTTTCATAGCCCATTCTGTGACTATAAGCTTGTGTATCAAGCCAAACAGTTATTTATTTATAGACGTGCAGCTTAAGCTGATATGTCTACATCAACAGAGTAAAGAATATCTAATTTTGGGTCACTATTTAAAATGTGAATTGTCCTTTCGTAGCCAGTTGTCGAGCTTGTTTTTGAAGGCATTTACAGATGTAGCAGAAACAACATTGTCTGGATCCAATTGTGGACCAGTCTGTTACTGAAAAAGTGATGTGCAACAAGGGCAGGATCTCGAGCTAGTTTAAGTTGATGGCCTAAAGATAATCTTCCTCTCTTTACAAGGATATTTTGTAGGTCTGGCAGGTTGTATTGGTAGGTCAGGGTTTTTCATGTTTCTATAAGTTAGCATCCACTTATCATTTCCCTATAATATCACTTGCAACACTTATAAGATGATTCAAAATTATCCTTATGATTTCAATGAATAAAATTCTTTTAGAATTATCTAGATTATTATTTATAAGTATAACAAAGGTAGCGTGTTTCTTTTGACTACCTTCCTAAGGTTTATAAGTTCTCATTTACTATGTATCAGCAACTCCTTGCTCCGAGGCACCACACAGGCGCTTCTCACCTAGTGGTAAGACGGACCATTTATGTAAGCCAAGCCGTGTTTGTTGCCTGATTCTTCTAGGCTTGGTAGCGTTGGAACAGCAGTAATTTTAGTTTATAAGGCGATTCAAAATGATCCTTGTGATTTCAATGAATAAAATTCTTTTGACTTTGACTTTTGATTTGACTTAGAATTAGAAATAATCAAATACAAATTCCTGCAGCAAGATCTTCGCCGTAAGCGTGCAGAGCTCAGTGTAGCGCTCCGCAAGCGAAATCGGGATGAGCAGCTGCTCAAGCGACGGGCGCTGTCTCCAGAAGCCGTTGATGATGTTGTGGAACCTGAATCACTATACACTGTCGATGAAATTGTTGAAGGTATATAGTTCATAGTTTAATTTTACTACAGTACAAGCAGGACGACATTGTAGGAAGGCCTCTCGATTAGCTGATGACATTTTAAAGGTTACAGGTATTTGGTGGATGAAGGCAGCTTAAGTATGTTCAACGTGGTAACAGAGTGATGAAGATGCCATTATAAACTCAACAGTCTCATCATCAGTTGTCAGCCATGAGGCCTCCCCCATTAAATAAAATAAATAAATGCTGGACATTTCACACAACATTATCTAGCCCCAAGCTAAGCAGAGCTTGTGTTATGGTATGGGTACTAGATAACTGATATACTTAATACAATACATTACATAGATAGATATTTTTTATTATGCATAGAAAAATACCCAGTACACCCGGAACAAATATCTGCAGATTGTACAAATATTTGTTCCAAGGCGGGAATCGAACCCGCAACCTCCTGCGTCGCAGGCTAACTTCGCCTGCTGCGCCACTGAGGTTGTCAATTGATGGGGTTTTATGATAAAACATGGGTGGCAAGTACCTTAATAATGGTGGCAGGTATCTTAATTAATAGATTAATAATTTGACGACCTCTGTGGCGTGGTGGGCAAGTAGCTGGCTGAGATACGAGAGGTTGGGGGTTCGATTCCCGCTGCGGGACAAATGTTTTCCGGGTCTGGGTGTTATGGTACCATGGTACTCGTAGTTACTGATACCCACGACACAGGGAATCCTAGTATGGGATCAGGACTCTTATGTATGTGACTGTTATGTTATGCTTAAATTTTTTTTTTCCCCAGGGCTCAAATCCCATGACCTGTCGATCAAGACAGTCGCAGCCAGAGCTGGTCGCCGCATGTTGTCCAAGGAGCAGAGCCCACCCATTACAACGCTGGTGGATGCTGGCATCATCGCACCACTGGTTGAGGCATTGGACAGAGATGACTGGTTAGCTGAAACCTACATATTATAAAGATTACCTGTTTGTCTTTGTGACGATCTCTTTGGCGCGGCGGGCGAAGGTTTGCCTGCGACGCAGGAGGTTGCGGGTTCGATTCCCGCCTCGGAACAAATATTTGTACGATTTGCAGATATTTGTTCAGGGTGTTCTGGGTATTTTTCTATGTATAATAAAAAAATATCTATCTATGTTATGTATATTGTATTAAGTATATCAGTTATCTAGTACCCATAACACATGCTCTGCTTAGCTTGGGGCTAGATAATGTTGTGTAAAATGATCAGCATTTATTTATTTATTATTAATTTCAAAGACTATTTTTTTTAAATATCTTTGAACATTACATTTGTTTATTCAAGGCTAATTAAATAAAAATTGTATCCAATTTTAAAATGCGTTTTTAAGTCACTTTTTTAGTATTTTATCTGGGGTCCAATTCTCGTGATTTTTTGACATTCAATGCACATTTTAATTTCAGCTGGTTTGATTCCTGCTGTGCGACAAATGTTTGTTACACCATTACCTTCCTAAGGTTTTTAAGTTCTCATTTACTATGTATCAGCAACTGCTTGCTCCGAGGCACCACTGAGGCGCTTCTCACCTAGTGGTAAGACGGACCATTTATGTAAGCCAAGCCGTGTTTGTTGCCTGATTCTTCTAGGCTTGGTCGCGTTGGAACAGGAGTAATTTAAGTTTATATAAGACGATTCAAAATGATCCTTGTGATTTCAATGAATAAAAATTATTTTGATTTGATTTGTTTGTGTCTTGTAGTACTTGTAGTTCCTGTACAACAAGGAATGCTAGTGTGCGATCAGTATTATATATGTGACTGTTGAGTATTATACGTCAGACGACCTCTGTGGCGCGGCGGGCGAAGGTTCGCCTGCGACGCAGGAGGTTGCGGGTTCGATATTGGGTTATTATTGGGTGTGCCTCGGAACAAATATTTGTGCGATCTGCAGATAATTGTTCCGGGTGTTCTGGGTATTTTCTATGTATTATAATAATATCTATCTATGTAATGTTATTATATTACGTATATCAGTTATCTAGTTGCCATGACACAAGCTCTGCTTAGCTTGGGGCTAGATAATGTTGTGTGAAATGTCCAGCATTATTTATTTATTATGTTATTTGAAACCATTTTGTGTTACAGTGCTGATCTACAATTCGAGGCAGCATGGGCTCTTACTAACATTGCATCGGGTACCAGGGAACACACTGTTGCAGTTGTTGATGTAAGTACGTGGGCATTGGTTTTTAAATAGATTCCGTAATTTAAAACAAAGTAGATTACGGTCGGATATTGTTATCACTTGTATATATAAGTAACTAGCTGCGCCCCGTAACTAGTAACTAGTTTCACCCGCGTGAACAATGATGAAAATTGATGATGATGATGATGATAAATAAGGTATCTATATTCCAAAAGTAACAATTGTCCAGGAACATTCTAGTAAACTGCCATCGAATACTAGAACATGACTTGACAGAAGACTTTGACGACTGGACAATGTTTGATAAATACTCAGATGCCATAAAAAAAAAAAAAAAAAACATGCTCATAAACTTTTTCGTTTATAATATTAGTAAGAAAATAATTTACAATAAAGATATCTTATATATATATATCGACGACCTCTGTGGCGCGGCGGGCGAAGGTTCGGCTGCGACGCAGGAGGTTGCGGGTTCGATTCCCGCCTCGGAACAAATATTTGTACGTTCTGCAGATATTTGTTCAGAGTGTTCTGGGTATTCTCTATGTATAATAAAAAATATCTATCTATGTAATGTATTGTATTAAGTATATCAATTATCTAGTTGCCATAACACAAGCTCTGCTTAGCTTGGGGCTAGATAATGTTGTGTGAAATGTCCAGCATTTATTTATTTATATACAGGGCGTAAAAAGACTACTCCCGAAAACTGAAACAGTGCATTCAAACCATGATTCAGAAAACATGTAAGCTGAAAAAACACGAAAAAAAATTGCTTACTTTTGGGCCGCTTTTTTTCGTGTTTTCTTTATATAAATATACATAAAATATCGTAAGGAACACAAAAACCTAATATCCATCATTAAAAACACGATAATAAATAAAAACGTCAAAAAAGCAATGAAAACCACATAAGAAATACTGACGCTACGGGTCGATCAGCTGACTGATCGACTTAGGTTTTGGTGTTCCTTTAACGATATTTTATTTTCTTTACGCTCCCGGTCAGCCGGGAGCGTTGAACTCGCGCGGCCGGAATATATTGCTACATTGCTGGCTGACAAATACGATACGAAACGAAAAAAAAAGATTTTCTCCGGTATGAATCACCTCTCAGGCGAAAGCTATTTTGTATAGCTATGATATAGGTAGCTTTACCCGGTACCTTCAGTATTCGGGAGCCGTCCTATTACACGCTGCATGTATCTACTAGAAAAACTAAAGGGCTTTAGTTTAGTAAACTTTAAACTTGTTACCAGGGAGGGGCCATTCCGAAACTAATCGCTCTGCTAGGCCACGGGGGTGTGGTTGCCGAGCAGTCCGCCTGGGCCCTTGGAAACATCGCGGGAGATGGACCCATCACCAGGTAAAGTTTTCTCCAGTCAACAAGTTCACTAGGTAACGTGTTCCATACTTAACATTTTCTTCAGGTAACGGTACGTTCACACGGCGTCGAGTGTTTCTCTACCGAATCGGTTTTTTGCAGGATTCGGTTTAGTGGCATAAGTATTTCAATGAAGGAGTTCACACATGCATTCGGTTTCAAGACACGACAAAAAAACCGAATCTTGCTGAAGTTGACATCCGATTTGGCGACTACAAACCGATCCGACCGTACTGCAAAATGTAGGATCCGTCGCAGTGGCATAGCGCATTCAATACATCTGTTCATACGATACAAGCAGGTGTAGATTCGGTTATGCCGTCGGATACGGCCAAGCAAGATGTGCTGTGTGAATACAACATTCGGTTTTTCCAGATCCGATGAAAATAAGATTCGGCAAATCGTGTCTCCGTGTGAACGTACCGTAACATTTTATAGTAGCTAGCTGTAGTAAGAGAAAGAAAAATCCCTGCGGGGGCTTCTCCCTTCACCACATTGGGTTTATCACTGGCACTTAATACTTTATGTTAACACAGTTAAAGTGGCAATACATAAAAAAAAAAAAAAAACCTGTTCAATTCACTTCCATGTATTTTCATGTATTGTATGTCTCACTTTCCCTTCACTCCTCTGACCCCTCACCTTTCCCTTCTCACCTTTCCTTTCACCCCTCCTGTCCTATTATCCCCAACTACCCTTCAACTCACTATACCCTCTCACCACCCTATTGCACTCATCCCATTTTCTCTTCACATACTCTCACCCCCCAGCTTTCCTTTCACACTGTCTCACCCCCTTACTTTCCCTTCATACCCTCTCACACCCCACTTTCCCTTCATACCTCCTACCCCCTATAGGACCTATAGGACGACCTCTGTGGCGTGGCGGGCGAGTTGCCGGCTGTGACGCAAGAGTGCGGGTTCGATTCCCGCTGCGGGACAAATATTTGCATGGTCTGCAAATATTTATTCCGGGTCTGGGTGTTGTGGTTTGTTCTGACCGTCTCATCCCCAACTTTTCCTTCACCCCCTTATTTTTCCCTTCACCCCTTCTCACCCTTAATTTTCCTTTCACACCCTCGCTCCCCCATCTCACCACTTTTAACCCCTCACTCCCTCCTCTCCTGAGCTCCCCAGCCCCTACCCCCCACCCCCTCGCACCAAACCCCCTCACCGGACCCCACTTCCTCTCTCGACGCCCCTTCCTCTCGCGTAATCATCATTCGTAATTTAATCGTATTTGTAAATCTTTCAAACTCTGAATGAAAATTCTATTTCCCTAGATAAGTCTAATGAAATGGTCATCTTCCTAGGGAAAAACAAATCAAATCGAAAACACAATGTGACTTTGTGACCGTCTTGCCTACTAGGGAAATAACCTATTCCAGGGATCACCAAATGGTGGACCGCGGTCCGCATCCGGACCGCGCCGGGGAGCCGACCCATTTTGTGCGGACCATTGACCTGAACCTTAAACTTCAAGGCAAGGGAAAGCCATGGGTCAACATATATTTGAAGCAGCATTTTCGGAGATGAACTTCATTAAGAATAAATTTAGATCTCGACTTACTGATGAACATCTCCAGGATTTAATGTCAATAGCTTGCGCCAATTTTACTCCAAACTTCAGACAAGTAAAAAAATACCTTTGTTATTTTTAATATATAATGTATAAGGAGGTTTCATTATCTTATCTATAATCCAAGTGGCTGCACACTCGATTTTAGAGTTTCCAGGGTTAAAGGGACAAAACGACGTTACATGACGTCCCACTAAAAAAAAAACCTTTGAAATAATCAAAGGAACTAGTGGGAAAAAATGTCCCATTAGTACCTTTAAAGGGACTGCCAAAAGGAACTAGTTAGTGGGAATGAATCAATATTTTTCTCTATAACATGTTGCGCGGACCGCGATGGTCATTTCAATTCTTAAAACGGACCCCAAACAAAACTAATTGGTGACTCCTGACCTATTCCATATTGTGATGCAACATGTTTGAAAGTAATAAAAATCTGTTGTGTTACAGAGACGCAGTCTTAAACCATGGAGCATTGCCAGCCATTCTGCCTCACATGCTTCCTGACTCTCCGGCCACACAGCTACGTACCAATGTGTGGACCTACAGTAACATGTGCAGGTACTTCTGCCAGTGACCTATCATCATCATCAGTCTGTAGAAGTCAACTGCTGGACATGGGCCTCCCTATAACATAACATAACACCCAACAGTCACATACGTTGTTTTGATCCCACACTAGGATTCCCTGTGTCGTGGGTATCAGGAACTACGAGTACCATGGTACCATAACACCCAGACCCAGAACAAATATTTGCAGATCATGCAAACTTTCGTCCCGCAGCAGGAATCGAACCCGCTACCTCTCACATCTCAGCCGGCTGCTCACCCGCCGCGTAACTGAAGTCGTCCCTATACAGGGTGTTTTTTTTAAATGGAATTTTTTAAATTCGGATATCCCCATACACTCCGTATGGGGATATCCGAATCCATAAGAGATACGGGAAAACTGTCTTTGGAACCATTTGCTGATTTTGTATGAAAATGATTTTGGCATAGTTATTTTTTTGGTCAAGGGTGAGTTCTCCATAAAAATGAGTTGTTTTGATCAATTTTTTTTTGAATGCGACTCAATTTTATGTAAGGATTGTTTCATTGTATTAGAAGAAAAAAATCTGAGCAGCAGAAGTTAGTCAAATTTAATGAAATGTTTTCTCATACAAATTGTAAGTCATCTGGTACCTACGTTAATAAAACTATCGCAATAAATTTTCAAAATGGCCTGCCTCTTGCTGTTTCCAGGTACGGGTACGTTTCAGAATACCTCTTGTGGCCTTAGACAAAGATTTTCTAATTAAAGTTTGACTAACTTCTACAGCTCTGATTTTTCTCATTTCACGAAACCATCAGAGCAGTAGAACAACATTCACCACACATCTTTGTCTAATGCCACTAGAGATGTCCTGAAACGTGCCCGTCCCTGGAAACAGAAAGAGGGAGGCCATTTTGAAAATTTATTGCGATAGTTTTATTAACGTAGGTACCAGATTACTTACAATTTGTATGAGAAAACATTATATTAAATTTGACTAACTTCTGCTGCTCAGATTTTTTTCTTCCGATACAATGAAACAATCCTTACATGAAACTGAGTCGATACGCATACAAAAAAATTTTGATCAAAACTACTCATTTTTATGGAGAACTCACGCTTGACCAAAAAAATAACTATGCCAAAATCATTTTCATACAAAATGAGCAAATGGTTCTAAAGAAAGTATTCCTGTATCTCTTATGGATTTGGATATCCCCAAAATATATAAATAATAATAAATAATATATATAAATAATTAAGAACGATTTATTTAACTGCTCGGGAATTGTTTTGTATGACACTTAGATTTAAAAAATCACAATATTATGTAGCACAGGAAACATAAAAATAAATTTAATAAATATTTAACTAAAATTAATAGTTAATAGCATATCCACGGCTTTTAATTACAGCTTTACACCGGCGAGGCATTGACTCTATTAATTTTTGACATTTCGCAAGAGAAATAGAGTTCCATTCTTCTAAAAAAACGTCATACAGCTCTCTTAAATTTCCACACTTTGTATTTGAAACCTTTTTCTTTACTTCAAACCACAGATTCTCTATTGGGTTTAGATCTGGACTGTTAGCAGGCCAGTCTAAGACAGAAACTAATTGCGCTGTAAGAAATTCCTTTACGGTGCGTGGTGTGTGCTTTGGATCATTGTCATGCTGGAATGTCCAAATGACCGGTAGAACGTCTTCAGCGTATGGTAACATTGTTTCTTCCATTATATTTTTGTATTGGAACTGATCCATGTTACCTTCTATCAACTTTACAGGTCCTACACCATGTCCAGAAAAGCAACCCCAAATTTTCACATTTCCACCACCGTGCTTTAAAGTAACTTTCGTGTACTTTGGGTCGAATGCTGTATTCGGGGGACGTCGTACATATCGTTTTCCATCAGAACATACTCTGTTTATTTTCGTCTCGTCAGAAAAAAGTACATTTTTCCACTGTTGCACAGTCCAGTTTTCATACTTTCTCGCAAATGCAAGCCGGGCTTGCCTGTGGCAAAGTTTTAACATGGGTACCTTTCTTGCTATCCTACCGTGCAATTTTTCTTCTACCAAACGTCTTCGAATAGTGCGTGCTGAGATTGCTGAAGGGTTGTTTTCACCAAAATATTCTTTTCTAAGCTCATTGGACCCTTTAAAAGGATTTTGTTTTGCCATACGAACGATGTTTCGGTCATCTCGAGGAGTTGTTTTTCTCTGTTTAGGTACACGTGGAACATTCGAAGTAGTTTGATACGTAGCAAAATGCTTTACAGCGTGGTAAACCATCGTTTTTGAACATTGCAGATGGTCGGCTATCTTTTTATGAGACCAATTCTTCCGGCGAAGTTTTATTATTACTTCCCTTGTAGATTTATCACAACTTTTATTTTTTCCCATTGTTTTTTCTAAAGAAGCAATCACCTTTAATCTTTTACAGCACGTAATGGCGCCAAAATTATACAAACAGTAACAAATCGACTGAGTGTTATCTATTTAAATTTGAATAAAGTTATAAACTACTTAGCGTTCTTAATTACGTGACCAGCCAGTAATAAGGAATACTTTGTTTAAAAGTAGTGTAAAAAGTTTGCCTATTGATTTTTAGCCAATCATGTGTATCAATGAATACAGTGGTAATATGGGAATGTTTTACGATACAGAGAGAAATAAAAACAAATGCATACAATTAGTTTTGCATCTTAGTTGGAAAAAATCTTCCCTTTATATCAGCGTTCTTAATTATATGACCACCACTGTATATAGCGATTATATATTTTCAGCAACAAATCAAGCATTTGCATTCAGAAAGTATCATAATCCTTTCACCACTATGGTTTTTACATCCAGATATTTAGTCGAACAAAAATGGCGGAAGTAGCAAAACTATTAGCTAATTTTTGTTCCGTAATTAATTCAGTAAACGAAATCTTGGGGAATTTCATTTTGCAAAAAAAATATTTTAAATTATTTGTTGGCACTATTATTTGAGCGAACAACGTTTTTTCGAAACCAATTTCGTCAATGTTTTATTTCATTTCCGTAGCGAGTAGCCGGCTGAGACGCGTGAGATGCGGGTTCGATTCCCGCCGCGGGACAAATGTTTGCATGATCTACGAACATAATTAGTTCCGTGTCTGTGTGATGGTACCACAACACACAGAACCGGAACAAAAATATTTCCAGATCATGCAAACATTTGTCCCGCAGCGAGAATCGAACCCGCACCTCTTGTGTCTCAGCCGGCTACTCGCCCGCTACACCACAGAGGTTGTAAATAATAGGATTTTTGTATGGAAACCACAAAAAACCAAAACGTTCTAAAAGTGCTAGATCAGTTTCGATAAAATTTATATGGTACCACCTCTGAAGACCCTCTCTCTCATCTACCAAACAAAAAAAGGATTATCAAAATCAATGACCATGATTTTTTTGATTCCCGATTGTTCGGCACAGTTTCATGCGCCATGATCACGGGTAAAATATCGGCAATCAACAAAACCCAAAAATCATGTGTAAATATCCCGTTTCTAGTGATAATTATGTTAATATATTTTGCTGTATCCTTTGCTGAAACAGCAGATAGCTTCCGAGTATCATGGCTGCTGTGACGACAGCAGCATTCTAAGGTGAGGCTGAAAAACAGCGTGGCTGAGCCGTCGTCCTTTTCTCGTACACTAACTATAAAACTTTATTATAATTGTACCCTTATAACTAAGATTAGTGTAAGTGAATAAATGCCATTTTATTTTATTTTATTTTTTAATAACCATGATAGTTTCAATAGTTATAATAATAATAAATAATTAATAGTAATCGCGTAACAAACATACAAAAAAAACATACAGTTGAATTGAGTAGCTCCTCCTTTTTTTGAAGTCTGTTAAAAATTTTGAAGAATTGAGGTGGTAGTTGGGAATAAATATTATTTATTTACAGGAATAAGAATCCAATGGTGAAGTTTGAATTAGTATCACCAGCACTGCCATACATCTCAGATTTGCTGGCCATAAACGATGCTGATGTACTCGGTATGTATTTCATTTAACGGGCTGCCTTCTTTTACGCGGCTTCTTTTTTTTAATTTAACAATTTAATGAAAATATTTGTCGAATCTCTCCAAACGTAGCATTGCTATTGCGAGCTTTATCGAATTAGAATAGAGTCTAAACCAAAGAAAATAATTATTCTAGTCTAAACTCGTATTTGAAAATTACCTAATTTTTGAGGTCTCTATGTAACTATGGTTCAACCACGAACTTATACTCAAATACTGAATGTAAAATAATTGAAAGTCAAAACAATACAATGTCATAAGTTTTTGAATTTAGAATGTTTTTATTTTGTGTAAAAGAGTTTTAAATCATGAACCTTTGACCATGCAGGTTTAATTTTTATATTCAAAGTGGCCACTACGTTTAGAGCATATACCGGATGGAGATGGCAAAGGTGGGCAAACCCCTCTGATAAAGTGGTATGACCATTTTGGCCGTACGCGTTGTATAAAACTTGTTTGTGTGTGAGTTTTTATTTGCGTGTGCGTTTAAAGAGACGTCAACCTTCTGCATGAGTGTGCGTGTGTTTTATTTTATTTTATTTATTTAATAGGTTCACAAAACAAATTACAATCAAATAAGCGTACACATAAACATTGAGAATAGTTCAGATCTAGATTCGTAATCAACTATGTAAACACGACAAAGTTACAGTGTTGCAAACTTATAAACTAAATTACCCATAAACAGGGCACTGAAAAAAAAAATTAAACATTGTTATCATTGAAACCTAATATCAAGATTTTAAAGAGACATCGCTTAAACCTGTTGGTATTAGGATCAAAAACATCCAAGTTGTTAAAAGAACAAGCCAGCTCGTTATACCGATATGTGTTAGTAAACGTGTGCTGTACGTGTTTACCTCGCCTCCCCCTAAAAGTGGCAGATATAATTGAATACTAGTTACTCTTGACACCTCCATTCCAGTAAATACTCTTAAGCCACTACGTTAAAATGTCAACTTCATAAACGCTGTTGCTCAATCACGCTGTAATGGAATGGGAAGTTTTCAGGGAGGCAAATAAAAAGAAAAAATTGTTCTAAAAATTCCGGTAGATGGCGGTGACTCGACATGGTTGTGTCTTCTGAAGATTTTGCAAAAAGCACCACAGAAAACAAATTCTCTTTGTTTTCTCTTTTTTTCCTCCAAGTTTCGCGTTGCGATTCCGAAGCTCGTTTTTCAAGTCTACTAAAGATGCACCATAATCCCTGCTTATCTTGGTCCGGCTTCAACAATAACAACAAAAAGTTATAACAATAACGTAACACTAACAAATATATCAGAATTCCAACAAAAATTTTACGTAGATACTTATTTACTTCACCAACGAACAGCATGAGCGAGTGAAGTCAATGACACTGACAGTTGGTGGCTGACCGACAAAATTTAGACAACCATATCTAGACTGCGTCATCTATGCATGGATTTAGAACTATTTTCTTTTAGCTATCAGAAAACTTCCCATTAAGGTATATTGGTTATCCACAGCTGACGCGTGCTGGGCCCTGTCCTACCTGACCGACGGACCCAATGAGCGTATAGAGGCCGTGCAAGCCGTGCCCCAGCTAACGGCCCGTCTCATAGCGCTGCTGGGCCATAAGTCAGCCTCTGTGAAGACACCCGCACTGCGTGCGCTAGGCAACATGCTCACCGGCACTGACACACAGGTAAATGCTAACCTGCGCTGACACACGGGTAAATGCTAACCTGCGCTGACACACAGGTAAATGCTAACCTGCGCTGACACACGGGTAAATGCTAACCTGCGCTGACGCACAGGTAAATGCTAACCCGCGCTTTACATGCTGACTGAAATTGTCTCAAATGTATGTTTTGTCTTGCATAAATGCTGACTGGCACTGTCACACAGGTAAATGCTAACCCGCGCTGACATACGGGTTTTGATAGTTCGTTTCCTTCCGTACATTTACTTGCAGCGCCCCTAGCGAAACCGTGAAGAAAACTAAGAACGCTGTCAGTAAATGTGTGGCAGGAAACGAAACTTCATATAGTTTCGAAAACTATCAAAACCTGTAATAAGCCCCCAGGTAAATGCTGACTGACTTGGTCTCAAAGGTATGTGTTGACTTGCATAAATGCTGACCGACACTGACATACAGGAAAATGCTGACTCACATTGACTCAAAGGTTAGTGCTGAAAACTTATTAATTCCATGGTGCTGACTGACATTGAGTCGCAGATAAATGCGAACCGGCAGTAAAACTGGTAAATGCTGGCCGACACTGACACAGGTAAATGCTGACACACAGATTATTTAGTATACTATACTTATAAATCTGTGGATTATTTATTACAAAATTGTATTTATTTGCATTATTGTAGTTTCTTATGTACCTGAATAAAATGTTTTAATATCGCCATTCTTTTTGCAGACGGATCGCTGCTTAGACGCGGAGTGCCTGGACCACGTCATAGCACTGCTTCGCTGCGGGAAGCCCTCGCTAGTAAAGGTACCTACTTTATTAATAATATATATATTTATTCAAACCACTTAGATTCATGAATGTCAAAATTACAATACTTAAAATTATGTACCTACTGAAAGCAGATACACTACACTAGTCAGTTATAGCTAATTAATGTAGTATTATATTATTATAGTATTTTTTTTATTTGACGACCTCTGTGGCGCGGCTGGCGATGGTTCGCCTGCGACGCAGGAGGTTGCGGTTTCGATTCCCGCCTCGGAACAAATATTTGTACGATCTGCAGATATTTGTTCAGGGTGTTCTAGGTTTTTTACTATGTATAATAAAAAAATATCTATCTATGTAAATCAGTTATCTAGTACCCATAACACAAGCTCTGCTTTGCTTGGGGCTGGACAATGTTGTGTGAAATGTCCAGCATTTATTTATAATCGTTGATAAGGGCCGATACCCAGTGCCTTTGCAGACAACTGTCGTACCTGTCAGCCAGCGCCCCAAGTACACTATTGGAACTGCCCAGAGTGCCCAGCATTCTATTATTTTTATTGCACTGTTTGGGCAGTAACTAGCCACTTTTTTTTTGCGTCTTAGTATAATAATTGAGTACGTCTCTATATCAGCTTATTCAAACTTAGGTCCTGTTTACGAAGTATTTGGTCATATGCTCTGAAATAGCCTCTGCGTGATTTAAACTCCTGAACTAATGAGTGAGATGCAAGTACGAAGCGGGGCGTGAACGGATTGTTTACATTACGTGACCAGCCCCCAAATTACAGAAGCAATTGGTAATGGGGATCATTTTGGCAGACTTGGCGCTGTCTAAATCTTATGAAACTTGAATAGGGGAAACTTCTTTACCTAAATATATCTTATCCTTAAGCTCTTCTGAAACCCTGCAATTGAAAAACTAATGCTCATACCTCAAAGTTCTATATTAGTTCTTTCACACTGCGGGCTGCTAAAGTTTGGAATGCATTACCTGTTTCGATCCGACATGCTAAATCTCTTCCTATTTTCAAAAGCATGGTCACTCAAAATTATCTGTCATCACTCTGTACGTCATCTTGACATTCTTCTAATATCACCATTATGTATTATTATTGTATGTAGGTATATAATTGTGTGTATTATATTATACTGGTAGAATATATTTATAAGTAATATATTTATTATTTTGTTTTACTGTAGGTACTTGTCTGTTTGTGATTATACTAAGATGTACGCCACCGTCCTTATTTGTTAAATAGTTTTATGTCCATCCAAATGTTGTCTGGAAGAGATCGCTCTTAATCGATAATACCACCTTTTGTATCCTTACTTTTTTGTTTATGGTGTATAATAAAGTTATAATCTATCTATTCCTATTTTCAAGTTTCAAAAAATTTGGACAGCGCTAAGGTTGCCAAAATGGTCCCCATTGTTGCATCCTCCATTGCCGTTTGCAATTGGGGGTCCGAATAACATTGGATATCACGGTCATTTTCATACGATTCTTTTGGCACGTCTCAAACGCTCTGCTGCACGCTCCTACGCTCCGTATTTGCGTGCCACTACACACACTTGACCAGTTTTTCCTTTTTTTTAAGGAAGCTGCCTGGGCTGCCTCAAACATCCTGGCTGGAACCCACCCACAGATACAGATGGCTCTCGACAAACAAGTCTTGGAACCGCTTCTTGATGTACTGGCCAAAGGAGACGCCAAGTCAGTATTACATTCGCAGCGTGTGGGAGGACGAATAGATGCTTACGCGTTACGGAATGGAAAAAAAAGAAAGAAAGAAAAGCCGAATGGGATCTGGGAATGTTGAGATCTTGGGCCGAAATTACTGAGTGAGATCTCAGACCGAAATTCAACTGAGATCTGGGACCGAAATTCAAATGAGATCTGGGGCCCAAAGCACCACGGAGGTCGTATGTGGACGTCGTATGATGATGATGATGAAATTTTCTATTAGTTGCTCACGCTAGATTAGGGAATGCAATGTAATTACGCTCGGATCTCGAAATACTGAGATCTCTGGCCAATTTTATGGTTTTAGTCTCAGATCGAAATTCAACCTTGATCCTGTGAGATTCTTAAGATTGATCGGCAGCCGAAATTCAACCGAGATTTCGGACCTAGATTGATAATCTCGACAATTCACTAGCATTATCAAACGGAAGACTAAAATTATGTTCTTACAAAAAAAAAGTAAAAGATGACGCTCATCCAAGACAGGGCTGGGCCCGGATGTGTGTAATTCTAATTGAAAATGGGGGAGATAAGATCTGCACTGAATTCCCGCATTGGGGTGTATTGTGCATTGCCCCCTTGCTAACCCTTTTTTTTTTTCGTGAGGTAATGCATTTATGCATCCCCGTCCGCCCGAGGGTAGCAGGCAGGATATGTCGGACTCGCCTAAGTACCGCCCTACTGACTAAAACCTCACGGTGTTCCTTCTCTGCCGCTTGTGGCGGGAACGCGGGAACGCTTTCGCACACGACCGCGAACCCGCCGCGGCCGTCCGTCTCCGGACCCTCCTCAGGGGCTGGGCCCCGTTACGACACCCAGAACAACCATGCCGTGCCGTAACCACATCCTCGGGGACCCAACCAGCAAACCTGCGACGGGTCTGATGAGTGTCCCCATCGCCTGCCACTTAGGCCGCAGAGGATAGGGAGAGCGGCAACGACACACCGACACTCCTCTTCCACTGCGGCCCCACCGCGTCCGCCATCAAACGGTGGCGAACCCGTCGAGGCCCGCGGAAGGCAGGGAAAGCGGCAACGTAACACCGCCAGTCCTCTCCCGCCGCAGCCTCCATCCTTCAGCCGCGATGCCGCCCATACGACACCGCCCACCCCCACCCCCCCCTGCTAACCCTACCCCAGCCAGCCCAACTCCTTAAAATAACGGAGAAGGACTCTGGGTTGATGGCAGCACTGTTCCAGTGTTGCCCGGATGTGTGTGGATGGTTTATTTTCCCTGTTTTCATAATCATTGTCCACTTTTAACAGGTGCCAGAAAGAAGCCGCTTGGGCCATCACGAACCTCTGCCTCGGCGGTACGGCAGAGCAGTTGGACACGCTGGTGTCTGCCGGCTTCCTGGAGCCCTACTGCGGCCTGCTCGCGTCGCCGGACCACCGCGCCGTGCTGCTTATACTGGACGGACTGAATAACCTACTGCAGGTAACATGTAGCAGCATTTAGAAGTCCACTGCGGCATCTAGTACAGGCAAATTAGCAAAAAGTGTGGACCTAAGTCATGTAGTCGTGGATTCTTATGGAAACGTTAGATGACACGAAAAGAAGTTTATCCTAGGTTTGCACCGTTTCTGGCGCTTACGGAACCCTTTTAAATATTAGGTACAAACTTAAAAAGGCCGTAAATTTAAAAATAGAAAGAAATTACTTGATGCATGTTAAATTACGTATAGAGAGACTGTCTTAGTGCATTATGATTTTAATAAAAACCATGTGTATGTAGGGAACACAGTGTTGAACAAATGCATCTTCTGTAAATAAATACCAGTATAAAACTTCCGGCGGATGTAGTACTAATTAAATGAATAAGTTTAAGTCAATTTCCAGAACTACATTAATTTTCCCCGAAGTAGAGCGACAATAAAATATGGACACGGAAGACACTTTGCCTTCCGTGAGACGCACCAAGGTGCAAACCTGGTAATGTATTTCGAACATTTTTCTGATAAGTCTATCAATTTGCACATACTAAATTAATTTTCCCGGAGCCGCAATACCCACAAAAAGTTTTTTTTGTACATGATTTTTTTTTTGTATGTTCCTTATGTCGAATTTAAAAAATACTTGGTGCAAACGTAGATCATAACGGTTCAAAGTCTATGCCAAATTGCACTGACTACTTCTATTTCCCCCATTAAGTTACGAATATTATAAGGTTTTCACCCTATTTCACCCTGTTCTGGAGGGTGAAATTACTGATACTTATTATTAGAGGTGATTTTTAAGCCATACAAAAAAATTAGAAAAGTTTTCATGACTACATCTAATTAGTTCCACACTTTTGCAAAAAAACACCTAATTTGACTGTACTAATCTAAGTATTTACTCAATTTTGCCAAATGTGAAGTAGCATAGATAATTATCAAACTAAAGCGCCCATTACATTATTCAATTTGCAGATCGCTAGATTTAGTGCTGCAGTGCGATATAAAAAGAGCTCACTCATTACACTAGACTAGCTAGCGAAGCTTCCTTTCATTTCGGTAGTGATCGTCGGCCAAACCGCATCTTTCGAAGAGCGCTAAATGATTATGGCATCATCAAAACACCATAAAGTTTGCATTGCTTTAGCAATCGTGTCGAGTTCAATGATAGTAATAAATTAAAAATAGACGCAGAAAATGTTGGGTCAAAGAATATTTAAAATATATTTAAATACAATATATTAGCTAGTGTACGAGATGCGCTAGTGCGGGAGAGTCCATGCGATCGCACTAGATTGGATCACTACCTGTCTAACTGCCATTGCACAATACAAATTTAGCACGCTAGCTCATCTAGCGCTCTGCAAATTGGATAATGTAATGGGCGCTTTAGTCCAGCCATCAAGTCCTCTGTCAAGTCATGTTCTAGTAAATCGATGGCAGTTTACTAGAATGTTCCTGGACAATTTCCACCCCTTCGAAAAGACCTCAATTCACTTATTTTATTTAAATTCACTACCAAAATTAAACGATATAACTAAAAAAAAACACTAGAAATTGGAATAAAATAAAAAAGGACGACGTCTCCCTTCGAAAGAGCAGAAAAAGCCCCATAGGTCTTCTTCATAGAATACAACGACGGACGGTCCGGAGCCGCCTGCATCCACCGACTTCCTGCTACCTTAAAAATGTCTTTACTCCATCGGATAAAGGCTTGTTTATAGAGACAGCTCGCAGAATCAACAACTTATGGGGTGCAAAGGGTCTTGTCTGGTGACCACGAACCGAACGGTACATTGTAACGCAGCCTTCACTTGTTGAACCGAAGACATTCACAGGTAATCGGTGGATGTAGGCGGCTCAAGATATTCGTTGTTGTCTTCTTAAGAGGAGGCCTATGTTCAGCACTGGATGTCTAGCAGCTGATGACGATACGGGCTCAAACGCTATATTTAAATTGTGTACTCAATATAAATATTATTTTCAGGCGGCTGTCAAATACGGCCAAGTGGAAGCTCTCTGCATGAAGCTGGAAGAGATAGGCGTGCTCGACCAGATAGAGACGTTACAACAACACGAGAACGAACAGGTATGTGCTATAAACGAACAGGTATGTGCTATGAACGAACATGTACGTGATAGGAACGAACCGAGTGCTATAATCGAACAGGTGTGTGCTATGACCGAACAGGTACTTGCTGTGAGTGAACTGAGTACAATAAACGAATGTTCTCGCTAAGAACGAACATGTACGTGATAGGAACGAACCGAGTGCTATAATCGAACAGGTGTGTGCTATGACCGAACAGGTACTTGCTGTGAGTGAACGAGTACAATAAACGAATGTTCTCGCTAAGAACGAACAGGTATGTGATATGAACGAACCGAGTGCTATAACTGAACAGGTATGTGCTAAGAATGAAAAAATATCTGCTATGAACGAATAAGTATGTGCTAAGAACGAACAGGTATATGCTATGAACGAACAGAGTACGATAAACGAATGGGTACGTGCTTAAACCGTACAGGTATGTGCTATGAAGAATAGATGTATGAATTAACAGGTATGTGCTATAAACGAACAGGTATGTGCTATGAATGAACTGGTATGTGCTGTACTGAGAAATAGGCTTGTATCAGATTGTTGTAACAACAACATCGCCAGGCCAAAGGAGTACATACAACAAGCTTTAGTAATGTTATTCATTATCTAGGCTAGTCTATGTAACTTTGTATGACTTGAAAGTGTAAACTTAAAAAATATTGATATATTATGGCCACAGTGATGCGGTGATGTCTGGCCCAACTTCGTCTCCTTCAGTGAATGTAAAATTCGACTTAAGGATTACCAGAGGATGGGCAGCACCCCCTGAGTACCTCAACACCAGTAATGTGATCACCAATCCATCTGCCAAGCGTGGTGATTGAGGCAAATCCCCCTGTTACATTATACAGGGGAAGCCTTGTCCAACGATTGACTATATGTGGGATTCGCGCCGCGACAGAGACAAGCGACCGCGACCGGAGACCGCGGCAAGTGTCTCAGTCTCTTTAGTCAGTTTTAGTCAGCAGCGACCGTCTCGCTGTCTCGCGTCTGTGTCTCCTGTATCTGTCTTGCTCGCGAACTGTCGCTTATATGTTGCCTACCGTCAAGTGACGGTCGCGGTCCCCGGTCGCTGTCTTCTGTCTCTGTCGCGGCGCGCACAGCTGATGATGAAGAGTCTTACCACCATAAAGCCATTGCACTTCTAATTCAACAATAATTCTCATTAACAGGTGTACAACAAATCTATAATGATCATAGACACATACTTTAGTGAAGGGGACGATGAGAATGCAGAGCCGACTCAAACAGACAACGAATACCAATTTAAAAACAAAGATAATCCTAACTTTAACTTCTAGTACATACAACATTAATGTGTGTCTCCTGAGCCACCATCCACCATTCTGTAAATGTAACAATACCATCAGTCCGTTGAGTGGGATACCAGTATACACTGCGTCTTCTGCTTGGTAAACTTCAGGATATCAGGAAAACTGGCCAAAGTTTCCCCGACATATACTTTACATACTTTAAGCTCCAACATTATAATAGACAATTTATAAATTATAATCAATTTTGAAGTGGCAGTTACTAACCGTCGGACGACCTCTGTGGCGCGGCGGGCGGGTAGCGAGTAGCAGCAGGTTCGATTCCCGCTGCGGGACAAATGTTTGTATGATCTGCAAATATTTGTTCCGGGTCTGGGTGTTTGGCACCATGGTACTCGTAGTTTAATTAATTAGTAATTAGTTTTTTGCCTATTTCTGGTTCAACTTCTAATATATTATGAGGATATTGGGCAAACTTTGGCCACTTAAAGTGCCAACATATAGACAATAATATATAAATGTAATCAATCATAAGGGAACGTGCCCATACTACGTGACCCGTTCAGGGGGGGGGGTTAGTCTTTAAAAATACCACTCTTGTTCACAGGGGGGGTCACGTAGTCAATATCCTCTAGGAAAATCTCACGCTTTTTCGAGCTATATAATATATGGGCGCTTTTTAGCGCCCATATAGCACGCATTCTAGGCGCCACGCGGCAAGCGCCGTATTAATAGTAAGACAAACGTGAGCCAAAATATTATTTTTTAACATTCTATTTGCAAAAAATTATATAAAACCATATTTCTGAATTACTACGTGAAAACTCGAGGGTTGGGGGGGGGGTCTTAGCAAATACCACGGTGGTCATCGAGGGGGGGGGGGGGAAGGGTGTTGAAAAAATTAAAAAAATGGGTCACGTAGTATGTGTGCGTTCTCTAAACAGGCAGTTACCAATCATCTAATGTGGCAATGTATTAATACATCCGTCAGAAAGTTACTTAGGCTAAACAGCTTTATAACCGCATGTTCTGATAACTTTAGCTTAAGTTAGTAAAATTAATTAGTTTTTAAATTATAATAATTAGTAAGGAATCAGCTTCCCAAAGTCAGTATTTTCGTTTTATAAGCTGGTCTTATAAACTGCATAATATGTAGCTCAATTTTCAATCCAATGTTTTTATAATAACTTTTTATTAGTATAGTAAGTATAATTTTTGTAAAGTATTCTTAACTTTTTAAAACGTGAATAGTCAAATGAATGAATGTTTAGACTGAATTGTTATATTTTTGTGTACCTATGCATATAATTTTCATAATAAAAGATGTTTTAAAAAAGTTTTTTTTAACTTTATCCTGCCATTACTGGACCAGCATGGCTATTCTAAAACGTCGGAAACGTTTCCGATCAGATTCGTTAGTTTTTCATTTCAATGTGGTAAGTAACTAAAACAATTTTCTCTAGTAAAACACAGTAAAAAACAATAAATATTGTATATTTCTGTGTTTTACTTACCACATCGAAATGAAAAACTAACGAATCCGATTGGAAACGTTTCCGACGTTTTAGAAGCTGTCGCCCACGATATTCTTTATGCACAACAATGACATGCTGCAAACCAGCGGTCTTCATTGTTTTACTCTATACCCTCGTTTTGAGGTTGAGGAGAACAGGTGATGTGTCTGAAGTTGAGAGCTCCTTGATGCAAGTATCCTGAGGCTCTCATCACATCAGTGTCATACAAAAACCACATTATATTATCCTCTGGGTAGTACAAGTAGCGGCACGTAAGTCTAGCGCTGAACAAAACGTGGAGGGGATAGTTGCTCATGTGTACTGTCGCGCAAGCAATACAATTAGTATAAAATAAAAAGAGATGAGATCCCGACCAAGATACCTTACTTTTGACTTCTGCGCAATTACGGTCAGCACTAGTTTCGTGCCGCTACTTGTACGTGATGGGAAATTTGGGAGGATAAAGTATTAAAATATTCCCAAATAGCGTTAAACAATAGTATATTTTAATGAAAAATATTACATTAAACTGTTTTAGTGATAATTTTCAGTTTAAGCTTTAGAGATGATAGACAGGGTATTGTTTTGAACGGTTTAATTTAAGTTACTTAAAAATCTTACATCTAACTTAAACTAAGTGGGAATTCTAAGGTTTGTTTTGATCCTTCAGCTTTTCAAGTTGTTGTCTGAAAAAAAAAATACAATCAAATTGAGAACCTCCTCCTTTTTTGAAGTCAGTTAAAAAGAATGTGTTAAATTCTTCAAATGATCAATCAACGTGTTAAGCAATCAAATGATGAATATCGTCATCAGCAATCTTTAGACGTCCACTGCTGCTGGATGAGGCCTCCCCCAAAACACATGGGGGAAATTCCCGTAATCACCACACTTGCCAGGTGGATTGGTGATTGCAGTATACATGTTGAGTACTCAGGTGGATGCTGCTGCTCATCCCCTGGTGTAATCCCTTGGTCACTTTTTATAACATCCATCGGGATGGATATGGAGGGGTCTATTCTAAGGCTGGGCACACAATGGCACAGTATGCTAAATATAGTAAAGGAAAAATTTATGATTTCCTGTTTTATGAACTGGCAGGTGGTCCAAATATGTAGCATTGCACTGCACCGGCACCCTGGGACGGGAGCAAGTCTCATGAGCCTGTAACTTTCTTACTCCCATACCCTTCAAACCTGACAGCAAAACTCGGATTACTGCTTAGCGACTAGTATGGTGTTAATGTTAATGTTAAAGAACTCCCTTTTCCGCATTCGAACTCTATGGATGGTCCATTATGCGTGAGAGTAAACTAGCTAGATAGTTAGCCAGCCTAACTCCGTCCAGAAGCACAGAAGTTTCCTGGGGTCTTCGCAGGCTTCGCGGAGTGACCTCGGGTTGTTGAGGATTTGTTCACGTTGAGCTGCTACTCCCACGCATTCCAGGACTACGTGGGCAGCCGATTCTTCTTCGGTCAGACACCCCCTGCAGAGTGGGCTGTCTGTGGCTCCGATGTTGTAGAGGTGTTTGTTCAGGAGACAGTGGCCTGTGAGTGTCCCCACGATGGTACGAAGGTCCGGTCTTGAAAGGTTGAGCAGACGACGCGTGAGCCGTGGTGAGACAGCCGGAACGGCTGCTCTTGACTGTCTGCAATCCGTGGTCCGTGCCCAACGCTCGTTGTGTTGATTTAGGGTGCGAAGCCGCATCCAAGTGCGTAGCTGAGAAAAGGGTAGAGGTAGGAATGGAGATGGTCCCTCTGTGGTTGTTCCCGACCCTCTTCTAGCCAACTCATCTGCGGTGTCATTACCCAGCGATCCACTATGTCCCTTTATCCATTGTAGAGTCACCTTGTTTCCTATGGCGATTCTCTCCAGGGCCAGGTGACATTCGTAAACGAGCTTGGAGTTGCAGCTATGGCTCTCCAGAGCTCTGAGTGTTGCTGAGCTGTCGGAGAGGATCTTTACGTTGTAGTCTGTGATCCCTCTCCTGCTCATTGCGGTGGCGGCTTCGGTGATGGCCACGCATTCACATAGGAAAATAGAACTGTGTGTGCCTAGCGTTAATGATATATTAATGTTGAGATCAAGCGAGTGTATTCCAGCGCCAGTTCCCTGTATGGTTTTTGAGCCATCAGTGTAGACACGGACCTCGCTGATTCCTGATTGATCTCTTAGGTCTTCGTAGAGTTGTATGTGGTAGTGTTTCCGAAATATGTGTTGTTTAGGGATCTTATCACACGGGGCGGCTAATAGCGGTTCGTAAGTTATCGCTCTGTCTAGGATGGATGCGTGCAAACTCCTAGTATTTCCCCACAATCCTAGGTGCTTGAGTCTGATAGCGGCCATGGTTGCTTCCTGCTGTATGAAGAAGTCAAGCGGCGGTAGGCCCAGAATGGTCTCAAGGGCGGCTGTCGGTGTTGTTCTCATGCAGCCCGTGATTGCAGAGCATGCAAGTCTCTGAAATCGCTGCAGCTTAGTAATCACGGTGCTTAGTTCAGTTCTGGTCCACCATACGATTGCTCCGTATGTAAGTGTCGGTCTGATTACGGCTGTGTAAAGCCACAATGTTATTTTTGGAGAAAGCCCCCAAGTTTTCCCGAGCATTCTGCTACATTGAAAGAAAGCTGCACATGCTCGTTGTAGTTTATGGTCAAGGTGCTTATTCCATAGCAGTTTGTTATCCAGTATGACCCCTAGATACTTGACTTCGTTGGTTAATCTTATTTCAGTGTTGAATAGCTTAGGGAGTCTAAGATTCCCTAAGTTTCTTTTGTGTGTGAACATAATGAGTTCAGTTTTTGTAGGGTTAACTGATAAACCATGGCTTGTACACCAGGTTTCGATTGTTCTAAAGGCAGAGCTAATGAGGTTGCATAAGATATTCTCGAAGCATCCGGTCGCAAGAATGGCAAGGTCATCTGCGTATCCCACCGTGAATAGCCCGCGGCCATTCAGTTTTCGGATGAGCTCGTCTACGACTATGTTCCATAAAAGTGGCGAGAGAACACCGCCCTGTGGGCAGCCTCTGGCCACTATGCCTCTAGTGGTCGTGTTGACTGTGAACTGTATAGCTCTGTATTTCAGCATATTGTCTATCCACTCTGCAAGCGTTGGAGCGACGCCATATCCCTCCAGTGCTTGATGTATGCTAGTGAATGAGGTTTTGTCAAACGCTCCTTCGATGTCTATAAAGGCACCTAGAGTTGGTTGTTTTGTGGCTAACCCATCTCCAATGCGTGATACTACGCTGTGAAGTGCAGATTCTGTGGATTTACCTTTGCTATAGGCGTGTTGTTGTGGATGTAGGGGCTTGTGCAAGAGAGCATTTCCATTAGAGAACATTAGTATGGTGTTTATAAACCAGTTTCGATCGAGAAAGGGAGTAGATATAAAAACAGACGAGTCATAGACTAACAATACAACTAACCTCAACTGTTGACTGAAATCGTCTTGCACAATGTCGTCCTCCCAGTTATCCTCCCACACGGACACGTCTTCATCATCTGCGTCTTCTGTGCCCCAATCTATTACGGAAAAACACGAAATATAAGCAAATACTGAATAAAAACTATATCAAAAGTTTGAACGACAAAAAACTTACTTTCCGCGGGGAATTCTTCGAATTCATCATCTTCCTCCAAAAGACCAAGATCTACTTTCTGTTTATCAGCCATTGTGTTGAAGTTTTTGTATAAAATAAGCTAATTAAGTTCACAGTTAAAGCGGCGAACGCTCAAAACCAAACACAAAAATGAAAATTGCAATTTCATTCGTTTGACAATTAGCAATGTCAATTTGCCACTGACAGACATAGACATATAATATGATGATAGTGACATGACAGAAAAGCATATTTTTGTGCTGGTAATAATATTTTCATGAAAATTTGATAGATTACTACTCACCACTAGATGTCGCTACCATGAAATGAGCTTCACGGTCATGTCACGATAAATCTGTGGTCAGAGTATTCATTAGTTATAGCATTTAGGGGTATCCCCATGGAAGAAGATTGACATTCATTCTTCCGTGGGTATTCCGTAGACTTCAGAAGAAATAACTAATTTCCTCTGAGCCGTAGACAGCTCTGTCTACGGAGTAAGGGGTACTCCCTATTGTAGTCCTCCCGTTTTAGGGGTACCTACTCCATCCAACAATTGCAATAATGTGCAATATTATGTACCACTCACAATATTTCGCGATATCTCGAATTGTTAGGGGTTCTGAGGGATTATTACGAGTTTACCATTGCAACTACACTACACCACTAGTCACAGTGAAGGTTCATGCATAACTCGCGAACGAAACGATAGTTGCAATACAAAACTCGAAATGTAGGGTAGGTAAGGTACCCTCTCTTTCGGTATTACCTACCTACAACTGAAATGTGAAACAGAATTGCTCATAAAAATAGTCAAATTTCAGTTTTTACACCAGAGTTTTTCACATTATTAATTAAGTAAGTAATGTAAAACCAAAAATAAATAGGGTTTCTTTCAAACGTTTATTTTATTGAACCTTATTACATTACATACTCATAGGAGTGTACTTAAGATTATTAATGTTTTAACAATCAAAGTAAAATCTTGCTATGAAATTATCACAAATTATCACATTATCTACATAATCAGACTGTAAAATGTGTATATGAGAAAGCTTTCTTTTATAAATATATAGGTATATAATAAAAAAATAAATCAATAAAATAGGTATTTCAAATGTTACAAAAGACCTACTAACTTTTAAGTAAAAAACATGTTTGATTGCATGCCGATTTTCATAGTACTCTTAATGAATATGATAAAATACGGTATTTTTATACCTATTAGGTACTCTTTGACTACACCAACGGCTAAAAATACTTCACAATATAAAAAGTATTTATTTAAAAATATAAATTAATTAGGTATACATAGATAAAACATGAGTTATTATATCAAAGTAAAACTACCAACGATAAATAGGATTTACAAAATGATCCATATACCTACTCTCAAAAATTGATCCTCGTTTCCCTACAACGTAGCATTTCACAAGAAACTAGCAACACTAAATTTCTTTATAAATGTTACAAAGGCTGTGAACAAAATTTCTATTCAGCCTTTACAAAAATCAAAATCCATAAAATTCAAAAAAAACCTTTTAACGGCACTCAAAAATCAGATATTGGTGAAGAATTTTCGGAATATCGAAGTCTGGTACATCGTGGACCAGCGCTGGACCCAAATATCTGCGCAGGTAAATCCTCGTTTGCGCGATCAGAGAGATAGGAGTCTTGGCGCGTTCGATTAAGGTCTGTTTCTGCGCGGCGTTCAACACGTTGTTTCTCTTGATCATGCAAAGGTCGAAGGATTCAGCCGCTTCTAGAAGGAGGTAGAAGATGGGTTCGTACTCTTCGGACGTCACGTTCTGGAGGTGGTTAAGGATACCGTCCGGGTCACGGAACTGCGTCTTCATGATGACCTGAAAGTAACAAAAATTTGTTAGGTTCTACTTGTTAGGTTCTTCTTGGTAGTACCTATACAGGGTACTACCTACATACTATACACACATATATATACATACATTATCCAACTAATATTAAAATAAATGGGGAGACACTTGATCTTGTCAAGTCTACCATTTTCTTGGGGCTTAATATTGATGCAGGGTTGCAGTGGGCACCACAAATTGTGGCTCTTGCTGGTAGACTTAGTTCCGCTGCATATGCAGTTCGTATAATAAGGCAGCTTACTGATGAAGCTACAGCTAGGCTTGTTTATTTTAGCTACTTCCATAGTGTTATGTCATATGGTATGATACTGTGGGGTAAAGCAGCAGACATCCAAGCTATTTTTGTCTTACAAAAACGGGCAATACGTGCCATTTATAAAATGAAGTCGCGTGACTCCTTGAGGGAGCGTTTCAAAGAAATCAACATTCTTACAGTATATATCGCAATATATCTATGAAATATTGTTGGGGCGGTATACTTAATTACATACACAAACACTTGGATAGTTTTATGATAAAAAGTGACGTGCATGGTATTAACACGAGAAATAAACACAAACTAAATATACCAAAATTTCGATTAAAGAAAGTAAGTGGGTCTTTTATGGGGAATTCTGTACGGTTCTTTAATATACTTCCAGAAGGTGCATTTAAACTTCCTATTCGAAGATTTAAATCCTACATAAAGATGAATCTAATTAAGAAAGCGTATTACACTCTTGATGACTATATTAATGATAAAGCTGCGTGGCCTGATGTCGCTCTGCCCCTCGACTGCTAAAATGGAAATTTGCAATATCTGTACTTTCCTATTTACATGTTTGTATTAGATTATTATTGAACGAGCGAAGCGAGTTCTCTGAGTCAAGTTGGAAGAATCGGCGTTTGTATGTATGTGTGTATGTATGTATGTATGTTTGTCCGATGAAAACTTCCAAACCGTTAATCCGATCTTCATGAAATTTGGTATGGGGGTAGATAGTATTGGTACAATTTGTAGGTAAGGTTATGAGCTATATCGGTCAGGGGGTTGCTGAGATATTGGGGTCCAAGAGGGGGTAAAAAAAATAAAAGTGAGACAGTCAGATCAAGTGGGGTGTCTAATGAAAGCGCTTTAGTTGGACATTTCAAAACTGTTTTTAATAAGTATTTAAACTTAGTAGTTTCCGAGATATTAGGGAAAATAAAAAACGCAAAAATCAAAAATTCTAGGGTACTTCCAGCTGTCCCACAATGCTGAAATTTGGTATGCTTGTGGCTTTTGTGTCACAACTACAGGGAAAAGTCTGAAATTGAAGAAATTAGAAACCTGAACCTTAAAAAACAAAAACCAATATACCATCCATTGTTGACCCCCCATTCCTAGGAATTTGAATGACATTGGAGTTCTATGTTTTTGTCAAAAGGACGTTATCAATTCATTCGTCAAGTACTTTATATACTAACTGGTATGTAGTATTTACGCTCTGTTGCTTAGTCCTATTCAAAGGCTATTTCGATGATGTGTAGAAAAATTACCTATAGAGGTTAATTTTTTTTCTCAGTAAATGATTTTAGAAATCGGTAAGAAGGGTAAAGAAAGTAAAATATGCAAAAAAATATCTCGAAGATACTTCAAGTTCTCTGGTAATGCTGAAATTTATTATTTAAGTATATTTTGTTCTACGGGGAGAAGTCGAAAATTCAGGATTTTTTCTTTGTAATATCCATTTTAGAGTAGAAAATTTAAATCTTTAAAAATTAGGTACCTAAACTACAACTAGATGGCACTGCTTAATTAAAGAAAACTTTTTTCTTGCTTCACAAAATCTCTTTCATATGAGAGAAATTGACTCGATAGTTTTAGATTTCTGATGGATCATCCATACAAACATACATACATAGCTTACATAGCTTTCTTCCCCTCTTAAATTAGTCGGGCTGATAAAGGTGTCATTGCGAGGTCTCAGTTCGGGGCGAACCACTAGTTTATAAGTATAACAAGCGTAGCGTGTGCTGTCTTGCATATTTTTGCTGATGTTTATTTACTTTTGACTACCTTCCTAAGGTTTTTAAGTTCTCATTTACTATGTATCAGCAACTCCTTGCTCCGAGGCACCACACAGGCGCTTCTCACCTAGTTGTAAGACGGACCATTTATGTAAGCCAAGCCGAGTTTGTTGCCTGATTCTTCTAGGCTTGGTCGCGTTGGAACAGGAGTAATTTAATTTTATATAAGACGATTCAAAATGATCCTTGTGATTTCAATGAATAAAGTTCTTTTTGACTTTGACTTTGACTACTTTGACGACCTCTGTGGCGCGGCGCGGCGGGTGAGTAGCCGGCTGAGACGCAAGAGGTGCGGGTTCGATTCCCGCTGCGGGACAAATGTTTGCATGGTCTGCAAATATTTGTTCCGGGTCTGGGTGTTGTGGTACCATGGTACTCGTAGTTCCTGATACCCACGACACAGGGAATCCTAGTGTGGGATCAGGACTATAAGTATGTGACTGTTGGGTGTTATGTTATGTTATTCTTATAGCTGTAGACTATGATCAAATTGATGTCCATTCAAAGGTCTATCTGGAAGAGATCACTTCTTAGCGATAAGACTATCCATTGTAGGTACCTCCGACTGAGCACAATTCAGGTAAGAGCTCGCTTTGCTCGTCATATACAAACACGTTTGCAACGCTTCGCTCACGCTAGCAGGCAGAGTTTTTTAGTTTATTCAAGAAGGACATATACAGAAGATACGAACCCTAGCGCCGTATCTGAGCAGCAGAGACACTATGGCCGCGCTGGGCTCAGCATTGCTGGCGAGGTACTCGGCGAGCGCCGGGCGTAGCTGGGTCGCATCTTCATCGTTGTATACCTTAAGGTTTGGGTTCGCGCCGCTTTCTAGAAGGATCTAGAAGAAAATATATAGTTCATCATCACATTATAATCATCATAATCATAATAAAAAAAAAACTTAAACCGGTGGTAAGACTACCTCCCCCCCCGTTCGTTGCCTGGCAACTGCGAGTCAAGGTCACACTACACGCCACTTTTCGATTTACAAATAATGACGTAAAAATAAATACACGTGATATCTTACTACACCCCTCCCTCCCCCTTGTGATATTTCGTGATTTTTGCTAAACTCCATCCCCCCCCCTTTCTAGCCGTCCCTAATCACCACGCCTGGCTGTCGGTTTCGTGATCGCAGAGTTTTTCTGTTGAAATTACAGGTAGTACTAAAGACCGTTCACCGTAAGTTGTCCTCTGCCTTGAATAGTGCCACTATTGCAGGAAGAATTATGCAAGGCAGGATTAGGAGGTGATTGACAAATTTCACCATTGTATTCTATGAGAAGGCTTCGACCACCAGTGGATCCGACATTCACCAGCTAAATTTTTTTTTTAATTTACTTATTTAACAAAAGTAATTCATTATGTATACATAGGTAAAACATGAGTTGGTTATATCAGGGTAAAAAATATGTTAAACTACCAACGATAATTAGGTCTTAAACATAGTACCTACAGACCGTTCACCGTTAGATGTCCTCGCCTGCAATAGTGGGACCGGTGTACTATGTTTAATACTTTTCATCCGTTATGTCTCAGGATGACAGGCACAATACAATGCGATGTAGGACGCGTCCTATATGGACGTGACCTAAGAGATATTGCATTTGTAATGGGCTTGGGTTACCGCTTAACATCAAAGGCCTTACCATTAGCTCTTATAGCAATTCAGTACAAAATATCGGTTCGTCGTTGACATCCGTCATCATTGAATATCTTTATTCGCAGAAGTCTATATACCTTCTGCTACTGTGCCTTAAAATATAGCTGCAGACATCACGGAACCGATATTTTGTACTGAATAGTTTTTGAAATAAATCACTATAAGAGCTGTAAGGCTGCTGGTAAGCAACAACTCAGTTCACCATTACGTACCTTAATGTAGGTACATGGACGTAGGTTACATAATTAAACCTATTAGGTAGGTGTAGGTACGTCGTACATATTATTCATCCTGTAATTATTGGGTGCGATTTCGAAGTTTTGGCAGAATATCAAGTTCATTAACACTTCAGAAGTATTTCTCAGTATACAAACAAAGAAACTTTTCCTTCTGGAAATACCTTAATACCTACATACTTATGAAGTCATATTACACAATATTTTCCTCTATTCCCACTAGCCCCCGTGGTGCCTATCAAACGTAATTACTTTCAAATAAAAAAAAACGGTTAATTGCGCTCTATATAAATAATAAATAAATAAAGGAGTATTAATTTTAATCAACAAGACGATTCAAAATGATCCTTGTGATTTCAATGAATAAAATTCTTTTAATTTGATACTATACTATGGGAGTTCACTGATTATAGTGAAATTTATTTTGTCTGTAATCCGTTGTAAATGAAACACTTCGACAATATCGTTCCCAACGTAACTTGTGACTCAATGGGAAAAAATCCCAACGAGTCACACTAACCCTTCTTCACTTCACTCTCACTACATACTCACTTTAATCATTTCCTTCCTATTGGTGATATTGTCTGAGCAGGCGACCTGAAGAGGCGATCCGATCACCGAACTAGAAGTGTTCACTTGAGCACCTGTAATGGAACAATGGATGAATGGTACAATTGATCCCTTCACCACACTATGTATCTCACCATCGATCGGTCCCATTGCGGGACCACTATACCTGAAACTGACCTAACGCGTGCCCATCAAACAAAAAAGTCAGTAGGAAATGTAGGAGGATTCCCAACGAGTAACACCCAAATGATACCACTGTAACTCGTTGGGGTTTTCCCATCGAGTAATACTGTTCGCTGTGTGTTACTCGTTGGGAATAGTTCTGTAAATAGTTCCCAACGAGTCACATGAATATTTTGTTATGTACGTGAAGACGAGTTTACTTATGAGTTTCAACCACTTTTTCTTACAAATCCATCCCATTTAAGCGCTAAAAAAGAAAAGTCGAATTTCGCCCGTGGTATTTCCAGCCTAGGAATAAAGCCCTCCTTCTACTCCCATGGATGTAGTAAAAGCCTTAGAAAGGGATTATACTAGGGGATGGGGAGCAGCATCCACCTGAATAACACCATACTGCGATCACCAATCCGCCTGCCAAGCATGGTGATTATGGCAAATCCCTTCCATTGCACGCTATGCATGCTATGGGGGAGACCTCATCCAGCAGTGGATGTCTACTGGCTGATGAAGATAACTGCTGGTCTGCTGGCTGGACAGATTTGAATGCGGTTCTCATCATTGTAGAGCACACTTACCAGCGGATAGCAGCATCTGGAGCATGGCCACGTCTCCCTTCAGGATGGCCAGGTCGAGTGGGCTGGGCTTGCTGAGCTCCGGGCACTCGTAGTTGGTGCGCGATCCTTGCTTGATCAGCAAGTTTACCACTTCAGTGTTACCTGAAAAAAAAAAGCAAAGAAACCAAATGAAATCAATGAAGGGTTTTCATCTTCGATTAAAAAAAAAGTAGTTCAAATTGGTTCGATAGATGGCGCTGACTTAACTGTAGCTGACAAGATTGTCAAATGTATTATCTGTGGTGTTCGCGTACTGAGCTATTATCTAACTAATCTGTGGCTATTAGTCATGATATTCTGTTTGTGTCTGCTTCTTGAGAGTGCGCTAGTGATTTCGTGGTGTTTTTATAAGTACCTAAGCAAAAATAAATACCACGAAACGAAAATATATCCACGTTGTTGATGTTGACATTTAACTTTATTTTGACACTTGACAGCTACGTAACAGAGCAGCGCCATCTATTTTCAACGCTGAAAGCATGAATTGAAACGCCCGTGAAAACCCCTCATTAATTAAAGAAAAAAAAATATGGAAGCAGAGATGTTAGAGGCGATTCAACCGTTTTTTTTAATAAATTAAAACAATGTTTTCATTGATTGAAAATACTTCATTGCACACCACAAATTGTTAAGTAGTAAGTATCTATGGCTGAAGCGATCAACCAACCCATATTATCACCCAGCCCGGACTTATTGTGAAACCCGTTCTGGACTTATGTTGAACTGTGAACCCCAGCCGGACTTGTTGTGAACAGTGAAAGCCAGCCTGGATTTATGTTGAACAGTAATCCCCAGCCTGGACTTATATGTTGGACTGTGAACCCCCCGGACTTATTGTGAACTGTGTACCTCAACCTGGACGTATTGTGAACAGAAAACCCTTACCGTGACTTATTATGAACGGTCAACCTGGACTTATCAGAAATTGTGAATCCCAGCACAGATTTATTGGGAACTGTGAACCCCGGGCTTATTGTGAACGGTGAACCCCGGACTTATTGTGAACGGTGAACCACGGACTAATTATGAACGATGAACCCGGACTTACCACTAAGCACAGCGTAGTGCATGACGGTTCTGTAGTCGTTCCTGGCGTCCGCCATTGCGTTCACATCCGCACCGTAGTGGATAAGCAGCAACACGGCTTCTATACCCTGCAAGAGACCGTTCAATAGATTTTGTGAACGCTATTGTGGCGTTTTCTTGGTACACTTGTCTTGAAGAGCTGGGTTCTATACTCGAGTATCAACACTGTATATCTGGATGGTGCATTCATGGTCTGGAGGTAAGGGGGACGATGTGAAATTACAGCCTAGTCTATCACCGACCATAACATAACAGTATCCTTTTATGGTAAAGCCATGGTTGTAGGTAAGGAAAAAAACGGGGTGTGGCTGTGTCGTGGACATGGCCGTGTGTTTTACGTGAATACGAAATTATGTGTACACAGTGAATCGACCTAAAAATAATTGCGTTTCCTCTCCACCGTGCGTGGTGCGTCACAGCCCATACTGAACGTAACAAATTCTTTAACATTTAGCTAACAGGTGGTGTAGTAAAATTTTGGATGTAGATTTTAGATATGTAGCTGCAACACCAAACTGTAGCTCCCGATTTTGTTATGATCAGTTTTCTGAATTGCCTCACACTATGGAATCAAATTTAATGACGCATTCACGACAAAAACTTTTTAATGATTTTTTGTCTGATTGAGACTTCAAAGAGAGTATTAGATTTAGCTCTGAGGCCCAATTCACTAACTAAAAAATAGTTAAAATAGAGTTCGGATCATGTTTCGATCTTGTATCGATGTCTTAAATGTTAAGAATGGTATTCTCCTGACATAAAATACAACACTGTAATGTGATTATATCGAAATGTGACCGAAACTTGAACGATTCAAAGATTTTTCGTTAATTTTAGCATAAGTAGATGGAGTCTCTCTTTACTCTTTCCAATTATATATATATCTATCCTACTCTAATGGTGGTCACCATGAATTGAAAGTAGACTAAATTGTTATTTATGAGGGACTAGAAATTCAACTTTCAGTCAATTTACAATTCAGTCTCGATTCGGTCAACTTTCAGTGTAGTTTTAAAATAACTTAGAGAATTGGGCCTCTGGTCTGATGACATGGCTGTCACATCCAAACCAACAATACATAGTTTAGATGGCAAGTCCTTACCCTTCTCTGCCTAGCCGCCTTCATGAGCGGCGTAAGCCCTGCGCGGTCGCGTGAGTCAGGGTTAGCTCCGAACGTCAGCAGCAGCTCTAGGTACTCCGGGTCGGAGACCAGGTTGATCTCTGAGCCAAAGAAGTAGCGCTTGTTAGGGTCCGCGCCGTGCTCTAGGAGCAGCTTGGCTACGTCCTAGGAAAAATGAGAAATGAGTAACTTTTCCAAAATGTCCCCCGGTTTAAAAATGCTACTTGTCCAGTATTTAGCTTTCTCAGAATGTTTTTTTTCCAAAAGTCCCTTCCCATTATGTCCCTAATAGTCCCTATCCCATAATATCCCTTTCCCAGTATGTCTCTTACCCATAAAGTCCTTTTCTCAGAACGTCCAGTACGTAGCCATAATGTCCCTTTCCCAGTATGTCTCTTACCCATAAAGTCCTTTTCTCAGAACGTCCAGCGTACGTACCCATAATGTCCCTTTCCCAGTATGTCTCTTACCCATAAAGTCCTTTTCTCAGAACGTCCAGTACGTAGCCATAATGTCCCTTTCCCAGTATGTCTCTTACCCATAAAGTCCTTTTCTCAGAACGTCCAGTACGTAGCCATAATGTCCCTTTCCCAGTATGTCTCTTACCCATAAAGTCCTTTTCTCAGAACGTCCAGCGTACGTACCCATAATGTCCCTTTCCCAGTATGTCTCTTACCCATAAAGTCCTTTACTCAGAACGTCCAGTACGTACCCCATAATATCCCTTCCTTAGAATGTCCCTTTCTCATAATTTATCTTTCCCAAAATGGCTCTTTCCCAGAATGGGAACTTGTAAAGGATCCAACTCACAAAGTGTTTGTTCCTGATGGCAAGTCGCAGTGGTTCGTCGCACAGAGTGGTGCGCGGGAACTCCTCGCCCGTGTCGGGACGGTAGTCCAGCGCCGCACCACTCTCCAGCAGAAGCTTCACCAGCTCTGTGTACCTGGAACAACACCATCATTCCATCATGCAACTCAATGTACCTGCTGTAGCGTACTTATAACATAACAAACACTCAACAATCACTTACGTAGTCATGATTCTACACTAGGATTCCCTATTTTTATTATTATTTTAATTTGTTAGCTAGCAGCCTGGTAGCCTTCAGGTGTCTGCCAGTTGGCATACTGTCAGCGGACAGATGCAGCGCGTTGTACCCGCAGTCTTAACGCGCGTTGGCGTCGCATCCTCTGACAAGCAGAAGCCTGGTAGCCTCCAGTTGTCTGCCAGCGTGCATAGTGTCTTACCCATGCTCGGCGGAGAGATGCAGCGCACTGTACCCGCAGTCATCACGCGCGTTTGCGTCGCATCCTCTGACTAGCAGCAGCCTAGCTGCCTCCAGGTGGCGCTGCCAGATGGCGTAGTGCAGCGGGCGGAGACCCTGGGTCACTGGCTCGTTTACCTGATGGAAACATAGAGATGTTATACCAGTTAATTTAGTTTTCGTTAGTAGTAGAACTTCTTGTGAAAGAGTTCGTCCGGGGAAGTACTAACACCATACCTATTTCTGCCACCAAGCAGTAGTGTTTGCATTGCTGTCTTTCGGTTTGAAGGGTACGGGTGCCGGTGAAATTACAGGCACATGAGACTTTTCATCTTTATGTCTCAGGGTCGGCAGCGCGCGTGTGATGCCTTTGGTGTTGCAGGCGTCCATAGGCTACGGTAACTGCTTTCCATCAGGTGGGATGTATACTTGTTTGCTTGCCAAGTAGCATAACAAAAAATACTACCCCCTGAGCCGTGGTATGTGTCCGGTCTAAGAATAGATCCCTCCGCCTCCTCCCGTAGATGTCGTAAAAAGCCGACAAAAAGATTCACAGGGCACGGGCAGCAGCATCCATCTGTGTCATCATCATCTGCCATTGATGTCCACTGCTGGATGAAGCCTCCCACATTGAAAGCAATGGGGGGGGGGGGGATTTGCCATAATCAACACGCTCTTGGCAGGTGGATTGGTGATCGCAGTATTAGTGTTAAGTACTCACCTGGATGCTGATGCTTACCCCTTGGTCCCTTAGTCGGCTATTACGACATCTACGGAGATGGAGAGGTCTATTCCTAGGCCGGACATACCACGGACGCCTGAGCACTTTACATGAACCCTGGCGATCACCGATCCGCTTAAGTGGTGTACGCATTTCCGTTGGTAGGGGAATACATGTCCTTGAGTGGCGACCACAAGCCCCACAACGCAGTGTAGGACGGCATCATGACCCCCACTCGATGAACCGATGCCATTGTAACTGCCGCAGGTAGTCACTGGATGAAGGCGCCTCCAGACCGGACAGGGCATAATACTAGCTGATGTTGAACCATATTGACGACCTCTGTAGCGTGGCGGGTGAGTAGCCAGCAGAGATGCAAGAGGTTGCGGGTTCGATTCCCGAAGTGGAACAAATGTTTGTATGATCTGCAAATATTTGTTCCAGGTCTGGTACTCGTATCTGATACCCACGACACAGGGAATTCTATTCTGGGATCAAGACTACGTATGTGACTATTTTGGGTGTTATGTTATACCTTAGCTCCACAAGCCAGCAGTATCCGGATCTCGTCCAGTGGCACCATCCTGATGATGGAGTCGGCTAGCTCCCGCTGCAACGACTTCTCCGATATCACCTCCGACGGCATGCTGTATAGAAAATTTTAGATAAAAAAAACACTAACACTTCAAGCGACGAGTGCTTGGCTAATAATGAAAACATAGCAGATATAAATGCTATAAGGCTACCACGCCTGTAAAAATATAGCAAATAGTTTTAATCATTTCTTTAATAATATCGCAGGAACTTTAACAAATAACTTAGATGTTCAAGTAGAGAACTGTAATAAATACTTGGGTAACTCACCAATTAATAAAATATTTTTTCAAGTAATTTCTCATTCTGAACTCAGAAAAATTATATTTAGTATTAAAAGTAAATCATCTAAAGACATTTATGACATGGACACTAAAACAGTGAAAGAATTAATTTTATGTAATATTAATATGTTTGGCATTATTCTAAAAGTTTTTAATGAATGTATATTGCAGGGTGTTTTTCCAGATAGTTTGAAGATCGGTAAAATAGTGCCATTATTTAAAAAGGGAGAAACAGTTGATATAGGAAATTACAGACCAGTGTGTATCTTACCCGTTTTGTCAAAATTTTTAGAAAGTGCAATCAAAACTAGAATGATCACATATTTTGAATACAATAAATTATTTACAGAATGCCAATTTGGTTTCCGAAAAGAGAGGTCAACAGAAATGGCCATCAGGAAAACTGTTTACTTCATATTAGAGGCTATGGATAAGTCGCAGAAGGTATCTAGTATCTTCTGCGACTTATCTAAAGCTTTCGATTGTTTGCGACATGACGTCTTAGTTCATAAGCTTAGCTTCTATGGTTTTGAAGGTATTGAACTTGATCTTTTACGGTCTTATTTTAATAACAGAGTTCAAATAGCTACCGTTAATAACATAAAATCAGATGCGGAACACAGTAACATAGGTGTCCCACAAGGTTCCATACTCGGGCCACTACTGTTCTTGATATATGTTAATGATTTAGCAAACTGCCTACCAGATTGGGCATTAATTACTCTCTTTGCGGATGATACGCACGTAGGGATCAAAGACAGGAAACTGGAAATAGTAGAAGAGCAAGCTAATCTGGTAGTTCAAAAATTAAAACTGTGGTTTGAAACAAATGGTATTATTCTAAATGCGGATAAAAGCACTATTTTAAACTATACTAGCAGAAAAAAGAGTAAAAATGATACCATCCGAGAAGTCACATTTTTAGGATTTACTCTAGATTCTACTTTATCCTATAATAGCCAGATAGACAAAATATGCAAAAGGCTAGCAAGCGCTAATTATGCGTTGCTTAGATTGAAACCCATAGTTGATAAAAAAACTCTTCTATTGGTTTACTATGCTTACTGCCATTCTATAATAAACTATGCAATATCAGTCTGGGGAAACGCATCTCAAATTGAAAGAGTCCTCATTTGCCAGAAGAGGTCGTTAAGAATAATACACGGCTTACATAGATTAACTTCAGTCAGAGCTTACTTCAAGAAAGCAAAAATATTGACGGTGGTATCTTTATTTATATATAACTCTCTTATGGAAGTACATTTAAAAAAAGACGATTTACCCATGAAAATGCATATGCATAATTTTAACACTCGAAACAAAGAAAAGTTATATGTACCAAAAACCAGACTTGTTAAGACGTATAGACAAGGTATCTGCCTAAAGCTGGTTCTGTATAATAAACTACCCTTAGAAATAACACGGCTGCCTCCAAACCAATTCAAACATAAAATAAAAATATTTTTTGAGTGTAATCCGTTTTACCATATTGATGAGTACATGAGTTGTTCATTTTCTGAATTGCATGACGTGTAAGTGTATTTACATTTTATTATTTTTTGTATTGTTTTGTGTTAGGCTATTAGAATTATAAGTAATTATATGTACCAACTTGACATACCAATGTTATGCAATGTAACGGAATGGTGAAATAAATAAATATCTAAATATCTAAATATCGCCTTTTTTACTATAGGTATGGTTGTAGATGTAGTAAATGTCTGGTCTACCTAGGGCCTACACGAGTTTTGCATTGCAACTATCGATTTTGCGAGTCGTGAGCGTTCAACGTGACTTACGTAGTAAGTAGGAAAGATTGGAATAAACGACTAATAGTATTGAAGTTATCGTGGCTTGGTAGTAGGTACGTGGTAGGTATACATAGTCGTAATTTTTCTAAAGTTATACGTATTAACTATTTATTCTTCTTGCTGTTTCTATCGACTGCGCGACACAGAATGATTAGGCATTAGTTACTACGTAGTACTACGTAAGTCAGTAGAGTCATTCTGTAAAAACTCGAACGCTAACTCGAATTCACTCAAGTGACCGCACTCACTTCGAAAGCTCGTCAGTAAGGCGCCACAGGCGTTTTAGTTGTACAGAATACGAAATTTGAATATCACCGCGGATTCAGCTCTTCGAGGTTCGAGTGATGTTTACAGAATGACTCTACTGAACGCTCACGAAGTCACGACTCTCAAATCGATAGGTAGTTGCAATGCAAACCCCGTAATAAGCGCTCTGGCTGGCTACCAGAGGCCTCATCAGAGGTTCAAAAACTATTTAGTACAAAATATCGCAGAAGTCTATAGACCTTCTGCTACGGTGCCTTTTAAGAGCTCATGGTAAGGCCTCTGGTTCTCATTGTCATAAATACACCGAAACTTAATTATATTAAAAGCCATCGCACTCGTAAAAGCTCAAAATAAATTATTTATGCCCGAATTAAACCTTAGTTGGTCTTATGACCGTCAACGTTTGGAAAGAAAGGTTAACACGAGATGGCGGGCGTCCAACACGCGTGTTGTGCGTATTGCCAATCGCGTCAGGGAATTTCCTCGAACCAAAACTGTGTGATTGAATTGATTTACCTGTGTAGGTACCTACGTAATTTATTTATTTATTGGGTTCACAAAACAGATTACAATTAAATAACACGACAATGTTACAGTGTTGCAAACTTATAAAAACCAAACTTAAATTACCCCATAAAACGGGCACTGAAAAAAATTAAACATTGTTATCATTGAAACCTAATATCAAGATTCTGAAGAGAATTAATTAGTTAGGTATCTACGTAAAGATGTGAAACTAGTTTCAGTCTCATTCAGTTTAAAGATCGTCTCGCATGTGGCGCGAAATTTAAATTTTATTGTGTTTTTTGCTCATCATAGCTCATTAGGTTTCCTTGTTTTAACAAAATTAGTTTTCGCTGTCACGAGAAGTGTAATTTTATTGTGTTACATGCGTAACGATCCTCCTAAACCGTTTTTGGTAGGCGAACTTAGTAAAACTTAAAAACGTTTGAAGTCGAGTTTTCAATAATTTAAATCCGTTGAATACCTACTATTAAATTAATAAAAAACTGGGAGCGCTACTGTTTTTGAGGTGAATCGATTTATGTGACAGTAAATTATGTTAGTTCCATATTTCGTACTGTATTAGCAGAATTCAGGCCATTACTTTGAAACAAAGTAGGGGAAACGGGAAAGGGGAAGTGGTTTAAATTGAACCAGGACCGTTTTTGATAAAGTTGTCTAACTAACTTAGTAATATGTAACTTCATCATCATCATTAGCCGATAGATGACCACTGCTGGACTAGGTTTTGGGTTTCAAAGGGTTAAATGTAAATAAATTCAAGAATACAGTTCACAAGAAAAACATTAACATCTTACACAAGCAAAATACTAAGATAAATTAGATAGGTAACGTCTTACAAAACACCTAAAAATAAATTTACACCTTCGAGGAAAATCCATGTCTACGGAAATTCTTTGATTTGGACCGCATCCAAAAACCAACTTCAATAAATCCCTCGTACTCCTTACAAAACAATTTAAACTCTACGAAAAGCAGAGCTCATTGAAAACTGGTTACTTAGCAGGCCAATGACAGTATAATTAATTCCTTTCCATACAAATAGAGGGCACCACGTGTTTTGTGTTTACAAAATACGAGTTTTTGCGTTGCAAAACTCTTTTGGCATACTTTTATTATCACGCGCAGTTGTAGCACGCATTTTGACGATCAACAGTAATAAATAACTAATTAATTAAAGCTCAATGTGCGCATTTATCAAGCCGAGGATAAAAACATTGACACGAAGAATTAATCATTTTGAATAATGTGATATACATCACACACCGCGCCAGAGAGCTGATTCTAAGTTTTTAGCACATAATTGACACGGAAGTATGGTGTAGTGTAGTGTAACAAGGCGACTCCGATGAGGGCCCCTAGCGTACACTCTGTGAACCTCATTTTCCATACAAAAATTCGTGTTACACTACACCATAGTCCGTGTCAATTGCTTGTCAAAACTCAGACTCAGAGATCAGCTCTCAGCACTTGCAGGTCCTTTGCAGGATGAGTAATATTATCACGCATCCGATTGTAGCCGTGGTTTCTGTACACTGACTAAGTAACATAGCACTCTAGCAAAGAGCAAGATAAGAAATTACATTTCCATACATCAAACTTTAGAAGTGTTAGCGCAAATGATTTAGTTTTTTTTTTATTAAAAAAAAAAATATGACCATTATCACTCTGTTGTTTCGTGGTCCCAGTATTTATCTATTAATAGAATCACGAAAGAAATATAACATAACATAACAACCCAATAGTCACATACATAGTCCTTGCTAGGATTCCCTGTGTCGTGGATATCAGAAACAATGAGTACCGGGACAAATATTTTCAGATAATGCACACATTTGTCCCACAGCGGGAATTGAACCCGCACCTCATTGCGTCTCAGCCGGTTACTCACCCGCCAACGCCACGGAAGTCGTATCGTCGTTTGTATCAAGACTAATAGCTGATAGAAAACTTACTTCATACTATCATAGACATAAATAAACCACTAAATCTAGACCGGGTGAAGGTCTGAGCACTACAATCAGTCTGCCAGTGACTCAAGGTGGGGCGCCATATAAGACCACCCCACTTCGGAAAGGAAGTTGGCAGGGATTGCACGCTTATACAGCTGACACCTTGATAGTGCGTTGACCTAGTTGCAATGAACGACCTCTGTCGATCGGTCGCGGGTTGGATGCCCATAATCACTCTTGATTAAATTTCTTGATTGCTGCTCTCTAGCACCGTTTAGCTATCTTAAGATAGTGTGGTGAGTAGCCGGCTGAGATGCAAGAGGTGCGAGTTCGATTCCTGCTGCGGGATAAATGTTTGCGTGATCTGCAAATATTTGTTCCAGGTCTGGGTGTTATGGTACCATAGTACTCGTAGTTCCTGATACAGGGAATCCTATTTTGGTATCAGGACTATGTACTTGACTGTTGGGTGTTATATTTGCAACGGTCTTTATATAGGTCAATTGTGTCATTTGTATTTTTTTATTTTGTAATTATACGTGTATTAGTTGTATATTCTTTCCGTAAATAAAGATATTGATGTTAGAGAGCATCGTACTAACTAATAATAACAATAATAATGTTTATTTAGTTATCCTAATAATAACATAATTTGCCGTACTGAAACGAATGTTTGTGTGTAATGAAAGGTTTTGGTTTTGTTTTTTTAAAGAATTACGTTTACAGTTTTTGTTTTTTTTTCGAAATTGTTTCAATATCTTCGTAACCCATTTTGAAAGGGTTTCTTTGCATTTTATGTTTATTCATTAGGTACCTAAATGTTTTTGTCTTATTTATTTTGACATAATATAGGCGAGTTGATGGACATAGTATATTGCATAAATTGTGTTTTTTTCTTCTGCCAAGTGTCAAATAATGTTAGTAGTAGTAGTGTAGTAATAGGTTCAAATTCTAGTGTTCTATGACTTTACTGTGTTTTAGTGTACTGTACTATGATGTTTCAATTCCGAAAAAAGTAGTTACATACAGCTTTCTAACCGTTAGTAACTCTGAATTCAAGTAGGGCATGTCAGTAGGGTATCTTTAAGGTTTACTACTTTAACTAGCGACCACTGTGCTCTTTCGAAAATCAACAGTTTTATTTCATTAACTGGCAGAAGTGGCAGATCAGAGGAAAATAGAGCCGATCTGTTAAATAGAAACGACTCAACCAATCACCAAGAAAATGAAAGAGAAATCTAATAATGGCGCTGCAGTTTGAGTTGGCCTATCAAATATATGGATTTTGAACTCTTGTGGTACTGGCACAAGAATTAGTATCTATAATATATGTTTATTATTGTGGTACTGGCAACACTGGTGGTGGTATAAGCACAAATTCCTATGAGTCTTGTAATGATCGATGCTTATAGAGAATCCATCAATGGAGGTGCCAAAGATCGTGTTATAAAACCGTACAATTTGACATCAATCCAACATACCTTTCCCTTATCAATCTTATCATTCATTGATAGAGACAGTCCGTTACTATCAGATGAAGTAATTAATAAAATATGTTTTATATGGCAACAACAATAAATTATCTGCCAAACAAAGTTTGCGCCGGAAATGCTCCGAGTGAAGAAATGATGACAAGTTGGATTGGTAGAATGAAGTCTGGATTTGAATGGCAGCATCAGCGAATGCCCGATTCAAATTTAGCTAGTATTTAGTCAAGTTCAGTGAGCATTTCATTTAATTGATCAGTGGACCCGTTATACGGTTCATTCTAGGCCCGTCAACCAATAAAATGCCTACTAACCACTATCCTGGCAAGCATAATCTAACTCTTTTTGTGCAAAGGCTTCGCTCATAAAGCCGGAGTGTAATCTTTTGTATGCTAAATAAAAGTGGTAAGGATCAACTTAGTTTGAATATCAGGATTGTCCATGAAAATGGATGCGACACAGTAACTCAGGGCAACCCAAAAAGGCATAGGTTATGCAAAAAAAAGCTGACTGTTTTGCTGAATTTATTTACTTTTTTTTGATAATTTTATTTATTAATTTATCAAACAACAAACAGTCGTTCATATCATCTGGGGGCTTAGTACTGGTTTTGATAGTATACGAAAATATATGAAGTTTCGTTTCCATCCAATACATTTACTGACAGCGTCCTTAGTTGTCTTCTCGTTTTCGCTAGGGGCACTGCAAGTAAATGTATGAAAGGAAACGAAACTTCATATAGCTTCGTAAACTATCAAAACCCGTACTAAGCCCCCAGATAACATAAGACAGATCTCTCTTCGTACCAAAGAGTTCATAAACTAAAGACGTCTTTAACACAAGGTTCAATTACACGTCACAGTTTAGGTATTGCTTGCCAATCAGCCCCACCAGACCGGGGCATGACAACGTCGACAATTCAGCATGTGACATCATGGCCTCGGTAGGACGTTACACTGATGGATACGATTTCATTATTGTTGACAGTGAATAAATTAATCAGATTATGAATTATGATTTGTAAAAAAATTTTGGAATAAAATGTCGACTCAGTTGGAAATAAATTATTTAAGTAATCTGACAAAATTTTAATTTACAGCCAAAACATTAAGTTTATGAGACAAAAGGTCAAAAACCGGTAATTTAAAAAATGTTTTAAATTAGCGGGAAATAAAACAAAATGGCGTCTATATTCAGTTAAGGCGCAAATGTACGTTTGCTTGGCATGGATCTCTCAAATGTTAATTTATTGCTTTTAAATCGATTTGAAAGTATTGCTACTGAGAACAACTCATCCTGGATCTAGAAATCAGGAATGAATACTAAATAGCTTTTACCACTCGTACTGATTAACTTAGCTTTAAAACCATAGTGCCCAACAGTTATCTACATATTATACACTTTTAATATTAATAATAATATCAGATATAAAAAGAAAGGATTTGTACTTTTGTTTGTATGAAAAAACTCAAAAACTACTGGGGCGTTTTTAAACATTAATCACAGCTCATCAACACTTCTTGTGATAGCGAAAACTGATTTTGCGAAAACTAGGAGACCATAGACACATGTTTTAGTTGTTATTGTCTCATAAATATTATTAGTTTAGCTAAGAATATCCTTCAATAACTTTTACAGTGTTTTTTTGGTTTAGGGATATCCGTAGCTTAACTAATGATATTCATGAGATCATATTTATAAAAACATGTATGTTGGATCTTCTAGTTTTCGCAAAACCTATTTTCGCTATCTCAAGAAGTGTTGATGAGCCGTGACGAGCAAAAAACACAGTAAAATTTGAATTCCGCGCCACATGCGAGACGATCCACCAGGTGTAGTAGCCCGTTAATTAAAAAGTGTCTTGTTTGTTCTGTACCATTTTCGGCGTAAGCTTTCGAGGTCAAATGTGTATGTTTTGAAAACAAAATGGTAACAAAGCTCATTTCTAAATTTAGGATGAGTAGGTACGCCACAATTAAACGCCCACGAACCCGTGTTTACGTTCTTATTTCCGTTTCGATATATGAGTTTCATGAGTTTTTATGTTGTATTTTCAAGGTTTATTTATACCTACCATATTACAGACAAAATAATAATAAATAAAGTGAAGACCCAACTACTTCTACGTGAAGTAGGTATTTTAGAAACCGGAATCAGAACATCATCGGATCATCTTCTTGATGAATTAAGTAAAGGTGGTAAGTAATTACACCGTGTTGTACCATGGTGTGGCCGGGATCTGCAAATATTTGTTCCGGGTCTGGGCAGTGACGGATTAAGACTACTTGATGCCCTAAGCAATCCATGCCTGAGGGCCCCCCTATCCGTATGTCAACTAGAATCGGTCTTTAAACCTTTACCCCCTAAAAACAAACACGCGAATTTTCAAATTAGTCCTGGAAACTTTTTTGGTGTGGTTTTTGGTGACGTGAGAGTGAGACGTGATGACCTAAGGATGGATTTTTTTTGTGCTTCTTCTGGTGCCTCCCAAGACGTGATGCCCTAGGCAATTGCTTAATTTGATTAAGGGTTAATCCGTCACTGGGTCTGGGTGATAAGATACTATGGTACTCATGCTTCCTGATACCCACAACACAGGGAATCCTAGTGTGGGATCAGGACTATGTATACCGTTGGGTGTTATATTATGTTACTTCTTATCAATCATCATCAACCACCCTAAGAATAGTTTTTCCTTCTCCTCCCGTGGATGTAGTAAAAGCTTTACTAAGGGATTACACCAGGGGATGAGCAGTAGCATGCATCTGAGTACTTCATCACCAACTGCGATCACCAATCCGTCAGCCAAGCGTGGCAAAGAAATCCCCCCCATTGTATGCAATAGGGGAGGTCTAGTCCAGTAGTGGACGTAAACATGACGTGATGATGATGAAGTAAATATAAAATTTTAATTAGTTTCACACTTATCTTACTAATATAATAGGTAAGTAACTACTAGATACTGAAAGAATAATACAATTACTTATACATACAATTTAAAAACTACAAATGAAACACTTGAGCTAGCTAAAGACCATTGCAAACGATACTTAACAATAAAATATAGTATGTAAATGAGTCAACACTTTTGAACCACTTTCCGATGTTCTACTAAGCTAAAAATTTGCAAAACTAGTAGTTTCAGTGACAATACAATATTATGACATCATAAAGTTGATCTGGGCCCCAATTCTACTAAACAAATTGTGTTTGAATCGTTAATGAATTATCTCAAAGTGGTCACTTTTGACACTTTTGCTATACCAAAAGTGTCAAAAATTAAAATTTTGTGATAATTAATTAACAATTTGTTTGGTAGAATTGGGGCCCTGATGTTGGAGATGAAAGGTACCTACAGACAATCCAACAGGTAAACATCTCCTATAGGATAATAGTAGACTGGCCATGTTTGGGCTCATTTCGGTTAGCTCACGGTTCCAATTAATAATTACATCAGCTAGCCTAAGCTGGAATTCCAATTTCATAAAAACTCACCTATGTTTGTCAACAAAAAACTTAGTTAATTCATTATTTACTGTTTTTTTGTTTGATTAATACAAAACAACTATTACAAATCCATAGAAAAAATGTATTCGGACATGAGTAAGTTACCTAACAAAAGCATATTTTTCCTCATTTATTACTTCAAAGAGAAGCTAGGTAGGTACCTACCTGCCTATAATTTTCAGAATTTACATAACACAGAGAAAAAGTTCTAACTAATGAGGAATTAATGGCAAACATAATTATTTATGCTGAGTTTCTATTTATTCGATAAGTTTTTATAACACTTTATTAGTAGGTTACCTAGAACACACAAACAAAACAACACAAATTAATACAGACAATAAATTGTTACAGACAAAATTTTGCTAGAACTATACTTTGACAAAAGTTTTTAGTAGGAAAGCAGGTGTTTACTTTAAAAAAACCATAGACTTACCTTTGTAAATTCAAGTCCAAGTAGGTAACAATGAAAACAAAAACACAACCACGAGACGGGGCGAGACGAGCACAATTTCCTTTGTCTCTAATAAACGCGCAATTAAAAAAAACTCTAACGTTCCCGCGCTTTAATCTGTCAAACGTGGAAATTATAACCTCAAATTTCAGTGATATCGATTAATAAAGAAATTATTAATAATTCGTTGAATAATACAGAAAAACGTGCGTTCAGTTTCTAGTCCAATGTGTACTGTTAATGTGTTTAGCGTCGGGGTAGGTGAATGCTTTGGAGGGAGGCCAATGTGGCAGGGTGCCAAGTACGAAATGGTGTGCGCAGACACTAGGGTGAGTAGGGTCAGATAGACTTTGCACTTTAGCATAAACCAGTACAAAATAATTTTTGCTAAAGTACCTTCACTGATTTATGCTAAAGTGCATTGCACGAGTTTATAACATAATAATTATTATTATGTGATAAACTCGAATTTAAATTATTAACAAAGCATCGTTGCAAAAATGCTATTAACGTGTAAGTATTTATGCAAGTTGTGGAAATCTGTAGAATAACCAAGATCACCGACATAGCTCACAGAATTAGCAAGTTGAAGTGGTTATGGGCAGGTCATAGCTCGCAGTACTTACAACCGTTGGGGGATTCTCGAGTGGCGACCACAAACACGATGCGTTAGAGGAATGATCTCCACTGATCCACTGGACTAAACACATTATAAACGTCGGAAGTCGGTATACGTCCCGCCTACATCAAGACAGTTCGTCGTGGCATTTTTGAGGGATGCCTTTGTCCAGCAGTATACTTCTACAGGCTGATGATGATGATGCAAATTAAGCCGGTAAGTAAGTATTTAGAAGATGATAATTTAATCAAAAAATATTTTCCCATGTTTCATCTTTCACCAACCTCCTCTTTCAGCAAACTCGCACTTAATGTCTTTGTGTATCGTTTGCCTTTTGAGAACAAAGATTTCCATGATAAAGATCTCGTAAATCACACGCAATTATATTTTTACAAGCCTTTTGAAAGTTTGTGTAAAATGTCGTTGGCAATGTTGATATTTTTATAGGTTTTTAACTGGTTTTGAAGGCGTAGTGATTGTGCTCTCTGGTATAAGCATAGAACAGATAAAATCTGCTCCCTAGAAGTGGTATACAGGGCGTAAAAAGACTACTCCCGAAAACTGAAACAGTGCATTCAGATCATGATTCTGAAAATATTTAAGCTGAAAAAACACGAAAAAAAATGCACACTTTTGCTCCGATTTTTTCGTGTTTTCTTTTATAAATATCCATAAAATATCGTTAAAGGAACACAAAAACCTATTTTCCATCATTAAAAACACGTTAATAACTAAAAACGTCAAAAAAAGCAATGAAAACCATTTATTCCGGCCGCGTCAGTTCAACGCTCGCGGTCAGCTGATCGACCCGTGTAGGGGCCCTATAAATGCGTACATTGCTGGCTGACAAATACGATACGAAAAGAAAAAAAAGGTATTCTCCGGTATGAATCACCTCTCAGGCGAAAGCTATTTTATATAGCTATAATATAGGTAGCTTTACCGGTACCTTCAGTATTCGGGAGCTGTCTTTTTACACTTTGTATAGTGTGTTTTTTTTAGGAATGACTTAATGCAGTTGAACTCAAATGGTCGATGCTGCGTTACCGGGCTTTTGGTATTCTCATTGTGCGTAGGTACCCCAATACCGCCGAGATAAATACCTACATAAATTCCACCCTCCCCCGCAACGTCCGACAGGGTTGCCTTCCGTCATGTTGTTACTACGATTACCTACCTACTTTCAATCGCTATTTGTACCTTAACTATGGCTGAGGTAGGTAAGAACCTACATAAATGAGTTTGAGCAAAAAAATTATGCTTATACTTACATGATATCATCATTTCGTGAGGTCGTGAGTAAAGTTTTTCTATGTTGGTATAAGTGACGATGCGGCCGACGGCCGACTCTTCCGGCCGCGAGGTTTAATCGCGCCGTTCGATTCTGTCGAACCACGGATGAAGCACGGAAGTCCTAGTAGCACCTTGGAGCAAGGAACATTTTAACATATAACTTTTCATTTAAAAAACCGACTTCCGCCATTGTGTTCGACTAAATATTTGTATGAAAAAAAATGAGGAAAGAACCATATTGGTGAAATGATTATGATACTTTCTGAATGCAAATGCTTGGTTTGTTGCTGAAAATATCAAAATCGCCATATGTATGCCTACAATATTTGAGGAGTTCCCTCAATTACTCATGGATTTCATCATCAGAACTGGATTCTGAAAAAAATGGGAACAATCTGGAAGTATATCTATTCAAATAAAAAAACAATTTTCCAAATCGGTTTATAAACGCCGGAGATATGCGGTAAATACAACCGAATTGAGAACCTCCTCTTTTTTTGGGAAGTCGGTTAAAAATAGGCACATATGTAAGGCATATATTCACTGACACATATTATAGTTTCCAGGAATGATGACGATTTTGGGTACTCCCAAAGACCCTTTTGCAAAATAACCTCATAAACCATCATCATCAAATAACAGAAGTCAATTTCTGAACATAGGCTAGAAGGCCACGGTGAACGGGTTTGAGCCACCTCCATCCACCGACTTCCTGCTACCTTTATGACGA